>JARQOD010000001.1:305985530-306073171 GCA_033576555.1 Oophaga sylvatica | reverse complement strand
TTTAGTAAAAACCCTCCCTCCTATTCATTTCATGATCTTGCTATTTACAGTTTTGATTATCTGAACCCCCCAAACCCTGGGACTTTTTTATATTGTTTGAAGGGGGAATTGCCCCGCTTTAGTTGAGCAGCATGAATTGTGATGGACAGCAGTTTTCAGAAACAAAACATTAATTTTCTGAAAATATTCTGGGGTTTGACACAAAAACCCCTAGTATTTTGTTTGAATTTTATTTTTTATTACTTTAACCCCTGAGGGCTTGTTTTTTTGTGTTTTTTAAAATCTTTTAAGTTTTTGTTTGACTTCTATCGGCGGTTTGGATGGGGTGCTTTTGGCTGTGAAATGCTGAAAAATTTTGACTTTTGGGGGCGGGCACTACTCCAACGAGGTTTGGAAAGTCAAGATCATACGTAATAGATTCAAAAGTGATCGAAAAATTTTATTTACATTATGTGAAAAAAATTTTTAGGCTTTGGGGATTTTTGTTTATTCATTTCATTATTGAAAACTACAGTGCTGTGGGCCAACAATAGGTTAATAAACTGAATTTTGGAAAGGGGAGGTTAAAAGAATCTTGTGGCTTAAATTTTGGGGCAACTATTGGGCTATTTTTTCCGTTGCTTTTTTTTTTTGCAGGAAAAAACCTGCCTCTGCGTAAGAAACCTGTCTCAAAAAAAGTTTTTGCTTAGTTTTTTGGTGGTTTTTTTGATGAATGTTTGCGGGTATTTTTTTCCTTTTTGTTAAAAATACAGTTTAGTGCATAAAAAAATCTGATTTTACTGCATCAGGTTTGGCGCAAAACTGATCCTGGTTTCTCCTTCGTCCATTGGGGGCACAGGACTGGGAGTGGGGTATGCTACTGCCGCTAGGGGCTGACACTAAGTAACATAAAAAAAGGTTAGCCCCCCTCCCCCGATAACCTCAGTGGCCGCGGCAAACCCAGTTTTTGCTTAGGTCGAGGAGGCCACGTCTGGGTTATTTTTCCAGACCATTTTTTTTTTTTACCACGAAGATGAGATAGGGGCGACGGATCCTATTGAAAGGGTCCGATCTCCCCAAACCATCAACGGGCGAGCACGTGGAGTAAAGCCTCAACGTATCCTCTCCGCAACGTGGGACATGAATGCCGGACTCAGCCCTGACCACCCTAAGGTATTGAAACCCTAGGCTGTACAGAGGCAAGAGTTAGTCCGTGCGGCCCCCACTGCACCACCAATGCTAGACTGCGGTGCTGCAAGGAGGCGGACGGTCCCTCTCCTCACCCTCTGAAAGGGTGATGGAGTTAGGGTTCCTGCACCGTCCTACCTTAGTTTATTATGGAGCCCCCATTTTTTACCTACATGACGGAATTTTGTGGGATCACACATCGCCTGAAGACTCTTACCTCCAAGGACGTGTGGCCAAGATTACTGGAGCGGGTAGGAAACACCGCTCAGGGGTTCCAGCTGTTCGTTCCCCCTTCTCCACAGATGGATGAAGTCGGCGTCCGCCTCCCGCCTGGACAGCCGCGAGGGTCGCGGTCAGCGCTAGGCCTTTGCAAAATTTAGTCCCCGGCTTTTCCCGGGGACTAGGCCGCGGGCCGGTGTTTACTGTCCGGTGTTAGCCGGAGGGTGGGCCGCGGTCGTAAGGGGGAGGGGGATCCGCCCCGGCGGCGTCTCCTTCCGGCGGACCCGCCCTCTGACTTGGGGACCTCCTTTCGCCCGGCTTCTGGGCCCCGGTTTTAAAATTTAGTCCCCGGCTTTTTCCGGGGACTGGGCCGCGGGCCGGAATTCAGTGTCCGGCGTCAGCCGGGGGGTGGGCCGCTATCGCTAGGGAGATCCGCCCCGGCGGCGTCTCCTTCCGGTGGACCGCCCTCCGACTTTAGGGCCTTAGCCGGAAATTTAGGCCGCGGCTTCGGCCGGCGCTAGGCCGCGGCTTCAAATTTAGCCCCGGCTTTTGCTGGAGACTAGGCCGCGGCCGGAAGTAGGTGGGAGGCGCCTCTTGAGAGGCTCGTCTACATGAGCACGCCTCCCTGACAGAGGAGCGCTCCTTTTTGAAAAATTTTGGAGCTCTGTTGTGGCTGTTTTCAGGACGCAAGGGATACAGGACTGGGGTAAGTCGACACCGCTCAGGGGTTGCTACTACCTCCAGCCTGGTTGTTCCTCTTTACTCCGCACTCTTTTTTCGCCTCTCTGCTGACCGTCACATCCAGTTCATTGCGGACTCTGTGACAGATCCAGAATGTCCAGAAGATCTAAGGTTCATACAGTGCTGTATACCGCATGCATTGCCTGTAGGTCCCCTTTTCCGCACGCCCAGACTTCTCGGGTCTGCGAAGCCTGTGACTCTGAACGGGCTCAGGAACCCGCTCCTATAGCTGAGCCTAGTGCGTCAGGTCCCCCTGAGTGGGCCTTGTCCCTGACTCAATCTGTGGCGTCATTAACAAAAGCGATCGAGTCCCTTCAAGCTCCCGATAGGAGCAGGGACAGTGGTTCACCCGTCTTGGCAACGTCTCATGAACCTCCGGCCTGCAGGGGCCGCGCTCTCACCAGGCAGACGCAGGGGAAGCGAACCCACACTGCGTCGCCTTTGCCGTCCAGGGCCTCGGCATCTTTCAGTTCCGTCTCTCGTTCTCCCTCACCTCTGGCAAGTGATCAGTATTCGGATTCTGATTCAGAAGAGTCCCTTAATTTTGAGGCACCAAATTGTCAGGACACAATTGACAGTTTGATTGAAGCTGTCAATCAAACTTTGGGGATAGACGATGAGTCCACCTTGACCTCCGGTCATAAGGTGTCCTTCAAAAGAGCCAGGCAAAACTCATAAGGTTTTTGGGGCTCATCCTGAGTTTGAGGAACTAGTGCAGCGCCACAGAGAGAAACCGGACAAGCGCTTCGCAGGACAAAAGGCTCTCAATACTAGATATCCTTTTGCTCCTGAGCTTCTTAAAAAGTGGGCGGAATCTCCTGCGGTTGATCCTCCTGTGTCGCGTTTGGCGTCTAGGACGCTCCTCTCCCTTCCTAACGGTTCCTCGATCAAGGAACCAACGGATCGTCTGATTGAGAGTTTGGCCCGCTCGGTGTTTGAAGCATCGGGTTCTGCTCTCTCTCCTTCTTTTGCAGCGACTTGGGTTGCTAAGGCCATGATTTCCTGGTCGGAATCTCTAAATAGAGCTCTTCATGGTATAGAGGTACCGTCTGAAGTAACCGAGATTTCTAATCAGATAGCGTTGGCAGGAGACTTCTTAATTAATGCGTCCATGGATGCGGCAAATTGCTCAGCCCTAGCTGCTGCTAATGCTATTGCCATCAGAAGATCTTTGTGGCTGAGAACCTGGCGAGCAGACTCAATCTCAAAGAAATCGCTTACATCCTTACCATATCAGAGTGGTCGGTTATTTGGCGAAAGGTTGGATCAGCTCATATCTGATGCGACGGGAGGGAAGAGCAGTTTCCTTCCTCAGCAAAAGATTAAGCAGCCTTTTCGCCGACAGCTTCAGCCTCGCTTTAGGGCCTTTCGTAACCCAGGTTGGGCCGCGCCAGCTACCTCCAGCGGTTCAGGTCGGCCTAATCAAGCCAGAGATCGTCAGGTCTCCTACAGGACCAAACCCTTTGGGAAGAGGGCGATTCCAACAACCAAGATCAAAAGGCAAACTCCAGAAATATTCGGACAAATGACTGGAGGCAGAATCCGGTCAATTTATCCAGAGTAGGCGGCCGCTTACTCTGGTTTCGCCCCATTTGGCTATCAATTACTCACGACGAGTGGGTCAGAGAAGTAGTCTCCTCGGGGTACAAGATAGAATTTACCAGCCTTCCTTCAAATCGTTTTTTTCCCTCGCGCCTTCCCAAGGAGGAATCTCGGGTTCGCGCCTTATTCAGGGCGGTCGAGTCTCTTCGGCACAGCGGGGTTGTTGTACCTGTTCCGGAAATCGAAAAAGGTCAGGGGTTTTATTCCAACCTGTTCATCGTACCCAAAAAAGACGGTACCGTAAGACCCATTCTGGATCTAAAGCGACTGAACCGTTTGTCAGAATTCGTCATTTCGAATGGAGTCTCTCCGTTCTGTCATTGCAGCCATGGAAAAATGGGGAATTTCTAGCATCAATAGACATTCAGGATGCCTATCTTCACATCCCCATATTTCCTCTCATCAGAAATTTCTTCGGTTTGCTGTCGGCAAACTTCATCTTCAGTTCACAGCCTTGCCTTTCGGGCTAGCTACAGCCCCCAGGGTATTCAAAAAAGGTCATGGCTGCTGTTGTGTCCATTCTGCACTCCAGGGGGGTAGTCATCCTGCCTTACTTAGACGACCTCCTCATCAAGGGTCCGTCTTTTCAGACCTGCGAGGAAAGTGTCAGCATTACGTTAGACACCCTTGCTCGCCTGGGTGGCTGGTGAATATGAAGAAGTCATCTCCCGTGCCATCTCGGAAGATTACCTTTTTAGGGATGAATTTCGACACGCTCAGGGGTTGATAATTCTTCCTCAAGACAAGGCCTTGGTTCTCCGTCAAGAGGTACGGATCCTTCGCCAACCAATTCCTCACACCATCCGGTTTTGCATGAGGGTCCTAGGAAGGATGGTGGCAGCAATCGAGGCGATTCCATTTGCCCAATTTCATCTTCGCCCCTTCAACATGCACTCTTGGCAGTATGGGACGGGAGTCTTTACTCCCTCAATCTTCGGTGTCGTCTGTCCCTGCAGGTCAGACAGACTCTAATGTGGTGGACGAAGAACACCACTCTTCGACAGGGTCGGTTGTTTCCTCCAAATTTCTGGTTGGTTGTCACAACGGATGCCAGCCTGCTCGGATGGGGAGCAGTGTTTCATCACCACACAGCCAGGGAACTTGGTCTCAGCAGGAATCGACTCTTCCGATCAATATTTTAGAGATCCGAGCTATTCGGCTGGCTCTGAGGCATTTTCACCAGCTTCTGGCGGGCCACCCAGTCAGAATACAATCGGACAATGCCACGGCAGTGGCATACATAAACCATCAGGGAGGTACCCGCAGCAGGGCGGCCATGCACGAGGTAAAACAGATTCTGACTTGGGCAGAGGTAAATCACTCTGTGATTTCAGCGTTTCCACATTCCGGGCGAGGAAAATTGGGCTGCGGATTTTCTCAGCCGTCACGGCATAGCGTCAGGGGAATGGTCACTTCATCCCGAGATTTTTCAGCAGATATGCCGACGCTGGGGAACCCAGATGTGGACCTGATGGCTTCCAAGATAAATGCCAAGGTGCCCAACTTCGTCTCCCGGTACGGGATCCGCAGGCATTTGCAGTAGACGCTCTGGTCCTACCATGGAATCAGTTTCATCTTCCATACTTGTTTCCACCAATAGCCCTTCTCCCAAGGGTGATCAGAAAGATCAGGATAGAGGGGGTTCCTGCGATATTAATCGCTCCGGATTGGCCGCGCCGCTCATGGTACGCGGAGCTGGTACAATTGCTCGCCGACGCTCCCTGGCGACTGCCAGAGCGCGTGGACCTTCTCTCCCAGGGCCCAGTTTACCACCAGAACTTAGCGGTCCTGTGTTTGACGGCCTGGCCGTTGAATCTTGGATCCTGACCAGGGCTGGTTTCTCTAAAAAGGTTGCCGCAACGATGACTAACGCCCGAAAGCCCGTTTCGGCTCGCATCTACCACGGTACTTGGAAGGTCTTTTTTGCTTGGTGCAGGGAACATGGTTGTTCCCGCTTCGGTTTTCAATTCCAAATATTCTGTCATTTCTCAGGCAGGCCTAGATTCAGGTCTAGCACCAAGTACGCTTAGACGCCAGATATCAGCCTTATCAGTGCTTTTTTCAGCGAAGAATCGCGTCTAATTTTCAGGTTAGGACTTTTATTCAAGGGGTTGTCCATATAGTTCCCCCTACAAGGCTCCCTTAGATGTTTGGGATCTCAATCTAGTCCTGGGAGTCCTGCAGGAGTCTCCTTTTGAACCTTTGCAGGAGGTTTCTCTGTCATTTCTTTCCTGGAAAGTGGTGTTTTTGGTAGCCATAACATCCATAAGGCGGGTTTCGGAGCTGGCCGCATTGTCTTGTCGAGCTCCGTACTTGCTTTTCCATCAGGATAAGGTGGTGCTCAGACCAACACCACCTTTTTTGCCTAAAGTCGTGTCCTCTTTTCATATTAATGAGGACATTGTTTTGCCCTCATTTTGCCCAGCTCCGACGCACCGAGTGGAGAAGGCTCTCCATACGCTGGATTGGTGAGAGCACTCAGGAGATATGTTTCTCGGACGGCGTCCTTTCGGCAGACGGACACGCTGTTTGTTCTCCCTGAGGGTCGCAGGAAGGAACTCGCTGCCTCTAAATCAACCTTGGCTAGGTGGATTCGGTTAGCCATTCAGGAGGCTTACCGCATCAGAGGCGCTGTAGTTCCCGCAGGGATCAAGGCTCACTCCACCCGAGCGGTGGGTGCTCCTGGGCCCTTCGGCATCAGGCTTCGGTGGAACAGGTTTGTAAAGCAGCAACCTGGTCCAGTCTGCATACTTTTTCCAAGCATTATAATGTCCATACCAGGCTTCTGCAGATGCCAGTCTGGGTAGAAGGATTCTTCAGGGCGCGGTTGCGCACCTATAGGCAATGCCTGTTATAAATTACACTGTGGAATCGATTTCCCACCCAAGGGACTGCTTTGGGACGTCCCACAGTCCTGTGTCCCCCAATGAGACGAAAGAGAAATACGGATTTTTGTGTTACTCACCGTAAAATCCTTTTCTCCGAGACGCTCATTGGGGGACACAGCACCCTCCCTTATAGCCGGCTGGCTTTATATTGAGTTAACTATTCTCCTTAAGTTGGTATCAGCAGTTTTTTCTTCTGGATATACTGTATCTGTGTTAACTCTTGATTTATTTTTTAGCCTCCTACTGCTTTTTGCACTAAACTGGGTTTGCCTGCGGCCAGTGCTGAGGTGTATACGGCGGAGGAGGAGCTAACCTTTTTTTATGTTTACTTAGTGTCAGCCTCCTAGCGGCAGTAGCATACACCCACAGTCCACAGTCCTGTGTCCCCCAATGAGCGTCTCGGAGAAAAGGATTTTACGGTGAGTACACAAAAATCCGTATTTTTGCCGTGTTTTTTGCACCACCCAAGCAATGGGTGAAAAATGCTGAAAGAAGTGACTTGTTCCATTCGTCAAAACCCAAGGTTTTTTACAAAATACTGAGGACGAAAAAAAGCTGTATGCATGAGATAAAAGGAAAATCTATTAGACTTTGCTGGTGCTGTAAAAATCAGCTGAAAATTTTCATTTAAAAAAACTGCATTAAAAAAACTCATCATGTGAACATGGCCTAAGTGTGCAGAATTATGTAACTAAATAAAAGTAAATTTTCCTATCTCAGTTGTTTATTTTCATCTATTAACTTGAGAATAATAACTAAACAGTTCAAAATGTACACAATTACATTTCTGACATTTCAAAATGAACCCCCTTCTTTATAGTAACAGTCATAATCCTTCCATCCATGGAGTCTGTCTGTTTCTTAACCCCTTAACCACCAAGGGTGCCTTGCACGTTAATGACCGGGCCAATTTTTACAATTCTGACCACTGTCTCTTTATGAGGTTATAACTCTGGAACGCTTCAACGGATCTTGGCGATTCTGAGATTGTTTTCTCGTGACATATTGTACTTCACGTTAGTGGTAAAATTTCTTCCATATAACTTGCGTTTATTTTTAAAAATATGGCAAAAATTTTGAAAATTTAGCAATTTTCAAACTTTGAATTTTTATTCCCTTAAAACAGAGAAATATGTCACACAAAATAGTTAAGAAATAACATTTCCCACATGTCTACTTTACATCAGCACAATTTTGGAACCAAATTTTTTTTTCTTAGGAAATTATAAGGGTTAAAAGTTGACCAGCGATTTCTCATTTTTACAACAAAATTTACAAAGCTATTTTTTTAGGGACCCACCTCATATTTGAAGTCAATTTGAGGGGTCTAAATAGCAGAAAATACCCAAAAGTGACACCATTCTAAAAACTGCACCCCTCAAGGTACTCAAAACCACATTCAAGAAGATTATTAACCCTTCAGGTGCTTCACAGGAGCTGAAGCAACGTGGAAGGAAAAAATGAAAATTTAACTTTTTAGCCACAAAAATGATTATTACAAACTTTTTTTTTTATTTTCACAAGGGTAAAAGGAGAAAATGGACAGATAAAGTTGTTGTGCAATTTCTCCTGAGTACGCCAATAGCCAATATGTGGAGGAAAACCACTGTTTGGGCACATGGCAGAGCTCGTATGTGAAGGAGCGCCTTTTGACTTTTTCAAACTAAAATTGGCTGGAATTGAGATTGGACGCCATGTCGTGTTTGGAGAGCCCCTGATGTGCTTAAACAGTGGAAACCCCCGCAAGTGACACCATTTTGGAAACTAGACACCCTAAGGAACTTATCTAGATCTGTTGTGAGCACATTGAACCCCCAAGTGTTTCACAAAAGTTTATAATGCCTGGGTCTGAAAAATAAAAAAAACAATTTTCCACAAAAATGATTTTTTAGTCCCAAATTTTTGATTTTTCCCAAGGAAATTGGACCCCAAAAGTTGTCCAATTTGTCCAGAGTACGCTGATACCCCATATGTGGGGGGGGGAAACTGTTTGGGCGCACGACAGGGCTTGGAAAGGAAGTAGTAACGTTTTGGAATGCAGACGTTGATGGGGGTCATGTTCCATTTGCAGTGCCCCGATGTGCCTAAACAGTGGAAAACCCCCACAAGTGACCCCATTTTGGAAACTAGACCCCCTAAGGAGCTTATCTAGATCTTTGGTGAGCACTTTGAACCCCCAAGTGCTTCACACAAGTTTATAATGCCCGAGCATGAAAATAAAAAATCCTATTTTTTTCCCACAAAAATTATCTTTTAGTCACTAATTTTTTATTTTCCAAGAGTAACAGGAGAAATTGGACCACAAAAGTTGATGTCCAATTTGTCCTGAGTACGCTGATACCCCATATGTGGGGGGGAACCACTGTTTGGGCGCACAGCAGAGCTCGGAATGGAAGGAGCACCATTTGACTTTTTCAAAGCAAAATTGGCTGGAATTGAGATTGGACGCCATGTTGCATTTGGAGAGCCCCTGATGTGCCTAAACAGTGGAAACCCCCCACAATTGACCCCATTTGGGAAACTAGACCCCCTAAGGAACTTATCTAGATCTTTGGTGAGCAATTTGAACCCCAAAGTGCTTCACACAAGTTTATAACATAGAGCCGTAAAATTAAAATATCATATTTTTTCCACAAAAATGATCTTTTCACCCCAATTTTTATTTTCCCAAGGGTAACAAGACTCCAAAAGTTATTGTGCAATTTGTCCTGAGTACGCTGATACCCCATATGTGGGGGTAAACCACTGTTTAGGTGCATGGCAGAGTTTGGAAGGGAAGGAGCGCCGTTCGACTTTTTCAACACAGAATTGGCTGGATGCCATGTCGTGTTTGGAGAGCTCCTGATCTGCCTAAACAGTGGAAACCCCCAACAAATGACACCATTTTGGAAACTAGACCCCTCAAGGAACTTATCTAGATGTGTGGTGAGCACTTTGAACCCCGAAGTGCTTCACAGAAGTTTATAACGTACAGCTGTAAAATAAAAATCTTTTTTTTTTTTTTTACAAAAATTATTTTTTCGTCCCCAATATTTTATTTTCACAAGGGTAACAGGAGAAATTGGACCCCAAAAGTTGTTGTCCAATTTGTCCTGAGTACGCTGATACCCAATATGTGGGAGTAAACTACTGTATGGGTGCACGTCGGGGATCGGAAGGGAAGTAGTGACGTTTTGGATTGCAGACTTTGATGGAATGGTCTGGGGGCGTCATGTCGCATTTGGAGAGCCCCTGATGCGCCTAAACAGTGTAAACCCCCATAAATGACCCCATTTTGGAAAATAGACCCCACAAGGAACTTATCTAGATGTGTGGTGAGCACTTTGAACCCGAAGTGCTTCACAGAAGTTTATAACGTACAGCCGTAAAAATAAAAAATCCTTTTTTTTTTGTTTACAAAATGATTTTTTCGCCCCCAATATTTTATTTTCACAAGGGTAACAGGAGAAATTGGACCCCAAAAGTTGTTGTTCAATTTGTCCTGAGTACGCTGATACCCAATATGTGGGAGAAAACTACTGTATGGGAACACGTCGGGGCTCGGAAGGGAAGTAGTGACGTTTTGGATTGCAGACTTTGATGGAATGGTCTGGGGGCGTCATGTCGCATTTGGAGAGCCCCTGATGCGCCTAAACAGTGGAAACCCCCACAAGTGACCCCATTTTGGAAAATAGACCCACAAGGAACTTATCTAGATGTGTGGTGAGCGCTATGAAGCCCCAAGTGCTTCACAGAAGTTTATAATGTACAGTCGTAAAAACAAAAAATCATTTTTTTTAAAAAAAATGATATATTTACCCCAGTTTTTTATTTTCTCAAGGGTAACAGAAGAAATAGGACAAATTACACAATAACTCTTGGGGTCCAGAGTACACTGATACCCCATATGTGGGGGTAAACTACTGTTTGGGCGCATGGCAGAGCTCAGAAGTGAAGGAGCACCGTTTGACTTTTTCAACGCAGAATTGGCTGGAATTGAGATCAGACGCCATGTCACATTTGGAGAGCCCCTGATGTGTCTAAACAGCGGAAACCCCCAATTCTAACTCCAACCCTAACCCCAACACACCCCTAACCCTAGTCCCAACCCTAACCACAAACCTAACCCTAACACACCCATAACCCTAATCCCAACCCTAACCCTAATCCTAACTTTAGCGCCAACCCTAACCCTAACTTTAGCCGCAACCCTAACCCTAATGGGAAAATGGAAATAAATACTTTTTTTTAATTTTATTATTTTTCCCTAACTAAGGGGGTGATAAAGGGGGGTTTGATTTACTATTTATAGCGGGTTTTTATGATTGGCAGCTGTCACGCTAAAAGACGCTTTTTATTGCAAAAAATAGTTTTTGCATCATCACATTTTGAGAGCTATAATTGTTGCATATTTTGGCCCAGAGTCATGTGAGGTCTTATTTTTTGCGGGACGAGGTGACGTTTTTATTGGCACCATTTTTGAGCATGTGACGTTTTTTGATCGCTTTTTATTTCGATTTTTGGGAGGTTAGAATGAACAAAAATCAGCAATTCATGAATTTCTTTTGGGGGAGGCGTTTATACCGTTCCGCGTGTGGTAAAATTGATAAAGCAGTTTTATTCTTCGGGTCAGTACGATTATGGCGATACCTCATTTATATCATTTTTTTATGTTTTGGCGCTTTTATAGAATAAAACCAATTTTAAATAAAAAATTATTATTTTTGCATCGCTTTATTCTGCGAGCTATAACTTTTTTATTTTTTCGTTGATGATGCTGTATGGCGGCTCGTTTTTTGCGGGACAAGATGACGTTTTCAGCGGTACCATGTTTATTTATATCGGTCTTTGTGATCGCGTGTTATTCCACTTTTGTTCAGCGGTATGATGATAAAGCATTGATTTTTTTGCTTAGTTTTTTTTTTTATTTTTCACTAAAGGGGTTAACTAGTGGGACAGTTTTATAGGGGGGGTCGTTACGGACGCGGCGATACCAAATATGTGTACTTTTATTGTTTTTGTTTTTTTTATTTACAGGAAAAAATGAATTTATCGGGGAATTATTTTTTTTTTTATGATTTTTTTTAAACAATTTTAATTTTTTAACTTTTATACTTTGTCCCAGGGTGGGACATCACTGTATTTTAGCAGATCGCTGGTGTGACAGTGTGCACAGCACTGTGTCACACCAGCGATCGCTCTGGCATCGCTGCAGGCTTCTCAGTGCCTGCTCTCAACAGGCACTGTGGAGGCCGCCTCCCTGCAGGACCCCGGCGCCATCTTGGATCCGGGGACCTGGAGGGAGGACGGACCCTCGGAACAGCGCGACACATCGCGCTGCTCTGAGGGTCTCAGGGGAGCGCGCAGGGAGCCCCCACCCTGCGCGATCCTCCCCTGTGCCCCCAGTACACCGCGATCATGTTTGATCGCGGTGTGCTTGGGTTTAATGTGCCGGGAGCGGTTCGTGACCGCTCCTGACACATAGTGCCGGGTGTCAGCTGTGATAATCAGCTGACACCCGGCCGCGATCGGCTGCGCTCCCCCGGGAGCGCGTCCGATCGCTGGGACGTACTATCCCGTCCATGGTCATACGGGCCCAGGTACCATGGACGGGATAGTACGTCGGATGGCAGTAAGGGGTTAATGTGTTGACTATTAACCAATCACAGCCTCTAAGATACTGATCAGAGTGGTGTACTGTGTTCTTTCACCGTAAATCTCCCATTTAAGAGGGGCCACTAGTTTTCAGTAGGGTTTAGGTCAGGTGAGGACGGGGGCCATGTCATCATTCTTTAAGACCTTTACTGACAGCCAAGCAGTAGCTTTTACTTTAATGCCTGTGATGGAGCATTGTCCTGCATAAAAATCCTAATTTCCTCAAAAGATGCAATCTTCTTCTTGTACCTCTGCTTGAAGAAAGTGTCGTCTAAGGGCCTGTGCACACGTTACGGATTTGCCTGCGGATTTTTCCACACAGAATCCGCACCTCTTGGCAGAAAACGCAGGTGCTTTTTTGATGCTTTTTTTCATGCTTTTTTCTCATGCGTTTTTTGTCAGCTAAATAAAGATGTTATTTAACAAAAAAAAAAAAAAAAAGGATTGTAATTTCTTGCCCAACCTCCTCTTTTACATTTGTCCAACCCACACTCCATTACACACACACAGACAGATAGAGATAGATAGATAATAGATACCGGTAGATAGATGGATACAGTTGTGGCCAAAAGTATTGGCACCCCTGCAATTCTGTCAGATAATACTCAGTTTCTTCCTGAAAATGATTGCAAACACAAATTCTTTGGTATTATTATCTTCATTTAATTTGTCTTCAATGAAAAAACACAAAAAGAATTGACCTAAAGCCAAATTGGATATAATTCCACACCAAACCTAAAAAGGGGGTGGACAAAAGTATTGGCACTGTTTGAAAAATCATGTGATGCTTCTCTAATTCGTGTAATCACCAGCACCTGTAACTTACCTGTGGCACCTAACAGGTGTTGGCAATAACTAAATGACACTTGCAGCCAGTTAACATGGATTAAAGTTGACTTCACCTCTGTCCTGAGTCCTTGTGTGTACCATATTGAGCATGGAGAAAAGAAAAAGACCAAAGAACTGTCTGAGGACTTGAGAAACCAAATTGTGAGGAAGCATGAGCAATCTCAAGGCTACAAGTCCATCTCCAAAGACCTGAATGTTCCTGTGTCTTCCATGCGCAGTGTCATCCTGAAGTTTAAAGCCCATGGCACTGTGGCTAACCTCCCTAGATGTGGAAGGAAAAGAAAAATTGATGAGAGATTTAAACGCAAGATGTGCGGATGGTGGATAAAGAACCTCGACTAACATCCAAACAAGTTCAAGCTGCCCTGCAGTCCGAGGGTACAACAGTGTCAACCCGTACTATCCGTCGGTGTCTGAATGAAAAGGGACTGTGTGGTAGGATACCCAGGAAGACCCCACTTCTTACCCCAAGACATAAAAAAGCCAGGCTGGAGTTTGCCAAAACTTACCTGAGAAAGCCTAAAACGTTTTGGAAGAATGTTCTCTGGTCAGATGAGACAAAAGTCAAGCTTTTTGGGAAAAACCATCAACATAGAGTGTACAGGAAAAAAAAGAGGCATTCAAAGAAAAGAACACGGTCCCTACAGTCAAACATGGCGGA
The DNA here is from genome assembly GCA_033576555.1 of Oophaga sylvatica. Taxonomy (NCBI): domain Eukaryota; kingdom Metazoa; phylum Chordata; class Amphibia; order Anura; family Dendrobatidae; genus Oophaga; species Oophaga sylvatica. The sequence continues at coordinate 306,059,410 of JARQOD010000001.1, read as the reverse complement.
GGTTCCCTGATGTTTTGGGGTTGCTTTGCTGCCTCTGGCACTGGACTGCTTAATCGTGTGCATGGCATTATGAAGTCTGAAGACTACCAACAAATTTTGCAGCATAATGTAGGGCCCAGTGTGAGAAATCTGGGTCTCCCTCAGAGGTCATGGGACTTCCAGCAGGACAATGACCCAAAACACACTTCCAAAAGCACTATAAAATGGTTTGAGAGAAAGCACCGGAGACTTCTGAGGTGGCCAGCAATGAGTCCAGACCTGAATCCCATAGAACACCTGTGGAGAGATCTCAAAATGGCAGTTTGGAGAAGGCACCCTTCAAATATCAGGGACCTGGAGCAGTTTGCCAAAGAAGAATGGTCTACAATTCCAGCAGAGCATTGTAAGAAACTCATTGTTGGTTACCGGAAGCGGTTGTTCGCAGTTATTTTGGCTAAAGGTTGTGCAACCAAGTATTAGGCTGAGGGTGCCAATACTCTTGTCTGGCCTATTTTTGGAGTTTTGTGTAAAATGATCAAGGATTTGATTTTTGCTTCATTCTCTTTTGTGTTTTTTCCTTGCAAGCAAATTAAATGAAGATTAAAATAGCAAATATTTTGTGATTGCAATCATTTTCAGGAAGACACTGAGTATTATCTTGACAGAATTGCAGGGGTGCCAATACCTTTGGCCACCACTGTAGATAGGAAATACATAGATAGATAGATAATAGATAGTTAGAAAGATAGATATTTATATAGAAAGATATATAGATAGATAGATGATAGATAAAATGGTACATAAATAGTTAAAGAACACACACACACAAAATCTTAAAGCAATATAGTTAATAAAAAAAAATGGGAAAAAATGGCGTGGGCTCCCGCGCAATTTTCTGCGCCAGAGGGGGAAAGCCGACAGCCGGGGCCAATATTTCTAGCCTGGGACTGGTTAATACCCATGGAGCTTCCCAGGCTATGAATATCAGCCTGCAGCTAGCCTTTACTGGCTATTAAAATAGGGGGACCCCAAAAAGAAAAAAATGATGTGAGGTCCCACTATAATTTATAGCCAGAAAGGCTAGGCAGATAGCTGTGGGCTGATATTCATAGCCTAGGAAGGGGCCATGGATATTGGCGCACCCCCTAGCTAAAAATACCAGCACCCAGCCGCCCCAGAATTGACGCATCTATACGATGCACCATTTCCAGCACTTTCCCACTCCCTGTAGCGGTGGGATATGGGGTAATAAGGGGGTTAATGTCACCTAGCTATTCTTAGATGACATTAAGCCCGGTTAATAATGGAGAGGCGTCAATAAGACGCCTCTCCATTATTAATCTTATTGTTTGAAAGGGTTAAAAAAACACACACATAAGAATAAAATATTTTAATGAAATAAAACACAACACGGTTTTCATATTTTTATTACACGCTCAGATCCAAGCGACGCCCTCGGTCTCCTGTAATAAAAAGTAAAAAAATAAAACAACTGTATATACTCCCTGTCCGACGCAGTCCAATTAATAACGAGTATCCCACGACGATCTCCCCTTTAGAACAGTGACATCACGTGATGCCACTGCTCTGCAGGGCCTCCCAGTGATGCACTGACAGGAGACAATGGCTCCTGCAGTGCATCACTGAGGTTACCTGAGTTCATTCTCTCACTTTATGGCAATGCTGCGTGCGAATTTTCTCACCCAGCATTGCCGGTGAGAGAATGTACTGTAGTGACGTCATTCTTTCCCGGCGGAGCGGTGTAGAGCGCTGACATCACCCGATGTCAGTGTTCTATACCGGAGATCGTCGTGGGACACTCGATAATAACTGGACTACGGCGGACAGGTGATGTATAGGTTGCTTTATTATTTTATTTTTATTACAGATCAATGGCTTTGGGGATTAGGTGATTGGTGAGTATGTGTATGTACTGTATGTTATATGTTCTGTGTATGTAATGTATGTGTTTTGGGTTTTTTTTTGCATTCAACACTTAGCCGGATGATGGGACTACTACTGTCCCATCATTGGCTAATGTGTCAGTCACTGTCACTGTAGGAGGCATAGCTGGATGGGACTTGTATTACCATCCGACGATGCCTGCATACGCACAGACACACACACAGGCCCGCAGACCACCACACATACACAGATCGTGCACACAGTCACAACCCACACATTATACACGCACACAGTCACCGCCCGCACACAGTCACCGCCCACACACATAGCGCCGCACACTATACACGCCCACACACTTCCCTCCTCCCGAACTGCAGCGTTTCACTCGCAGCAAAACCGCAGATCTTTTTTAGACCTGCGGAAGTGCCCGACTCAATGCAAGTCAATGGGCGCAGAAACGCTGCAGTTCCGGACAAAGAATTGACATGCGGCGGAAAATAAAACGCTGAAAATCGGCACTTTTTTTCCCAGCATGTGCACAGCAAACCTGTGTTTACCATAGCATTACATTGGATGTGCACTGTGCTGTGGGTTGGATGCGTTTCCGCACGTTGAAAAACGCAGTGGAAACGCATCTAAAAACACAACGTGTGCACAGGGCCTAAAAACCGTCAGTAGGTTTGGGAGTTCATTTTGAGTTCATCTTCAAACTTAAGAAGTCTAACTAGCCAATCTCTAATAACACCAGCCTATTAACAGTACCCCACCTCCACCTTTTTTTTTTTCTTTTTTTTTTTTGCCTGTTACTGACTCAGCCACAGCCCAACTATGTAGTCCGGGGTGGACAACCTCCGGCCCATGGTTTCCTTTCCTTCGGCCCATGCATTTTGCCATCCATGGGCCCATTAACTGCTCCTGAGACTGCATCCACGCAGCGTTCAGTACAGAAGCAGTGGTGCATGCACTGAAGACATTGACTTACCTTAGTGTCAGCGGGCTCTGCACTCTAGTCCCACCAGCAACGTCAGAAGCGGCAGTCCCATCCCATCCTGTGATGCCTATATGCCTTCATCCTGTCCTGTGATGGCCATGTGCCCCCAGCCCATCCTGTTATACCCATGTGCCACCAGCCTCTCATCCCGTGATGCCCATGTGCCTCCAGCTTCTCCTGCTGCAAGTATTTTTCAAAATTCACAAAAAGCGTTGACTCCAGACCAACACAAACCTGGAAAAGCTGTTGCGAGAAGTAATTTATGGACCGCAAATGATGGTATAAATATCCAAATGGCCACCGGCGGAAAATGATTCCCCTCCCCTGATAAAGTCCGTCAAGTGTCACTCTGATTTCTTCAGTCTACCTTTAACCTTTAAAAAATCTGTCTTCAATATTTCTTGGCCCTTTTTTGACATTTCAACTTTTGTGTCTTGTTCAGTGGTGGTCGGGTTTCATCCTCCCTTACCATGGCCGTGTCTCAGAACAATTTGTACTTCTGTGCACTCCAGAGAGTTCGCAGTTCTGGACGTTGACAGAAATGGAGGATAATGGCGTCCTGCTCACTCCACGTTTGATTCTTCTCAAATTTTATGCAGTGAAAAGGTTTTTCCAGGTTTAGCACTGAAGTCTGTTTTCACTTTATATAACTGCAGACTTGTGAATCCGCACTGTGTGCACTGACAGTGCCGGCGGTGGGACCAGACAGTCATATAACTGCAAGTATGCAATATGCCACATTCCAACCAGACATGCAGGACCTTGCTCATTTCCCTTGTATTGAGCGAAGACATGCATATCTATGCCGGGAGTATACATATTGCATACTTGTGGTAACATGAACGCTCGCTGCTTGTATCAGAGAATGTAGACTGCAAGCACTGTGAGTATTCACAAGTCTGCAGTTATATAGAGAGAATACAGTGAGAAACCTGGACAACCCTTTTAATGTGCATCTTTTTTCCTCAACACGTTTTTGCGATCCTGTTGACTGTTTGCAACAAAACCTTTGATTCTGTGATCTCATCGCAATATCTTAGCAAGTTCAAGAGTGCTACAGCCCTCTGTAAGGCTAGTTTCACACTAGCGTTGCACAGACCTGCTTCGGTCTGCGCACGGCCGCCGCTAAGCTCCGCCCCGGCCACGCCTCCTCCCGATTGCTCCGCCTATGGGCGCATGACGCTGCATGCGACCTGCACACCCTGTCTTTAGCATTGGCTTCGCAGGCCGTGCACAGGTATGTGATTGCCGGCCCATGCGTCCTTTTGACAGTGCGCCGACCTGCGCCCAGCGCACCGTGTTGCATTTTGGTGCACTCGGCGCACCGTCAAAAGGGCGCATGCACCGGCAAATGCATACCTGCGCACGGCCTGCAAACCCAATGCTAAAGATAGGGTTTCGCAGGTCGCACGCATCGTCATCAGGAGGATGTGTGGCCGGGGGCGGAGCTTAGCGGCGGCCGTGCGCAACCGACGCAGGTCTGTGCAACGCCAGTGTGAAACTAGCCTAAGACTTAACGATTTTTGACTTTTAAAGTTTGGAGTCTGTTTTACAGTTGAGAGAATCGAGAAAGAGATCCAAAGTTCGAGTCACCATTAATTTCTGTGGGGTCAGGTACTGTTCTGGTACCGGAACTGAACTTTGGACTAAAGTTCGGACTAACCCAAACTTCCGTGGGTCCGCTCATCCCTTAACAGAAGCACCGTGTGTTATGGCACATGAGCTGCCACTCTTTAGTAGAACAGTTAAGGCTACTTTCACACATCAGGCTTTTTGTGTCAGGCATAATCCGTCCTATGCCTGACAGGACGGATCCGGCGCTGATTTTGAAAAAACTGATGCAACTGATCAGTTTTATTGCCGGATCCGTCCTGACCTTTTCAACCCGGAAAGAGAAAATTTCTATGTTGAAAATGCAGTCCGGACGAGAGAGAGAGATTGATTGATTGATTGTTTGTCCGGGCACCGGAATGTACATTTCCGACGGATCCAGCTAAAAACGGATGCAACGCAATGACATCAGGCGCGATCCGGCGCTAATGAAAGTCAATGGTAAAAAAAAACGCATCCGGTATCGGATGTGTTTTTTTAAAAACACGCTGGATCGCGCCTGACGTCAAAAGACTGATGTGTGAAAGCAGCCTAAAAGCCAAATAAGAGAACACGGCACTTTCTGTACCAGCCATGAAGAGGCTGTGCACTTGCCTTGGTGAGTCCAGCGCTGAAGCAAAGTAATTTTTATAGACATTGCAGCAGGAGGTCTGTTCCCTAATCCCCTGCCTGCAGCTGACTTGTCTTATTGTGCCATGCATTCCTACTCCCTCCTCATATGGAGAGAATCTGTTGAGCTGTTCGGGGGACTGTGATGGGGTTAAAAAGGACTCCTAAACTGAGAAAGAAGTAGATTTCTCTGAAATTTATTACATAGTTTCTTACATTTACTTTTATTAACGATTGTCATTTCAACAAAACTTTATTTAATTAAATAGTACAACGACCTTAAGATCTGTTCTAGAGATACTGTATATGAATGACTACTATTGCTTTTTTTTTTTCTGTGTTTTTTTTTATTTGGTTTTACTTTTCTGTTTTTTCAGATTACTGTAACAGACCCTGACTTAATTGAAAAATCAAACTTGAACAGACAGTTTCTTTTCAGGCCTTACCACATTCAGGTAAGTTAAGATTTAAAATGGTTTTTGAGAAATTGTAGTGAATGGCCTCAAGGAGTCCGTTTACACTGCATGATGCACAGAGTTTTAGCGACCGCCAACATGTTTGCTGATCGCGCGTCAGATATGCACAGAACAATCTGTAATTAGATGATTGAGTACACATAGGTAGTTGCTGATTTTTGGCGATTTTGACGATGTGCTGCCAAGAACAGTAATCTTTTTTTGCAAACCAAAAGATCATTTCATCCTACAAACAAGTGTCTTGCGTATTCATCGGATGATCGGCAGCCTGTTTAGACTACTTATGCAGCGTCAAAACCGCGGTTGCCAGATGTTACAGCATAGGGGGATGGGATTTCTAGAAATCCCATGTCCACTAGGCGTGTATGTGCACCTGCGGATCACCGGCGGAAAATGACATTCGGTGCGGGTTTATGAGATAGTCTCCGCAACAGAAACTTCAACAATAGAAATGTATTTGGATGCGGTAAATCAGTGAATACATGCAGATTTACCTGCGCCATTTGGACGCAGCCAAGATACGCTACATTCAAAGCATTTCTCCTTAGTGATGGTGGGAACCTACCCTACGGGTACGTTCACATGTTCAGTAAGCATCCGTTAGAACACATGCAGCATCAGTCCGTTGGCAAAAAATGGAAAACGGATCCGTTAATTAGCCATTTATTTTCTTCCATTTAAAACCAATCTTTTCAAATGAAAGAAAAACAGATGGCTATTTAACAGATCCGTTTTCCATAGACTTCGATGTTAAAAAAAAAAAAAAAACGGATCCAGTTGAAATCAGGTTTTTTTTTTTTGTTTTTTTTAGCCGGACAAAAAGTTGTCTGCACAACTTTTTAGTCAACAAAGTGCTGCTGGATCCGTTCTAATGGATAATTACTGGACATGTGAACATGGCCTAAATGTACCTTTTGGTTGCACGATGCAGAATTTCTCTGCAGCATCTCCTTAAAGTATACAGCAGGTAAAATAAGTACTGCACAAATCACCAGATTTCTAAGTCAATATATTTCTAAAGGTGCTATTAGTAAATGTGATAATGCAAATGTTTGTTTGACGGTCCAGTGGAAGTGACCTGTCAGCAGGTACAATAGGACTCATGAAATATGCTTTAGGACACCTTCTAAGCATCTATAGTCTGATATTTTTTCCCTTTTGTTTTGTCAGAAACCTAAAAGCTGTACTGCTGCTGCTGTAACCTTGGGCATTAATCCCCAGTTGAAAATTGAACCACGTCTAGATAAGGTGTGTCCTGCCACCGAGAATATCTACACTGATGATTTTTACAGTAAGCAGGACATCATTGTGACCGCACTGGACAATGTGGAAGCCAGAAGATACGTAGACAGGTAGCCGTATGTGTAACAGTTTCTGTGTCTGAAACAGATGTATTCATTAAGCTGTGTGATGTCTTGGAAACTTTGTACTCATTTCTTTCTTTTTTTTTTTTTCTTTTGTTTCTTTTCACAGTCGATCTGTATCCAACTTGCGTCCCTTACTTGACTCCGGGACCATGGGGACGAAAGGACACACAGAAATTATTGTACCTTTCTTAACAGAGTCATATAACAGTTATGTAAGCAAAATATATCAAATCACATTCTATTAATTTTGTTTAACCACCCATCTCTTAAAGCTCTTCCATCTTCGCATCAGTATTAAAGCATCAAGTGTTTTAAAGGGCATCTGTCAGTAAGATCAGCCCCTTCAACAGCATATATGGGCTTACAGGTCTATGAAATGTAAATCCATCGACACCTTTTATATCTTCTATTGCTGCATTGGTAAGTAATTGGCTTTCTCCATCGCCTCATTGGGGGACACAAGACCATGGGTGTTATGCTGCTGCCACTAGGAGGACACTAAGCAATACACAGAGAAAGTTAACTCCTCCTCCTGCAGTATACACCCTCTGTTGGCTCAATCCTGAACCAGTTCTTGCTTAGTGTCTGTAGGAGGCACTAGGGTCTGGTTTCAGACCCCAAGATTATTTCCATTTTTTATTTTTTATTCTTAATATTATTTTTAATATATTTTTTACAATGATCTGGAAGGGCGACGGGTCTTGTAGGAAAAGTCCCGATCTCCCACAACCATCAACAGGCGGGAACGCGGAGTGTCACCTCCACGTACCCCCTCCTGCAACGCAACCATCGGGCGACGGATCCTTCTAATGGGCCGCTCTCCCCATGTGTCTATCGGCTGTAAGACGCACTCCGGATTTTTTGGGAACAGTTAACCCCTCACCACCTCTAATGAAAGCGGCTGGTGCTAGGATGATTGAAATGGAACTCTCTCCGCCTCCCTATGAAAGGGATTGTGGATCGAGGACGTATGGACGCGCCAGCCATCGGTACTCCGAGCCAGGAGGCTCCGCAGTGAGTACATCACAAAATGCCGATTATTGCGATGTCTGTGTCTGCTGCGCTGTCGGCGGCGCCGCCGCCTGGATTACAGTCTCTTCCCGTCGCAGCTGCCTTTGCGATCCCGTTCGGGTCGCACGATCGGCGTCACAAAAATTTAAGTCCCCGATTGCGATCTGGGCGAGGTTGCAAGATCGGCGCCCGCAGCTCTTGCGATCTCAACGGCGTTGCAAGACCGGCGCCGCAAATTTAGGCCCCGGCTTCAGACAACGTTAGGCCTCAAGAGGAGGGCGGGCTTACCGCACTCCTAGTTGGCTCCGCCCACATCGCGCGCTGTGCAGGACCCGGCCATTGGCAGGGAGTGTTTAACTCCTCCCTAGTTTCTCCTGATCTTCCCTCCCATGTCTTCTGGCGCTTCTCGTGACCCACGAGAAGCGCAAAACAGCATAATCTCGGCAGCCATCTTCCGGTCTCTCAGATCAACGCTGCGATACTAAAAGGGCTATTCTTCAGCTCCTCATCTTCCTCTCGTGGGCTCGGACACAGGACCTGGGTAAGCTTACACAGCGCTTAACCCATCCCCTGCAGCAGGCTCTCAGGTGCAAAATATGTCCCAATCAAAGGGATCTAAAAGGCCTGACAAAAACCACACTGTGGTGTATGCCGCCTGCGCTTCATGCAACGCTTCTCTGCCGTCAAAGCATGGTTCCCAATTCTGTGCATCATGTGCCCAAGAGCCCACTGCTTAACCGCTCAGGAGCCCCCTACAACCGTTCAGGAGTCCCTACCTATTCCTGATCCCAATGAGCCGGGTCCTTCAGGGTGGCCTGCGTTTCTGGCGCAGTCTATGGATTCTCTGACTAGGGCCTTAGATACCTTCCGTGGCTCCTCTTCTAGCCAGGGCGTCCCTTTTCCACAAAGGGGCCCGTTAGCCTTCAGAGAGACCTCATCAGACAGGGGCCGACCCGCGGCATCAGCAAAGCGGCCGTCTGGAAAACGCCGCCATAATGCATCCCCCAATCCATCTAGCGGTTCGGCATCTGCAAGCTCAGGCTCTCGCTCACCCTCTCCCAGGAATCTGTGATCATGAATCTGAGTACGAGTCGGATACAGGCGATGACCCCAACTCGCTAGAGTTTCAAGAGTCCTTAGACGCTCTCATAGAAGCGGTTAATAAAACCCTGAAGCTAGACGAAGAACCCGGGTCTCAACCGAATCATCCTATTTCTTTCAAAATGGCTAAGCGCCCTCACAAGGTGTTTAGTAACCACCCACAGTTTACGGACATTGTTCAGGGACATAGGGATCATCCAGACAGACGTTTTTCAGGACTGAAGTCCCTGAAAGCGCGATACCCATTTTCAACAACTGTAGCAAAAGAGTGGACCGAATCTCCAGTAGTAGATCCACCGGTATCTCGCTTAGCTTCAAAAACCCTTCTCTCTGTTTCAGATGGTTCATCCATTAAGAATCCCTCAGATAGACAGATCGACAACCTCGCCAAATCAATTTTTGAGGCTGCTGGAGCATCTCTCTCTCCTTCTTTCGCGGCCACCTGGGTGGCGAGGGCCATGGTGGCCTGGGCTGAGGATTTAGTTAAGACTACTAATGATACCCCTCTCCCCCCCGAGGCACGTAATCTGGCCTATCAGATTACTCGGGCGGGCGGGCGACTACATGGTCCATGCGTCCTTAGACGCAGCTAATTGCGCTGCACTCACAGCCGCCAATGCTATCGCCATTCGGAGGTCCCTTTGGCTCCGAGAGTGGCGTGCAGACTCTGCGTCAAAGAGAACTTTGACTTCGCTGCCTTATCATTCAGGGCGTCTCTTTGGAGATCGATTTGATCAGATTATTTCTGATGCTACAGGTGGCAAAAGTAAATTTCTTCAATCGGCCTTTTCGGTCCCAGTACCAAAGCCGCTCCCGGCCTTTTCGGACCTCCTTTAATTGGTCCTCCGCTTCGACCTCGTCCCGAGCACCACGTTCTTCTCGCAGAGACAGGGGCTCGCAATCATCTTTCAGGTCCTCTCAGTCCTGGAAAAACAGATTTTCCCAGTCGGGAAACAAGAGCTCCTCCTCTCGCAAATTATCTTCCCAATGACTCCTTGCTGGGGACGGGGGACCCAATCCGGGTAGGCGGCCGCCTACTCTTGTTTCGCGAAGTCTGGGGGTCGGTCGTTCAAGACCGGTGGGTCCGAGATCTTGTAGACTTCGGTTACAAGATCAAATTCTTATCTCTCCCCCCAAGGCGCTTCTTCCAGTCTCGCCCCCCAAAGTCCAAGGATCTCGCAACTCCCTTTCTTCAGGCCTTGAACATTCTTCGCACCAGCGGGGTCATCATCCCAGTTCCTCACAAGGAAAGATTCAAAGGGTTTTATTCAAACCTATTTGTGGTTCCCAAGAAGGACGGCTCTTTGCGTCCTAATCTGGATCTAAAATTGCTGAACAAATTCATCAGAGTCCGCCATTTCAGGATGGAATCTCTCCGTTCTGTCATCGCATCTCTAGAAAGAAAGGAATACCTGGCGTCAATCGACATCAAAGACGCGTATCTACACATTCGATTTTCAGAGGCCATCGAAAGTTTCTGCGTTTTGCAGTCGGAGAGGAGCATTTTCAATTTGCCGCTCTGCCCTTCGGACTCACAACCGCCCCCAGAGTGTTCACAAAAGTCATGGCGGCCGTCATGTCAATTTTACACTCTCGGGGTGTGGGGTGGTCCTCCCGTACTTGGACGACCTGCTCATCAAAGGACCGACCTTTCGGGCCTGCGCAGAGAGTGTCGAGATTACTATCGACACCCTCTCTCGCCTGGGCTGGTTAGTCAATTTGGACAAGTCCTCCCCCATTCCCTCTCAGAAGATTCCTTTTCTGGGAATGATTCTGGACACCTCCCAAGGGTTGGTATCTCTCCCTCCAGAGAAGATTGCTTCTCTGAGGCGGGGAGTACTCCTGTTTTCTCTAGGCCGCTCCCACTCTCTACGGTTCGCCATGCAGGTCCTGGGGAAAATGGTAGCCTCCATCGAGGCAGTAACATTTGCTCAATTCCATCTCCGACCTCTTCAACAGCAGCTAATATCATCCTGGGACAGGAACCCAGCGTCATTAAGTCGCCGCTACCGTCTTTCTCCCAGAGTCAGACGCTCACTAAAATGGTGGACAAATGCTTCATCACTGAATCAAGGAAAATCTTTTCTGCCTGTCCATTGGCTGGTAGTGACCACCGATGCCAGTCTCCTCGGATGGGGAGCGGTGTTCCTTCACCACACGGCTCAGGGCCGCTGGTCTCTTCCAAAGACACGTTTCCCGATCAACATTCTGGAAATCAGAGCTATCAAACTAGCCCTCTTGCATTTCCATCATCTTCTGGCCGGTCGTCCCATCCGGATCCAGTCAGACAACGCCACGGCCGTGGCGTACATCAGCCGTCAGGGAGGCACTCGGAGCAGATCAGCGATGCTCGAGGTATCGCACATTCTGCGGTGGGCCGAGTCAAACTGCTCGCCCATCTCCGCGGTTCACATCCCAGGAGTGGACAATTGGGAGGCCGACTTTCTCAGTCGCCAAGGTTTAGACTCAGGAGAATGGTCCCTGCACCCGGAAATGCTTCACATCATTTGCCAGCGTTGGGGAATGCCGGATGTGGATCTCATGGCATCCAGACTGAATGCCAAAGTTCAGACTTTAATAAGTCAATCTCGCGATCCACTAGCCATCGGCTCGGATGCGCTTGTCCTCCCTTGGAGTCAATTTCGCCTTCCTTACATTTTTCCACCTCTTCCGTTAATCCCCAGGGTGATTCGGAAGATCAAGGCGGAGGGCGTTCCTCTCATTCTTGTCGCCCCGGACTGGCCTCGCCGTCCGTGGTATGCCGAACTAGTGCGTCTGGTCGCAGACGTTCCCTGGAGATTACCGGATCGTCCGGACCTCCTCTCGCAGGGTCCAATTTACCATCACAATTCGAAAGCGCTGAATTTGACGGTATGGCCATTGAAGCCTGGATCTTAGGTCAGGCTGGTTTTTCTCACAAAGTTGTCTCTAGAAATGATCAATGCCAGGAAGCCGGTTTCCGTCCGCATTTATCATCGTGTCTGGAAAACGTTCTTTTCCTGGTGTAAGGATAAAGGTCGTTCCCCTTTGGTCTTTTCTATCCCTTCCATTCTGGAATTTCTCCAGGCAGGATTAGACTCGGGGTTAGCACTCTCTTCCCTCAAGGGGCAGATTTCCGCCTTTTCCAACGACGGATTGCATCTAAGTCCCAGGTCAGGACTTTAATCCAAGGAGTGTCACATCTCGTTCCACCCTACAAGAAGCCTTTGGAGCCTAGGGATCTTAATCTGGTCCTCAGTGCGTTACAAGAATCCCCCTTCGAGCCTTTGCCGGAAGTGCCTTTGTCTCTTCTTTCCTGGAAGGTTGTCTTCTTTGTTGCAATTACCTCTATCAGGCGGGTATCGGAATTGGCAGCCTTGTCTTGTAAACCTCCTTTTCTTATTTTTCACCAGGACAAGGTAGTCCTCAGGACTTCTCCTTCCTTCTTGCCCAAAGTCGTTTCGGCTTTTCATATCAATGAAGAGATAGTCCTGCCCTCGTTCTGTCCGGCGCCGACTCACCGTACTGAAAAAGCCCTTCACACCTTGGATTTGGTGAGGGCTCTCCGAAGGTACATTTCGAGAACTGCATCTTTCCGTAAATCGGACGCACTGTTTGTGCTTCCGGAAGGACGCAGACAGGGTTTTCCTGCTTCCAAGGCCACGTTAGCCAGATGGATCCGTTTCGCGATCCAAGAGGCGTACCGTGTCAAAGGTCAGTCTATCCCGGCTGGGATTAAGGCACACTCCACGCTTCGGCACAGCAAGTGTGCAAGGCTGCGACTTGGTCCAGTCTTAATACTTTTGTCAAGCATTACCAAATCCATGCTCAAGTTTCTTCAGATGCGGCACTTGGCAGACAAATTCTGCAATCAGCTGTTGCGCATCTGTAAGTTGTCTGTTGACTGTTTAAGCGTTTTTATGCATGTGGTTCACGAGGCTTCATCTACTGTTATGGCTTCCCACCCAGGGACTGCTTTGGGACGTCCCATGGTCTTGTGTCCCCCAATGAGGCGATGGAGAAAAGGAGATTTTTGTGTACTCACCATAAAATCCTTTTCTCCGAGACGCTCATTGGGGGACACAGCTCCCACCCTTGTTTAGCCTGTAGCCTTGTTGTTTCTTTGATTTGTTGACATATTGCACTCTGTTATGAGCTCCTACTGCTTTGGCACCGAACTGGTTCAGGATTGAGCCAACAGAGGGTGTATACTGCAGGAGGAGGAGTTAACTTTCTCTGTGTATTGCTTAGTGTCCTCCTAGTGGCAGCAGCATAACACCCATGGTCTTGTGTCCCCCAATGAGCGTCTCGGAGAAAAGGATTTTACAGTGAGTACACAAAAATCTCCTTTTTTCAGTCATAGGAAAATGAAGCATCAAGTGCTCTGGGAACATCCGAGCACTTAAGGAGCCTTTGCCTCCCAAGGTTGTTTCCCTGTCCAGTACCAGCCTCCTTAGCTTGACAGCTCCCTGCCTGTCTGAAATTCCTATCCTGGCACTTGATATCATATAGACAGTGAGCCATCATTTAAGCTAAAGAGACTGGTCCTGGGCGGAGAAACAAGCACTGTAAGCAGAGGTTCCTTAAGAGCTGCGTTACACCCAGAGCACTTAACATCTCATTTGCATAAAAATGCAGCTACAGCTATAAGTGTTAAAGGTGTCAATGGATTTACATTTCAAAGACCTGCATGAGCATATAAATGTTTGAAGGTGAGGTGTTGATCTTACTGACAGTTTCTCTTTAAAGAGATAACCTGGTTCATCCAGTTTGCATGAGTTTCCTTTGGATACTTTTGTTTCCTCCCACACTCCAAAGACATACTGATACAGAACTTTATAACTATAAAGTAAGTAAAATAAATTGTGCACTTGTCCTATTCTAATTAATAGGACAGTGGGATTATACCTGCTAGCCACACATGAGACGTGGCAAGTGGCTGACAGATGCCACATTGGGTGTAAAAGGCACTTAAATATATTTTACATGCGTTCCCTTGACTCATTGATATAGACTAGCAACCAATAAAAGATGTGATCTGGCTAACTTTGGCAACATCTTACGGTTTGTCAGTAGTTGTCGTAGCGAAGGTGAATAGTAATTGTGGTTATTACATGTCAGGGGAAAAAAAAGCAGAAATGTTACTGAAAATAAAAATAAATTTTAAAATTATTCTTGCCTTTGTTATGTAGCGAGACCCTCCAGATGAAGAAATCCCATTTTGCACTTTAAAGTCATTTCCGGCAACTATTGAACACACGATTCAGTGGGCCAGAGATAAGGTACAAGATTATGAATAGTTGCAGCTATATAACAATCTGTCTCTTTATTTTGGGCCTTGTAGTCACTCATTTACTTCATCGTTTTGCAATTCCAGTTTGAGAGCTCTTTTACCCATAAGCCGTCTCTATACAGCAAATTTTGGCAGACACATTCAACTGCACAAGACGTTCTACGGGTATGTATACAGCCCCTTAACAAATGTGCAGAAGTATCTTTCTCTACACACTGGTCTCCTAGGCTCCTGCACGTATACACACATTAGTAACATTTAGTCAGGAAATTTTCAGTACAATTATGTTATAATAAATGATCTGTCCATTATTAGATAACAAACCCATTTGAAAACCTGTGCTGCGCCCAGTGACATTTTATTTAGCAAACTAGGGGCACTTAAAACGGTTGGTTGTCCTATACTGGACAACCCCTTTTAAGCCTTGTTCTCCATGGACTTAATTACTTATATTTTTATGCAAGCCTAAATAAGGCAGGATAGCAACGCAATGCGCACAAACAAGACAAACAATTTACGTTATCTACACTCTGCTATTCATTAAATAAAAGATATAGTTAATGTATATCACCCCGACTGAAGCTACAAAAAAAATATTTTTTGGCCTTTTATAGAGTGCATAGGGCCTATAAATACGTTTGGCATATGTGCAGGAAAAGCTTCGTATATCAAACATGTCCTGCCGACCAATGTGAACATACCATACAGGCTCAATTTCTTTTTTGACCCCCTGTTCCTCAGGGGAGGGGTTGTATGCCATCACTTCCTGGAGACTGTCATTTTTTTTAAATGTTTCTGCCACTTACCTCTAGTTTGTGCTGCATCTACACAGCTGACTTGTGAGTTAACAGTATGCCTCCAATATGGCCACCCCCAGGAATGCTATTAAGGCTGCATCAAGGAACTTTTAAACCAAGTCCATGTCATTTGTAATAAACAGAAAATTAAAGAAAAATCAATCGTATAGACCTTACCATAATGATATTATCGGTTTGTCACCATGGTTCTTAGAAAATGAAGTCTTGTGAGAGCTTGGAAGGCTGCTTTCATGTTGTTAAACTACTAAGCAGGAAACCCAGATGCTGGTCTCAGTGTGTGGAACTCGCAAGATTAAAGTTCGAGAAGTATTTCGATCACAAGGTCAGTAAAACCATTCCAGTCACCAGGATTACCTTTGTCGCTTTTATTTTTCTCCTTAGCAATTTATTTAAGCTTTTTTGCAATCCTTAAAAGCTAGAAGGTGCAGCTGATTTCCTAATTTCGTTGGATGAATTGGTCTGGGCCACATTTACCTATCCAGCATTAAGTTTAGACTGCATAGGATTACACTAGCTTCACCAACTTGATCACACTGCTGGCTAATAACTTTGGCTAGCCTACAGGATGGGTTCACATGAGTGTATGTAAAAACATCTGTTTAACGTGCAGAAAAAAAATAACGATTTGCCATCCGTATAACATGTCTTTTGTCTCAGTTTTTTACGTATTTTATAGAATTCATATCCAAACTGAAAGAAGGTTGGCACTCTACTCATCAAATAAATTCTTTATTGAAATTCCATATGCAAAAATGACATTAAAAATTCAGACCAGCTGACGCGTTTTGGAATACAATTCCTTAATGATAGATTAAGATAATCAATTCTATGATTAAGGCATTGCTAAACAAAAAGAATGCAAAGTGCAATTTGGTCATAGTGTCCCGTTACACATAGCGACTCACCAGCAATCCCGACAACGATATGAACTTGTCAGGATCGCTGGTGTGTCGCTACATGATCGCTGGTGAGCTGCCAAACAGGCAGCTCTCAGCAGCGATCAGGACAGCGACTATGCTGGTAACTAGCGATGCACGTCGCTTAGTTACCCGCAGTGTACGTTAGATACCAGCACGCTGGTGCAGGGAGCTGCTAACCAAGGTAAGCAGCGGGTTTCTAAGCGCCTCGCGGCATCTAGAAACCCGATGTGTACCTTGATTACCAGCTCCACTGGACCAGCGCGCTGGTATCTAACATATACAGCGGGTTTCTAGGCGCCACCTGGCGCCTAGAAACCCGATATTTACCTTGGTTAACAGCTCGCTGATCGCTGATCTCCCGCCTGCCACACACAGCGATGCGTGCTGGCCAGCGGGAGACCAACGATCCAAAAAATGTCCAGGACATTCAGCGACAATCAGCGATACCCAGCAGGGGGCTGATAGTCGCTGCGTGTCACACTCCCAAAACTTGTGACTCGGCAGCGATCTCGCTAGCGATCTCGCTATGTGAGACGGGGACTTTAGCCAAATAAATTGGTGAGGATAAAACCACTGTTAACTCGCCTGATAAGGCTGTGTAAGACACAGCCACTGATGACGCGAAAAATGTCAGCTGCTGCAATATCCACAAGCGTTTTCAGAGAGATACCTGGGTAGAGTGGATTTATGATATGCGCTACTGATTTAAACACGATCCAAGGGATATCGTGAAAAAGTGGTTAAATGTCAACACGTTTGAGAGTCCATCTGACTCCTCCATCCGGACTACCACAAATGAGTTGTCCTGAGGAAGGAGTCAGACGGACTCTGAAACTCGTTGACATTAAACTACTTTTTCATTATATCCATTGGATCGTGTTTAAATCAGTACTACATATCACAAATACACTATAAAACTAATAAAGGGTAAGGAGAATTGTGAGTAAATCAGTGTCAGTGTATTGAGTAATCTATCTGTCACATGCACTATCGCTAGTCATTCATTTGATCTGTACTCGACAGGCTGGGCAAACGGGTAGCCCACAGATTAGAGCCCCTAATAGTCACCATTGTCCAGATCCGCCGATCATGCTTTAATCTGCACATCTGGACTATGTGCCGAAGCTCCGCAGCGCTGACCGCTATTTATGCAGTCAGCTGGAGCCGCTGGCATTCAGTCTCAGTCGTCGCTGATGGTACATAGCTAGCACAGTGGCTGAGACTGTGTGACGTCTGACATTCAATCCTGCATGTGGTCGGCGAGAGAGGCAGAATGCAGCTCTATCGCCATGCACGCTGTGTCCCCTAGCAGATAAGCACAGCTCGTAAGTTACAATGTTATGCAGGGATCAGTTCAATAATCTGTGTGTTAAGTCTCATATATAAAAGGAAAAAAAATGGGGGGAAAAGAGGGAGTCCCATTGTGCCACAGATCATTCCTACTGGAAGCTGCCAGAATTGCAGTTTTCAGACGAACAAGGTCTGACCAGAGGGAAACTTCTTATTACAGGTAGAGCAAGCAAAATGAAGAACACTAGGAGGATGTGAGTGAGGCTCCCTGGGTCTAAGCATAAGAGAGAGAAAGAGATAATGTGTCAATGTGAGTGATACTGGGAAGAGAGGAGCTTCCCCTTAGTGGCAGATCGTACTCAGACCCTGGACACTGATTCCTACAGCGCAGAGTCGCGTTGTCTGGAGAGTGGTAAAGCTGTGCTGTGCGGACCGGAGCTGAGACACATGATGCTTTGCGACATCCGAGCCAGTAGCTGGAGATGGCACATAGTATTAACGGTGGAGCCAGCAAAACGCGCAAAGGTTTCCCAGTCGTCATCGAGATGTGAAAATGGCGAGTAGGGATCTCGGAGCAAGAAGCATTCTGATTGGTTGGGAGCGGTGGCCTCTGCAAAGAGTCCTGGGATGAAGCCGGAGGGGGGGGCGTGGTAGACAGAATATTACAGTTATTTTGCCCTCTATGAAAGGAGTTCACATGTTTAATGGGAAGGGCCTATAATAGTTCCCGCATGACTAGGGATAATCTATTAAAAGGAGTACCCTCACTGCCTGGACGGAGCTACCTGTCCTGAAGATCCGGAATCCTTCGCAGACTTGATACAGGCAGCGGACATTGAGGACCTGGGTGCAAACAATGGAGCGGTTGGATGTAGATCTTTAGGCTGTCATCAGAAGGTCTGTGCCCGGGAACGGGTCCGTTTTCTCACCATGCCCGTCTGGCTCTGAAGGTCGAGTGGGCTCGGGGGGTGAGGTGAGCAGGGGCGGACATATCATTGGTGCAACCTGTGCAGCCACACAGGGGCCCAAGAAGTGAGGGGGCCCATTTATATCTCCAAAGCAGGTGCAATTTTGCATTTTTAGGAGATCTTGGGCTGCAAAGGGCCCATATATTTTTCTTGCACAGGGGCCCTTTTCTGACTGTGTCTGCCAGTGGAGGTGAGGACCAGTCCGCCTCTGCTCAGTGCAGATGCCCTGAACATACTTGATTTGTTAGGGGGATAGGGTCCTGCCAGATGAACCCGGGAAACAACAGTAGTGATGCAATCCCACACTGCTCTCAGCCTTTAGGGGGAGAACAGAGTGATCAATTACACTGTGTTGTCCAAATCACAAGCTGAACCTGCAAAAATGGAAATAAATAATACAAAACAATAAAAATAAGGTAGAAAAGGGGCAGAGTCCCTGTGTCCACCTCCAACTGACACTAAGCTAAAACTGATTAGCTCTCTGCCAGTTGGTGGGTATATACTGCTGAGGAGGAGCTACTGTAACTTTTTTTTAGTGTCAGCCTCCTAGTGTCAGCAGCTTACACCCATGGTTTTCTGTGTCCCCAATGAAGCGAGAGAGAAATCTCCTTTATCAGTAATGAAACATTGTTTCCCTATGGACATTGAGGGGATCTGGGACTTGTGATTTTTAGCTGAGACAAAGAACACCGCCATGTATTCATAACGCATTGCAAGTTTTTTCTTCTTAAAACATGGAATCTATTTTTAATCTAAATACATTTTTAAATTTTTTAAGAAGCTGGAACCATTTTTTTAAGCGTTTCCTGTATGTTATCAGTGTACATAGTGGAACACTGCAGCTCCGTCACACTGTGAAGCAGACGTTCCACGTACTGCTGCTCCGCTCCTAGAACCAAGGAGGCTAGGTTACCAGGATCATAGTAGAAAACCCATTGTACTTTTAGCCATCCAGTTCTGTGCTTTATGATGTCATGCTGATGTCCTTATTTTAATAGGCAATAGCGATTTTAGTTTCACGTTAAATTAAAAGCTCTTATTTTTTTTATACTATTTTTGCATATTAAAGCATTTTTAAGTCCTATTCAATATTTTTGTCATCCTAGGCTCAGCAGTTATTGCATTCATTCCCTCTTGACACCCGGTTAAAAGACGGCAGTAAGTATCTGCTGATATTAATATATACTGTCATTATACAACAATTGCTTTTATGTTGTCATTTTCTACAATTTTAAAGGGGTCTACCTCGCAAGGTATACATAGGCTACTTCATTAACAAATTTTTGTACAAGTCCTGCATGGTTTGTGAAACCCTGGCCCCTTCCAACAACCCAGCAATCCATCTATAATATGGCTGCAGATGGAGGGACATCTATTTGCAACCTCCAATGAATCTCTGCGCATGCTCAGGTCTTGTACAGTCCAGGATATACCGCATGCACAGTGGATTCAGATCTTAAAGGGAATCTGTCACCTCATTCTTGGGATATAAACTGCGGCCACCACCATTAGGGGCTTATCTACAGCATTCTGTAATGCTGTAGATAAGCCCCCGATGTAACCTGAAAGATAAGAAAAACAAGTTAGATTATACTCACCCGGGGATCGGTCCAGTCTGCTGGGGGCGTCGCAGGTCCGGGTCCGGCGCCTCCCATCTTCATGCGATGACGTCCTCTTCCTTGCTTCTGTTGCGGCTC
This sequence comes from Oophaga sylvatica, assembly GCA_033576555.1. Taxonomy (NCBI): domain Eukaryota; kingdom Metazoa; phylum Chordata; class Amphibia; order Anura; family Dendrobatidae; genus Oophaga; species Oophaga sylvatica. Next base: position 306,039,395 of record JARQOD010000001.1, on the reverse strand, counting down.
CTTTGCAGACGTTATTCTCTGCCCTGTTGAGTGCAGGGTAAAGTACTGCATTGCACAGACACCGGGCAAGGTCAGAGAGGTCCTGGTGCCTGCGCACTGCAGTACTTTACTCTGCCCTCAACAGGGCAGAGAATAACGCCTGCACAGGAGCGCAGAATGCTGTAGATAAGCCCCTAATGCTGGTGGCCGCAGCTTATATCCCAAAAATGAGGTGACAGATTCCCTTTAAAGGAAATCTGTCACCAGGGTTTTTTTACTATGTAATCTGAGATCATCATGATGTAGGGGCAGAGGGCATGATTATAATGATGTATCACTTATTGAACTGCTTTATGCAGTTTTGATAGATTCGCTGTTTTCTCTGTTGCAGATGTTGCAGTGCTATGAATGCTGAGCTGTGTAGAAACACTCACACACACCTGTGATATGCGGCTTCCATTGTAAACTGTTAATTATTATCAAGCTGCCAATCAGTGGTATGGTGGAGTTACACAAATTAGCCGCCTGACTGCCTGGCATGTGGCACCTTGTCGGGCAGTGATAATCTCCTGCTGATAAAATACTGATTACATTAAAACTATAGCACAATGCCTAGTAAGTGACACATCCTTGCTGACAGATTTCCTTTAAGTTGAAGACCAATGTCTCCATCTGCAATAATATTCTGGACAGAACAACACAATGCCTGGGAAAAAGTGTGCAGAATTTCCAACAATATTAGTCAATTGCTTATTTTAAAGGGGTTGTCCACTAATTTTACATTGATGCCTTATCCCTAGGAGCAGGCATCAATTTCAGATCTGCCAGGATTCTGCACTCTGCAGCACCCCAATCAGCTGATAGCGATGGCTGCCAGCCGGAAGCACTTACTTGCGGAGCTTGAACATCTACTTGTAGTGACCGCCGCAGGGTACTACTAACACATCCGCCTCCTATTCAATTCAATAGGAGGCGGATGTGCACTAACAAGCTCCGGCCACTGCAAGTAGATGGTCAAGCTCCGCAAGTAAGTGCTTCCGGCTGGCAGCCACCGCTGGCACCGCTAACAACTGGTCGGTGGGGGTGCCAAGTGCAGGACCCTGGTCGAACAGACATTGTTGCCCTATCATAAGGATAGGGCATCAGTGTAAAAGTAGTGGACACCCCCTTTAATGTTTTAGACACATTTGGAAATTGTATACCATTTAAATCCTTCCCAAAGAAGGATGTACATATTTGTGCAACATTGAATGTAGGCGTTCAGAACAGACTGCTGCTGTTTAACTCTGTAAATGCTGCTGTCATTTAAGTGGGGCATCCATTACAGTCCCCATTAGATCTGAGACTTCATAGATCATGATTTTTACAATGCACTATATACTGCGGTATTGCAGTTTAAAGGTACTGCCACACTTAGTGATCTCGTTAGCGATCTAAATAACGACGCAAGCTAATGAGATCGTTTTTGTGATCGTTTAAATGTCTCTAGTAGCTGCCACACTTAGTGATCTCGTTAACGACTCAAAAGCGGTTAGCGATCTCATTAACGACTTTAACGGTCATTGCGATGTAAAAAACAGCGCACATCGCTCACAAAAGGTGCCAGACACAGCGATATAGACTCACCAGCGGGACGCCAACGATCTAAATACGGTCCAGAACTCTAGTGAACGATCAGCGAGATCACAGCAGGGGCCACGTCGTTGCTACATGCCACACACGTTAGCGTCACGAACGAGATCACTAAATAGTGACGTATTTTAGCGATCTCGTTAGCGACGCTGTTTAGTGTGGCATACCCTTAAGTGCTCAATTGACTGCAGGTTTGAGAATATTAGCGGGACTAAAAAAGTGCAAAAAAACAAACATTTTTAACAATCTTACAAAATTAAAAAAACAAGAGTTTGATTCACCCCTTTTCGCAGTACATACATAAAGAAATGTAAAAATAAATATGTACGGTATATGTCTGCAAATGTCCACTCTATCAAATTATAAAATTATTTAACTCGTACAGTAAACAGTACAAGTTTAAAATAAAAAAAAAAGCCCTCCTATTGCTTCATCAATAGAAAAGTGGAAAAAAAATATTATGGGTCTCAAAAATGTTGACACATAGTTTTTTTTTTTTTTTTTTTTTTTAAGGGGAACCTGTCTGGTGCTTCATGCTGCCTGTACTGCGAGCAGTATGAATCACAGCTTGCCTGCATGCTTGCAGCCAGGTATATAATTCTCAGAATCACTCTGGAATTGTAGAAATAAAATAGAAGATCAGGTTGGAGACCATATCTGGACACCAGACTAGTCAGGTTTTGCCCCTTGGCCGGGCTTTTCTTAGCGCCACTGCAGGTGATTGACAGGTCTCTCCCTGCCTGTTTAGTCACCTCTAGCAGAGCTTGGCAGACCGGCCAGGGGTGAAGCCGGATTAGTCTTGTGTCCAGCTGTGATCCCCAACCTGATCTTCCAAGTATTATTATTGTCCGTTTGTTTTTACCACATAATGAATGTTGTAAAACAATAAGTGGTTAGAACACCCAAACTTTCTATCGATATAAAAACTCCTGCCAGAGTAGGATAACTTTGTAAGACTTTTAAGGTTTCTTCCAATGGATATACATGTACTATATATGCAAATCATTTAGAAGACCCTATAAGAAGTAGATACTTTTGATGTTTTATATGGGTGTTTCAGGATGCTTTTTTTTATTTAAGAACCCTCTCCCTATTTTCAGCAGCAGATGAAGGAAGGGAGACACACTAGTCATTACTAGTGGGTAGGCGGAGCCCAGATGGGATAGACACCTCAGATTAAAAAGAGTGTTGACCGGCCCCTCCAGCTCGGGCTCCTCCTACTCCAGCTCTCCAGTCTAAAATTTGAGGTCTCAGAGGATAGTCGCTGCTGAAGCAGCTCCTCAGAAGATTTTTCAGCTGCAGATGGAAGGGAGGGAGACACAGTAATTCATTACTGATGGGTAGGCGGAGCCCCAGATCAGGATGACACCTCAGATCAAAAGCGTGTTGACTGGCTGGCTCCTCCAGCTCGGGCTCCTCCTACTCAGCTCGTTCAGTCTAAGATTTGAGGTCTCAGAGGATGGTCGCTGCTAATGCAGCTCCTCAGAAGATTTTATTATTTTATATCGGACAAGAGACTTGGATCACTAGTTGGTCTAGAGGTCTCAGGGGTACCAGCGCTGCTGTACCCCAACCTCTCCCTTGGCGGATCTGTATTTACACTATAGTCCCTGCAGAATCTTGCCGGCCCTGGGGGATGAGGATGGCTTCCCTGGCGGGGACGCAAATCACACGTGCGGTCACTGCGTTCCTCGCCCTGGGGGGAAGCATGGGCACAAGCGCCACAAATCCTGAGGGTTCCCTGTGGCGCTAAGCTGGTGAGTACTCCACATTCCTTTTTTCTAATGTGTGTAGTACTTTAGCGACTGCTGTGGCAGCGCTATTACATGTACCACTATGTGCTTTAACGACTGCGGTGGCAGCGTTATTACATGTATTCACTGTGATTATGGCAGTGTGCCTTAACGACTGCGGTGGCAGCGTTATTACATGTATTCACTGTGTGTTATCAGTGTGCCTTAACGACTGCGGTGACAGCGTTATTACATGTATTCACTGTGATTATGTCAGTGTGTTTTAACGACTGCGGTGGCAGCGTTATTACATGTGTTCACTGTAATTATGATCAGTGTGCATTCAACGGTCGCGGCGGCGACCGCCGGTACATGTATTCAGTCACGGTGAGGAGAGAGGAGTTCCCGCTTTTTTATTTGAATTTTCGCGGCACTCTGAGCGCGCGCATTCTGAGCAGTCTCCATTTCCTGCATCTTCTACATGGAGACACAGCGCGGCGGCCATTATTAATGCAGGAGCGGGAAGCTCCTCGGGGTCATCGCTCTCCCTTTCCTCCCGGCAGCTATTACCAGCAGGGTGAGTCGCTTCTGCGGAAGCTTACCCCTTCAACTGCAGGGCGCCTTCCTGATTTTATTCCCTATCTGCGGCTGTGCCGCATATATCTGGGAGCGCAGGGCGTCTTTTTTGAGCCAGTTCCTGCAATACGCCTCCGTCCAGCAGAGGCTATGGGAGGCTGCGGCATTAACCCCTTGGAAGGCGGTTAACCCTTGTTTTGAAGGGTCAGCTGGGGTAGCTCATGCTGTAAGAGCTTTAACCCTTCAGCTATATGAGAAAGTTATTGACAGTTTTTAACCCGTCATATACTGTGTGAGGAGCGTCCAAATGCTTGTGATTGACGTTTCCATAACGTCTGCGCTTCAGATGCTCTATCCAGCACCTACACCTGTACTACAGATGGTGACTGACGCCTGCTCACCTGACGCCTGCGCTATGTATTCGCTATGTCCTACGGATGTGCTGTGTCCTGCGCCTGCGCTACGGATATGTTGTGTCCTGCGCCTACGCTACAGTACGTTTTTTCTGTTTAGTGTGGCATAGCTGTCCTGCAGCTGCGACCTTATAAGAGACGCCTGAGATTCGCACACCCTTTTTCATTATCAAGGTTGTGGGGAGTCTGCTACTTTAACCCCTTATTAGGCGGTTAACTCTTAATGGGAGACAGCTGGGGTAGCTCTCTCTTTAGAGCTTTAACCCTTCAGCTTTTGTTTTTTATTTAAGAACTGCTCTAGTTACTGACAGGTTTAGCCTGCCATATACTATGCAAGGGCATGTCAGAGACCCTCTCCCAGATCCGCTACGGACCAGCCTCGCGTATCTGACACGCAGACCTCGACTCATGCACGGTCGGAGGTTCCAGTGGTGTCAAAATGGAGGCCTTCACTGGTTTCTATTGATGGCCTGTCTGACCTTTTAGGTTATGGAGTGTCAGCTAGATCCTCTCAAGGAAGCGACACAAAATCGGTGCCTTCTTTTTCGCTTAGCGAAGAAGTCCGATTCGGACAAGGAGGTTCGGCAGGGACTCCCTGCCTCTCTCATGGGCCGTACTAAAATTTCTGTGGAAGCCATGTGTACGTTACAGTTACCGGAGGAGGTAACTAGTCGTCCTGGTAAGTCGGCCCGGATGTTGCAAGGGTCGCGACGACCTTACAAACTGTATCCGTTTTTTCTACGGAGTTGTTTGTTAATTGGACCCCTTCTCCTGAAGTGAATGTTCCTTCATTCCAGCTTAGCAAATCTTCCTGGTAAAAGGGAAGGCGAGTCTGCAGGACACGCTGGACAGAAAAACGGAGACGGCAACAATTTCCATCTGCAAGGCCGTGGACATAGATTCGGTATTAAGGATCTAGGTGTACTTGTTAAGTTCACCTGAGCCGGTTGGACCGTCTAAGGACGGCGAGGCAAGTTGGATCCCTCTATCGAGGTAGATGGGCTTTTCTAGTTGAAGGATAATGCGTCACTGCTATCCAGGGCGCAATCCTCGGCAGTTACAGTCAGAAGAGCACTGTAACTTGGATGGAACGCGGTTTTCCAACAAGGTTTGCTATCTTTAGCTTAGAAAGTGGTCAGCTATTTGACTGACCTCACGGAGCTGTTTGCCAAGGCTAAGGCAAAAGAAACAGCTTTACCGTAGCGCAGAGCTGTGACTTCTGCGTCTGGCAGGACTAGTGCCGATAGTTATTGGCAGTCCCTTTCGGTTCAAGGGATGATCTGGCCAACCCTCTGGGGGTTTGTGTCGTCTCTCTCTCTCTTTTTCAAAAAAAAAAAAAATCCGCCAAGGCGGACTGACATCTGACATTCAGTTAGAGCCAAGCATGAAGTCGCTTCGCTCCGTTATGGCAGCCCTGTCGCAGATCGATTCTTTGGTCAATCGACATTCGCGACGCTTATTGGCATGTTCCCGTCTGAAGAGCTCATCAGTGCTTCCTTCGTTTTTGCCATAGAATCAACCATTACCGGTTGTGGCTCGGCCATTCGGCTTGGCCTTAACGTCCAGAATTTTTACAACGATTCTGGCGCCTAAATCTCATGGCAATTCTTCAAAGACGGGGACTTACGATTCGTCCCTATTTGGACGACCTTTCGATTGTGGCCTCAAAGGAGAAGTCGTCTCTGGAATCGTCGCAGGCAATCCTGTTTTTTGAGGATGCTTTTCGACACGGTACGGGCGGTGTTGTCCCTACCTCCAGACAAGCAGGCATGTCTGCTCCAACATGTACAGATTATGAAGGCTGCGACAGCAATGTCCCTTCGGAAGGTATGCGCCTTCTGGGTTTGATGGTGGCGTCCATGGAGCACCTCCGTTTGCCCAATTTAATTCCAGAGCTCTCCACAGGCTCATTCTGAGTCGTTGGAATCGGTCGCAATCACTGGATTGCAGTGTCACCATTTCTCGCGGGGTGCGAGAATCCCTAGGATGGTGGTCACGTCCAGGAGCGTTATTCCTGGGAAAGTCTTTCTCCCTCCGAAGTGGTCGGTCATAACCACCAATGCCAGCCTGACGGGATGGGGAGGGTGTCTGGAACGATCTTCGGATCCAGGGAGTATGGTCATCGGAAGAGTCGGTTCTACCGATCAACATCCTAGAATTGAGGGCAAAATTTTTTTCTTTTCCTCCAACACTGGACGGTCTCCTTGAGCGGTATGCCAGTCCGAGTGCGGACAGACAACGCGACGGCGGTCGCGTATATCAACCACCAAGGCGGGACAAGGAGTTCCCATGCTGGAGGTGTCTCGGATACTGATTTGGGCCGAGACCAGGGTTCCAGCCATCTCTGCAATTCACTTTCCAGGAGTCCAGAATACCACGGCGGACTTCCTCGGTCGCGAAAAGATGGTTCCCGGAGAATGGGGTTTTCATCCGACAATTTTTTTTTTTGCACTGCTGTGCTTACGTTGGGGAACTCACCAAGTGGACTTGATGGGGTCCAGGTTTAATACCAAATTACCGACCTTCGTGTTCAGGTACAAGGACACGAAGGCTGTGGCGGTAGACGCTCTGGTGGATCTGTGGGACCATTTCGAGCTAGTCTATGTTTTTCCGCCGATATCTTTACTTTCTCTGGTGCTGCGTCGGTTCAGACTGGAGAGAATTCCGGCTATTTTGATAGCTCAGATTGGCCAAGGAGGACGTGGTTCTCGACACTAGTGTCGCTTTTGGCGGCACCGCCATTTCCACTTCCTCTGCGCCCGGTCCTGTTAACCCAGGGACTCACTCGTTATCCGGACTTGAAGTCTCTGCGTTTGACGGAGTAGCTCTTGAGACGAAATGTTAACCCGTAGAGGTTTTTTCAGCCAGAAGTCCGGCTACTACTACTAGGATTTACCACAAAACTTGGGAAACCTTCTTTTCGTGGTGTTCGGGATCTTCACGGAACCCGAGAAAGTTTTCCATTCCCAATCTGTTGTTTTTTCTACAGCATGGGTTAGACAAGGGTTTGACAGTTAGCACCCTGAAAGGTCAGGTTTTCTGCTCTGTCCTTATTTTTTCGGAGGGCTATTGCCTCGCGCAGGGACGTGCTTTCCCTTTTCCGCGGTTATAGCTCGTAAGTTTCCGCCGCGGAAGGCACCCGTGTCTTCTTGGCGGCTCAACCTTGTTTTTGGAGGCTCTTCAGCATAAACCATTTTGAGCCTATGGATTCTGCTAGCCTTTCTTTACTTTCTTGGAAGGTGGCCTGCCTAGTAGCGGTCGCCTCTTGAGGAGAGTTTTTCTGAGTTGGCAGCTCTTTCTTGCTCGCCTCCTTTTTCTGGAGTTTTTTTTTCCGGATCGGGTAGTGCTTCGCACACGGGGTGATTTTCTATCTAAGTAGTGTCACAATTTCATTTTAACCAGGATATTGTGTTGCCTTCACTCTGTTCAGATCCGAAGATGCGAAAGAGCGAGCTTTACACACTTTGGATTTAGTGCGGGCCTTGAATTTTTATCTATCTATTATTCAAGGTTTTCGTAAGACGGACTCCCTGTTTGTGGTTCCAGCAGGTCGTCGGCGTGGTCAACGAGCCTCCAAGGATTCTATAGCTCGTTGGATCCGGTCAGCTGTTCTGGAAGCTTACCGTATTGGGGGTGAATCTTGCCGATTAAGGTTCGAGCCCATCCCACGAGAGCTGTGGCTTCATCGTGGGCTTTTCATCAAGGTGCCTCGGCAGTGCAGCTCTGCCGGGAGGCAACTTGGCGCTCTGTCCACACGTTTACAAAGTTTTTATAAAGTGGACGCCAGTGCTTCCGCTGATGCAGCCCTCGGACGTAGGGTCCTGCAGGCAGCTGTAGTTTAAAGTTTCTAGATGAACTTGTGTTTAGCGCTGGTTGCGCTTCCTTGTTAAGGTTGTTGGGTTTCTGCCTTTGTTGGTTTTTCCCACCCTTATTTTTGAACTGCTTTGGGACGTCCCATCAGTAATGAATTACTGTGTCTCCCTCCCTTCCATCTGCAGCTGAAAGACGGATTTTGGTAAGAACTTACCTGTAAAATCCTTTTCAGCGAAGGAAGGGAGGGAGACACAGATCCCGCCCAAGGCAGAAGTGTGTTGATGTTTTCAGATGCAGCGCGACTCTTATCTGATAGCGATTATCTGGGCTGAGGTCAGCGCGCTAAGGCTCTGTTCCAGCATCGCCAGCTCATCGCAGTAGTCAGGTTCAGTGAGTAGTACCTGGAACTCTGTGGTTTTTGGCTTACTTTGCATGCATAACCTGTATTCTTGTGTTTTTCTCTGAAGTTCCTTAAGAAGGGGTTATGTTGCTCCGCTGGTGATCTTGGTTCTTCCTTAAAGCTTTGGTACGACTGAAGGAGCTGAGTAGGAGGAGCCCGAGCTGGAGGAGCCAGCCAGTCAACACGCTTTTGATCTGAGGTGTCATCCTGATCTGGGGCTCCGCCTACCCATCAGTAATGAATTACTGTGTCTCCCTCCCTTCCTTCGCTGAAAAGGATTTTACAGGTAAGTTCTTACCAAAATCCGTCTTTTTATTTTTATCGGACAGAGACTTGGACTCAGGGTCTTGAGGTCTCAGGGGTCTCAGCACTGCTGGACCCCCACCTCTCCCTTGGCGGATCTGTATTACCTTTTAAGGTGGTCCCTGCAGAACCCTGCCGGCCCTGGGGATGAGGATGGCTTCCCTGGCGGGGACGCAAACCGTGCTTCTGGGGTCACTGCGTTCCCCGCCCTGGGGGGAAGCGATGGGCATAGCGCCACAAATCCCTAGGGGTCCCTGTGGCGCTCGGCTGGGTGAGTACTCTGCATTTTTGATGTGTATGAGTGCTTCAGCGACTGCTGCGGCAGCGGCTGCTACATGTACATGCTGGTGACTGTGTGTTTTTTTGTCCGCAGGTGGATGCCTGCAGGACATGGGAACGGGGCAGGAACGGAGAACGGAGGAGTCCCGCGCCTTTTTTTGAAGCCGGCGGGGGGCGTGGCTTCGCGCTTTCCCGGGCAGGAAGCGCTCTGAGCGCGAGATTTCCTCTGCCTCTTCTCTTCCGGCTCTCTCCTTCAGCGCGGCGGCCATTGCTAGCCTCGGGCTCCTCACTCTCCGCTCCTCCCGTACTAACCGAAGAGAACAGCACCGCGGCCAGCTGGGTGAGTCGCTTCTACCTTCCTGAGGGCAGAAGCTTGACCCCTTCACCCCCACAGCGCAGGGCACCTTTTTGAAGGTGCTGCCAACTGAACGCTCCCGCTAACGATCACAATGACGACGCATAATAATGCGATCGTTTTTTTGTGATCGTTTTTAATGTCGCTAGTAGCTGCCACAGTGGGCGATCTCATTGACGATGCATAAGTGGTTAGCGATCTATTTAGCGACTTTGGCGGTCATTGCGATGTACAAATCAGCGCAATATTTTAGCGATCTCGTTGGCGTTCTTGTTTAACATTGTCCTGCAGCTGCTACCTCATAAGAGGCACCTGGGGCTCGCACACCCTTTTCATTAAACAAGGGTTGTGGGAAGTCTGCGACATTAACCCCTTCTTTGGCGGTTAACCCTTTATTGGGAGACAGCTGGGGTAGCTCTCTCTTTAAGAGCTTTAACCCTTCAGCGTTCATTTTACCTTTGAAAACCACACTGTTCTAGTTGCTGACAGGTTTTCACCTGCCATATACTGTGTGAGGGCATGTCAGATCAGGGTCCAGGAGGTGCGGACCGTCTCCCAGATCCGCTACAGATCAGTCTCGCGTATCTGACACGCAGACCTCGACGGCGTCAAGCGCAGCGGTCGGAGGTGTCAGTGATGTCAAAATGGAGGCCCTCGCTCGTTCTATTGATGGCCTGTCTGAACTTCTAGGTCATTGGGTGTCAGCTAGAGCCTCTCATGGCAGGAAGCGACACAGGCCGGTGCCATCTTCCCCGCGTAGCGACTCGGAGATTTCGGGCATGGAGGGTTCCCCTTCAAGCTCGGATGGGGAGATGTCCGATTGGGACAAGGAGGATCGGAAGGGACACTCTGCCTCTCTTTTGAGCCGTACAGAGGCTTTTATTGGAGCCATGAGGGAGGCGTTACAGTTACCGGAGGAGGTAACTAGACGTCCTGGTAAGTCGGCCCGGATGTTTCAGGAGTCGCATAGGTCGCGATCAGCCTTACCATCTCTGGATGAGCTTAATGGGGCAGTGGAGAAGGAACGCCTGTGTCCAGATAAACGTTTTCAGGGGACACTGTTTTTTGAGACGCTGTATCCGTGTACAACGGAGTTGATTGATAATTGGATTCCTTCTCCTGAAGTGGATGTCCCTTTATCCCAGCTTAGCAAATCCTCATTACTTCCTGTTAAAGGGAAGGCGAGTCTGCAGGATCCGCTGGACAGAAAAACGGAGATGGCAGCGAAATCCATCTACGAGGCCGCGGGTCATGGATTCAGAGCAGTGCTAGGATCCATGTGTGCTTGTAAAGCTTCCCTGAGCTGGTTAGACCGTCTACGGACGGCGTGGCAAGATGGATCCCCACTATCCGAGGTAGAGGGGCTTTTCAAGTCATTGGAGGATGCAGCCCGATATGGCAGTGATGCAGGTTTGGATGCTGCCTCAATGCTGTCCAGGGCACAATCCTCGGCGATCACAGTCAGGAGAGCACTGTGGCTTAGACAGTGGACCGGAGACGCGGTTTCCAAGCAAGGTTTGCTTTCTTTAGCTTACAAAGGTGGTCAGCTATTTGGATCTGACCTCACGGAGCTGATTGTAAAGGCAAAAGAAACGGCTTTACCGCAGCGAAGAGCTGTGACTTCTGCGTCTGGCAGGCATAGTGCCGGTAGTAGTCGGCGGTCCTTTCGGTCCAGGGGACGGTTCGGTCAGCCCTCTTGGGGATCGGGTCGTCCCTCTTTTTCAGGGAAAAAGAACGCTCAGAAATCCCGCACTCCCTGGAAACAGAGCTTCCGCCAAGACAAGCGGGAAGCTGACAAAAAGCCCGCTAAGGCGGACTGACGCCAGGGTCTCACTCGAGGGCTCTCGAGTGGGAGGTCGCCTGCTCCAATTCAAGCCGACTTGGGCCTTCCGCGTGTCGGACGCCTGGGTGACGCGGGTTGTGTTGACAGGCTACTTCATAGAGTTTCTTTCTCGACCCCCAGACAGTTTTTGCCAATCCCGCATTCCGTCAGAGCCCGAACTATTTACCGCTCTACTGCGGGAGGTCGATTCCCTTCTGCAGAAGGGTGTGGTGGTACCAGTTCCACCGGAGGACCGGGAAAGAGGGTTTTATTCCAACCTCTTTGTGGTCCCCAAAAAGGAGGACAAATTTCGCCCCATTCTGGATCTCAAAAGATTGAATCGGCATGTCCGCACCCGGAAATTCCGCATGGAGTCACTTCGCTCCGTTGTGGCGGCCTTGTCGCAGAACGATTTTTTGGTGTCAATCGACATTCGCGACGCTTATTTGCATGTCCCCATAGGAAGGGCCCACCAACGCTTCCTTCATTTTGCCATAGGTCAGGACCATTACCAGTTTGTGGCCCTGCCATTCGGGTTGGCCTCAGCACCCAGAGTTTTTACAAAAATTCTGGCTCCTCTCATGGCGATTCTGCGAAGACATGGGGTTACGATTCTTCCCTATCTGGACGACCTTTTGATTGTGGCGTCCTCAAAGGAGGAGGCGGTGACGGCTCGCGATCTATCCCTTCAGCTCCTGGAGGACTTCGGGTTGCTGGTCAATTGGGAGAAGTCGTCTCTGGAACCGTCGCAGTCAATCCTGTTTTTGGGAATGCATTTCGACACGGTACGAGCAGTGGTGTCTCTGCCTCCAGACAAGCAAGCGAGTCTTCTTCGTCATGTGCAGGTTATGAAGTCTGCGACAGCAATGTCCCTTCGAAGGTGTATGCGCCTTCTGGGTTTGATGGTGGCGTCAATGGAAGCAATTCCGTTTGCCCAATTTCATTCCAGGGCTCTCCAAATGCTCATCTTGAACCGTTGGGATCGATCGCAGTTTTCACTGGATTGCAGTGTCATCATCTCCCACAGGGTGAGAGAGTCTCTAGAATGGTGGTTACGTCCGGAAGCGTTATCCCTGGGGAAGTCCTTCCTCCGAGGTGGTCGATCATAATCACCGATGCCAGCCTGACGGGCTGGGGGGGCGTCTGGAACGATCTCTGGATTCAGGGAGTATGGTCGTTGGAAGAGTCTGTCCTGCCGATCAACATCCTGGAATTGAGGGCAATTTTCCTTTGCCTCCAACACTGGACGGTCCCTTTAAGCGGTCTACCAGTCCGAGTGCAGACAGACAACGCGACGGCGGTCGCGTATATCAACCATCAAGGTGGGACGAGGAGCTTCAGGCTCATGATGGAAGTGTCTCGAATCCTGGTATGGGCCGAGGCCAGGGTGCCAGCCATCTCTGCGATTCACATTCCAGGAGTTCAGAATATCACAGCGGACTTCCTCAGTCGCAAAAAGATGGATCCCGGAGAATGGAGTCTTCATCCGGAAATTTTTGCACTGCTGTGCTCCCGTTGGGGAACTCCCCAAGTGGATTTGATGGCATCCAGGTTCAATGCCAAGTTACCGACGTTCATGTCCAGGTACAAGGACCCGAAGGCTGTGGCGGTGGATGCTCTGGTGGCTCCTTGGGAACAATTCGAGCTAATCTATGTGTTCCCGCCGATATCCTTACTTCCTTTGGTGTTGCGTCGGATCAGACTGGAGAGAGTCCCGGCTATGTTGATAGCCCCAGATTGGCCAAGGAGGACGTGGTTCTCGACACTGGTGTCGCTTCTGGCAGCGCCTCCATTTCCACTCCCTCTTCGCCCGGACCTGTTAACCCAAGGGCCCGTTCGTCACCCAGACCTGAAGTCTCTGCGTTTGACGGCGTGGCTCTTGAGACCGAAATCTTGATCCGTCAAGGTTTCTCAGCCGAAGTCATTGCCACTCTGCGAGCTGCCAGAGGTCCGGCTACTACTAGGATTTATCACAAGACTTGGGAAGCCTTCTTTTCGTGGTGTTCGGGTTCTTCTAGGAACCCGAGGATTTTTTCCATTCCCAATTTGTTGGCCTTTTTGCAGTACGGGCTGGACAAGGGTTTGGCAGTTAGCACTCTGAAGGGGCAGGTTTCTGCTCTGTCCTTGCTATTTCGGAAGGCTATCGCTTCGCGTAGGGACGTACGTTCCTTTTTTCGCGGAGTAACCCGTCAGTTTCCACCACGGAAGGCATTTGTGTCTCCTTGGCGGTTCAATCTTGTTTTGGAGGCTCTTCAACATGGGCCTTTTGAACCTATGGACTCTGTTAGTCTTTCTCTGCTCTCTTGGAAGGTTGCCTTCCTAGTGGCGGTCACTTCTTTGAGAAGGGTTTCTGAGTTGGCGGCTCTTTCTTGCTCGCCCCCTTTTCTGGAGTTTCACCCGGATCGTGTAGTGCTTCGCACTCGGGGTGATTTTCTGCCTAAAGTGGTGTCACAATTTCATGTTAACCAGGATATTGTGTTGCCCTCGCTTTGTCCGGGGCCGAGGAATGCGAAGGAACGGGCCTTGCACATATTGGATTTAGTGCGGGCTTTGAAATTCTATTTGTCTATTACTCAAAGTTTTCGGAAGTCGGATTCTCTGTTTGTGATCCCAGCAGATCGTCGACGTGGTCAACGAGCTTCCAAGGATTCTATAGCTCGTTGGATTCGGTCGGCCATTTTAGAGGCTTACCGACTTAAGGGCGAACCTTGCCCGATTAAGATTCGAGCTCACTCCACGAGGGCTGTGGGTTCATCGTGGGCTTTTCATCAAGGAGCCTCGGCAGCTCAGCTCTGCCGGGCGGCGACCTGGCGCTCCGTCCACACATTTACGAAATTTTATAAGGTGGACGTCAGTGCTTCCGCTGATGCGGCCTTAGGACGTAGGGTCCTGCAGGCGGCTGTAGTTTAAAGTTCTTGTGAACTTGTATTTAGCGCTAGTTGCGCATTTACTTAGGTTGTTGGGTTTCTGCCTCTGTTGGTTTTTTGCCCACCCTTATTTTTGGACTGCTTTGGGACGTCCCACTAGTAATGACTAGTGTGTCTCCCTTCCTTCATCTGCTGCTGAAAGACGGATTTTGGTAAGAACTTATCTGTAAAATCCTTTTCAGCGAAGAAGGAAGGGAGACACACATCCCTCCCATGGCAGAAGTGTGTTGTTGTGTTTTCAGATGCGGCGTGACCCTTCTCTGATAGCGATTATCTGGGCTGAGGTCGGCGCGCTAAGGCTCTGTTCCAGCATCGCCAGCTCATCGCAGTAGTCAGGTTCAGTGAGTAGTACCTGGAACTGTGTGGTTTTTTCCTGTTACATGCATAACCTGTATTCTTGTCTTTTCTCTGAAGTCCTTCTAGAAGGGGTTTGTTGCTCCGCTGGTGATATTTGCTCTTCCTTAGCTTGTGTACGACTGGAGAGCTGGAGTAGGAGGAGCCCGAGCTGGGGGGCCGTTAACACTCTTTTTAATCTGAGGTGTCTATCCATCTGGGCTCCGCCTACCACTAGTAATGACTAGTGTGTCTCCTTCTTCTTCGCTGAAAAGGATTTTACAGGTAAGTTCTTACCAAATCGTCTTTTTTTGCAGCGATCTCTTGCATCTATTATTGTGTTACTTATATAGCTCCATCTTATTCTGCAGTGTTTTACAGATATCTTGTTCACTGTCCCCTTTGGGGCTCACATCTAGAATCCTATCAGTATGACTTAGGAGTGTGGAGGAAACCCACGCAAAAACAGTGAGAACATACAAACTTTTCGCAGATGTTGCCATTCCTTGGTGGGATTTCAGCCCAGGACCCAGCTCTGCATATTAACAGTGCTAACCACTGAGCCACCTTGCTGACTGCTATACACTTGACAGATACATCAATTTTCAGTAGGCTCATGTTGTTCAAACAGAAATAATCATGAGGTCAGTGATTGGCTGCAGTGTCCACTGGGTAGGCAGCACTTGATTAGCTGCAAGGATGTAAATAGAGACCAGTGGGACCAGCAATGCAGCCGAATTAGAACCACAGGTTATTAACCCTTAATAACCGCCAATACACATTAAAACATCGTCGTTAAGGGCCTTATTCCCTCCATTGCTGTTTTAAAATGGCGATCTGGAATAAAGGAATAGTGCCTCCCTGCAGCGGCATTCCGTGGTGTTAGCTATACAAGACAGTGACACCCTGCAGTATCGGCCCCGGCGATTTTGCAACCAATGAGATCTCTGTCCCAACGGTTGACATGATACCTGAGGTCATGTGATGACCCCAGGTACGGTGCCTGTGAGATCCAGCCAAAAAAATTAAAACAATAATTGAATTTCTGGTTTTTGTTCATTCTGTGTCTGGAAATCTGAATAAAAGCAATCAGAATATATTATGTATCAAAGATAGTACCAAAACAATCTGCAATTCGTCCTACAAAAAAATAAACCATCATACAGCTCTGTTTGCCAAAAAAATAAAATTACAGCTCTCAGAATATGGCGGAAAAAAAACGACTTTTATAAACAAGCATTTTACGGTCTAATACAGCAAACCTAAAAACATATAAATCGGATCCGTTATCGCTGTAATCGCCCTGTCCCGAGTAATAATCCGCCTTATCACTTATTTTTATTTTTGCATGGTTCACCATGCGGTAGAAGAGATATTCTTGTGCTGCTATTTGTTCATTGTACATCCCAAAAATCGGAACAAGGCTCTGCTCACATTTATCCTGCACCTGTGCTGAGCGCTTACGTCGGATGTCCATGTAAATTCCTCAAAACGTGATTCAGTCAAACCTCGACAGAACCATTAAGTTATGCAGCAGATGAAGTCACTTGGACTGGTCTGTGTTCCCTAGTCCATCATTTTAGGTGTCTTTTTAGCACACAATGTGGGTGACCACGGATCTGTGCACACTTAAAAGATGATACACATGAGCAGACTTCAACTGAGTACAAAGTGTCTCCATCTGCCTCATGGTGGATGGTTCCTTTGGGTTTTTTTCTGAATGCATTTTGTAGAACTTACATGGAAACAGACGCACGTGCTCAGAGTAGAACCAAGAGTGTGATCCCAGACTTATTCTGGAAGCGATCAAATAATATTATGTATCCCAAAATGTACCAATTAAAAACCCTAATTTATCCAGCACAAAACCAGCCCCCACTCAGGTCCGTCCTCAATCACTGGAACTATAGAGGGTTCCCACATTACTAGTAGAAGAAAGACTCTGGAAAAGCGACATGGCTCCTGCGCCTAAAATAAAATCCAGTGAATTCTGCGCTCCCATATCCAAATGCCCCCCTCCTGGGTCTCCCTGTGTGTATACCACAGTAAGCGGGCCCATATTTGGCATTATTGTAATGGAGGGAAGGCATTTAATTTACAGGTGCATATCGCCAGAAGCACAAGCTGGGCACAATGTATGGGGGGGCGCTACAATATATGTGGGCTTTACACTGTGTGGGGGCACAATGTATGAGCACTGGGCTCCGCAAATGTCGCCCATAAACTCTTCTCCCAAAATCTGTGCTATAAAAACCAAATAGCTCTCCTTCCTACTCAGCCCTAACGTGTGGCCTAGCAGTAACTTCTGACATGTGGGGCAGCACCGCATTCGGGAGAAACTGTGCAATAAATGATGTGGTCCAGTTTCACCTATTAACCCTTGTGTACCTGACAAATTTGCAGCAAATACAAGAATTCCCTTTTTCCCACTAAAATGTCATATTTCCACTTCTCAATGTTATAAAATTCTTTGAGGCACCTATGAGTTAAAAATACTCACTACACTCCTAGATTAATTCCTTAAACAGTGAAGTTTCTAATATGGGGTCACCTGGGGGGGGGGGTGTTCTTCTGCTCTAGCACTTCAGGGGCTCAGCTAATAAAGCCACAATCTATTCAAACAAAATCTGCGTTCTAAGAGCCAAGTAGCCCTCCTTCCCATCCTGCCGTGTGCTCAAACAGCAGTGTACAACCACATATGGGGTACTGCCACATTCAGGAGAAACTGCATAAAAACTCGTGGGATCCAATTTCTCCCATTATCCCTTGTGTAAATTATGAAAATTTAGTGTTAAACCTTTTTTTTTTTTTTTGATGTTTGATGTTCTCACATTTAAATGTTTATAACGTTTTGTGAATCACTTGTAAGTTAAAAATGCTCAGTGCACCCCTAGATTAATTCTTTGAGAGGTCTAATTTCCAAAGTGGGGTCACTTGGGAGTTTCTGTGATTTCGCATGTCATGGGCTCTCCAAATGCAACATGGCATTCACAATCTATCACAGACAAATAGTGCTCTTTCCTAGCCATGCCATGTGCCCAAACAGAAGTTTTTGTTCACATATGGGGTATCATCACGTTCAGGAGAAATGGCGTAAAAAATCATAGGGTCCGTTTTCACCTGTTATCTATTGTGAAAATTACAAATTTGTGGCTGAAACAACATTTTCGTGAAAAGAATGAAAATTTTCCATATGATTACCTAATGTTATCAAATTCTGTATAGTACAAGTGGGTTTAAAATGCTCATTATGCCCCTAGATAAAATCCTTGAGGGGTCTAGTTTCCAAAATGGGGTCACTTGTGGGGGTTTTGCACTGTTAAGGCACATAAGGGGCTCTCCAAACGTGACATGACGTCCGCTCTCAATTCCAGTCATTTTTCTATTCTAAAAGTCAAACGGTGCTCCTTCCCTTCCAAGCCCTGCCGTGCGCCCAGATGATAGTTTTCCCATACATTTGGTGCATCGGCGTACTCAGGAGAGAATGTAACCTAAAATTTGTTGTGCAATTTCTCCAGTTACCCTTGTGAAAAAAAAAAAAAATAGGAGTTAAGTTAAAAAATTTTTGTGAAAAAAAAAAAAACCCAAAAAGGAAGATGTCCTTCCACATAGTGTTAATAAACTTATGGAATGTTGTTTTAAGGGGTGCGGTTTTTAGAATGATGTCACTTTTGGGTATTTTCTGTCATATAGACCCCTTTAAGTCATTTTAAATGTGAGGTGGTTCCTAAAAAAATGGGTTTGTAAATTTTGTTGGAAAAATGAGAAATTGCTGATCAACTTTTAACCCTTATAACTTCCTAACTAAAAAAATTGTATTGTTTAAAAATTGTGCAGCTGTAAAGCAGACATGTGGGAAATGTTATTTATTAACTATTTTGTGTGACACCACTTTCTGGTTTAATGGAATTAAAAAGAATTTAAAGTTTGAAAGTTGCAAAATTTGCACCAAATTTCCGATATTTTCATAAATAAAGGCAAGTCGTATCAAACAAATTTTACTGCTATCATAAAGTACAGTATGTCACAAAAGAAAAACAATCTCAGAATCACCGGGGTCCATTGACGCGTTCCAGAGTTATTACCACATAAAGTGACACTGGTCAAAATTGTAAAATTTGGCCTAGTCATGAAGATGAAAAATTATCTCCATCACTAAGAGGTTAAACTGGAAAGTAATATTAAATCCTGGAAATTAACATTAAATTGTTTTTTTTTTATAATGTTTGTAATGCTTCTTTACCCTTTTTTTTTAGGTTTATTTTGGCAATCTCCAAAACGTCCACCTACTCCAATAGCATTTGATATAGACGATCCATTGTAAGTATATATTTCGGTTGTGGGTACATTGAAGTGTTTCTTAAACGGAAGACCTACATTTGCTATTAATTGTGCGTTACATAAATTGATGAGTCATAACATTAAAATGACTGTCCGTTGAAGTGAATAACACCGAGTGTCATTATAGCTCCTGATAAATGGTGAGATATATTGGGTAGCAACAAAGTTATTGAAGTTGATTTTTGGAAGCCAAAAAAGTGAGCAAGCTTAAAGGGAATCAGTCACTAGGATCAACCCTCTTAAGCTGTCTGCATTGGCATGTAGGTCATAGAAAGTTGAATAAAATGATACCTTGATATCCTCGATCCAATGTCTTACACTGTGTGCAGAATTATTAGGCAAATGAGTATTTTGATCACATCATCCTTTTTATACATGTTGTCCTACTCCAAGCTGTATAGGCCTGAAAGCAAACTGCCAATTATGTAAATCAAGTGATTTGCATCTCTGTAATGAGGAGGGGTGTGGTCTAATGACATCAACACCCTATATAAGGTGTGCTTAATTATTAGGCAACTTCCTTTCCTTTGGCAAAATGGGTCAGAAGAGAGATTTGACGGACTCTGAAAAGTCAAAAATTGTGAGATGTCTTGCAGAGGGATGCAGCAGTCTTAAAATTGCAAAACTTTTGAAGCGTGATCACCGAACAATCAAGCGTTTCATGGCAAATAGCCAACAGGGTCGTAAGAAGCGTGTTGATAAAAAAAGGAGCAAAATAACTGCCCATGAATTGAGGAAAATCAAGCGTGAAGGTGCCATTTGCCACTAGTTTTGCCATATTTCAGAGCTGCAACGTTACTGGAGTATCAAAAAGCACAAGGTGTGCCATATTCAGGGACATGGCCAAGGTAAGGAAGGCTTAAAAACGACCACCTTTGAACAAGAGACTTAAGATAAAACATCGAGACTGGGACAAGAAATATCTTAAGACTGATTTTTCTAAGGTTTTATGGACTGATGAAATGAGAGTGACTCTTGATGGGTCAGGTGGATGGGCCCGAGGCTGGATCAGTAAAGGGCAGAGAGCTTCACTCCGACTCAGACGCCAGCAAGGTGGAGGTGGGGTACTGGTATGGGCTGGTATAATCAAAGATGAACTTGTGGGACCTTTTCGGGTTGAGGATAGAGTGAAGCTCAACTCCCAGACCTACTGCCAGTTTCTGGAAGACACCTTCAAACAGTGGTACAGGAAGAAGTCAGTATCGTTCAAGAAAAACATGATTTTCATGAAGGACAATGCTCCATCACATGCATCCAAATACTCCACAGCATGGCTGGCCAGCAGAGGTCTAAAAGAAGAAAAAATAATGACATGGCCCCCTTGTTCACCTGATCTGAACCCCATAGAGAACCTGTGGTCCCTCTTAAAATGTGAGATCTACAGGGAGGGAAAACAGTCCACCTCTCGGAGCAGTGTCTGGGAGGCTGTGGTGGCTGCTGCACGCAATGTTGATCGTAAACAGATCAAGCAACTGACTGAATCTATGGATGGAAGGCTTTTGAGTGTCATCGTAAAGGTGGCTATGTTGATCACTGTTTTTTTTTTTGTTTTGTTTTTGAATGTCAGAAATGTTTATTTCTAAATTTTGTGTTATTATATTGGTTTACCTGGTGAAAATAAACAAGTGAGATGGGTATATATTTGGTTTTTATTAAGTTGCCTAATATTTCTGCACAGTAATAGTTACCTGCACAAACAGATATCCTCCTAAGATAGCCAAATCTAAAAAAAAAAACACTCCAGCTTCCAAAAAAATTAAGCTTTGATATTTGAGTCTTTTGGGTTTATTGAGAACATAGTTGTTGTTCAATAATAAAAAGAATCCTCTCAAATACAACTTGCCTAATAATTCTGCACACAGTGTATTCCCAAGAAATCCATGTTTTTCTTAGATGTAAATGAATATTAAGATCTGTGGGCCGGACACAGATCTCCCTGAAAATTATTTTAAATGAAAGAAAGTGTTACCAGTGTGAGACATGTAGATCAGTAGATCTGACTGTCAGTCATTACATGACTCACTGGTAACACCTCTTTTTTTTTTTTTTTTTTCATTTAAAACCAGATCTGGAGGCACACTATTGGGAAAGTCTCTTTCTTTATAACTTGTAACACAAGTCATATATGCCACTAACTGTCACGAATGTAAAAAAAAAAAAAACGGTATATCGAAAGTACCAGGGAAATTAAATGGACATATTTATGATTCTCTGCCATAAAATAAAGCTTCAAAACGTTCTCTGTCAGAAACGTGAGATAGTAATAGGGTGAGACTGTGTAGGCATGTATCCTATAATAAATATTCCTATGTATATACCTACACTGTCTCACCCTATTACTATCTCACTATGCTGGCATCCAGGTTAGTAATATTAATTTAGTATTTTAATACATTGGTAGCACAGTGGGGTTGAATACATTATTCCAGCGTTGAGAAATAGTTTGCCATGGGGACTGAGTTATTAGCTGCAGTGGGGATTTCCTCTGTGTGCGCGTTCCCGCAAAATGGTCTTCTGAAGAGAGTGGGCGGCCATTTTGTTGTAGCGTAAATTTTTTTTGGCTGCAACGACAACGGGTTGGAGGCGCTTGCTCAGTAGCATCTATTGGTACTCGATAGATGCTACTGCGCATATGCTGCCTCCGGCGCCATTTTGATGTAGTGTAATTTTTTTCTGTCTGCAGCTACTAGGAGCCCGTGGAGGCGCTTGAGCAGTAGCATCTATCGGAACGCGATAGATGCTAATGCGCAGGCGCAGCTGACGACGCCATTTTGATGGTGATTTTTGTATCCTTTCAACAGCACAAGATAATAAGCACTAACTGACAAGTCATTTTGATGAAGTGACTTTTTTTTTCAATTACACATATTCGTATATTTATTATGCAAACTAGGGGGTGGGTCACTGAGGGATCAGTGACCTGTCAGCAGTCTGCATTATGAATATATAAGAGCACCACATACATGAACCCCGCCTTAGGACACAAGTATATCATTAACTAAAAATGAGGATTAGAAAAGAAGCACAAGACTGATTTCATCAACAAAGGTATCATTTTATTCAGTATAATGGCGCCGACCTAACACTGTGTGTAGGTTACTATGCACAACCCTGCTGAGAGGTTCCCTTTAAGAACCCTTGCTGGTTTGAAATGCATCACCTACACTATGAATTTTCTAATCGCTTTCTTTCTTCTCCCATTTTTCCCTCATAATAATGACTATGCATTTTTTTTTTTTTCTGAATAAAGGTGTGTGATTTTAACTACCTATATACTCGTGTATAAGCCGAGATTTTCAGCACGTTTTTTCGTGCTGAAAATGCCCCCTCGGCTTATACACGAGTCATAGGGCAGAAACCAGCGGGAGAGGGGATGCCGCGGCAGGAGCCGGTGGCTGGGACATCATACTCACCCCTCCCCGTGCCATCGCTGAACGTCCCTGCAATCCTGCGTTCTCCCCGGCTTCCTGCAGCTCTCCAGCGCTGAGCGGTGACATAATACCCGCTCATTAAGGTCATGTAATATGGACGCGACGCCACTCCCATAGGCGTGGCTTCCATATTCATGGCCTTAATGAGCGGTATTACGTCAGCGCTGGAGAGCTGCAGGAAGCCGGGGAGAACGCAGGATTGCAGGGACGTTCAGTGATGGCACGGGGAGGGTGAGTATGATGGAGGAGGATGGGGGGGAGCATGGAGGAGAGGACAAGGAGCACGGAGCAGGACGGGGGAAGAACGGTGGACGGGGGAAGCATGGAGGAGGACAATGAGCACGGAGCAGGACGGGGGGGGGAGAACGGAGGACGGGGGAAGCATGGAGGAGGACAATGAGCACGGAGCAGGACCGGGGAGGATGGAGGGCACAGGAGCCCGGAGCAGGACGGGGGGAGAGGATGGAGGGCACAGAGGAGCACGGAGCAGGACGGGGGGGCACAGGAGGACAGAGAAGCAATGGGGGAGCACAGCGGAGGACGGAGCAGGAGGGGGGGAGCACAGAGCTGGATGGGGGAGCAAGGAGCAGGACGGGGGCAGCACAGAGCAGGAGGGCAGTTTATACACCCGGCTTATACACGAGTCAATAAGTTTTCCCAGTTTTTTGTGGCAAAATTAGGGGGGTCGGCTTATACACGGGTCGACTTATACACGAGTATATACGGTATTTTTGGAAATGCTAGATCTTGCCTAGACTTTTATGGGTGCGTGCCATTTGATTCTCGAGTGCAGTCGCAGCATTCTGCATTTGTTTACGCATATCCAATCTCCATGAGAAAATTATTGTAGTGCTGAGCTGCACCATAGAGAAACATTGGAGCTAGTGAAATCCGATTTTTTTTTTTAATCGGAATGCACTTGTCTGAATAGATTGCAAGTGGGAATGAGCCCTTAAGGAAGGAGTAACCTCAGGCCCCAGGGCCATTTACGGCCCTAGATAACCTTTCAGCAGGCCCCCAGGCAGATTCTCAGGGACCATATTCTTGGGCAGGGAGCTGTATTTTGCTTGCCACCAGCTCATTTAATTTCTTTCTGCTCTATGAGCACGCATGCAGTGAAAGATTATGTCCTGACACCAGTGCCAGAGTCAGGATGTACTTTGTGGGCGGAGTTCCTACGGCCCTGAAGGATGGTATAAATATCCAAATGGCCCTTGGCGGAAACAAGATTCCCCACCCCTGACTTAGGGTGTTCTTAAAGGGGTTTTCCCATGAGAAAGTTAATTTTAATCAACACTTTAATCAATAGATCTTTTGAATAAGAAGACGTTTCTACAATTGGATGTGTTTAAATAAAATGTTTCTGTGCTGAGATAATCTTATAAATGTTCCCCTGCTGTGTACTGTGTAATGGCCATGTCTGACAGTGCAGGGACATGGTCTGATCATACCACAGCTCCTGGGCAGGGGAGGAAGCAGAAGAGTATACAGACCTTACAGCACCTGATCACAGCTGATTATTTCTGTGAGATAAAAGCATTGTTTAAAAATTAACAGTAAAATGTTTTGACTCACAAAAAGAATCATTTGCAATCCTATGCTGTCTTGTCTTTATACTCCTTTTTCTCCTTTGTTTTGCTTCCTCCCCTGCCCAGGAGATGTGGTATGATCAGACCATGTCCCTGCACGGTCAGACACGGCCAATACACAGCACACAGCAGGGGAACATTTCTAACATTATTTTAGCACAGGGACTTTTTTTTAACACATCCAATTGTGGAAATTATTATCATTATTATTATTATTCCAAGATCTATTGCTTTAAAAAGTATTTTGTTCTTGGGACAACCCCTTTAAGTCTCCAAATTCCTTGGATCAACCTGATTGAGCATCTGTGAGATATGCTGGAGAAACACGGACTTAAAAGATCATCATCTGCAATGTCTTTGCACTAGATGGCACAGGACGCTTGCAGATGTCTTGCGGAGCCCGTACCTCAGCTGTTGGCAGTACGAGGGGGACCTGTATATTAGTCAGGTGGTTTTAAGTTTACACTGATTCGATACTTTTTCTTGCAATATAAGCGTACTCCTTACACAATGTTCTCACAGCGTGTTTATCATTTGTCTAGGCATATCAGCTTCATACTCAGTGCGGCCAAACTATTTGCAGAAGTTTACAGTATCAAGTTCACTGAAAAGGTAAAGTATAGGAAGAACTGTGTTTTCTTGGTTTATTTGTATTGTGTGTACCATAGCTCAAGTTGTAGTTGCAGCTGTCACTGTCAAGTCACATCTCATGGTCAGCCATGGTGGATGTCCAGTTTGCAGCAGATGCAGGCTTCACTTTAGGAGTATTGCCCACATTTTACAGCCATTAATAAAGAAACCCATTATCAATGCAAGACCTTTTGGATCCATTGCTTTAGGGCAATTCTGTCTACGGGTCGTGACTGTTGACGTCATGCTGATTAACAGCTGGCTTCTCTCAGTCACAAAGCGGGCAACCGGCTGTCAATCAGCATGACATCTGCAATCACAGCCATCAACAGAGCAAAGCGGAAGATAATCCCTTTAATGGTTACTGTAACATTTTCAGGGGATATAGCTCTGAGATCGCTGTCTGGGTAGACAGAATGGCCCGGAAACAGTTCATTCAGACAGCAGCTCTGGTGAAAACTGGCCGCAACCAGCTTTATTAAAGTCCACAGCAAACAGATAAAACAAAGCATAAACAGAAAACCTGGGTTTGTCTAGCCACTAATTACACATAGATCGATTGCCCTGTCTATCCGGGTCGCGGCTCTATCAGCCTGACCCAAAACAACACATATGATATATGTTACCAGTATGGAGTTTCACAGATACTCCTCCTTGTGTCTGAAGGCACCTTCCATGTCCAGACTTGAGAGAGATCCACTCCTATTCAGCCGCTATTCACACGGATTCGCACTGATACTACTCCTGTGTCCGGGGTACTTCCTGCACCCAGACTGAGATAGCTCACACTCCTAGAAACTGCTTCTTGTGCCGGGACACCTTCCTGTGTCCAGACTAGCTCCCACACTCTTGGAGACGCTCCTTGCGCCGGGACACCTTCCCGTGTCCAGACTGAGCGTGCTCTCTCCTCTTTCTCCCAGACTGTGTTTCAACACACCTACTTCTGGTCTCCTAATTAACACCTGAGTGATTTCAGGCCTGAGCTGCAAGTATGTGCTGAATGTGAGGTGTAGTGACCTTTCCCTACCACTAGGTTTACAAAGCCACACATTTCCCTTATACCTAGGTGAAATGTACACCCCATTCAACACATATTCACTCACTGTCTCACATATCCCCTCCCTCTTCTCCAGACCGGAGGGCTGGTCATCCAGACCGGAGGGCTGGTCATCCAGACCGGAGGGCTGGTCATCCAGACCGGAGGGCTGGTCATCCAGACCGGAGGGCTGGTCATCCAGACGAGGGCTGGTCAACAATCCAACAGAGACAGTGAACTCTGGACCAGTCATGGTCCTCATCAGCTTCCTCTTCACCACTGTCATGGCCAACATCAGCTTTCTCTTCATCTGAAGCATCCGTACTACCCTGTACCCTCCCAGGCCTATACTCTCTGCGGGCCTCGGGTATCCTGCACGGTTTCATCTTGACCTTAGGGCCGGGCTCAGTTTCGATATAGTGCCTGGCCAGAGAAGTACGACCCGGCACATCAGAACACTTCTGCTGACTCTTCCTCAGAAATTCACGTACCTCCTGTCCCTGGTGCACTGACCATGTGTCACCAACTATCACAGAAGGTATAGGGGGTTTTTCACTTTTCTCCAGTTCCCCTCCTTCAGGCTCTTCTGGCAGGACATGCCCAGAAGCCCTACCGTCAGTCCTACACTCTACTTCTTCAGTCACATCACTTTGGTCTCCAATATCTCCATTTATTCCAGCTTTCAAGTTCTCCTTGATAGCGGCATCTGTATACTTAGAACTCGCCGGATTCTTTTCTTCCACCACGTTCTGCATCCCATCTGGGCTCCCGTGTGTCTGCAGCGGCAACGGAGTGACACATCGCCTTTCCCATTTATTGGGACGTGGCTCCGATGCAGCCTCCCCGAAAGTGCGCTTGAGCTCACCAACGCCAGCCCGATGTCTCAAAATCTCATCTGGTGACTTATCCAGATCCTTGGTATCACTCGGGAACACTGCTGGGGCTCCGGGCGCCGAACTTCCAGCCTGAGCTTCACGAGTTGCAGCTACTGATGAGGCATCTGGTTTGGTGTCTACCACTTCTATGGCTTTTTCCACCTCTGCAGCATCACCTTCAGAGTCCTTGGCATGATGCAGATCCACACCACATACCGACAACTTCTCATCTTCGACAGCATCCACTTGTGCTGTGTTCAGTTTCAGAGTCCTGCCTTTAAAGCTCAGCTCTCCTCCTTTCATCTTAGTCTTCGCCAGGGAACCGGCCAACTGTAAAACATCTTCAGATGCCATCTTCTGTCTGGCTGTAAGGTCAGCATCAGCTTTCTTCTCAGGACTCTCAACCTCCTCTGCTACCATGCCTTCCTCATTTGCACTGGTTGCTTTATGGTCATCAGATAATTCACTATCACTATCTGACCCCTTTTTCTCAGCCACATCTGGCTCACTGTCAGGGCCATACACTTCATTTTCATTCACATCCTGCTCACTGTCAGGGTTATACAATTCATTTTCATTCACATCCTGCTCACTGTCAGGGTTATACAATTCATTTTCATTCACATCTTGATCTGGAACCTTAGTTAACATGTCATCCACAACATTAACTTCACCATCTGGTCCCTCAAGTATGTGACTATGTGACAACCCAGCACTATACTTCTATATAGCTCAGGTACTAGGAGCTGACTCACGACCTCTCCCTGGACTTCAGTGTCCCTATACAATAGGTTATTGTCCATGGCAGCATGAGGAAACCTCTCCTCAGAGCCAGGCTCCTGGGAAACCTCATTTAGAACAATCATATTTTCCTGTGCCTTTTTAAGAGTGGGGTCTCGCACCGGCTCACTCCCAAAATTGTCACAGGACACAGGCAGGTC
The DNA here is from genome assembly GCA_033576555.1 of Oophaga sylvatica. Classification (NCBI taxonomy): domain Eukaryota; kingdom Metazoa; phylum Chordata; class Amphibia; order Anura; family Dendrobatidae; genus Oophaga; species Oophaga sylvatica. Next base: position 306,011,987 of record JARQOD010000001.1, on the reverse strand, counting down.
AGGGACACTCGGTTCCCGAGAACCACCATCCTCGTCTCCCAACATCACCTGCAAAGGAATTTCATCTTTATTATGATCATCATCAGTATCATCACTATTATGATTAGCATCATCATCATTATCAATATCAGCATCATCATCATGGTCATCATCATTATCATGATCATCATTATCATTATCAATATCAGCATCATTATCATGGTCATCATCATTATCACATAATTTTAATGGCCCACTAGCATTGTGTTCCGCCCCTCGGGACTGTGCACCCTCAGTAGGAGCTTCATCACACTGTCCATCAGAAACATTTTTCCCCCAGAGATCCTTAGACCGGGGAAAGTCATTACCCAATATGACGGGTTGCACCAGGTTCTTCACTACCCCCCTTCATATGAAACCTCCCCGAGTTTGGGGACCAAGTCCACGGCAGTCTCTGGGTAGACTTTGGTGTCTCCATGGATGCACACCACACTCAGGTGCTTATCAGGGATGAAGTCCCTATCAATCAGGCTGTCACATACGGAAGTCACTGGACTCTCTGAGTCCAAGAGGGCCTGTGCTGGGCAGTCATTTACAACCACCGGGGACACCTGTGGTCCAGTCTCTTCGGCTGAGGTGGACACACACACAGGTTCTGCGCAGACAGAGAGGGATCTGCCAACATCACAACACATAGGCTCCCCCTTATTGGACAGTTGGCTGCAATTTCACGCCAGCTCCAACACTGTCCATCACACTCTCCCACCCACATGTCCCCTCGGGCCTGAACCCGCTTATCAGCATACCCCATGTCTCCAACAGCTGGAACGCTCTTACCGCGAGAGTTCAGCATCCGGGAACTCCGAAGTGACGACCTCTCAGACGGCTGTACCTCAGGAGGACGTGCTTGGGTGTAGCGGTCCACTATCACCTTTTCAACTCCATAATCAAGCCTGCTGACTGCAGACTCCCAACTGTATCTCCAGTCATGAACTCCCCTGGCACGGGCTGTCACCGTAACACCCAGCCGGGTACGAATCTCCGCTTTCAGCTTGGCATAGTCTTGGCTGTCCTGCTCGCTCAGGTCAGCATAGGCCACCTGGGGCACTCCAATCAGATAGGGTGTGACCATCATGGCCCACTCAGATAGGGGCAGATTCTCCTTCTCTGCCAGTTCCTCAAACTTAGTAAGATATTCCTCCACATCATCACGAGGTGTCATCTTTTTCAGGGACCGTCTTACCGCCTTCTTTACAGCGGGCAAGGCAGGTGCCTTCACAACATTACTCTGGGACGAGGTGCTGAGAGCTGCAATCTGCTCCAACATCCGGTTATTCTCCTGCTGCTGCTGCAGGAATTGCTGCCGGGCCTGCTGCATGCGCTGCTGGTGCTGCAGGCGCTGCTGCTCCATGCTCCGCTGGGCCTGCACCAGGTACTCAACGAGCCCCTCCATACTGCCGGACTTATCTGTCTCAACCCCGGAAGTTCCATGTTGCACATTAACTTGTGCCATTTGTTCAAACAGCGCCTCCATGCTGTCATCCATGCTGTCAGACCTCTCTGTCTCAACAACGGCAGTCTTCACTCAAGACATACACACTCTACAGTCTTTTCCACAGAAAATTTCAGCTCTGCTGTGCAGACACTTTTTTTTTTTTTCTTTGCAAAGTCTATTAGGGCTCCTGTCTCTTTAAGACTGCTCCAAACAGTCCAAACAGACGTTTCTCTTGACACACCTTTTTTTTTTTTTTTCTCTGCTGCTATTTCAACAGGCTTCACCTTTATTGCTGTCTCTAATCCACCGTGCTGCATGCACCCACCAGCACTAACTGTATCAGCCCCTGCGCTGCCCCAGCATTCTCCGCCAATTGTAACATTTTCAGGGGATATAGCTCTGAGATCGCTGTCTGGGTAGACAGAATGGCCCGGAAACAGTTCATTCAGACAGCAGCTCTGGTGAAAACTGGCCGCAACCAGCTTTATTAAAGTCCACAGCAAACAGATAAAACAAAGCATAAACAGAAAACCTGGGCTTGTCTAGCCACTAATTACACATAGATCGATTGCCCTGTCTATCCGGGTCGCGGCTCTATCAGCCTGACCCAAAACAACACATATGATATATGTTACCAGTATGGAGTTTCACAGATACTCCTCCTTGTGTCTGAAGGCACCTTCCATGTCCAGACTTGAGAGAGATCCACTCCTATTCAGCCGCTATTCACACGGATTCGCACTGATACTACTCCTGTGTCCGGGGTACTTCCTGCACCCAGACTGAGATAGCTCACACTCCTAGAAACTGCTTCTTGTGCCGGGACACCTTCCTGTGTCTAGACTGAGACAGCTCCCACACTCTTGGAGATGCTCCTTGCGCCGGGACACCTTCCCGTGTCCAGACTGAGCGTGCTCTCTCCTCTTTCTCCCAGACTGTGTTTCAACACACCTACTTCTGGTCTCCTAATTAACACCTGAGTGATTTCAGGCCTGAGCTGCAAGTATGTGCTGAATGTGAGGTGTAGTGACCTTTCCCTACCACTAGGTTTACAAAGCCACACATTTCCCTTATACCTAGGTGAAATGTACACCCCATTCAACACATATTCACTCACTGTCTCACATTACATAGTCGTTTAATTTTTGAGATCTGTGCCAGATTTTCTCACAAGTACATCATATCATTAGATTGTTTTAAGCAGGTTTTCCCTTTTGAAAATATAATTTGTAACTACTTTTAACCCCTTCTCGACATTAAACGTACTTCTATTCCAATGTCTGGTTTCTGACTTTAATGCAGGCATAAGAGCTGAGTTTCATCATTTCTGGCAGCAGATGATGGCTGCGTTACATAGCCATCATCTGCCTCCAACAGCAGTGAGCAGAGCTGCGCTCCACCAGTTCTTAACTTCTTAAAAGCAACTGTCGATCTCTAACAGCAGCATTTAAAGTGCGTGAACTTGAGGAGGAGGCATTGGTTCCCAATGTCATCATCATGGGTTGTCATGGCCCCGTGCCTGCCATGGTCGTATTCCTGTGGCAGGACTTTGTAGGAAAGTGCAATTTTTACTGTACACTGCAATACCATAGTTTGAATCGCCCCTTTTTCCTATTAAAAATAAAGAAATTGAAAAAGATTACAGTTTTGGTATCATCATTTCTGTAAAAGTCCGATCTATCAGATAATAAAACTAGTCAAAGCATCTTGTCTACCCCAAAATGGTATCGATGAAGATACCAGCTCGCTCCTCTTAAACAAGCCCTCATACAGCTCCTTCTGCCAAAAAATGAAATGACTATGGGTCTTGGAACATGGCAACACTAGCCAAAAAAAAAAAAACTATAGACCTGTACTACTAGATCATTTTTACTACACAGTGTACGACATAAAAACAGAACCTCAAAATCAATCATCAAATTACATTTCTCCATCGCCTCATTGGGGGACACAAGACCATGGGTGTTATGCTGCTGACACTAGAAGGACACTAAGCAATACATAAGCACAAAAGATTAACTCCTCCTGCAGTATACACCCTCTGTTGGCTCAATCCTGAACCAGTTTTTGCTTAGTGTCTGTAGGAGGCATTAGGGTCTGCTCTCAGACCCCACTTTTTTTTTTTTTTTTTCATTTTTTACCTTTTTTATTATTTTTCTCTCTTCACGCACGGAAGGGCGACGGGGCTTATTGAAAGGTCCCGATCTCCCTAAAACCATCAATAGGTGGCAACGTGGAGTGTCGCCTCCACGTACCCCTCCTGCTACGCTACCATGGGGCGACAGATCCCTTGAATGGGCCGCTCTCCCCATGAGATACCCCTCGATGTGGGCGATGTGATTGGCGTGGAACGATGGATGGATACCCCCCACCACCTCTACTGAAAGCGGTGGCGGTATGGAGGCAGATTAAGATCCCAGATCCCTCTCCACCACCCTATCAAAGGGGACAGTGGATTGAGGAAGTACGGCCACATCTGCCGTAGTCCCTGCGGAGGCCCCCCTTCTCCATCTTCGGGTCCCTCCCCGCAGTGAGTACAAGCACCTGGATGCAGATCCTATATTTGGGCCCTCCGCGACCGCTTGCATGTGCACCGGCCGCCTCTGCGTCGCGCCGTGACCGCAGCCTTAAATTTAGTCCCCGGCTTCGGCCCGGGATAGGCCGCAACCATAAATTTAGTCCCCGGCTTCGGCCCGGGATAGGCCGCAGCCATAAATTTAGTCCCCGACTTCGGGCCGGGATAGGCCTCAATGGGGGAGGGCTGGCCGCGTGACTCCGCCCACATCGCACGCCATTGGCCGGCTTCAGATGGCATGGGATTCCCTCCTGGTTCCTCCCCTCTCCTCCCACTGCTTCTGGCGCTTCTCGTGTCATACGAGAAGCGCTATTGTAATCTCGGACGCCATCTTTTTTGTGGGACAGCGCTGCAGACGCCATTCTCCTCTTTCCCTGGTTCAGACACAGGACCTGGGTAAGTGCACGCTGCGACTAGGTCTACACAGCGCTTGACTCTTCTCCTGCAGCAGGCTCTCAGGTGCAGAATTATGTCGCAATCAAAGGGCGCTAAAAAGGCTGACAAAAACTACACTAGTATATGCCGCCTGCGTTTCATGCAACGCTTCCCTGCCGTCAAAGCATGGTTCCCAATTCTGTGCATCATGTGCCCAAGAGCCCGCTGCTTCTGCCGCTCAGGAGCCCCCTACTACCGTTCAGGAGTCCCTACCTATTCCTGATCCCAATGAGCCAGGTCCTTCAGGGTGGCCTGCGTTTCTGGCGCAGTCCATGGATTCTCTGACTAGGGCCTTGGATACCTTCCGTGGCTCCTCTTCTAGCCAGGGCGTCCCTTTTCCAGAAAGGGGCCCGTTAGCCTTCAGAGAGACCTCATCAGACAGGGGCCGACCCACGGCGTCAGCTAAGCGGTCGTCTAGAAAACGCCGCCATAATGCATCTCCCAATCCATCTAGCGGTTCGGCATCGGCGAGCTCAGGCTCTCACTCCCCCTGTCCCAGAGATCTTAGTGATCATGATTCTGAATACGAGTCGGATACTGGTGATGACCCCAACTCGCCAGAGTTTCAAGAGTCTCTAGATTCTCTCATTGAGGCGATTAATAAAATCCTCAAGCTAGATGAAGAACCCGGGTCTCAACCGAATCATCCTATCTCTTTCAAAAGAGCCAAACGTCCTCACAAGGTGTTTGGTAACCACCCGGAATTTACGGACATTGTTCAGGGACATAGGGATCGTCCAGACAGACGTTTTTCAGGACTGAAGTCCCTGAAAGCACGATACCCATTTTCAGCAACCGTGGCAAGAGTGGACTGCATCTCCAGTTGTAGATCCACCAGTGTCTCGCTTAGCTTCAAAAACCCTGCTCTCTGTTTCAGATGGTTCATCCATTAAGAACCCCTCAGATAAACAGATCGACAACCTCGCTAAATCGATTTTTGAGGCTGCTGGAGCATCTCTCTCTCTCCTTCCTTTGCGGCCACCTGGGTGGCGAGGGCCATGGTGGCCTGGGCTGAGAATCTAGTTAAAATTACTAGTGATATCCCTCTTCCCCCCGAGGCACGTAATCTGGCCTATCAGATTACTCGGGCAGGCAACTACATGGTTCATGCGTCCCTAGATGCAGCTAATTGCGCTGCACTCACAGCCGCCAATGCTATCGCCATTCGGAGGTCCCTTTGGCTCTGAGAGTGGCGTGCAGACTCTGCTTCAATGAGGACTTTGACTTCGCTGCCTTATCTTTCAGGGCGTCTCTTTGGAGATCGTCTTGATCAGATTATTTCTGACGCTACAGGTGGCAAAAGTAAATTTCTTCCGCAGCGCAGAATCAATCGGCCCTTTCGGTCTCAATACCAAAGTCGTTCCCGGCCATTTCGTAGCTCCTTTAATTGGTCCTCTGCCTCGACCTCGGCTCGAGCACCCCGTTCATCTCGCAGAGACAGGGGCTCACAACCATCGTTCAGGTCCTCTCAGCCCTGGAGAAACAGATTCTCTCAGGCGGGAAATAAGAGCTCCTCCTCTCGCAAATTATCTTCCCAATGACTCCTTGCTGGGGATGGGGGACCCAAACAAGGTAGGCGGCCGCCTACTCTTGTTTCGCGAGGTCTGGGGGTCGGTCGTTCAAGACCGGTGGGTCCGAGATCTTGTACACTCAGGCTGCAAGATCAAATTCTTGTCTCTCCCCCAGGGCGTTTCTTCCAGTCTCGCCCCCCAAAGTCCAAGGATCTCGCAATTCCTTTTCTTCAGGCCCTGAACATACTTCGTACCAGCGGGGGTCATCGTCCCAGTTCCTCACAAGGAAAGATTCAAAGGGTTTTACTCAAACCTCTTTGTGGTTCCCAAGAAGGACGGCTCCTTGCGTCCTATTCTGGACCTAAAATTGCTGAACAAATTCATCAGAGTCCGCCATTTCAGAATGAAATCACTCCGTTCTGTTGTCGCATCTCTAGAAAGAAAAGAATACTTGGCGTCTATCGACATCAAGGATGCGTACCTACACATTCCGATTTTCAGAGGCCATCAAAAGTTTCTGCGTTTTGCAGTCGGAGAGGATCATTTTCAATTTGCCGCCCTGCCCTTCGGACTCGCAACCGCCCCCAGAGTGTTCACAAAAGTCATGGTGGCCGCCATGTCAATTTTACACTCTCGGGGTATGGTGGTCCTCCCGTACCTGGTCGACCTTCTCATCAAAGGACCGACTTTTCGGGCCTGCGCAGAGAGTGTCGAGATCACTATCGACACCCTCTCTTGCCTGGGTTGGCTAGTCAATTTGGACAAGTCTTCTCCCATTCCCTCTCAGAAGATTCCTTTTCTGGGAATGATTCTGGACACCTCCCAAGGTTTGGTATCTCTCCCTTACAGAGAAGATTGCTTCTCTGAGGCGGGGAGTACTCCTGTTGTCTTTAGGCCGCTCCCACTCTCTGCGGGGCGCCATGCAGGTCCTCGGGAAGATGGTAGCTTCCATCGAGGCAGTACCGTTCGCCCAGTTCCATCTTCGCCCTCTTCAACAGGAGCTAATATCAGTCTGGGACAGGAACCCAGCGTCCCTAAGTCGCCGCTTCCGTCTTTCTCCCAGAGTCAGAAACTCCCTGAAATGGTGGACAAATGCTTCATCGCTGAATCAAGGGAAATCTTTTTTGCCTGTCCATTGGCTGGTGGTGACCACCGATGCCAGTCTCCTCGGATGGGGAGCGGTGTTCCTTCACCACACGGCTCAAGGCCGCTGGTCTCTCCCAGAGACCCGTCTCCCGATCAACATCCTGGAGATCAGAGCTATCAAACTAGCTCTCTTGCAGTTCCATCATCTTCTGGCCGGTCGTCCCATCCGGATCCAGTCAGACAACGCCACGGCCGTGACGTACATCAACCGTCAGGGAGGTACTCGGAGCAGAACAGCGATGCTCGAGGTATCACACATCCTGCGCTGGGCCGAGACAAACCACTCGCCCGTCTCCGCGGTTCACATCCCAGGAGTGGACAATTGGGAGGCCGACTTCCTCAGTCGCCAAGGCTTAGACTCAGGGGAATGGCCCCTGCACCCGGAAATATTTCACCTCATTTGCCAGCGTTGGGACATGCCGGATGTAACGAATGGAAGCGGAGGCAGAGGTGGTGAAGTTCACATTCGTCTTTATTTTTTAATGTGGAACCTCGAGACCTTGTCACAGTCGACGGGTACGGATGGCTGATGGCGGAATGGGATGACACTTGCGCCAGTAATAACCGAGATTGTCCAGGTTAGCCAGATACGGGTTAGCAAATATCTGTGGAGACAAATAGTATAAGCGAAGCACAGAGACTGCAGACGCAGCGCAGACAGATCAGGAACAGAACCGGATGTAGCAATGATAGAACACGTTGCTCCGGCACTCCCCCTATGGTGGAGTGACCAGATATAGCACTGAGTGCGCTGCCATTGGTTAATTGGCTATTTCAAAAAATGCACGCTGCCCCTTTAAGAGAGACGGTGGGCGCGGCCTCGCGTCCTAAGCAGTCTTTCTGGAGGCCTGCTAGCAGCGTGCCAGGAAGTGGAGGAGGACACAGGACGCTGAGGAGCAGATGGCGTACTTGCCTCCGGTGTGACGCCAAGTCTGCAGAAAAAATCAAAATATCGTCCAGGTAGACCACGACACAAGTATAGAGCAGGTCCCTGAAAATGTCATTAACAAATTCCTGAAAGACCGCAGGTGCATTGCTTAGGCCAAATGGCATTACCAGGTATTCATAGTGGCCGTCACGGGTGTTGAAGGCTGTTTTCCATTCGTCTCCCTCTCTGACTCGGATCAGGTTGCAGGCCCCTCTGAGATCCAATTTGGTGAAGATCTTGGCCCCTCGGAGACGATCAAACAGCTCTGAAATAAGAGGTAATGGATACCTGTTTTTTTACCGTGATCTGATTTAGACCCCGGTAGTCGATACAGGGCTGCAAGGATCCATCCTTCTTCTTCACAAAGAAGAATCCAGCTCCTGCCGGTGACGATGACTTTTGGATAAATCCTCTAGCCAGATTCTCTTGGATGTAGTCCGACATGGCCTGAGTCTCTGCCTGTGAAAGGGGATAAACTCTCCCGCGTGGAGGAGATGCTCCAGGAAGAAGCTCTATCTGACAGTCATACGACCTGTGTGGAGGTAGTCTCTCAGCCTCCTTTTTCCCAAAGACGTCAGAGAAGGACCAATAGGCGGAAGGCAACCCTGGCAGGGTATCAGGCTGGACTGGAGGCGAAACAGGTTGAATCCGGGTTAAGCAACGATTCATGCAGGTATCTCCCCAACGCAGAACTTCTCCAGTTTTCCAATTAAGGACTGGTTCATGCATCTGGAGCCAAGGTAAACCTAAAAGCATGGGATGGGACAAACCGGGATATACATAAAATCGCATTCGTTCAGCATGCATTAGACCCACCCGGAGTTCCACCAACTCGGTTTGAAACTGGACGGGCTCGGTCAGTGGTTTGCCATCTACGGCGGTCACCTGCAACGGATCAGGAAGACGCTGGACTGGTAAGCGGTAATGATCCACAACCGCCTGCTGGATGAAGTTCCCTGCAGCTCCAGAATCCAGTAGACAATGTTCGGAGAATTTTATTGCTCCATAGGACACGGAGACTGAGATGTGTAAAGAGGGAGAAGATTGTTCTCTACCTAGGTTGGCCCCTCCTACCGAACCTAGGCACTGGAGTTTCCCGACTTTTCAGGACAGAAATGGATCAAATGTTCAGAACTACCGCAGTAGTAACAACTTCCCTCCTTGCGACGTGCCTCCCGGCGGCGGGTGTCCAAACTTATACGGTCTACTTCCATGGCCTCGGAGGAGGAAGGCGAGGTACCTGTTTTGAACAAACTAGAGTCCAGGTGATAGGACCTTTTGCCCCGCTTGATCTCCACGGAACGCTCCTGAAAACGCAAGTCAATTCGGGTTGCCAAGGAAATTAGCTCTTCCAAGAGGGTAGGTCTGTCCCGTCCCGCCAGCTCATCCTTGATTCTTCCGGATAGGCCTTCCCAGAAGTTAGCAACCAGGGCCTCATTGTTCCACGACAATTCAGACGAGAGGGTGCAGAATTTAACAGCATACTGAGTTACCGTGAGTGTACCTTGGCGCAGGCGGAGCAAGGCAGAAGCAGTCGAAGTGGTGCGACCAGGTTCATCGAAGGTCCTGCGAAAAGCCTCTAGGAAAAATTGAAGATCATTAACCAGCGGGTCCCCTCTCTCCCATAGCGGGTTTAGCCAAGCGAGGGCCTCTCCTCCCAGGTGTGACATGATGAAGCCCACCTTGGCTCGGTCAGAAGCAAACATATGCCCCAAGATTTCGAAGTGTAGAGTGCACTGATTGAGAAAACCCCGACACGGAGTAGGATCACCCTGGAAACGGGTAGGAGCCGCCAGGCGGGGACCTTTACTTGCCAATGGAACTGGTACCTGAGTATTGATAGAAGAGTCAGGTGCAGACAGGGACTCCAAGGAATCCATGCGGGTAGACAAGCTGCGTAGATAAGTCGTGATCTTGTCCTGTTGAACTCCTAAACGGGCCACCTCCTGGCACAGATCCGTGGTCGGAGGTCTCTGGGATCCAGCGGGTTCCATGGCCGGAGCAATCTGTAACGAATGGAAGCGGAGGCAGAGGTGGTGAAGTTCACATTCGTCTTTATTTTTTAATGTGGAACCTCGAGACCGTGGTCCGGGGGGCTCCGAAGGGGGCGTGACTAATGAGCCCGGGTACCCGTAGTAAGGCCCCTCGAACAGGACCAGAATGGAATACCCGGAGGACACAGGTGCTACCTCCAGTTAGACCCGGACACGTGGCAGCTGTCCCAGAGGGACCAAAAGGATAACAGGTATATACAGAGACCGTGGAGGGTTCTTGACGGAGATGAGTAAGATCCTGGTCCAGAATGGATGGTGGCAGGCTGGCTCCCGTGACCTTGTCACAGTCGACGGGTACTGATGGCTGATGGCGGAATGGGATGACACTTGCGCCAGTAATAACCGAGATTGTCCAGGTTAGCCAGATACGGGTTAGCAAAGATCTGTGGAGACAAATAGTATAAGCGAAGCACAGAGACTGCAGACGCAGCGCAGACAGATCAGGAACAGAACCGGATGTAGCAATGATAGAACACGTTGCTCCGGCACTCCCCCTATGGTGGAGTGACCAGATATAGCACTGAGTGCGCTGCCATTGGTTAATTGGCTATTTCAAAAAATGCACGCTGCCCCTTTAAGAGAGACGGTGGGCGCGGCCTCGCGTCCTAAGCAGTCTTTCTGGAGGCCTGCTAGCAGCGTGCCAGGAAGTGGAGGAGGACACAGGACGCTGAGGAGCAGATGGGACAGGAGACCTCAGCCTGCGCGCAGACTGCTGCAGAGGGACAGCTAGAGGAGCAGGTGAGTGACCAGGACGGAGTGCAGAGCCAGCACGGGGACCGAGTGTAACACCGGATGTGGATCTCATGGCATCCAGATTGAATGCCAAAGTTCAGAAGTCGATCTCGCGATCCACTAGCCATCGGCTCGGATGCGCTAGTCCTCCCTTGGAGTCAATTTCGCCTTCCTTACATCTTTCCACCTCTTCCGTTAATCCCCAGGGTGATTCGGAAGATCAAGGCGGAAGGCGTTCCTCTCATTCTGGTCGCTCCAGACTGGCCTCGCCGTCCATGGTATGAGGAACCAGTGCATCTGGTCGCAGACGTCCCTTGGAAATTACCAGATCGTCCGGACCTTCTTTCACAGGGTCCAATTTACCATCACAATTCGAAAGCGCTGAATTTGACGGTATGGCCATTGAAGCCTGGATCTTAGGTCAAGCTGGTTTTTCTCACAAAGTTGTCTCCACAATGGTCAATGCCAGGAAGCCGGCTTCCGCCCGCATTTATCATCGTGTCTGGAAAACATTCTTTTCCTGGTGTAAGGACAAAGGTCATTCCACTTTGGTTTTTTCTATCCCTTCCATTCTGGAATTTCTCCAAGCAGGAATGGACTCTGGGTTAGCTCTCTCCTCCCTCAAGGGGCAGATATCCGCTTTGTCCGTCCTTTTCCAACGACGGATCGCATCTAAGTCTCAGGTCAGGACTTTTATCCAGGGAGTGTCACATCTTGCTCCACCCTACAAGAGGCCTTTGGAGCCTTGGGATCTTAATCTGGTCCTCAGTGCCTTACTGGAATCCCCCTTCGAGCCTTTGCCGGAAGTGTCCTTATCGCTTCTTTCCTGGAAGGTTGTCTTTCTAGTGGCAATTACCTCTATCAGACGGGTATCGGAGTTGGCAGCTTTATCTTGTAAACCTCCTTTTCTCATTTTTCACCAGGACAAGGTAGTCCTTAGGACTTCTCCTTCTTTCATACCAAAAGTCGTTTCGGCTTTTCATATCAATGAGGAGATGGTCTTGCCCTCGTTTTGTCCGCCGCCGATTCACCGTACTGAAAAAGCCCTTCACACCTTGGATTTGGTGAGGGCTCTCCGAAGGTACATTTCGAGAACTGCATCTTTCCGTAAATCGGACGCCCTGTTTGTGCTTCCGGAAGGACGCAGCCAGGGTATTTCTGCTTCCAAGGCCACGTTAGCCAGATGGATTCGTTCGGCGATCCATGAGGCGTATCGTGTAAAAGGTCAGCCTATCCCGGCTGGAATTAAGGCACACTCCACGCGATCTGTGGGGGCCTCCTGGGCCATTCGGCACAGCAAGTTTGCAAGGCTGCGACTTGGTCCAGTCTTCATACTTTCGTCAAGCATTACCAAATCCATGCTCAAGTTTCTTCAGATGCGGCACTTGGCAGACAAATTCTGCAATCAGCTGTTGCGCATCTGTAAGTTGTCTGTTGACTGTTTAAGCGTTTTATGCATGTGGTTCACGAGGCTCCATCTACTGTTATGGCTTCCCACCCAGGGACTGCTTTGGGACGTCCCATGGTCTTGTGTCCCCCAATGAGGCGATGGAGAAAAAGAGATTTTTGTGTACTCACCGTAAAATCCTTTTCTCCGAGACTCTCATTGGGGGACACAGCTCCCACCCTTGTTTAGCCTGTAGCCTCGTTGTTTCTTTGAATTGTTGACATATTGCACTCTGTTATGAGCTCCTACTGCTTTGGCACTGAACTGGTTCAGGATTGAGCCAACAGAGGGTGTATACTGCAGGAGGAGGAGTTAATCTTTTGTGCTTATGTATTGCTTAGTATCCTCCTAGTGGCAGCAGCATAGCACCCATGGTCTTGTGTCCCCCAATGTCCTCCCCTCGGAGAAAAGGATTTTACTGTGAGTACACAAAAATCTCCTTTTTACCACAATTAAAATTATTCTTTTCCTGTCTTCCAGTACATAAAAAGGAATGCTCTCATTCAAAACTAAACTTATCCGCAAAAAGAAAAAAAAAAAAAAAAAACTCTTGTACAGCAGTGTGGCCTGAAAGAGGCTATGGCATTTGGAAGAAGGGGCAGAAAAATGAAAGTGCAAAAAAATGGAAAATGTCCCGGTTGGAAAGGGGTTAAATATGCAGTGTGTTGCAGCACTTAACAATTGGTAAAATTTCTATTAAATGAAACGCCACACTGTTCTAACAAAGCGTGAAAAACCTCTGCACGTTCTCACACCGCCTAATACTCGCACACTCCTTTACCCTAGTGTATGCACGCTCTCCTATTAATTAATGATTTTTTTTTCTTAATTAGCAAAAAATAGAGTCTCCTGGCTGAACTTGGTTTATGTATTCTTAACTGTCTACATAAATGGTGTGCAGGCAGCATAATGACACGTGGACAATCTTGTTTTTCTGGACTTTTATAGAAGACTTTCACAGATGAAAGCACCAAAACGCAATCAACCATAGCTTGGTTCCTGCTTCATATAGGCGGACACAGCTGAAAATGATGTCCGACAGAGCATACAACTATTCAGTTTGTCAGCCTGACTGTTTAGTGCATTTGTCTCTTGCTTCACGCTGTCCTACTGTATATCCTGGCAGTAGCCGTGTTTTAAAATCCTGACAGAGTACAGTAGATGAAGAAAACCTTTTTGTTAAATATATTTATAAAAAATATTTACTAGTTAAATATTTATTTATTTGATTTATTAATTTTATTACATTTCTTGGAAAATCCGCTTTAAAGGGAATCTGTCACCAGGTTTTTGCTCTCCCATCTGTGAGCACCATGATGTAGGGGCACAGATTCTGATACCAGCAATGTATCACTTACTGAGCTGCTTGCTGCAGTTTGGGTGAAATCACGGTTTTCTCTGCTGCAAATCTATCAGTTTTCTGCTGAGTACTTTATAGCCCCACCCACACAACTGATTGACAGCTTTCAGCCTATGCCCAGTGTACACAGAAACCGGCCATTCAGTGGTGGGGGTGAGGTTATTCCGAGCTTATGAATATAGAGCATTACCTAGTAGCAGGTTTGCTAGTCCTTTACTAATAATCTCCCTCTGAATTAAACAGCAATTTTATTAGAACTACACTAAGTAGTAAGTAACTCCTCACTGGAATCGGGAACTTTTTCTCTACCTAATGCTGCGCTCAGATTAGGTAGAAAACAAACTGTTAACAGGTTCCCTTTTAAGTCCCATTAAACATACTGGGCTTCAGGGTATGTTCCCACGATCAGGTATATCCGCAGCGTCCAACCCGCAGAGAATGCGGGTTACAGCATAGTGGATGGGAGTTCATGAAATCCCATGTCCACTAAGCGGCTTTCCTGCGGAGACGCACGTGCGGCACGTCTTTCCAGACCGCAATGTGTCAATTTATCTTTCGGAGGCGCTCCGTCTCCGCAAGATAATGTCACCCGTACAATGCAATGGGACGCGGTGATTCAGCACAGTTCAATGAACACATGCGGAATCACCTGCGTTCAAAAGCCGGCAGCGCTTTAGATTCAGCGGACATGTGCTGCATCCAAAGCGCTGCCTAATACTGACCGTGTGAACTTACCCTAAGGGGTTGACCACTACTTTACAAGTCCCTTTCATGTTATCTAACTGCCATAGACAAGCACTTCACTAAATACCTTGCTCTGCCAAATCCTGCTATAACCCTAACTTCTCTCCTAGTCACATGATGAGAATCTCATGGCTTCCTCTGATGTCACATCAAAATCTATCTTAAATTCTGAACTTTGAATACTGACATGTGGGCGTGGCTTGTCGCATGAGTGGGTGGGGCTCCATTCAGCTGAGCTCTCAGATGTTCCTGTTGTACATGCTGCTGCAAACACAGTTGTTTCTTTCTCTTTCTATCCATTCATCCATGTATCTCTGTAACTTATCTATCCCATCTATGTATCATCTATCTAATTGATCGGTTGTCTCTGTCTTATCAATTGATCTATCCTATCGCGTCCATCTGTTAGTCAGTGACTGAGGAGTATGGAATAATCTTTGTCAGGGCTGGTGTAATGGTGCTTTGTGCATTATTTATATTCCCTGTAGCAGTGTCCTGTGTAGAGATTGGGGTGATGTTGGGAGATAAGTGGAAGGTGTTTAGGTGGAGTTTACAAGTCTGTGCTCACTGCTGGCTTGTAATCCAGTACAGGGGATAATGAGATGTGTAGTAAGAAGGGAGCAGAGTTGTGTGAAGCGGAAATATTGACTATGACAGCAGAGCTGATGCCAGGGCACAGGTAGTGAAGCAGAAAAGCAGAAAACAAACATGAAACTTGTCAGAAAAGGTGTATGTGGGTTTTTAGGGGCAGAATCTGTAAGCATTTGTGACAAAACCTGTAGCGGAGTTAAGACACTGTCACACTTAGCGATCGCACTAGCGATAACGACACGACCTGGCGAGATCGCTAGTGCAATCGCTATATGGTCGCTAGTTAGCTTCCAAACACATCTCATCAGCGATCTGTATAACGACCTCTGCGGTCGTTGGGAAAACCTAGTCCCGCCTGCGACGCTGGTAAAGTCGTTCATAAAGGGTGTCACACTCAGCGATTCAGGCTCACCAGCGGGACCCCAGCTACCAAAAAACGGCTCAGAACGTTCGTGAGCGATCAACGACATCTCAGCAGGGGCCACATCGCTGCCACATATCACACACAGCTGCGTCGCTAACGAGATCGCTACTGCGTCATAAAATCGCTGACTCTTTAGCGATCTCGCTTAGTGTGACAGTAACTTTAGGGTTTTTGAGAACCTCTTTAAAAAAAAAAAAGTATATTTACAGTATATTCAGATACTGTTTTGTGCTCTTCCACTTGTTTTACAGTAAGCACATACTTTCTTTACCATTCATATTCTTCCAGGACTTGTCTCTAGATACGATAAAGAAAACCATTTCAGAAGTGAACATCAAAGAGTTTACCCCATCCAATAAGGTACGTGCGTTCAGTCTGTCACTGTTTTTCCAGCAGTTAAGTTACATGCACATCGCTAACAGTCTAATGTCATTACTTACTTAGCAATATAACGATATGAAAAAAAAATCTATAGGTCTTTACCGTCCTCCCTGTGCAGCACGGTGCTGGTAATGAAAACTGGTGAGATTTGAAAAGTACAGTCATGGCCAAAAGTTTTGAGAATGACACAAATATTATATTTTCACATGATCTGCTGCCCTCTGGTTTTTATGTGTGTTTGACAGATGTTTTTTCACAGACAGAAATATAATAATTGTAACAAAAGCTTATATTGACAGTTAGAATGAGTTAATGCAGCAAGTCAATATTTGCAGTGTTGACCCTTCTTCTTCAGGACCTCTGCAATTCTCCCTGGCATGCTCTCAATCAACTTCTGGACCAAATTCTGACTGATAGCAGTCCATTCTTGCACAATCACTGCTTTCATTTTGTCAGAATTTTTAGGTTTTTGTTTGTCCACCCGTCTCTTGATGATTGACCACAAGTTCTCAATGTGATTAAGATCTGGGGAGTTTCCAGGCCATGGACCCAAAATCTCTATGTTTTGTTCCCTGAGCCATTTAGTTATCACCTTTGCTTTATGGCAAGGTGCTCCATCATGCTGGAAAAGGCATTGTTGATCGCCAAACTGCTCTTGGAGGGTTGGGAGAAGTTGCTCTTGGAGGACATTCTGGTACCATTCTTTATTCATGGCTGTGTTTTTAGGCAAGACTGTGAGAGAGCCGATTCCCTTGGCTGAGAAGCAACCCCACACATGAATGGTTTCAGGATGCTTAACAGTTGGCATGAGACAAGACTGGTGGTAGCGCTCACCTTGTCTTCTCCGAATGAGGCGTTTTCCTGATGTCCCAAACAATCGAAAAGGGGATTCATCAGAGAAAATAACTTTACCCCAGTCCTCAGCAGTCCACTGCCTGTACCTTTTGCAGAATATCAGTCTGTCCATGATGTTTTTTCTGGAGAGAAGTGGCTTCTTTGCTGCCCTCCTTGAGACCAGGCCTTGCTCCAAGAGTCTCCGCCTCACAGTGCATGCAGATGCACTCACACCTGCCTGCTGCCATTCCTGAGCAAGCTCTGCAATGATGGTAGCCCAATCCCGCAGCTGAAACACTTTTAAGAGACGGTCCTGGCGCTTGCTGGTCTTTCTTGGGTGCCCTGAAGCCTTTTTGGCAACAATGGAACCTCTCTCCTTGAAGTTCTTGATGATGCGATAGATTGTTGACTGAGGTGCAATCTTTCTAGTTGCGATACTCTTCCCTGTTAGGCCATTTCTGTGCATTGCAATGATGACTGCACATGTTTCTTTAGAGATAACCATGGTTAACAGAATAGAAACAATGATGCCAATCACCAGCCTCCTTTTAAAGTGTCCAGTGGTGTCATTCTTACTTAATCATGACAGATTGATCTCCAGCCATGTCCTCATCAACACCCACACCTGTGTTAATGGAGCAATCACTGAAAAGAGGTTATCTGGTCCTTTTAAGGCAGGGCTGCAATGATGTTGAAATGTGTTTTGGGGGATAAAGTTCATTTTCTAGCCAAATATTGACTTTGCAAGTAATTGCTGTTAAGCTGATCACTCTTATAACATTCTGGAGTATATGCAAATTGCCATTAGAAAAAGTGAAGCAGTAGACTTTGTAAAAATTTATATTTGTGTCATTCTCAAAACTTTTGGCCATGACTGTACAAAGATTCACGAACGACTATAATGCTGTGTCCTTGTAGGTCTTGGTGTTCCTCGTAACATATCAGAAGGTATTATTGGTACAGTGAGACCACTGTATTCTCTGCAATATTTTGTTTACATTTTGTGTTTTTCTCCTTCACCTCATTGGGGGACACAGCACCATGGGTGTATTCTGCTGCCACTAGGAGGCTGACACTAAGTAAACACAAAAAGATTAGCTCCTCCTCTGCAGTATACACCCCACACACTGGCTCCAGCTGAAGCAGTTTAAGCTTAGTGTCAGTAGGAGGCACATGTGTTCCAATCTTCAAAACACATCCATTTTTATTTTTGTTCTCAATGTTTTCAAAGGGTTACAGGGGGCAACGGGTCCCTTAAGGGCTCCGCCCTCCCCAAACCTACAACAGACGGGAATGTGGAGTGTCTCCTCCACGTACCCCCTCCTTCATCGTTTACTACGGTATGCCTGAGATCTCTTTTAGAGCGACTGGTTCTTCCAGGGCGCCGTTCTCCCCACACGAACAACAGATTGGAACATGGAGTGTACCCCCTTCTGCATGCAGACTTATTACAGCCAGACCAACAGCCCTGTCCTATCCTGGGGGAGTTAACCCCTAGGATGTCCTGTGGCACTTATGGCGTCCATGCGGCCCCCACTGCATCGCTCCTGATAAATTGCGGCGATGGAAGGAAGGTGGACTGTCCCTCTCCACCTCTCTGACAAGGGATGGTGGATGGAGGGTTCCTGCACCGTCCATGCTGCAGCAGCTGACGTGTAAGCAGAGCAACCCGTGTCCTGCGCTTCATCTTTCACCTGTGGCGGTTCCACAACGGGACGCACACCGCAGGTAAGGGACATGAATGGGTTAACCCCGGCGGAGGGCTCCTGCAAGCGCTATTCCCCACGGCACTCTTTTCCTCGGGCACGTTTCGGACGCCGTCGGAAATTTAGGCCCCGGCTTCGGCCTATTCTCGGCCGAAACCCCGGAAGCTCCTCCCATTTTACAATGTTGCAGCAGCTCCGCTCACATCTTGGTGCTTCTCGCTCACGGCGAAACTTCTCTTTGGCAATTCCCGGCGGCCATCTTTATCTGCCAGCCGCCTCTCTACACGTGCAGCCGGTTTCCACTGCACACGGTGACAATTCTCTCAGCATTTCTCACCTGGGCTGCATCTCACGCTCCATCTGCATTTCCCGGCAGACCTCTTCATCCACCAGCCGGCTCTCTACAACGTGTAGCCTGTTCAGGGGAGCGCAGTGTGCCTGGAGGACCGCTCTCACAGGGCCACTGGACCTGGGTAAGATCTCTGAGCTGCGACAGATTCCCTCATCAGCCCTTCTCTGCAGTAGTTACTGGTGAGTATATCAGTAGAATCGGGGCATACTGGGGTACACCATGTCACTCTCTAAGTTATCCAAGAAGGCTAATAAAACACATGTTTTTCACCTCATGTACCACCTGCCAGACTTCGTTGCCACGGGGACAGAGTACGCCACTCTGCAAGGCCTCTGATCCTGAATGCATTCAGGAGCCCTCCACCGCTACCGAACCCAGTGTACCTAGTCCCGCTGAGTGGGCTTCGTCACTGTCACTGTCCATGGATTCACTAGCTAAAGTGATTGAGTCCCTCCAAGATCCCTCCACTGGTTGGAGCATTCGTCTGCCTGTCTTAGAAGGTTCTTCTACCTCACGGGAACAGTCGGCCAGCAGGGGCCGTTATCAGTCAAAAATTTCACAGGCATCTAGGAAATGGACCCATAGCATGTCTCCGAGGCCCTCTCACTGCTCGGCATCAGTGAGCTCCGTTTCCCACTCCCCCTCACCCGGGGTTCACAATGACCAGATCTCTGAGTCCGAATCCGACATAATCCGGTGAGTCTAGGTCGAGGAGTATCAGGCAATGGTGGATAGTCTCATTGTCAACCTTCATAGTGTGGTTGATGGCCTCAAAGACTCTATCTCTGCCCAGGATCATGCGGTGTCGTTCAAGAGGACCAGACGCACTCATAGGGTTTTCTCCATCCATCCCAAATTTCAGAACATAGTTTGGCGGCATAGGGAGTAACCGGACAAACGCTTCACAGGTCACAAGCCTCTTAAGGCGAGATACCCTTTTTCATCTGATCTGCTTAAGGAATGGGCCGAATCCCCTCCAGTTGATCCACCTGTATCTCGCCTGGCCACCGAAACCCTCCTATCCTTACCAGATGGATCCTCGATTAAGGATTCCACGGACCGTCAGAGAATCTTGCCCACTCAATTTTTGAAGCTTCGGGCTCGGCACTATCTTTCTTTTGCCACGGCGTGGGTAGCTTAAGCTATGGTCTCTTGGGCAGATACCCTGAACAGAACTATTCAGGATAGTGACCTTCCACTGGAGGCAGCAGATCTGGCCAATCCGATCTCCTTGGCCTTGGAATATTTGGTGCACGCTTTCCTGGACTCGGCTAACTGTGCCGCACTTGCTGCCTCAAATGCCATCACCATTAGACAGGCACTGTGGCTCAAGAATGGAGAGCGGACTCTCTCTAAAAAGTCCTTAACGTTTCTACCTTACCAGAGTTATTTGGAGAGAAGTTGGATCAGCTTATTTCTGACGCTACTGTGGGGAAAAGTAAATTCATCCCCAAGCAGAAGGCTAGGTGACCCTTTCACCGTCAGCAACAGACAAGTTTCCGGTCCTTTCGCAGCAATCCTGGTTGGTCCACTACGACCACCTCTTCCAGATCGGGGCAAGCAGGGGTCCCCAGGTTTCGTATAAGACCAACCAGTCCTGGAAGGGCCGACCCAAGCTATCCAGATCTAAGGGATCCAGGTCCCATAGATTCTCGGCTCAATGACTCGCCACATTATCCCGTCGACTCCAGTAGAGTAGGCATTCGTTTACCCCGTTTAGTCATGCCTGGCTCTCTGTCGTTCACGGCAAATGAGTAAGGGACCTGGTGTCCTTAGATAGTACAAGATAGATTTTTTCCGACTCCAGCACGGATTCTTCTTCGCCCAAAACAGAGGCACGGGAGACTTTTACGAGCCATCAATTCCACGCAAGCGGGCATTCGGGTTCCAGAAAACGAGAAGTTCTAAAGTTTCTACTTGAACTTATTCATGGTTCCGAAGAAGAACGGAACGGTGCTGCCCATTCTGGACCTGAAACTCCTAAACAAGTTTGTCAAGGTCCGGCACTTCAGGATGGAGTCTCTCCGTTCTGTTATCACTTAGATGGAGAAGTGGGAGTGTCTAGCATCCATCGACATCCAGGATGCTTGCCTTCATATCCCGATTTTTTTTTTCCCCCCACCTTACCAGAAGTTCCTGCGCTTCGCCGTCCGCAAGGAACGTTTCCAGTTCACAGCTTTACCCTTCGGCCTCGTCACCGCTCCCAGAGTGTTCACAAATGTCATGGCGGCCGTCATATCCATTTCGCACTCTTGTGGCTTGGTCATTTTGCCATACTTAGATGACCTCCTAATCAAAGGCCCGACTTTCCAAGCCTACGCGGAGTGCGTCTGTATCACTTTGGATACACTTTGTCGCCTGGGCTGGCTGGTAAACTTAAACAAGTCTTTCACCGTCCCAGCTCAGCAGATATCCTATTTAGGAATGACCCTGGACACCTCCCGAGGGTTGGTGATTCTCCCTCGAGACAAGTTCTTAGCCCTTTAACAGGGAGCCCGAGCACTTTGTCGCCCATATCCTCACTCCATCCGATTTGGCATTGGGGTCCTGGGCAAGGTGGTGGCATCGATGGAATCTGTTCCCTTCTCCCAGCTCCACCTCCATTCTCTGCAGCATACACTTCTAGCAGCCTGGGACATGAACCCATTCTCCCTCTCCCTCGACTGGCTGTGTCGCTTGTCTCCGCAGGTCAAGCAGATGCTCAGGTGGTGGATGTTGCAGTTTTCCCTCACCCAGGGGAAATCTTTTCTCCCGGTTCACTGGCTGGTGGTCACCAGCGAAACAAGTCTTCTCTGCTGGGGGATCATCTTTCGTCATCACACTGCCCAAGGGCGCTGGTCGCCTCAGGAGTCGCTTCTTCCGATCAGCGTCCTGGAAATCCGGTTGATTTGGTTGACCCTGCGGCGGTTCCATCACCTCCTAGCGGGTCGACCGATCCGAATACAAGCGGACAACGCCACGGCTGTGGCATATATCATCAATCAAGGGGCACCCGCAGCAGGGCGGCAATGTGCGAGGTGGAACACATTCTCCTCTGAGCCTACAGGAACCACTCAGTCATCTCAGCAATTCTCAACCCGGGCGTGGAAAACTGAGTGGCAGACTTCCTCAGCTGTCAGGGTCTCACCTCGGGAGTGTGGTCTCTTCATCCGGAGGTTTTCCAACAGATCTGTTAATGCTGGGCGACTCAGGACATGGATCTGATGGCATCAAGACTAAACGCCAAGGTGCCCGAGTTCATAGCTCGGTCCCGGGATCCAGAGGCCATTGGGGTGGATGCACTGGTCCTTCCATGGCGTCAGTTTCATCTTCCGTACTTGTTTCCCGCACTTCCGATACTTCCGAGGGTCATCAGGAAGATCAAGGTGGAAAGGGTTCCAGTGATCCTAGTCGCTCCGGACTGGCCTCGCCGGGCGTAGTACGCGGAGTTGGTGCAGCTCGTCGTCGACGTTCCCTAGCGACTACCGGATCATTCAGATTTGCCCTGTGTTTAACAGCCTGGCCGTTGAATCTTGGGTCCTAACCCAAGCTGGGTTCCCCCAAGGGGTGGTTTCCACCATGATTAGCAGTCGGAAGCCGGTATCTGTACACATTACCGCACCTGGAAAGCCTTTTTCGCATTGTGCAGAGACCGCGGTCATTCTCTTCTGGTCTTCTCCATCCCCACCATTTTGGAGTTCCTTCAGACTGGTCTGGACTCAGGTCTAGTGCTTAGCTCCCTCAAAGGTCAGATGTCTGCTTTATCAGTTTTGTTCCAGCGCAGGATAACTTCCAAGCTGCAGTTGAGGACTTTCATTCAGGGCGTCTCCCATGTTGTACCCCCTATAGAATGCCGTTGGATGCCTGGGACCTTAACTTGGTCCTGGGTGTTCTACAGGAGACTCCCTTTAAACCGCTGCAGGACGTCTCTCTGACCCACCTTTCATGGAAGGTCGCCTTTCTTGTCGCAGTGACGTCAATCAGGCGGGTATCAGAGCTAGCCGCCCTGTCCTGTCATGCTCCTTTCCTAATTTTTTTCACCAGGACAAGGTGGTTCTCACGCCGTCTTCGTCCTTCTTGCCCAAGGTGGTCTTCTCTCACCTTAACAAGGACATTGTCCTGCCCTCGTTTTCCCCGGCACCAGTACACCGTTTTGAGAGGGCGCTTCACACTCTGGATCTTGTGAGGGCTCTCAGAAGGTACGTCTCACGGACGGCATCCTACCTTAAGACGGACGCCTTATTCGTTCTTCCTGAGGGTCACAGGAAGGGACTCGCCACTTCAAAGTCCACAATATCCAGGTGGATACACTCAGCTATTCAAGAGTCATACCATGTCAGAGGCAAGCTTATTCCAGCGGGGATTAAGGTGCACTCCACTCGGTCGGTGGGTGCCTCTTGGGCTATTCGGCACCAGGCGTTGTCGGAACAGGTTTGCATGGCTGCGACTTGGTCCAGTTTGCACACATTCTCAAACAGGGTGGATTTGATTTAAATCAAACTGATTTAAATCACGATTTAAATCACGATTTAAATCACTAGTCAGTAAGGCTTGATTTAAATCATTGATTTAAATCAAAGTTTCTACCAGACCGGTATATCTAATTTCATCATGTGCGATACGCCCCAGACCGGTGTATCTAATTTCATCATGCGCGATATGCCCCAGACCGGTGTATCTAATCCCATAATGCGATACACTACACTCAGCCCTGTATCTAGATACATGCAGTGTGTCATGTGCTGTGAATAATCCCAGTGTGTGATACTCTCCACGTATCTGTGCTCAGTTTATAATACAGCGAGCAGCATGAACTAACAGAATAGATGCTGCCGGTCGTCCTCAGTGACAGCCTACTTGTCAGTATCACTGGCAGTCCCCAACAAAATGGCTCCGCAATGGCTCCGCTCTGTGAGCCTAAACTACATCCTCTGTTATTACAAACACCTAGTAACGGAGGAGAGAAGTCACACGTGATCAGACCCCGCCTGCATTTACTACTGTCGCAATACGAGCTAGCAGTTTATATTTCAGCAGCTGCTCTGCCTAGTGCTTAAAAGTGGAAATACCAAACATTTTAAAATTATTTTTCAGATTTTATTTCTCGATCACCGGCAGTAGTTCTTGCTACTTTAACATGCAAGTAGATGAAGATTTTTAGAATCACTTTTTATATTACTTTTTTCTCCCAGTTTAATGGGTTAATCATTCATATTTGGACACCACTGTTCTGTTGTACTTAGGAAGGAGAAAAATAATCCTGACCTTAATAACAATTTAAATAGATTTATTCAACTGAAACAATAACAACATTACAGCATAAGTTATTTGCTTAAACAAACATCCATGTTTGTTAACTAATTTGGCTAAACAAAATATATATATATTTTAAGAAACTTAGACTGTCAGCCCAGCCGACACATGAAAAACTTAAATACTACTGTCCCTGCTGTCCTCTGTAGCTCACTCGTCGTCATCTTCATCATCAATGTGATAATATAGGAGAGAAACTGCCCACTAATCCTACAGAAACCTCTGGAAGAGCATGGCATTGTGAATGTTACACATATACAGCCTTTATTCTACTGAGTTAAACAACTCAGCTTTATCTCATGATGGAAGAACCTTTGGATGGTAAAATATTTTCCTCAAAAAGCAGTTTATTGAAAAAAATCCGATTTAAATCAAAAAAATCTGATTTAAATCAAAAAAATCCGATTTAAATCAAAAAAATCCGATTTTTTTGATTTTTTTAAAAAAATCATTGATTTTTATCCACCCTGTTCTCAAAGCACTACAACATTCACACTCAGGCTTCCGCAGATGCGGGCCTGGGCAGAAGGATCTTGCAGGTGGCGGTAGCACATCTATAGACAGTTGGTACGTGAGGATTGGTCTGTTATGTCGGCTCCCCACCCATGGACTGCTTTAGGATGTCCCATGGTCCTGTGTCTCCCGATGAGGCGAAGGAGAACAGGGATTTTTGTGTACTCACTGTAAAATCCTTTTCTCCGAGCCACTCATTGGGGGACACAGAACCCACCCTGTTTGCCTGATGGCTTGTGTATGTTCTTTGGTTTGACATTTGTATACTCTCACATAATGTTTCTTCATTTCCTACTGTTTTGTCATGGAACTGGTTCAGCTGGAGCCAGTGTGTGGGGTGTATACTGCAGAGGAGGAGCTAATCTTTTTGTGTTTACTTAGTGTCAGTCTCCTAGTGACAGCAGGATAACAACAATGGTCCTGTGTCCCCAGTGAGTGGCTCGGAGAAAAGTATTTTACGGTGAGCACACAAAAATCCCTGTTTTTTTCCTAGTATCTGTGAATGTTTCTAAAGATATTTAGATGTGGTATTCTCTTTTCCATTGGTACCTTTTTATGCTAAACAATTTTTTTTTTTTGTCAGTTGTTTTGGGGTACATATAATTTATTAACAAACTTATGGTCTCTTTATGGGGAGAAATATAAATCAAGCAGCAATTCTGCCCCTGGTGTCTTTGTCATTTTACATTTTATGCTATTCGCACTACTGCACAAATGAGGTTTTAGCGTTATTCTGTAGGTTAGTATGCTTATGGTCATATCAAGCTTTTACAGTTTTATTTTACTTTGTATAATAAATATGTTCGGTAAAACTTATGGTTCTCGGAATATGGCCACGCAAAAATAGTTGATTTGTTTTTCAGTCGGCAGAGTTGTGTGAGGGCTTATTTCTTGGCTGACAAGCTGTAGTTTTCTTTAGTACCATTGTGTGGTACATGCGACTGTTTATTCACTTATTACACTCTTTGGAAGGCAAAATAAACAAACTGCAATTTTAGATTATTTTGTTTTATTAAAAAAAAACATTGTTCACGGTTATTTTTATTATGTGGGTCAATGCTATCATGACCATACCAAATTTATATATAAATAGTTTATTTGCTACTTTTGCACACAAAATTGCTTTTACTTTTTTATGATGTGTTTAGGATCATTATCCATTTGTAGAAGCCATGTTCTTTTCAACTTCAGCTTTTTTACAGATGTTACGTTTACATCAAGAATTTGTTGAAATTGTATTGAATCCATTCTTTCCTCTACTCGTGAAAGGTTCCCTATGCCATTGGCTGCAACAGAACCCGAAGCATGATTGATCCACCTCCATGCTTAATGGTTGGCAAGAGCTCTTTTTTTCTCCACACATACCTTTGATCATTGTGGCCAAAGAGTTATATCTTAACCTCATCGGTCCACAGAACTTGTTTATATATCAAGCTTGTTTAGATATTCTTTTTATTACTTCTCGTACTGAATTTTATGGTGAGGATACAGGAGAGGTTTTCTTCTGATGACACTTCCATGAAGGCCATATTTTTGCAGGTGTCTCTGAATAGTAGAACAATGTACCCCAACTCCAGAGTCTGCTAAGTCAAGCCAGATTTGCCATTTCTAATTTGCCTCTCTACCATCACCAATCCGACAAGCAGCGTTCAGTGAAACTTTGTTTGGTCTTACATACCTCATTTTGACCTTCGCTGTTCCTGTTAACTGCCATTTCTTAATTGCATTTCTAACTGAGGAAAGGACAATTTGAAAATATTTTGCTATCTGCTTATAGCCTTCCCCTGCTTTGTGGGCCTTTACCATTTTCATTTTCAGAGTGCTAAGTAGCTGCTTAGAAGACCCCGTGACTGCTATTTTTGGTACAAGATTAGAGGAGGCTGGGTTTTTATAAAGCTGGGAAATTTGCATCACCTGGACATTCCTAATGATGATGGTTAACAAGCCAATAACCCTAA
>JARQOD010000001.1:305932261-305985430 GCA_033576555.1 Oophaga sylvatica | reverse complement strand
GGACATTCCTAATGATGATGGTTAACAAGCCAATAACCCTAACTGGCTAGAATTGTCTGAAACCTTGGTCAAAGTTATCTGAGCACACACATCTCCAAAAGTCCCCAAACTTTTGTATTGGCCCATTTTCCTTTTTGAAATTTTAAAAATGTGATAAAGGAAAAGATGTATATGCTTTTTTTTGCCTGAAACAAAGGAAATGTCATTTCATCTTCAACTTGTTCACTTTAACAGTAATTTTTACCAGGGTGCCCAAAGTTTAACATACCATTGTAGTCTTATGTTGTGGGTTATCATAAATGCCATAATACCGTAATTATGTTTTGGGGTTTTTTTTGTTTTGTTTTTGTTCACAATTTCCTAATTTTACCTGTTTTGTAAAGGCTGGAAGTAGTTTGCTGTTGTACAATTAAATTGATAGGTTTTTGCAGTTTATGCTGACCTCCTAGAATCTGTTACGTAATGTTCTCTAACTATATTAGATTTATCGTTAATACATATTTTAGTTTTTTCCTGTGCCGACTACATTTATGCTGCTAGTCCTTTCCGAAAATTCAACTTTTCTTAAACCGAAGAACACATAATCGATAAACAATCGAAAGTTCATTAATATAAACCTTCTCACAACTCTTTGAATGGGAAACCATTTTTCATTGTTTTTTTTTTTTACCTCTTAGATTGTAGAAACAGATGAAAATGCGAAGAAGCCGGACCAAATGCCAGTAAGCAGCGAAGATGAGAGGCTGGCTGTCCTGCAGTTAGAAAGAGTCATTGCAGAGGACCGAGCCTCACAAGGTCAGTTCTAAATAGGATATTTAGAGCTAACCACAATTAAACTTACATTTTGACTATATCTTACAAACCGCTCATGTCACAGATCATTAGGTATCCCTGAATGTTGATTAAAGGCATTGAAAGTTATCCCCTATCATAGGGGTCAATTTCCCAATTATAGGGGTGTGCAAGCTGGGACCACCACCAATCCCAATTACTGTTGCTCTGATGAAATATATGTGCATAAGGCGATGGTCAACTCATGCGCACTACTTCTCCATTCTTATGTTCAATAGTTTTTTATTGAAAATTTTTTGGTTATTGCATGTACAATAAAGCATATAACTGGGCATACAGGAGACCATACGTTGTAAAACAGTAAGAATAAACAAGACAAGATATGGACTAACTAGGTATACAAACAATAAACATAAGGAAAGGATTTGGTAATAGAAAGGAAGGGGAGGTAATATCGGTAAGAAGAACCATTTCTTGCGTTTCGTTTAGAGATCCCTTAAGGGTGACCTGTTGAGACAGGATGTAATGAGTCTTTGCAATATTTGGACCATGGGGCCCAAGTGCGGTTGCATAGTGTTACGCAATTATTGCGGATAGCATATAAACGTTCCAGTGCGTGATGTTCTTTAAGTCGAGAGGTCAGCTCAAGCATCGATGGTATGGAAGCAGTTTTCCAGCGTTGGGCTAACATTACTTTAGCTACCATTAGAGTGTGTGCTACAAACCTGCGGAATTTTAGAGGTACCGTGTCGATCTCCAGCAGGCATAATGCTATGTGAGGAGAACGCTGTATTCTCAAAGATGTCACCAAATCTAGTAAGTTGAAAACCTCTCCCCAGAAGCACAAAACTCTAGGGCAGCTCCAAAATATGTGGAATAAGGAGCCCGTCTCTCCACAGTTCCTCCAACAGCAATCAGAGGTTCCGGGAAACAATCTGGCCAGCCTCTCAGGAGTGTAATACCAGCGTGACATGCACTTCATATGCGATTCTTGAAGCGTCATGGAGAGCGACGCTTTTTTTGCCCATTTAAACGCAAGTTCCCACTGAGTCTCAGAATACAGTCCTCCTAGGTCAATTTCCCAACTGAGGATATGGGTTCGTTTAGTAAAGTGAATGGAGTCGTTAAATATTGCATATAAGTGCTTAGTTGTAGCAAAGTGAGGTTGGGGGTTAGTACCCAAGATAAGGTTCCAGAGGGTCAGAGGAACCCGCGTATCAAGCTTATTACCAGAGAGGATATAGGATCTAGCCCTTCGAATATGGAATGCGGTTAGATGTGGCATTTGTCTTGTAAATTGCATTGTGGCTACATCTCCCCAAGTTTGCAGGCCAAGTTCCCCCAGCTCCGGGTGTCTAAGTCTGGAATACACTGATGAAGAAGTGCGATCGGTAATGCTGTCGCAGAGACTTGTGTATCATATCTCAACTTGGATGTTAATAAGACCCAACTACGTAGAGACGCTTTCACTACATGTGAAGCCGGTGGAGGAAGAGTTTTGTCTACAATGTTAACTAACAAATGCAAGTGTAATGGTCTTGAATGATTTAAGACTAATTCTATGGTCGGCCAAGAGGAGTGTGTAGATTGCATCCACCAGTGTCTAGTTTGACGTATAATCGTAGCGTGGTAATATGCGTGTAAATTGGGGACGCCCGCCCCTCCATGGTGACAAGACATTCTCAAGACTGAGGAGGCCACCCTGGGTTTCTTCCCTGCCCATATAAACCCCAACATTTGTGATGAGAGCCTTGTTATATATTTCTTTGGTATCGGGAGATTAAGCGTTCTATATATATATAGGATTTTAGGTAAGATCATCATCTTATAGGATACGATCCGACCCATCCATGATATGTCTGTTTTTGAGAATGTGTCTAAAGTCTCCTGAATATCCTGTATTAGGCCATTCATTACTTCTCCATTCTTATGGGTGTGATGAAAACCAGCCAAACACAACACTCCACTATCTCTGGCAGTCCTGTTATGAATGATTGACCGTTGCTCTATTTGTATTCGTACAGGGCTTTTCAAAGCCCCGATTCTCTGGAACGGTGTGGGTCCCAGCGATCAGTAAGTTTATCCCTTATAGCTTTCAAACTTGCAGCAACCCTATAAAGGAGTTTTCTGGCCTTGGGGTACAAGTCTGCAGTCACTCTGTGAGTGCAGATATCTGAATCCTCCCTTTGTGCTTGCTCTCGTGATACTATTTGCATACACGCTGCTACATTCCGACTAGACATTATCGGCCTCACTCAATGCAAGTGCATTGAGCAAGGCCAGACACGTCTAGTCAGAATGTGGCTGGAAGTATGCAAATGGCAATATTTGTTGTCACATGACTGCCCACGCCCAGCATCGGAAAATCCTCGTAGTGCACACACTGTGAGGATTCTCAAGTCTGCAGTCATATAAAGTAACTACAGACTTGTACTCCAAGGGTGGACAACCCCTTTAATTACTAAACTCTATATATAACTCATTACTTTACTTACTTTCCTTTTGCAATTTTTTTTTTTTTTTTCCTGATAGAGGATCTTCAAATGAAGATGCTATCATTTGAAAAGGATGATGACAGCAATGAACATATCAACTTTATCACAGCAGCTTCCAATTTGAGAGCAAAAATGTATAGCATTGAACCAGCCGACAGATTAAAGACCAAGCGTATTGCAGGGAAGATTATCCCAGCCATAGCTACGGCGACGGCAGCCGTGTCTGGCCTGGTTAGTGGAATCTGAGCCTTTCGTTTTGTGTTCTCTTTTCTAGCCTTTAAATTGTACCTATGCCCAGAATATCCATTATTTATTTGGATTTCGTATCAATATCCATGTAATAAACAGGCTTTGAATGTACGTCGCTATAGATGCCTTTACCTGTTGAAATTAATAACAAGTTTGTTAGAACATTTTTTTTCTGCACTTATTTTCCTGCATCATGTCAATTTTTTCCCATGCAGGAAACATTACAAAATTGCTACAGAAATTAATTGCAAGTGGAACGCGGTGACCTATCCTTAAGTGCACCACTTCTCGGACATTTGCCGATTTGCACGTTCAAGTTGGCGCCACATTGTTGATTGTGGTACAGCGGCTTGTCTAAAGCCGCTATCTTTTCTCCTGTGCTTACTAATGTTTGAATGAGCCATAACATACACATCTATGTATATTTGTGTTTTTGTGAACCCCCTAAGAAATGTTTGGTCCCCTTTTCTTGTAAATATTTGGGGAATTGTGCCCCTCTTCAGGCTTGAATTTCCCTTTACTTTTGCAGGTTGCACTGGAGTTGATTAAAGTTATTGGAGGACATCCATTTGAAGCTTACAAGAACTGCTTCTTTAATCTAGCAATTCCAATAATAGTATTCACGGAGACTGCCGAAGTCAAAAGAACCCCGATCAGGTAAAGTTATCCCTTCCCATGTTTTGTGTTTTCCAGTTATGTTACCAGTTGCAGCAAACACGAAACTAGCACTGGTAGAAATTTTACAGCCCTGTTAAACAATGTTTTCTGCTGTGACCATAGCTTAATGTATAAAATAAGTTATTGTTTGCTGTTATTTTTTTCTTTCATCACTTCTAGGTGGGAAACTGGGACAATGGGACAACATGGCCTCCCTAATTGTCCCTAAGTGGGTGGGGTAAATGGTGCTGAATCATCAGATTGTTACTACCTTCTCAAATAAGGCCAAGGAACAGAACAGTCTAGCTTCTATCTTCTACAGGCTTTGGTGTTGTGAATGGGTTTGAGATGAGTTCTGAGCAGAGGCTCCCTCTGGTGGTTACAAGCGGTACTAGTGAGGATTGTGAGGACTGGGAATCAGGTGTTACTGACTGGTCTTATATAAGGGAGTCATTTTCCCATCAGGGTTGCCGGTGATCAATTGTTCTGGTCTGAATCCTTCTTTCCAGTTTCCCTTGTAGCCTGCTGTGTCGTGTCTGCATCTCCTGCTATCAGATAAGACAATTTCTTCTTTTGTGTTTTTGCTATATTTTTGCATTTTGTCCTGCACTTCTGTGGGGGCCTTCAGGGTCCCCTCCGGGGGCTTTTGCCCTCTCAGTTTAGTCCAGCCACTGTGTTTTGTACTTTTGCTTTTTCCAGTTTTTTTTCAGTGGCTGCTGTTTTGATTTTGTTACACCAGAGAACTAATTTAGGTGGAAGAGGTCGTGTGATCTCAGGTGATTTTGAAATTAGTAGAGTTGGTGTTTTTCAGGGTTTTCTGGGATTGCAGTAAGTACCCTTCCTGTCCTTTTCTATTTAGGTAGTTTGGGCCCAGCGTTTGCTCATACTATTTTCTTTCTGTGTCAGTATTTCCTCTTGTCTAACCGCCATTACATGTTTGGGGGCTTTCTATTATCTTTGGGGTTCTGCTCCGGGGCAGATAGCTTTCCTATTTCTATCTTTAGGTGTAGTTAGTTTCTCAGGCTGTGACGAAGCGTCTAGGACCAACGTAGGAACGCTCCACGGCTGCCTCTAGTTGCGGTGGTTAGTCAGGGTACTGCAATCTCATAGATTCCAACTGCTCTGGTGTATTTCCTTTTTTACCTGCACTCCTCAGCTACCGTAACACAACAGTATCACCGGCCATAAAAATTGTATGGTACTCACAGAAGGGAAAAAATATTTTGAAGGAAGAAAAGTTGTCAGAGATATTTTTCTGTTTGTTGCATTTTTTTTTTCCCTCTGTATCTCTGGGTGCTGGGGAGGATCTTTTCTCCCAATGGAGTTTGCACAGTTGTCTGGCCGTGTGGATCAGCTTGCCACTGAGGTTCAGAGTATTGCTGCATATCTTGCTGGGTTGCCTGTTGTGGAACCTAGGATTCCCATGCCAGATTTGTTTTTAGGGGATCGAGCTAAGTTTCAGAATTTCAAAAATAATTGTAAATTGTTTTTTGCCTTAAAATCTAAGTCCTCAGGAAACGCAGCGCAGCAGGTTCAAATTATCATCTCTCTCCTGCGCGGCGATCCTCAGGATTGGGCTTTTTCCCTGATACCTGGGGATCCTGTTTTGAGTGATGTTGATGCATTTTTTCAGGCTTTGGGGTTATTGTACGATGAGCCTAATGTCACTGATCAAGCTGAAAAAGCCTTGTTGGCATTAAATCAGGGGCTTGATGACGCTGAGTTATACTGTCAGAGATTCCGTAGGTGGGCAGTCCTGACCAAATGGAATGACGACGCTTTGGTGGCCCTTTTCCGGAAGGGTCTGTCGGATAATGTAAAGGATGTTATGGTGGGATTCCCTGTCCCCTCTGGTCTCAATGATTCTATGTCATTAGCGATTCAAATTGACAGACGTTTGCGTGAGCGGAGAAGTATGCGTGGAGTGGTGTTGCCTTGTGAGCCAGCTGCTGAGCCCATGCAGTGTGATGGAGTGGTGTCTGGGGCACAGCGTCATGAGTTTCGAAAGCGCAATGGGTTATGTTTCTACTGTGGTGATGCCTCTCATGCTATTTCAGTCTGCCCTAAGCGGGGAAGACATTTTGCACGCTCAGTTGTCTTGGGTAGTGTTCAGACTAAGTTTTTATTAACTGTCACTCTGATATGCTCTCTGTCCTCATTTTCTGCTCAGGCTTTCGTTGATTCTGGAGCAGCTATTAACCTGATGGATTATGATTTTGCTAAACGTTGTGGGTTTCCCTTGATACCCCTACAGAAGTCTATTCCTCTACTGGGGATCGATTCTACCCCTTTGGCTGAGAATAAACCCCAGTTTTCTATTCAGGTGATAATGAGGGTTGAACCTGATCACCAGGAGTGCTGCAAATTTTTGGTTCTATATAATCTGCATGATATTATCGTGCTGGGTTTCCCTTGGTTACAGTCTCATAATCCTGTTTTGGATTGGAAATCTGTGTCTGTAACCAGTTGGGGCTGCCAATGTGTTAATACCAACACTCCTGTTTTTTCTGCCTCCCCCCAGGCTGAGGATGTTCCTGACTTTTTGTTTGATTTTTCTGATGTGTTTAGCGAAAGTAAATCTGCATCCTTACCTCCCCATAGGAGCTATGACTGCGCTATTGAATTAGTGCCAGGTAGTAAATTCCCTAAAGGTCGCCTTTTTAACTTGTCTGTACCTGAACATGACGCTATGCGATCTTATATCAAGGAATCATTGGAGAAGGGTCATATCAGACCATCCTCTTCACCCTTAGGTGCCGGTTTTTTCTTTGTGGCCAAAAAAGATGGTTCATTAAGGCCGTGTATTGATTATCGTCTCTTGAACAATATTACTGTGAAATATCAATACCCGTTACCCTTGATTTCTGACCTGTTTTCCAGGGTGAAAAACGCTACTTGGTTTACCAAGCTTGACCTCAGGGGGGCGTATAACCTTATTCGCATTAAGCACGGGGATGAATGGAAGACGGCATTTAACACCCCTGAAGGGCATTTTGAGTACCTTGTGATGCCCTTTGGGCTCACTAATGCTCCTTCCGTCTTCCAGTCCTTCATGAATGACATTTTCAGGGATTTTGTGGACAAGTTTCTGATTGTTTATTTGGATGATATCTTGATTTTTTCTAATGACTGGGACTCTCATGTGAAACATGTTCGAACTGTATTCCAGATTTTGAGAGAGAATGCTCTGTATGTGAAGGGATCAAAGTGTCTTTTTGGCGTACAGAAGATCTCATTTCTGGGATTCATTTTGTCCCCATCTGTTATTGAAATGGACCCGGTCAAGGTTCAGGCCATCTGTGATTGGGTCCAACCTACTTCATTAAAGGCTCTTCAGAGATTTTTGGGTTTTGCCAATTTTTATCGTAAATTTATTGGTAATTTCTCGGTTATTGTTAAACCATTAACTGATTTGACCAGAAAGGGTTCTGATGTGGTGAATTGGCCTCCTGAGGCAGTCTCTGCGTTTCAGGAACTTAAGCAGAGATTCACTTCTGCTCCTGTTCTACGGCAGCCTGATGTTTCTCTGCCATTTCAGGTGGAGGTTGATGCCTCTGAAATTGGGGCAGGTGCTGTTTTGTCCCAAAAAGATCCAGAGACCTCTAAAAGTAACCCTTGTGCCTTTTCTCTCGAAAATTTTCTCCTACTGAACGTAATTATGACGTGGGTAATCGGGAGTTATTGGCCATGAAGTGGGCTTTTGAAGAGTGGAGACATTGGCTGGAGGGAGCCAAGCATCAGGTGGTGGTCCTTACGGACCATAAGAATCTGGTCTATCTGGAATCTGCCAAGCGACTCAATCCTAGACAGGCCAGGTGGGCCTTGTTTTTCACACGTTTTAATTTTGTGGTTTCCTTTCTTCCTGGCACTAAGAATGTTAAGGCGGATGCCCTCTCGAGGAGTTTCCTTGCGGACTCTCCTGAGCTATCTGATCCCTCTGTTATTTTGAAGGAGGGTGTAGTTCTTTCCGCCATCTCGCCCAATTTGAGACTTGCTCTGGAGGGGTGTCAGGAGGATAGGCCCGAGCGCTGCCCTGTTGGAAAATTGTTTGTCCCGGACCAATGGAAAAAGAGTGTGATGTCTGAGATTCATTGTTCCGCATTGGCTGGGCATCCCGGAATTTTTGGTACCAGAGACTTGGTTAGTCGGTCCTTTTGGTGGCCTACCTTGTCTCGCGATGTCAGGGAATTTGTGCAGTCCTGCGGGACTTGCTCTCGCTCCAAGCCTTGCTCTCGCTCTAGTGGTTTGTTGATGCCATTGCCTGTGCCCAAGAGACCATGGACCCATATCTCTATGGATTTCATTTCCGATCTTCCTGTTTCTCAGAGAATGACCACCATCTGGGTAATTTGTGATAGGTTTTCCAAAATGATACATCTTGTGCCATTACCTAAGTTGCCTTCCTCCTCTGAATTGGTGCCGTTGTTCCTTCAGCACGTGGTTCGTTTACACGGCATTCCTGAGAACATTGTGTCTGACAGAGGAGTCCAGTTTGTTTCCAGATTTTGGAGGACTTTTTGTTCTAAACTGGGTGTTCAATTGTCTTTCTCCTCGGCATTTCATCCTCAGACCAATGGTCAAACTGAGAGAACAAACCAGACATTGGAGACTTATCTAAGATGCTTTGTGTCTGCTGATCAGGATGACTGGGTCTCTTTTTTGCCTTTGGCTGAGTTTGCTCTTAATAATAGGGCTAGCTCTGCCACTTTGATGTCTCCGTTTTTCTGTAATTCTGGGTTTCACCCTCGATTTTCTTCAGGACAGACGGAGGCTTCTGTCTGTCCAGGTGTTGACTCTGTTGTTGAGCGTATGCAGCAGATTTGGGACCAGGTAGTGGAGAGGTTGTCCCTCTCTCAGGAGAAGGCCCAGTGGTTTGCTAACCGGCATAGGACTGATGGTCCTCGGTTTAAAGTGGGGGACTTGGTCTGGTTGTCCTCAAGGAATATTCCTATGAGAGTAGCATCTCCTAAATTTAAGCCTAGGTTCATTGGACCTTATAAGATCATGGAGATTATTAATCCTGTTTCTTTTCGTTTGCTTCTTCCAGGGACATTTAAGATCCATAACGTGTTCCACAAGTCCTTGTTGAAGAGGTTTGTTGAGCCAGTGGTTCCTGCTGCTGTGCCTCCTGACCCTGTTTTGGTTGAGGGCAATCTGGAGTATGTGGTTGAGAAAATATTGGATTCTCGTTTTTCTAGACGAAGACTCCAGTATTTGGTTAAATGGAGAGGTTATGGTCAGGAAGACAATTCTTGGGTGTTTGCTTCGGACATCCATGCTAGGAGACTTATCCGTGCGTATCATAGAACTCATCCTGACCGACCTGGTTGCTCAAATGAGGGTTCGGTGACCCCTCCTCAAGGGGGGGGTACTGTTGTGAATGGGTTTGAGATGAGTTCTGAGCAGAGGCTCCCTCTGGTGGTTACAAGCGGTACTAGTGAGGATTGTGAGGACTGGGAATCAGGTGTTACTGACTGGTCTTATATAAGGGAGTCATTTTCCCATCAGGGTTGCCGGTGATCAATTGTTCTGGTCTGAATCCTTCTTTCCAGTTTCCCTTGTAGCCTGCTGTGTCGTGTCTGCATCTCCTGCTATCAGATAAGACAATTTCTTCTTTTGTGTTTTTGCTATATTTTTGCATTTTGTCCTGCACTTCTGTGGGGCCTTCAGGGTCCCCTCCGGGGGCTTTTGCCCTCTCAGTTTAGTCCAGCCACTGTGTTTTGTACTTTTGCTTTTTCCAGTTTTTTTTCAGTGGCTGCTGTTTTGATTTTGTTACACCAGAGAACTAATTTAGGTGGAAGAGGTCAGGTGATTTTGAAATTAGTAGAGTTGGTGTTTTTCAGGGTTTTCTGAGATTGCAGTAAGTACCCTTCCTGTCCTTTTCTATTTAGATAGTTTGGGCCCCAGCGTTTGCTCATACTATTTTCTTTCTGTGTCAGTATTTCCTCTTGTCTAACCGCCATTACATGTTTGGGGGCTTTCTATTATCTTTGGGGTTCTGCTCCGGGGCAGATAGCTTTCCTATTTCTATCTTTAGGTGTAGTTAGTTTCTCAGGCTGTGACGAGGCGTCTAGGACCAACGTAGGAACGCTCCACGGCTGCCTCTAGTTGCGGTGGTTAGTCAGGGTACTGCAATCTCATAGATTCCAACTGCTCTGGTGTATTTCCTTTTTTACCTGCACTCCTCAGCTACCGTAACACAACACTTTGGGTTCGCCATGGGTATTCCCCCCATATACTGTATGCTCTCACAAGAGTGCTAGTCGCTGAAAGGGGGTACTGTTTATCTTCCATGCCAGCCAATACAAAAAGAAAGAACTCTGGATGGGAAAATGGAATCATGCAATTATGGCAAAGTTTCCTGGTCACATGACCACAGAGCTAATTAAGTCTCTGCTATCATTGTGGCCGCGTTATGTGCTCTGTATATTCTTCTTATATTCTTCTTTCTCCAGCCTCTTGAGTCTGGGAATGGCCCACTACCCCTGCGTTCACAATAACTTTTAATGGAGACCTAACCTACATTGTGATCTTTACCTGTACCTTATACATGCGATCGCATTGGTGTTCTGGTGTCCAATGTGACTTTTTCCAATTTCTGAGTTACCTCTGATGACCATCACATTCTGGGCCTAGTGTGCTGCAGACCGCTGTCTTCTAGGCAGCTCACATGGGCACCTGTTGCTTTTTCCCACCCGTTGGGACTGCTCTGACACATTCCGTTGTACTTGCCATATAATCACATTTGGGACATGACTCCCACCCTGCTCCTGGCCCTGGAACAGTTCTGGTTGTCTGTGGCCTGTGATTCCTGGTTGTTTTTCTTGTTTAGAATTTTCCATGTCTTTCAAGTTACTCTACTGCTTTTGGCACTAAACTGATTTGCCTAGTATCTGAGGAGAGTGTATATAGCCAACACTTTTTTTTTGTCCTGTGTCCTCCATTGAATTCAACAAGAAAGGGACTTTAAGGCCAGGTGCTCACGTTCAGTAATTTGTAGCACTTTGGACGCAGCACATGTCCGCTGCTTCCAAAGCGCTTCCGGCTTTTGAACACAGGTGATTCTGCATGTGTTCATTGAACCATGTGGAATCACCGCGTCCAATACATTGTAGGGGTGACATTATCTTGCAGAGACTCGCGTCTCTGCAAGATAAATAGACATGCTGCAGTCTGGAAAGACGCACCACATGTCCATCTCCGTGGGTGATCTGGGTGATCCGCAGGCAACTGTGCATACATAGTGGACATGACATTTCTTGAAATCCCATCTACTGTAACATCTGGACGCTGCGGGTTCGCAACATTTAACCCCTAGCGTTTACTGATCGTGTGCACCTACCCTTAAGTGATTACAAAAAAAATCCAATTTTCAGCAGCAGGTGAAGGAAGGGAGACACATTAGTCATTACTAGTGGGTAGGCGGAGCCCACATAGGATAGAAACACCTCAGATTAAAAAAGTGTTGACCGGCCCCTCCAGCTTATAGGGCTCCTCCTACTCCAGCTCTCCAGTCTAAAATTTGAGGTCACAGAGGATAGTTGCTGCTGGGAGCAGCTCCTCAGAAAAAATTTTTATTTTAGTCGGACAGAGACTTGGACCGCCAGTGGTCTAGAGGTCTCAGGGGTCTCAGCGCTGCTGGACCCCCACCTCTCCCTTGGCGGATCTGTATTACCCTGTAAGGTGGTCCCTGCAGAACCCTGCCGGCCCTGGGGGATGAGGATTGCTTCCCTGGCGGGGACGCAAACCGCGCTTCTGGGGTCACTGCGTTCCCCGCCCTGGGGGGAAGCTACGGGCACAGCGCCACAAATCTCTGAGTGGTCCCTGTGGCACTCAGCTGGGTGAGTACTCCACATTTTAATGTGTTTTGAGTGCTTCAGCGGCCGCTGCGGCAGCCGCTGCTACATGTATTCATGTGTGGTGATTGTGTACTTTTGTCCGCAGGTGGATACCTGCAGGACATGGGAGCGGGAGCGGAGTGAGTCGCGCGCTTTTTTTTTAAACCGGCGGGGG
Organism: Oophaga sylvatica; assembly: GCA_033576555.1. Taxonomy (NCBI): domain Eukaryota; kingdom Metazoa; phylum Chordata; class Amphibia; order Anura; family Dendrobatidae; genus Oophaga; species Oophaga sylvatica. Next base: position 305,973,224 of record JARQOD010000001.1, on the reverse strand, counting down.
GCGTGGCTTCCCTGCCTTTTTCTCTTCCGGCTTCTCTCCCTAGCGCGGCGGCCATTACTGAAGGCCTTCTCGGGCTCCTCATTCTCCGCTCCCCCGACCGACCGAAAGGAAGACATTACACCGCGGCCAGCTGGGTGAGTCGCTTCTACCTGTCAGGGCAGAAGCTTGACCCCCTCACACCCACAGCGCAGGAGGTACTGTCACACGGAACGCTCCCGCTACGATCACAATAGCGTCGCTTAGTTTTGCGATCGTTTTTTTTTTTTGTGATCGTTTTTTTGTCGCTAGTAGCTGCCACAGTGGGCGATCTCATTGACGACGAATAAGTGGTTAGCGATCTCCTTAGCGACTTTGGCGGTCATTGCGATGTACAATTCAGCGCAATATGTTAGCGATCTTGTTGGCGTTCTTGTTTAAGTGTGACATACCTTTGAAACACTGTCCTGCAGCTGTTACCTCATAAGAGGCACCTGGGGCTCGCACACCCTTTTCATTACACAAGGGTTGTGGGGAGTCTGCGACATTAACCCCTTCTTTGGCGGTTAACCCTTTATTGGGAGACAGCTGGGGTAGCTCTCTCTTTAAGAGCTTAACCCTTCAGCGTACGTTTTGCCTTTGAAAACCACACTGTTCTAGTTGCTGACAGGTTTTTGACCTGCCATATACAGTGTGAGGGCATGTCGGATCAGGGTCCAGGAGGTGCGGACCGTCTCCCAGATCCGCTACAGGATCAGTCTCGCGTATCTGACACACAGACCTCGACGGCATCAAGCGCAGCGGTCGGAGGTGTCAGTGATGACAAAATGGAGGCCCTCACTCGTTCTATTAATGGCCTTTCTGACCTTCTAGGTTATTGGGTGTCAGCTAGGTCCTCTCGTGGTAGGAAGCGACACAGGCCGGTGCCTTCTTCCCCGCTTAGTGACTCGGAGATTTCGGGCATGGAGGGTTCCCCTTCAAGCTCGGATGGGGAGGTGTCCGATTCGGATAAGGAGGATCGGCAGGGACACTCTGCCTCTCTTTTGAGCCGTACAGAGGCTTTTATTGGAGCCATGAGGGAGGCGTTACAGTTACCGGAGGAGGTAACTAGACGTCCTGGTAAGTCGGCCCGGATGTTTCAGGAGTCGCATAGGTCGCGATCAGCCTTACCATCTCTGGACGAGCTTAATGAGGCAGTGGAGAATGAACGCCTGTATCCAGATAAACGTTTTCAGGGGACACGGTTTTTTGAGACGCTATATCCGTGTACGACGGAGTTGATTGATAATTGGATTCCTTCTCCTGAAGTGGATGTCCCTTTATCCCAGCTTAGCAAATCCTCATTACTTCCTGTTAAAGGGAAGGCGAGTCTGCAGGATCCGCTGGACAGAAAAACGGAGATGGCAGCGAAATCCATCTACGAGGCCGCGGGTCATGGATTCAGAGCAGTGCTAGGATCCATGTGTGCTTGTAAAGCTTCCCTGAGCTGGTTAGACCGTCTACGGACGGCGTGGCAAGATGGATCCCCACTATCCGAGGTAGAGGGGCTTTTCAAGTCATTGGAGGATGCAGCACGATATGGCAGTGATGCAGGTTTGGATACTGCCTCACTGCTGTCCAGGGCACAATCCTCGGCGATCACAGTCAGGAGAGCTCTGTGGCTTAGACAGTGGACCGGAGACGCGGTTTCCAAGCAAGGATTGCTTTCTTTAGCTTACAAGGGTGGTCAGCTATTTGGATCTGACCTCACGGAGCTGATTGCCAAGGCAAAGGCAAAAGAAACTGCTTTACCGCAGCGAAGAGCTGTGTCTTCTGCGGCTGGCAGGCATAGTGCCGGTACTAGTCGCGGTCCTTTCGGTCCAGGGGACGGTTCGGTCAGCCCTCTTGGGGATCGGGGCGTCCCTCTTTTTCGGGAAAAAAGAACGTTCAGAAATCCCGCACTTCCTGGAAACAGAGCTTCCGCCAAGACAAGCGGGAAGCTGACAAAAAGCCCGCTAAGGCGGACTGACACCAGGGCCTCACTCGAGGGCTCTCGAGTGGGAGGTCGCCTGCTCCAATTCAAACCGATTTGGGCTTCCCGCGTGTCGGACGTCTGGGTGACGCGGGTTGTGTCGGCAGGCTATTTCATAGAGTTTCTTTCTCGACCCCCAGTCAGTTTTTGCCAATCCTGCATTCCGTCAGAGCCCGAACTATATGCCGCTCTACTGCGGGAGGTCGATTCCCTTATACAGAAGGGTGTGGTGGTACCAGTTCCACCGGAGGACCGGGGAAGAGGTTTTATTCCAACCTCTTTGTGGTCCCCAAAAAGGAGGACAAATTTCGCCCCGTTCTAGATCTCAAAAGATTGAATCGGCATGTCCGCTCCCGGAAATTCCGCATGGAGTCACTTCGCTCCGTTGTGGTGGCCTTGTCGCAGAACGATTTTTTGGTGTCAATCGACATTCGCGACGCTTATTTGCATGTCCCCATCGGAAGGGCCCACCAACGCTTCCTTCGTTTTGCCATAGGCCAGGACCATTACCAGTTTGTGGCTCTACCATTCGGGTTGGCCTCAGCACCCAGAGTTTTTACAAAAATTCTGGCTCCTCTTATGGCGATTCTTCGAAGACAGGGGGTTACGATTCTTCCCTATCTGGACGACCTTTTGATTGTGGCGTCCTCAAAGGAGGAGGCGGTGACGGCTCGCAATCTATCCCTTCAGCTCCTGGAGGACTTCGGGTGGCTGGTCAATTGGGAGAAATCGTCTCTGGAACCGTCGCAGTCAATCCTGTTTTTGGGAATGCATTTCGACACAATACGAGCAGTGGTGTCGCTGCCTCCAGACAAGCAAGCGAGTCTTCTTCGTCATGTACAGGTTATGAAGTCTGCGACAGCAATGTCCCTTCGAAGATGTATGCGCCTTCTGGGTTTGATGGTGGCGTCAATGGAAGCAATTTCGTTTGCCCAATTTCATTCCAGGGCTCTCCAAATGTTCATCTTGAACCGTTGGGATCGATCGCAGTTTTCACTGGATTGCAGTGTCATCATCTCCCACAGGGTGAGAGAGTCTCTAGAATGGTGGTTACGTCCGGAAGCGTTATCCCCGGGGAAGTCCTTCCTTCCTCCGAGGTGGTCGATCATAACCACCGATGCCAGCCTGACGGGCTGGGGGGGTGTCTGGAACGATCTCTGGATTCAGGGAGTATGGTCGTTGGAAGAGTCTGTCCTGCCGATCAACATCCTGGAATTGAGGGCAGTTTTCCTTTGCCTCCAACACTGGACGGTCCCTTTAAGCGGTCTACCAGTCCGAGTGCAGACAGACAACGCGACGGCGGTCGCGTATATCAACCATCAAGGTGGGACGAGGAGCTTCAGGCTCATGATGGAAGTGTCTCGAATCCTGGTATGGGCCGAGGCCAGAGTGCCAGCCATCTCTGCGATTCACATTCCAGGAGTTCAGAATATCACAGCGGACTTCCTCAGTCGCGAAAAGATGGATCCCGGAGAATGGAGTCTTCATCCAGAAATTTTTGCACTGCTGTGCTCCCGTTGGGGAACGCCCCAAGTGGATTTGATGGCATCCAGGTTCAATGCCAAGTTACCGACGTTCATGTCCAGGTACAAGGACTCGAACGCTGTGGCAGTGGATGCTCTGGTGGCTCCTTGGGACTAATTCGAGCTAATCTATGTGTTCCCGCCGATATCCTTACTTCCTCTGGTGTTGCGTCGGATCAGACTGGAGAGAGTCCCGGCTATGTTGATAGCCCCAGATTGGCCGAGGAGGACGTGGTTCTCGACACTGGTGTCGCTTCTGGCAGCGCCTCCACTTCCACTCCCTCTTCGCCCAGACCTGTTAACCCAAGGGCCCGTTCATCACCCGGACCTGAAGTCTCTGCGTTTGACGGCGTGTCACTTGAGACCGAAATCTTGACCCGTCAAGGTTTTTCAGCCGAAGTCATTGCCACTCTGCGAGCTGCCAGAGGTCCGGCTACTACTAGGATTTATCACAGGACTTGGGAAGCCTTCTTCTCGTGGTGCTCGGGTTCTTCTAGGAACCCGAGGATTTTTTCCATTCCCAATTTGTTGGCCTTTTTGCAGTACGGGCTGGACAAGGGTTTGGCAGTTTGCACCCTGAAAGGACAGGTTTCTGCTCTGTCCTTGCTGTTTTGGAGGACTATCGCCTCGCGTAGGGACGTACGTTCCTTTTTTCGGGGTAACCCGTCAATTTCCGCCGCGGAAGGCGCCTGTGTCTCCTTGGCAGCTCAATCTTGTCTTGGAGGCTCTTCAACATGGACCTTTTGAGCCTATGGACTCTGTTAATCTTTCCTTTCTCTCTTGGAAGGTTGCCTTCCTAGTGGCGGTCACTTCTTTGAGAAGGGTTTCTGAGTTGGCGGCTCTTTCTTGCTCGCCTCTTTTTCTGGAGTTTCTGCCAGATCGCGTAGTGCTTCGCACACGGGGCGACTTTCTACCTAAAGTGGTGTCACAGTTTCATGTTAACCAGGATATTGTGTTGCCCTCGCTCTGTCCGGAGCCAAGGAATGCGAAGGAACGGGCCTTGCACACATTGGATTTGGTGCGGGCTTTGAAGTTCTATTTGTCTATTACTCAAAGTTTTTGGAAGTCGGATTCTCTGTTTGTGATTCCAGCAGGTCGTCGACGTGGGCAACGAGCTTCCAAGGATTCTATAGCTCGTTGGATTCGGTCGGCCATTTTAGAGGCTTACCGACTTAAGGGCGAACCTTGCCCGATTAAGATTCGAGCTCACTCCACGAGGGCTGTGGGTTCATCGTGGGCCTTTCATCAAGGGGCCTCGGCAGCTCAGCTCTGCCGGGCGGCGACCTGGCGCTCCGTCCACACATTTACAAAATTTTATAAGGTGGACGTCAGTGCTTCCGCTGATGCGGCCTTAGGACGTAGGGTCCTGCAGGCGGCTGTAGTTTAAAGTTCTTGTGAACTTGTAGTTAGCGCTAGTTGCGCATTTATTTAGGTTGTTGGGTTCTGCCTCTTTTGGTTTTTTTGCCCACCCTTATTTTTGGACTGCTTTGGGACGTCCCACTAGTAATGACTAGTGTGTCTCCCTTCCTTCATCTGCTGCTGAAACACGGATTTTGGTAAGAACTTACCTGTAAAATCCTTTTCAGCGAAGAAGGAAGGGAGACACACATCCCTCCCATGGCAGAAGTGTGTTGTTGTGTTTTCAGATGCGGCGTGACCCTTCTCTGATAGCGATTATCTGGGCTGAGGTCGGCGCGCTAAGGCTCTGTTCCAGCATTGCCAGCTCATCGCAGTGGTCAGGTTCAGTGAGTAGTACCTGAGACTGTGTGGTTTTTTCTGTTATATGCATAACCTGTCTCCTTGTTTTTCTCTCTGAAATCCTTCAGAAGGGGTTATGTTGCTCCGCTGGTGATATTTACTCTTCCTTAGCTTGGGTACGACTGGAGAGCTGGAGTAGGAGGAGCCCTATAAGCTGGAGGGGCCGGTCAACACTTTTTTAATCTGAGGTGTTTCTATCCTATGCGGGCTCCGCCTACCCACTAGTAATGACTAGTGTGTCTCCCTTCCTTCTTCGCTGAAAAGGATTTTACAGGTAAGTTCTTACCAAAATCCGTGTTTTTTTTTTTTTTTTTTTTTTTACTGTTATTTTTTTGCTCCCTTCTTATGTCCCTAGAGGAAGACTCCACCCTACAGTTTGCACCACATTTTTTTTTTTTTTTTTTTTTTTTGTTTCATGGAGTCCAATTTTTAAGTTTCCTCCCAGTTGCTATGGGCAATGGACATTAATCAACCCCTGCTACACAGCTTGTACAACAGAGATTGGTGTGTAGGCGGCTACTGTCCCTCCCTTTCATGGGCAGAGTAAGGCTGTGGTTCCTCGGTCCGGAACCACAGCGCTTTGGAAGGAGCGGAAATTCCGCACCGCCCAAAGCCCCGCCCCCTTTTTGACGCGCACTCTTTCCGGATGTGTTCCGGCACCTCCGGAACACATCCGGAAAGAACTCAGGGCTGCATAGCCCTGTGTTATTTTCGTTGCGGCGACGCAGCGTCGCCGCAACGGGCTAGGACATGCTGCAGTCTGAAAAGACGCGCCGCATGTCCGGATACGCAGGTCTTCCGCCTGCGTGTTTTACAGCATAGTGGAGATGGGATTTCTTGAAATCCCCTCCACTGTGCTGTAACATCTGGACGCTGCGTGTTTGACGCTGCGCCAACGCACAGCGTCAAACACGCAGCATTTCCTGAAGCATTCCGGATCGTGGAAACTCACCCTAAGTGTGCGATGCGGATTATCTGCTCCTGTTAGGCTTTGTAGGTGAGGCGTCACACCCTTATGTAGTCAGCCAGTGCTGATAGGGTTGCCCACTTGATCCATCTAGGTGTGGCGTCCGTGTCCGCCTTTATCATATTGGAAGTGGAGAATCCCGTTCTTTTGGTTTCTGTGATGTTGCTTTCTTCGATTCCACATCTGGAAGTGGACATCGAAATCTGACTTTTTATGATGCCATGGAGTTTTCTCTTTACGACTTTGGAATAAGACCCTCTCCTTGCTTCTTCCCAAAAATGTATCAGTTTTGGTAGCTGTGTGCTTCTTCAACAGTTTCCTTCATTTTTAAGGATTCTCAGTTACCTTGTTTTCCTGCTATTCTCTTTATCCATTTTTTTCCTAGATATGCTGGTCTACCATCCAGTTTTTTTCCCCTTCTTTATCCATCTGAACTCGTCTTATTTTTTTTTTTCCATCCTAGAGAATGCCTGCCACCACTACTTTTGGATCCAGCTGCAGTTTTTTTTTATATCTGTTTATCTGACATATCCTCCTTCTATCTGTCACTTTTCACCAGTCCGACATCATGCAAGGCTAAAGTTGTACTTGCTCAGCAGCTTGTTGTAATTTCAATACAATCTGTGTTTTGTCAGCAAGAGATTATTACTACAGGACTAGGTGTCTGGTGCCAGGCAGTCAGGCTAATCTGTGTAACCCCGCCCCCACCATTGATTGGCAGCTTGCTGACAATGTATTGTGTACACAGGAAGCTGCCACTCAGTGGCGTGGGTGGGGTTCTTTACAGCTCCACATCCACAGTGCTACAACAGGGAAAAAAAAGATTTTATCAAATTACATCATACTGTCCAGTAAGTGATACATAGCTGGAATCTGGCTCTCTGCCTCTACAGTCATGGCCAAAAGTTTTGAGAATGACACAAATATTAATTTTTACAAAGTCTACTGCTTCACTTTTTCTAATGGCAATTTGCATATACTCCAGAATGTTATAAAGAGTGATCAGCTTAACAGCAATTACTTGCAAAGTCAATATTTGGCTAGAAAATGAACTTTATCCCCCAAAACACATTTCAACATCATTGCTGCCCTGCCTTAAAAGGACCAGCTAACCTCTTTTCAGTGATTGCTCCATTAACACAGGTGTGGGTGTTGATGAGGACATGGCTGGAGATCAATCTGTCATGATTAAGTAAGAATGACACCACTGGACACTTTAAAAGGAGGCTGGTGCTTGGCATCATTGTTTCCCTTCTGTTAACCATGGTTATCTCTAAAGAAACACGTGCAGTCATCATTGCAATGCACAAAAATGGCCTAACAGGGAAGAGTATCGCAGCTAGAAAGATTGCACCTCAGTCAACAATCTATCGCATCATCAAGAACTTCAAGGAGAGAGGTTCCATTGTTGCCAAAAAGGCTTCAGGGCGCCCAAGGAAGACCAGCAAGCGCCAGGACCGTCTCTTAAAAGTGTTTCAGCTGCGGGATCGGGCTACCAGCAGTGCAGAGCTTGCTCAGGAATGGCAGCAGGCAGGTGTGAGTGCATCTGCACGCACTGTGAGGCGGAGACTCTTGGAGCAAGGCCTGGTCTCAAGGAGGGCAGCAAAGAAGCCACTTCTCTCCAGAAAAACATCATGGACAGACTGATATTCTGCAAAAGGTACAGGCAGTGGACTGCTGAGGACTGGGGTAAAGTTATTTTCTCTGATGAATCCCCTTTTCGATTGTTTGGGACATCAGGAAAACGCCTCATTCGGAGAAGACAAGGTGAGCGCTACCACCAGTCTTGTCTCATGCCAACTGTTAAGCATCCTGAAACCATTCATGTGTGGGGTTGCTTCTCAGCCAAGAGAATCGGCTCTCTCACAGTCTTGCCTAAAAACACAGCCATGAATAAAGAATGGTACCAGAATGTCCTCCAAGAGCAACTTCTCCCAACCCTCTAAGAGCAGTTTGGCGATCAACAATGCCTTTTCCAGCATGATGGAGCACCTTGCCATAAAGCAAAGGTGATAACTAAATGGCTCAGGGAACAAAACATAGAGATTTTGGGTCCATGGCCTGGAAACTCCCCAGATCTTAATCCCATTGAGAACTTGTGGTCAATCATCAAGAGATGGGTGGACAAACAAAAACCTAAAAATTCTGACAAAATGAAAGCATTGATTGTGCAAGAATGGACTGCTATCAGTCAGGATTTGGTCCAGAAGTTGATTGAGAGCATGCCAGGGAGAATTGCAGAGGTCCTGAAGAAGAAGGGTCAACACTGCAAATATTGACTTGCTGCATTAACTCATTCTAACTGTCAATATAAGCTTTTGTTACTCATATGTTTAAATTATTATATTTCTGTCTGTGATAAAAACATCTGCCAAACACACATAAAACCCAGAGGGCAGCAGATCATGTGAAAATATAATATTTGTGTCATTCTCAAAACTTTTGGCCATGACTGTACATCAAGCCGCTCTCCGCTTCCATAGCAAAAACCTGCTGACAGATTCCCTTTAAAAGTAACAAGGCAGTAAATAAGGTGCTTTATAAGGCATTAAAGGAACCGTCTATGGGCTAGTTCATGGCCTTAGGGGTTGTGTATGGCTTAGGGATTCAGAGAACATCTGTAGACAATATGGAATACTGACCAAATCTGAAAAAGGGGGCTAGAATAGGTGTAATATGTTAAGAAATAATCTTCCATGTTTAGCCAAAACTATTTTTTGACGTTTGGGCTGTAATGGGAGAGTGTGCAACTAAAGGTTCCTATTAATAACGTGGTTGTTTGTCTTCCAGAAATGGCATTTCCTTTACAATCTGGGACAGATGGACAATATACGGCAAGGAAGAGTTTACGCTTTTGGACTTCATCAACGCTGTCAAAGTAAGATTGTCCTTTGATAAATTAGCATAGCTTGTGTTGGTTTAAACTGTAGAAACGTATGTAACTAAAGTGAAGTTGCTGTAGAATAAAAAGTTGACCTACCATTTAACCCTTTTTAGGGACCAGTGAATTCATTTTTTTTCCCCTCACCTTTTTCCAAGAGCCATAACTTTATTTTTTGTATCAATTAAATGTTTGTATGTATGGGCAAGTTGTAGTTTTGAATAATAATTACTTTATATATATATATATATATATATAATATATATATATATATATATTATTATTTTTTTTTTTTATTTTATTTTTTTTTTTACTGGCTTCAATAGTTTCCTTAAGAGACTTGAAGCTGCTATAATCTGGTCGCTTGTGCTACACACAGGGCTTCAGACAATGTGAACATGCTCCTATTTTGCATGCATACCAACTTATACTCCAGTTCATTTTTTTTCAGTTTAGCATCAAATTATACTGTAGCTCTCATTTTTCAGGTCATTGAAAGAATGTTTCTCAATCTGTTCATATTGCACTTCTTTCTGTTTTAGATACAGTGGGGGAGAACTGGTAAACTAGTTCAAATTAAAAATAGTGCAGTTCTCCAGTTACCATTACAGCTTTCATTTTTCAGTGAGCTAAAAAAATGAGAGCTGCAATATAATTTGTTGCTAAACTGAAAAAAATGAACTAGAGTATAAGTTAGTATTTATGCAAAGTAACAGCATGTTCACATTGGCCGTTAAACAGACAAAAACTAAGGCAGAAACAAAATGAACATGTGCTTTAAGTAAAAGCAATAGTGCATATAAATAGGGTACTTGGTAAACACTGTTTTTGATTAAAAAAGAAAAATCATAAAAGCCATCCCACCAGCATCAAAGTGTACATACCCAAATTCATGAAGGTCCTAACCTCTAGTATCCAAACCTTACCATGCGACAAAGTGACATCATTGTGAATAAGGGCTGAGTAGGACTGAAACCCGAACATGGACACACAGCAAATGGTGAAGCTATTTAAATATAATGACCAGCTCAAAGATGGGAGGCCCCAACCTTACCTACACTAAATGCAGAAACCTGAAACTAGACCGAAAAAAATGAACTGGAGTATAAATTGATAAGCCTGAAAAATAGAAGTATGTTCAGACTGGCTATTAAAGTGAACCAGTCAGCAGGATTGTGCTCAGTAACCTACAGTGTCAGCTTGGCGTCATTATACTGATTATATTAACATCCGACGTACTATACCATCCATGTGACCTGGACAATTTGACCATGGATGGTATAGTACGTCATCGCGGTCGGTCGTGCTCACGAGGGTAGCGGGGCCGGGTGTCAGCTAATACTGACAGCGGACACCCGGCACTAGGTGCCAGGAGCGGTCACAGACCCCTCCCGGCATTTTAATCCCCAAAATACTGCAATCTAACAAGATCACAGCATTCGGGAGCTGCCTTTGGATTGGAGACCCCGCGGCATGACGCAGGGTCCCGATCATTGCCGTGGTGAGTCGGATGTTGTCATGACAACATTGGATTCACCGGAGCTAAGTAAACTTTCTGATCATGCGCAGTGCATGATCAGCAAGTCATCCCTGTCAGTGCAGCGCTCCTAACTTATATGGCATGCAGATGCTGCTTCATCTGCATGCTATAGAAGTGATCAGCCTGCAAAAAATGATTGTCCAATAGTGGGACTAAGTAAAAAAAAAAAAAAGTTAGGAAAAAGTAAAAAAAAAAAAAAATTACATTTTAAAACTATTTAAAAAAAAAATCAAAAATATCAATTAAAAAAAGCAATATATATTCTATCATAAATAAATATTTTAATGAAAAAAAATAAAAGTACACATTTGGTATCCCCACGTCCACAACAACCCAACCTATAAAACTGTCCCACTAGTTAACCCCTTTAATGAACACCATAAAAAAAGGCAAAACACAATGCTTTACCATCATACCGCCGAACAAAAAGTGGAATAACACACGATCAAAAAGCCGGATATAAGTAAACATGGTACCGCTGAAAACGTCATCTTGTACCACAAAAACCGAGCCGCCAAACAGCTCCAGCAGCAGAAAAATAAAAAAGTTATAGCTGTCAGAATAAAGCGGTGCCAAGATGTGACCGTCCACGCTGAGAACCACTGGTGAATAAGCTGCCGGGAACGCAGCGTCAGTAACCGGGGGTGACGTCATAGAGGTTACCTCCGGTCACTGGGCTCCTCAGTGAGATCCCCGCTAGCACCGTGAGCACTCACAATGCTAGCGGGGATCTCACTGAAGTCACCGCAGTTACATCCGGTCACTGGGCTCTGTTCCCAGCCAGGCTGAGCCGTGCTGAGATTTGGGGTCACTTGTAAAATTCACATACCAGGAAACAGTAGATTAATTCCTAAAAGGGGGCACTTGTTGGGCAATGCCACTGTTAAAGCACATCTAGATGAGATCCTTGGGGGGTCTAATTTCCAAATGGGGTCACTTGTTTAGGCACATCAGGGGCTTCGCAAACGGAACATGTTGCCCGCAGACCATTCCATCAAAGTCTGCATTCCAAAACGTCACTACTTCCCTTCCAAGCAATGACATGTGCCCATACAGTAGTTTTTGCCCACATATGGGGTGCCAGCGTACTCAGGACAAGTTGGACAACAACTTTTGGGGTCCAATTTCTCCTGTTACCCTTGGGAAAATAAAAGAATTGGGGGCTAAAAAATCATTTTTGTGGAAAAAAAATGTTTTTTTTTTCCACGGCCGAGCATTAAAAACTTTAATGAAACACTTGGGGTGGGTTCAAAGTGGTCACCACACATCTATATAAGTTCCTTGGGGGGTCTACTTTCCAAAATGATGTCATTTGTTGTGGGTTCCCACTGTTTAGGAGCATCAGGGGCTCTCCAAACGCGACATGGCGTCCAATCTCAATTCCAGCCAATTTTGGTTTGAAAAAGTCAAATGGTGCTCCTTCCCTTCCAAGCTCTGCCGTGCCCCCAAACAGTGGCTCCCCCCACATATGGGGTATCGGCATGTGTAAAACTGTTCTAAATGTGTATGTAGATAATATATGTGTGTGTGCATGTATTGTATGTATGTATATATTGAACATCTGTGCATTTTTCACAGGAGCACTATGGAATAGAACCAACAATGGTTGTGCAAGGAGTCAAAATGTTGTACATCCCAGTTATGCCCGGTCATGCAAAAAGATTGAAACTTACGTAAGTATTTATGTGAAAAGATAAAAATATTAATGTTGCTTTTTTTTTTTTTTTTTTTTTTTTTTTTTAAAGGACATTATCACCATAAGTTTAAAGTTAAATGTTTATTTTCTACCTGAAACAAATATTTTCTAAACTACTCCTTAATGTGCTTTAATAAGGGCACGCTTTTTGCTTCATTATAAGTTAAGTAAGTTTCACCAAACTGCTGTTCTTTTAAAGTTTCTGCCTTCCTGGTCATAAATACAAAGTACTATATTGTGCTGTGATTGATTGCTGTGGACAGTAAAGACAATTCAAAATAAGTCTTAACTGGTTAAAAAAAAAAAAAAAGTTGACCACACATCCAATTTTTATACATTCATCTACTGTTTTAAAATCAAAATTTTCAGAACTGCTGTACAATGCAGTGCATAGAGACCACCACAACTCTGCTCAGCAGCAGCGTCCCACCTATTTTTATTGCCTGCATTTGCCTGAGACATCATCCAAGGTGAGGTGGGTCTTTTTTTGTTTCATTTTTTATCACACAGCACAAACCGCAAATGAACTGGTCATTGTTGCTGTGTCTCAGCGAGTGGTCTGATCCATAGCCTCGGGAGCTTTTACGTAGCACTTTTGGGCACCTGGTTTGCTCCCTCAGCTGTGGCAGTGTGGCGGCAGCCATGGTCTCTGTGCAGTGCTACACTAATTGAAGCACTACAGAGGTTCGCTGGCACATGGCAATAGGCTTTATACAATTTGATCAAATTGCAAACTAAGAACCTCAGATGTAGTTTTGCAAATTTTGCTCAGCAGCAATAGATTAATGTATATTATTGCATGTGAGGTCCATGTATTTTCTTTTGCAGTTTTGGGACATCTTTATATGTTAAACAAATATAGCACAAAAAGAGGATTTATAGATCCTCCAAAAATTCAAAAAATAGTAGCAAAAGGCAGAGATGTTTACCTGCCCAGGCCTCCAAACAAATGCACTATCAGGATGCAGTGGACCCATAAAGTTAAGATGGTGGCAACACAGGTGCAGAAATACTGATGAGGCAACCACTCACAACCTACCAATCCATGGAGGGGCTGCTGCTTGGTATATTACTGCACAAAAATGACTTGTATGTGGCGCTGTTCACACTATGGAAATGCACAGCATCCAGGTTAACAGCTTATTAGTGACACCCTTCTATTAGATCAGGCGGGCTGCCCAGCGCTATCCAAATGCATCCAATGTGAACAGACACCACAGTTTACAGGACCAAATGGGCCCAGCTGCACCCTGAAAAAAAGTGCAAAAAACACACAAAAAAATATGTGAGGTATTAGTTAATATTTTGGCCAAAATACGCAAGCTTGTAAACCCACATCAAAGGTCCCCACACAAGTAATGTATATAGAAAAGTAAAAAGCAAGAATGTGCTTCATCTGGCGACAGTTCTTAAAAAGTACAGCAGTGTTTTCTGTAGGACGTTTTTGAATGTATTGTTTGTTCGGACTCATGTCCATTTGTTAAAATTTGAAAAACCGTAATAAAAATTTACAGTTGAAAAAAAAAAAAGTACAGCAGTGTATCAGGTGTTTGAGACTCTAACCTTTGTGGGCTAGGAGCATAACCTAATGGATACCGGTCATACACAGATGATGGATGCTTGCCAGTCCTCTCCTGTCCAGTTGCCTCTGTAGGTCCAACTTGTAAATCCACACATTGAAGGGGTTGTCCACTACTCAGACAAGCCCCTCTCAATCACTGTGTTTCTCTTCAGTAAAATAAAAACACTTCTCACTGCCGATGCCGGCACCGTTCCAGCGATGTCTGCACTGGCTGTCCTAGGGCTCACATCATATTGTCACGCAATCCCTGCGGCCAAAAGGTGCTGCCTTCACTCTTCCCTCCTTCATACAAATCAGACATCCAGAGGAAGTCAGAGCTGCAGCTGCTCTCACCTCCAGATGTCAATTATGGGGGTAGGCGAGCAAAGTCAGCGCTGATTGGCTGCAGGGATCGTGTGACACATTGGGCCAGTGGCAACGCTGGAATGGCGCCCGCAAAAGAGGTGTTTCATTATTGTACTGGAGTATCGTTGTGAGTGTTTTGTAAACATTTCCGGAACCTTTTTACAGTAAAGTTTTAGAAATGTTTAACAGTGTTTTTGTCAGTGATTTTCTCATGAAGAAAATGTTTACAAAATGCTCAAAACGACTCCCAGGCGTCTCTATGGAGTGTTTGCAATATTCCATCTGACTTCCGTTCTGAAGTATGAAGCGGTTTTATAGCAGAAAACTCCTGAAGAATTGGCAGGTCACCTCTTTTTAATTGGCTTCAGTTTTAAAAAAAAAAAAAAAAAAGACAAGTGTTTAAAACAGTCTGACAGCTGAACATATTAACAGCCAGAGAAATATAGTAAATATAATATATATAAAATATATAATGTAAAATAATATACATATAATATAGTAAAAGTGCTTTTTTTTCCTCCTTTTCAGTCATTTTTGGAGCGGACCTGCTTTTAAAGACTCCTAAAAAAAAAAACTGTGTACGTAACTTAGGTTTAGGAAGAAGAGGGCGATCTCCAGGTTGTCACATGTCTTGTTTAGGAATAATTGGAATGTTTGCTATGAAATAACTTCTTTATTACAGGTGATTGGCATACAATGGCTAGTCTGCTCCCCTTCATCAGGTAAGAAACTGACAAATGGGACCGTCTATACCTGAAACGCGTTGAATGCTAATCACCTATAATAAAGAAGTTATTTCACAATAAATATTCCATTTAATCTTAAATGAGAAAGATGCCGGCTGGGACATACTTCGTTTCTTCACGTACCTTGTGAATTTTATCTAATAGACTCTTTTTCCTACATTTTCCCCTTTTGTGGTAGGGTTGTTTGGATTGTATATTGAGCACCTTTTTTCCTACTCTAGAATGCACAAGCTTGTGAAGGCTGGAGCTGATAGAAAATATGTCGACCTGACTGTGTCTTTTGCGCCAGAAGCCGATGAAGATGAAGATTTACCTGGACCCCTGTGAGATATTACTTCAACAAGGAAAGCAATTAATGGCAGCACTGCTGAAGTTCTCCATTTTTCTTGGTACTACTTGTCACAACAGGGTGAAGCCTTAACAAAGAGGAACCGGTGGAAGTAGTGATTTGCACTAATATATGCATCACAGAATCTGCACCTATAGTGTCTCCCCTTGCTTTGTTGTATGCATTTCTTTGGACTGGATTACAGAATGTTTAGATACAATATTCTGTGCTATGACCCAAAAAATAATCATATGAAAAAAAAAAAACATTGGAAAATTAGGACGACTATTGACGGCTCAATTTGTACTGTACCTCTTTTCCTGAAATTATAAAAGTGGAATGTTCTAGAATACCATTCAGTAATAATACGTCTGTGTGCCTTGTAGTCAGTATGTGAGATCATCCAGCTTTGTATGTGTGTGCGAATGTATATACAATGTAAAGACAAACGTTTCTCCGCGTAACTTGTACTGTGAGCCTACAAATGGCTCAATTTTTTTTTCCTTAGGATTTTTTGTTATGAAA
The DNA here is from genome assembly GCA_033576555.1 of Oophaga sylvatica. NCBI lineage: Eukaryota > Metazoa > Chordata > Amphibia > Anura > Dendrobatidae > Oophaga > Oophaga sylvatica. The sequence continues at coordinate 305,957,346 of JARQOD010000001.1, read as the reverse complement.
TCCTACTGGTCTCTTTGAGCTATATCACAGTATATACTTACAAAGGGTGACATCTCTGCTGTACATTATAAGGGTGTTAGAAGTCACTGACCTCTGAAATGCCTTAGTGTTCTAAGATGTGATGAAGTGGTGTAATGTGTGCTTGGCCGTGATATAAATTCATACACGCACTCTTTTATCTTCTTTTATTAATGTTTTCATAAATGCTTCTTTGTGTTCTATATGACTTCTATATACCTAGATCACATACATATTCTGACAACAGTAGACTATTAAACCACAAGAAGTCATCCATTTTGCCTTAGCTGGTGTCAGACCATGACTACAGTGGGGAAATAATTATTTGACCCCTTGCTGATATTGTAAGTTTGCCCACTGACAAACACATGAACAGTCTATAATTTTAAGGGTAGGTTAATTTTAACATTGAGAGATAGAATATCAAAAATAATATCCAGAACATCACATTGTATAAATTATATAAATTTATTTGCATTTTGCAGTGAGAAATAAGTATTTGATCTCCTACCAACCATTAAGAGTTCTGTCTCCTACAGACCAGTTAGATGCTCCTAATCAACTCGTTACCTGCATTAAAGACAGCTGTCTTACATTTGCCAGAGGGATCAAATACTTATTTCTCACTGCAAAATGCAAATAAATTTATATAATTTACACAATGTGATTTTCTGGATTTTATCTTTGATATCCTATCTCTCAATGTTAAAATTAACTCACCCTTAAAATTATAGACTGTTCATGTCTTTGTCAGTGGGCAAACTTACAAAATCAGTGGGATCAAATGTGGGATCAAATAATTATTTCCTTCACTGTATATATTGTAATGGATAATAAGGCACGGTAAGGGATGAAGAGCATTGAAAGCGTAACAGTAGAACTACATTTTTTTATTAAATCTTTCTATGATTCCCATACAAATATATCTGATTCTATTGATTGATCATTGAGGGTCCCATTTTTCATACCCCTATCTAAAATCTAAAAAGAATCTGTCACCAGATTTCTGCTATTTCAGCTGAGAGCAGCATAATGTAGAAAGAGACCCTGATTCCAACAATGTATCACTTAGTTTACTGGGCGACACAATCAGTTTTGAGATGTAGCAAAGCTCAACAAGCTATCCTCGCCCACACCACAGCATTCTGTGTACAGTCATGGCCAAAAGTTTTGAGAATGACACAAATATTATATTTTCACATGATCTGCTGCCCTCTGGTTTTTATGTGTGTTTGACAGATGTTTTTATCACAGACAGAAATATAATTTCAAACATTTGAGTAACAAAAGCTTATATTGACAGTTAAGGGTATGCCACACTGAACAATATCGCTAACGGGATCGCTAAAAAACGTCACTATTTAGCGATCCCGTTAGCGATGTTGTTCAGTGCGGCATCTGCCAGCGACGAGCTTCCTGCTGTGATCTCGCTCGTCGCTGGAATCGTTCCGGACCCTATTTTCTCGTCGGCGCTCCCGCTGGGTAAGTATATATCGCTAGTGTGGCACCTTTTCTTAGCGATTTAGCGGTACTTTTGTACCGCTAAAGTCGTTAAGAAGATCGCTAATGGCGATAGCGTCGTTAACTATATCGCTAAATGTGGCCGCACTTAGCGATATAGAAACAATCCCGCTAGCGATCGCATTAGTATGCGTCGTTATCGTGATCGCTAGCGGGATTGTTTAGTGTGGCAGTACCTTTAGAATGAGTTAATGCAGCAAGTCAATATTTGCAGTGTTGACCCTTCTTCTTCAGGACCTCTGCAATTCTCCCTGGCATGCTCTCAATCAACTTCTGGACCAAATCCTGACTGATAGCAGTCCATTCTTGCACAATCAGTGCTTTCATTTTGTCAGAATCTTTAGGTTTTTGTTTGTCCACCCGTCTCTTGATGATGGACCAAAAGTTCTCAATGGGATTAAGATCTGGGGAGTTTCCAGGCCATGGACCCAAAATCTCTGTTTTGTTCCCTGAGCCATTTAGTTATCACCTTTGCTTTATGGCAAGGTGCTCCATCATGCTGGAAAAGGCATTGTTGATCGCAAAACTGCTCTTGGAGGGTTGGGAGAAGTTGCTCTTGGAGGACATTCTGGTACCATTCTTTATTCATGGCTGTGTTTTTAGGCAAGACTGTGAGAGAGCCGATTCCCTTGGCTGAGAAGCAACCCCACACATGAATGGTTTCAGGATGCTTAACAGTTGGCATGAGACAAGACTGGTGGTAGCGCTCACCTTGTCTTCTCCGAATGAGACGTTTTCCTGATGTCCCAAACAATCGAAAAGGGGATTCATCAGAGAAAATAACTTTACCCCAGTCCTCAGCAGTCCACTGCCTGTACCTTTTGCAGAATATCAGTCTGTCCATGATGTTTTTCTGGAGAGAAGTGGCTTCTTTGCTGCCCTCCTTGAGACCAGGCCTTGCTCCAAGAGTCTCCGCCTCACAGTGCGTGCAGATGCACTCACACCTGCCTGCTGCCATTCCTGAGCAAGCTCTGCACTGCTGGTAGCTCTATCCCGCAGCTGAAACACTTTTAAGAGACGGTCCTGGCGCTTGCTGGTCTTTCTTGGGCGCCCTGGAGCCTTTTTGGCAACAATGGAACCTCTCTCCTTGAAGTTCTTGATGATGCAATAGATTGTTGACTGAGGTGCAATCTTTCTAGCTGCGATACTCTTCCCTGTTAGGCCATTTTTGTGCATTGCAATGATGACTGCACGTGTTTCTTTAGAGATAACCATGGTTAACAGAAGAAAAACAATGATGCCAAGCACCAGCCTCCTTTTAAAGTGTCCAGTGGTGTCATTCTTACTTAATCATGACAGATTGATCTCCAGCCATGTCCTCATCAACACCCACACCTGTGTTAATGGAGCAATCACTGAAAAGAGGTTAGCTGGTCCTTTTAAGGCAGGGCTGCAATGATGTTGAAATGTGTTTTGGGGATAAAGTTCATTTTCTAGCCAAATATTGACTTTGCAAGTAATTGCTGTTAAGCTGATCACTCTTTATAACATTCTGGAGTATATGCAAATTGCCATTAGAAAAAGTGAAGCAGTAGACTTTGTAAAAATTAATATTTGTGTCATTCTCAAAACTTTTGTCCATGACTGTACATAGTCTATAGACATTGAGCTGCTTATCAGAGAAAGGGGGTGTGATCATACCAGTGCTCACAGGAATTGTGGTCCAGGCAGTGATAATCTCCTGGTGATAAAACATACATTACATTGAAACAACAGCACACAGCCTATGTGATACATCCATGAAATCTGTGTCTCAGCTGCTACCTCATGCTGTCCTCCGATTTACATAGAAAAAACATGACAGATTCCCTTTAAAAGAGAGCATTTAAACTTGCTATTTTTTGGTAGAAGACAGAGGAATCTGTGCCAATTATTATATGAAGCAAGAGTCATTGACTTAATATGCCAAGATGCTTATCAATCGAGACAACTTGTAGCCCAATGTGTGCATAGCTCATTGGCCTTCCAGTTCACCTATCTACTTATCTTTCAATTTATTCTGTGACAGAAAATAAGTGCAGCACTGAATCTTAGATTACTGATACCCAGCGGGCATTGACATTAGTGAGATTTCACATTCTTCGACTTTATGAATTTTCAGCACTTTTGTGACTGTGGTGATCATCGCATTAACACTTCCATGTAAATCAACGTTCTGCCATAAACTGTGAACTTTTTAAAAAGATACTGACCAAAATGATTTCTTAAAGTTGATTCATTTCTCATATTTTTTTTTCTCAGTTTGGTCAGTAAAGGTTTTGGTCTTTTTAAATACACATTTCCTACACTTTTTTTTTTACTACTAAACCAACAAGGTTTTCTGCTTTTAATTAAATAGTTTATTCATTGTACAACGAATAATTCAGTGAATTTTTAAAGGGAGTCTGTTAACCTCAAAACAGTAGCTAAATCACTTACACAGTAAAGGGTATGTCACACTAAGCGAGATCGCTAACGAGATCGCTACTGCGTCACCATTTATGATGCAGTAGCGATCTCGTTAGCGACTTAGCTGTTTAGATTCCAAACACAACTCATCAGCGATCTGTGATTCCAAACACATCTCATCAGCGATCTGTTTAACGACCTCTGCGGTCGTTGGGAAAACCTAGTCCCGCCTGCGACGCTGGTGAAGTCGTTCATAAAGGGTGTCACACTCGACGATTCAGGCTCACCAGCGGGACACCAACGACCAAAAAACGGCTCAGAACGTTCATAAGCGATCAACGACATCACAGCAGGGGCCACATCGCTGCTACATGTCACACACAGCTAAGTCGCTAACGAGATCGCTACTGCGTCATAAATGGTGACGCAGTAGCGATCTCGTTAGCGATCTCGCTTAGTGTGGCATACCCTTTAGGTAGGGGACTCTGCCCATATAGTGTCTGTGTGGAAGTGGAGTCGCTGATTGAGTTCTTGGCTCTGCACACCCATATGGACTCTGCAGCTATGCTCTGTCATTGCCAGCTCACATCACTGTCTCCTGCTGCCGCTCGGTACTGGACTGCAGACAGCCGGAAAAGACATACTGAGCATGGCTACAAAGTTCAGACAGTGCAGACTGAGGGGGTGTATTGGTGCACTAAGCCGAAGCCCCCCTCATTTGTATATAAAATAAAGGTTTGTGTTTTTTATGCCACCTAAAGCACTAAAAACTTTACATGTATGATTTTTATAAGGTCTAAGTTCCCTACATATAGACAAGTGCTTCTCACGAAATTAGATTATCATCAAAAAGTTAATTTATTTTAGTTCTTCAGTACAAAAAGTGAAACTCATTGTATAGTCAGTATAAACAGAGTGATCTATTTCAAGTGTTTATTTCTGTTAATGTTGATGATTATGGCTTACAGCCAATGAAAACCCAAAAGTCATTATCTCAGTAAATTAGAATACTTTATGACACCAGCTTGAAAAATGATTTTAAAATCCGAAATGTTGGCCTACAGAAATGTATGTTCAGTGAATACACTCAATACTTGGACGGGGCTCCTTTTGCATCAATTACTTCATCAATGTGGCTTGGCATGGAGGAGATCAGCCTGTGGCACTGCTGAGGTGTTATGGAAGCCCAGGTTGCTTTGATAGCATCCTTCAGCTCGTCTGCATTGTTGGGTCTGGTGTCTCTCATCTTACTCTTGACAATACCCCATAGATTCTCTATGGGGTTAAGGTAAGGCAAATTTGCTGGCCAATCAAGCACAGGGATACTGTTGTTTTTAAACCAGGTATTGGTACTTTTGGCAGTGTGGACAGGTGCCAAGTCCTGCTGGAGAATGAAATTTCCATCTGCAAAAAGCTTGTCGGCAGAGGGAAGCATGAATTTGGTTTTGATAAAGCACAGTGCATCCACACCAGCAGATGACATGATGCTTTTGGGCTTGTCTATTGGTCATGAGTGGCTTGACACAAGGAAAGTGACACTTGTAGCCCATGTCCTAGATACGTCTGTGTGTGGTGGCTCTTGAAGCAATGACTCCAGCAGCAGTGCTCTCCTTGTGAATCTTCCTCAAGTTTTTCAATGGCCTTTTCTTAACAATCCTTTCAAGGCTGTGGTTATCCTGGTTGCTTGTGCACCTTTTTCTACCTCACTTTTTCCTTCCACTCAACGTTCCATTAATATGCTTGGATACAGCACTCTGTGAACAGCCAGCTTCTTTAGCAATGACCTTTTGTGGCTTACCCTCCTTGTGGAGTGTGTCAGTGACTGCCTTCTGGAAATCTGTCAAGTCAGCAGTCTTCCCCATGATCGTGGAGCCTACTGAAACAGACTAAGGGACCTTTTTAAAGGCTTAGGAAGCCTTTGCGGGTGTTTTTTTTTTTTTTGTTGATTATTCTAATTTACTGAGATAATGATTTTTGGGTTATCATTGGCTGTAAGCCATAATCATCAACATTACCAGAAATAAACACTTGAAATAGATCACTCTGTAATGACTCTATATAATATGAGTTTCACTTTTTGTATTGAAGAACTGAAGTAAATTATCTTTTTGATGATATTATAATTTAGTGAGAAGCTCTTGTACCTGTATCTGAGGTTTAGTTAGCATTTTAAGGGTGATAAATTTCCTTTTAAAGGGGTCGTCAGAGATTGAAATTCACACCAATAAGAAATGAACTGACTCTGTGCTATCATTAGATTGTCTGCCTAGCCGCACCCGCTACTTTTCTCCCAGTCTTTTTCGTCATCATGTTTTAAAAGGACCTGAATAAAGAATAACCTTTTTATTCCTGAGTGCTGCTAATCTTTATCCTGAACATGAGATTCAAACATTTCTCCCAAAGTACAGAAACCTTATAAAAAAAAAGCTTACCATAAAAATTCTCTAGGACTGCAAGGCTAGAACCTGTTGGGCCTGTGTATACACCAGACCTCATACTATTGTGTCCCATGCATCATGATGTGACTGTATCACAGTCTTTGCCGCAGGATGATTGCCTCTGTGACCAGTGATCCTTAATCAATGTGGCTCCATGATTTTACGTTACTATGTACACAACCTCACTGAAGTCTAGTGCAAGACTTCTGAAACGTTTCCTACTGGGGCCTTTTCTGGTTGAACATAGGAATACCTGGCCAATTTTACTACCAAAAAGACTACAATATATCTTCACATTTTCAAACTGTAAAAAAAATATGAAAAATGGATCATTAAGGGTAAAAAGGTGCAGCAGACTGTGTATTTTTTGCATCCTGTAAAAAAAAAAAATAATAATTGGATCAAAACACGGTATGTTAAATACCCATTTGACATACTTATTTTACCAATATATTCTATGTACATAAAAGAATATAAATGGATATGTTAAGTACACCATAAAAACATGGTGTAAAACAGGCCTAACTTAATTTGTCTCCTAAAACCACAATAACATGAAAAGTAATTTTTCAGTAGGATGAACACTCTTAAGCCATCTATACGGGCATGTATAGAAAGTTGTTGCATAAATTGATACTTGAGATTCAATGTCTTAATCCAGAGAAATCAATGTTTTACATATAATATCTGTTAAGATCTATGAGCCGACATAAGCTCTGAGGACAGATTTTAATAGAGATCTATTTTTAATGAAAGGGGTAGTTATCAGTGTGAGATATTAAGTAACAGCAGCGTTAACACAGAACAGGAGAAGTGAAGTTTTTCTCATTACTAACATTTGCAGCAGCAGTTTTCCTCTCGCAGTGCTGGCAGCTCTGCTGCAGAGCTGTGCCTGATTATAACAAACACAGTACAGCAGAGTTAAACATTGTCTCATTACAAACACAACAAGCTCATTTGATTTTTCTCAGTTTTGTCAGCTGTACTATACTGCTCTCCTACCCACACTGGCTGCTTATGAGATGGAAGGTTAAGCACTGGAAGGACTGCAGATACAAGTGTTTTTGTAATGAGACAAACTTCACCGCTGTACTGTGTTTGTACTCAATCACAGGCAGCTCTACAGGGAGATCAGAATTAAAGGTCAGTAATTACTTGGTTCACAATGGTAATGCCCCCTTTTTTGTCCCATATATAATTTACATATAAGAAAAACATGGATGGAACCAGACATCAGATCACAGATGTCAAGGTATAATTTTTTTCAGCTTTCTGTGGCCTGTGTACCTATATAGACCCCTTAGAATGGTTGATCCTACTGACTGATTTACTTTAAATAGACACAAAAATAATTCTGTTTCTTACCAGGCCACCTTCAAACAGTTTTTTTTTCATTTAAAAAAAAAAATGGCCCTTTTCTTAAATTTCTCTTAGCAAACCATGAAAAGTGGCCAGCACTGGGATGAAACTAGTCTACCACCAGTGTGCTCTCCAAATTTTTCACTGTAGTTTTCATTTGCGAGTTTCATTTTGGATTTGGAAAAAAAAATGTCTCTATTTTTTAACAATTGTAACATCCCCATAGACTATACTTGGCATGTGTTCTATCCATAAAAAAATGGACTTACAAAAAAATAATGCTACTGTAGAAATGCTCGTGCATCTCATGATCACTTCCACAGCTGGGCCTCCCCAACGAGAATGGCGTGCCTCCCACATGGAAAAAGACTGTTCTATATTATGCACAGGTCCAACTCAAACTAATATTTTAATTTTCTAGATTTGGGGGGATAGGGGTGTCCATATTTGAGAGAAGGGGTGCGGGAGCTTGCTGGACGTAATCCAATCTGTAAACCTGAATAGACTGGGTCCGATGAGAAACAGGTGGGTGCACGTTCCACTGATGAAGGCAGCAAGATATCCAAAAAGGAGGAAAATTCGGCAACCTACCTATGAATAAGGGTGCGCCTAACACACCAGAAACGCGTCAGGTTTCCTGCATGTTTTAATTATGGCTTAAAAGCCAAAAAAAAAATTTTCATTTTATCAATTTGGTGTGCCGAATTTTCCTCCTTTTCGGGTGTCCATATTTAAGAGCATTTTAAACTACTTGTGATCTCAAGATCACTGATTCCTGTACCTAAATGGAATCTTTCTTGTCTATTTGCATACAGCTAATCAATATGGTTTTTAGGTTCTGAATCTAAACGAGAATGTTGATTTTCACTGAACACAAGTGGGAATCTTGAAAACGGTGAGGAATTTAAATTGTATAATATTTATGTAACATTCTAATATAAATCGGCTTTATTCATTATTCATGCTGCTTATCGGTAATCGTGTACACCTTGAATAACTAGACTTTAAAACTAACTTGACCCAAGTCTAGTTCTGAACTCATGACTAGGGGAATCTTTAAGGATCTTGATAAACTTTCTTACTGAGATTGGAGTTGACATGGAATTTCCATCCATTTAGTATCATCTACACATCTACCTGTGCCCTAAGGGAGATTGATGTAATTTTACATGATGTCTTACACATGACTTGAATTTAATAAAACTCTCACTACTGGAATATTCCAAGGGTCAGTATGGAAAACGGATAAATGAGCCAAGCTATAAAATCAGAGATTAATTTTTTGTTTTATTTTTTAATCCTCAGGGGCGTTTATTGCCATATGCAATCAAGGCCTTTACCACAATTTCAAGTCTGCAGCTATGAAGTGTTTTAAAGATGTAATATTTTGGTTTCAAGATTTTTCCGTACATAGTATTATTATAGTCGATATTTGAATAAAAGAGCAGTTTAAATTTTTCAGTAGTTTTGACTTTTTTGTACATCTATTGTAACCTACAGTCATGGCCAAAAGTTTTGAGAATGACACAAATATTAATTTTTACAAAGTCTACTGCTTCACTTTTTCTAATGGCAATTTGCATATACTCCAGAATGTTATAAAGAGTGATCAGCTTAACAGCAATTACTTGCAAAGTCAATATTTGGCTAGAAAATGAACTTTATCCCCAAAACACATTTCAACATCATTGCAGCCCTGCCTTAAAAGGACCAGCTAACCTCTTTTCAGTGATTGCTCCATTAACACAGGTGTGGGTGTTGATGAGGACATGGCTGGAGATCAATCTGTCATGATTAAGTAGGAATGACACCACTGGACACTTTAAAAGGAGGCTGGTGCTTGGCATCTTTGTTTCTCTTCTGTTAACCATGGTTATCTCTAAAGAAACACGTGCAGTCATCATTGCAATGCACAAAAATGGCCTAACAGGGAAGAGTATCGCAGCTAGAAAGATTGCACCTCAGTCAACAATCTATCGCATCATCAAGAACTTCAAGGAGAGAGGTTCCATTGTTGCCAAAAAGGCTCCAGGGCGTCCAAGAAAGACCAGCAAGCGCCAGGACCGTCTCTTAAAAGTGTTTCAGCTGCGGGATCGGGCTACCAGCAGTGCAGAGCTTGCTCAGGAATGGCAGCAGGCAGGTGTGAGTGCATCTGCACGCACTGTGAGGCGGAGACTCTTGGAGCAAGGCCTGGTCTCAAGGAGGGCAGCAAAGAAGCCACTTCTCTCCAGAAAAAACATCATGGACAGACTGATATTCTGCAAAAGGTACAGGCAGTAGACTGCTGAGGACTGGGGTAAAGTTATTTTCTCTGATGAATCCCCTTTTCGATTGTTTGGGACATCAGGAAAACGCCTCATTCGGAGAAGACAAGGTGAGCGCTACCACCAGTCTTGTCTCATGCCAACTGTTAAGCATCCTGAAACCATTCATGTGTGGGGTTGCTTCTCAGCCAAGGGAATCGGCTCTCTCACAGTCTTGCCTAAAAACACAGCCATGAATAAAGAATGGTACCAGAATGTCCTCCAAGAGCAACTTCTCCCAACCCTCCAAGAGCAGTTTGGCGATCAACAATGCCTTTTCCAGCATGATGGAGCACCTTGCCATAAAGCAAAGGTGATAACTAAATGGCTCAGGGAACAAAACATAGAGATTTTGGGTCCATGGCCTGGAAACTCCCCAGATCTTAATCCCATTGAGAACTTGTGGTCAATCATCAAGAGACGGGTGGACAAACAAAAACCTAAAAATTCTGACAAAATGAAAACATTGATTGTGCAAGAATGGACTGCTATCAGTCAGGATTTGGTCCAGAAGTTGATTGAGAGCATGCCAGGGAGAATTGCAGACGTCCTGAATAAGGGTCAACACTGCAAATATTGACTTGCTGCATTAACTCATTCTAACTGTCAATATAAGCTTTTGTTACTCATATGTTTGCAATTATTATATTTCTGTCTGTGATAAAAACATCTGTCAAACACAAAAACCAGAGGGCAGCAGATCATGTGAAAATATAATATTTGTGTCATTCTCAAAACTTTTGGCCATGACTGTACATGAAAAGTTATTTTTTGAGGGTTTGAACTCTTAATGGGAGTTTTTTGTAGAAGAAAAAAAATAAAAAGACTAAGACTGGTTTAAAACTAAGAACAACATTATTCCTCATTCAGACGTCAGTTTTTTATGTGAAAAAGTTTCATTAGATTTTCATCAGCTGTCCTCAAGGTTTGGTCAGAGTTTCAACAGGTTTTTCTCTAGTCACTTTCCACGACAGCCATACTGGAGGATGTCTCCCCGCCCTAATAGGGGACAGGAACACACAGGTTAAATAACCCTTCCTGCACCGCCAGTGTTTTTTCTGTCCCTTATGGGGGCATGAAGAGGTCCAGGTATGGCGCTGCCGTGGCCGGCGACGGGGAGCACAGAATTCGTACTTACATGCCGGGCAGCTGAGGTCGGGGCTTCGGTCTCCTCCTGCAGAGCTGCTCCCGTCTCCATTTGGTATGGACTCAGGACTTTCTTCCCGCCCCTCCTGCGCCTCCTCGGGGGGTAAAGCGGGGCGGTGATGTGCTGCTGGGGTCCTCCTAGAGCTCCCCGGCGTCCTCCTCCCCATTGCGGCTGCTCCAGGGACTGCGTGTACAGGCGCACCGGAAGTGACGTCGGGGTCGGCGTCAGACTTCCGGTTAGCATTAGACTGCGTTCCAGGTGGAACGCACGCGGCCTGCAAATCGCCGAAAGCGGGGATAATCAAACCCTCACCGCCTTCTAAGGTCTGGCGGGGGGGAATTGACCGGAGGAAGCAGCCTTACCGAGGGCTGCAGGAGATGGCAGTCGTCAGCAGATTGCCCCCACCTGTGGACCAGGGGAGGAGGAAGCACTGAACACTGAAGACCTCGACTATTTAATCCTGGTCTGGGTACGTCCAGGTAAGGCCATTGCTGTATGTGACAGACTGACCATGGACGATGACAAACCCTTACTGCCTGCATCTGCGGAGCACAGCGTTAACCCTCCTACTGTAAGTAGCGGGGTAGGTCACGATTTTTACTGTCCAGATAACTCTGATAGGGTGACTTAGTATACCTTTCTCTATTACAGGGAGAGAAGGTCTCTGACATTAAAAAGAAACCCAGCCGCAAATGCGTATGTGGTGCCAGACTCCCCTCGGCATATAAAAAGAAACTTTGTCAACCCTGCACAGATGACGTGTTGCGAGCAGAGCAACCCTCATTAATGGACAGTATAAAAACGCTCATTAGACAGGAAGTACAAACGTCTATGGCGACAATTTCCCAGAGCCCAAACCCACAGCCCCCACCCCCTAAAAAGAGGAAAATGGCACCAGTGGAATCTGAATCTGATTCGGGAGAAATTAATACCTCTAACTCAGAGGATATGTGGGAAAATGAAGGTTCCACTTCCACCCCCAAACCCGACAACAAAAAATATTATTTCTCGTCTGAGGACATGGGGGAATTAGTATGGTAAGGGGCACTATGGGTTTTGAGGAGGAGGAATCCAGGATGAGATGTTTGGGGGCCTAAAACCTAAGAATCAGAAAGGCTTCCCCATTCATGAAAACATCCGAAATTTAGTGATGCAGGAGTGGGCCCTACCTGAGAAAGGACTCGTGGTCCCATCAGAATTAAAAAATCGCTTCCCCTTGGATGGAGATTGTTCAATATGGGAGGTCCCGAAAGTGGATGTACAGGTGTCCAGGGTGACGAAAAAGACAGCACTTCCCTTCGAAGATGCATCCCAGCTCAAAGATCCCATGGATCGCAAAATAGAAAGTTTGCTGAGGAAATCATGGGACACATCTACAACCATGCTTAAAGGCAATATAGCCGCGACATGTGTAGCAAGATCACTATTCTGCTGGTTTGCGCACATTGGAGGACCGTTTAACTCAGGGGACCTCCAGGGAGGAAATCCTGGATTCGCTCCCTTTACTACAAAAAGCAACGGGATTCTTAGCAGATGCTTCCGTACGAGTAGCAGCAAAATCGGCAGTACTCTCCAACTCAGCCAGGAGAACACAGTGGCTGAAATCTTGGGGAGGGGACTTTACTTCAAAATCCAAACTCTGCGCAATTCCCTTTCAGGGTAACTATGTATTTGGTCCAGCCCTGGACGAGATATTGGAAAAAGCGACAGATAAAAAAAAAGTCACTCCCAGAACAGAAAAAACCTAAAAAGAGTTTTTTTCGCCCCCCCGAGAGCAGTCCTCTCAAAGAGAGTTCAAGGGGAAAGGTAAAACGGGCCGATGGAGCTATGCGAAAGGGGGCAAAGGAAGAAATATCCTCGCCCATCACCAACAAAATACCACAGACAAACAATGACGCTACTCCGGTCGGGGGCCGACTCTTGAATTTCCTGGCCCAGTGGCAGTCCATATCCACGAACCAATGGGTTCTCGACACTATTCGCGATGGATTGAGGCTGGAATTCGAGAGTCCTCCCCCCAATGCCTGAGGATCACCTCTCTACAGGCACATCTACAACAATCCCTGCTAGCAGATATACAGACTCTATTATGGGCAAGAGTGATATCCCCGGTGCAACAGCAAGAGGTGGGTAGGGGACACTACTCTCGCCTGTTCGTGATAGTAAAACCCTTGGGGAAACACAGGGTTAAATAAACTTGAAACCCTTAAATCGGGTAATCAAATACAGGCGATTCAAGATGGAGTCGGTCAAGTCGGCAATCCCTATCATAGGACAGAACTGGGTAATGGCCACAATAGATCTGAGGGATGCCTACTACCATGTGCCCATTCATATGGACCACAGGAAGTTCCTCAGGTTTGCCGTGTCCCGGGGTCAAAGTGTCAGACATTACCAGTTCAATGTTCTGCCATTCGGAGTGTCCTCAGCACCACGTGTCTTTACGAAGATTATGGCAGAAGCCATGATCTTCATACGACAACAAGGGATTTGCATAGTTCCATACCTAGACGACCTGTTGGTCGTGGCTCCATCCAAAGCTCGCTTACAACAAGATGTGGGGAAGACACTAGAAATCCTACAGTCCCTGGGCTGGATCCCAAATTTAGAAAAGTCGGATTTACATCCCTCATCAAAGAAAAAGTTTCTGGGTATTATCCTGGATTCAAAAACAAGAACATCCTTCCTACCCAGGATCTTGTTCAGAAAGTTTCCAAATTCAGGGACCAGACAACACCAACCCTAAGAGAAGCCATGTCTATCCTGGGATCTTTTACGGCATGCATTCAAGCAGTATCCTGGGCGCAAGCCCATACTCGTACTCTTTAGTCGCACGTGCTGAGATGTTCGAAATAATTTCACAACAAGCTGAACAAGAGAATCCCCCTTCCGGGTCATGTGAAAGCCTCCCTCTCGTGGTGGCTAAACCGTCAAAACCTCCAAAGAGGGGTCAGCTGGGATCAGCTTCCTCTCAAAATACTGACATCGGACGCCAGCCAGAGAGGCTGGGGGTCTATAGTGGAGGGGTCTCACTTCCAAGGATTATGGCCCCCGAACATCAGGACCAGCTCCTCAAATTTGAGGGAACTAAAAGCAGTGGAGGAAGCACTGAAAGCAGCATCAGCCCTTATTCAAAATCACCATGTACGGGTCTATTCAGACAACGTAACTACGGTGGCATACCTTCGACATCAAGGAGGCACGAAATATACCAATCTAAAGGTGGTGGCGACAAAAATTTTTTCCTGGGCAGAAAAACATATACTGTCCATAACAGCAATCCACCTAAAAGGATCAGACAACATACAGGCGGACTTCCTCAGCAGAAAGGATATTTACCCGGGAGAATGGTCCTTGGATCAAGAAGTGTTTTCGTCTCTGACATCAAGGTGGGGGTGTCCAGACGTGGATCTGTTTGCCAGCAGACAGAACACGAAGGTGGAAACATTCTTCTACCTCAGTCCCACCGACGGAGCGTGCGGGGTAGATGCCTTCTCCCATCCCTGGAAATTCAAGCTAACGTACGCTTTCCCACCAATCCTGATGATAGCAAGAACATTGCAGAAGGTGCGATCGGTGCGGGTCACCACGATTTTGGTGGCTCCCATGTGGCCAGGGAGGAGCTGGTACGGAGCCATAATAAACATGGCTCAGGATGGACCAGTATTCCTACCTCAGAAAGACGACCTCCTACATCAAGGTCCTCTACGACACCCAAATCTGCACAGATTGAACCTTGTGGCTTGGCTACTGAAACCGAGATTCTAAGGGCTAAAGGCCTTTCTGAAGAAGTAATACGAACTTTACAGGGAAGTAGAAAACCGGTAACTAACGCCATTTATGGGAAGGTGTGGAAGAAATTTTCATCAGGGTGCTTTCCAGATACTCCAGATCCCTTCCATCCTAACATCGCACAGATCTTAGAGTTTCTTCAAAAGGGCCTAAATCTAGGTCTCACTCCCAGTACACTAAAAGTACATGTGTCTGCCCTTAGTGCATATTTTGATCAAGACCTAGCGGGGCATAGATGGATCAAACGATTCATGATCTCTGCATCCAGAATGCGTCCTAGACTTCGCAGTCAAGTTCCTCCCTGGGATCTAAATCTGGTGCTTAATGGCTTAACTAAGGCTCCATTCGAACCACTAGCATCCACAACGTTAAAAGACTTAACACTCAAAACAGTGCTCCTGGTCGCAGTTACGTCCGCAAGACGTGTTGGAGAAATACAGGCCCTATCAATACAAGAGCCATATTTAACTATCACAGAAGATAGCATCATCTTGAGACTAGACCCTTCTTTTATGCCAAAAGTGGTCTCGGACTTTCATAGACAACAAGACATTGTGTTACCTTCTTTCTGCCCAAATCCGTCCAATGCAAAGGAAGAAAATTTCCACACCCTGGACGTAAGAAGGGTGGTTCTTTTCTACCTCCAGCAAACTGAAAGTTGGAGACTTGACCAAAATTTATTCATTCAGTTTTCCGGAAAGAATAAAGGGAAAAAGGCGGGGAAAAATACCATTGCTAAATGGATCAAGCAGGCTATTAGTCTGGCATAAACATCACAGGGCAGCTCACCTCCTACACATCTGAAAGCCCATTCCACTTGTGCAATATCAACATCGTGGGCAGAGAGAGGGGATGCATCCATTGAGCAGATATGCAAGGCCGCCACATGGTCATCTATCCATACATTCACTAGACATTATAGACTAAAATTCAGTAGTGACTTATCGTTTGGCAGATGAGTTCTGCAGGCTGTAGTCCCTCCCTAAGAAATTAGTTGTTGGTACTACTCCAGTATGGCTGTCGTGGAAGGTGACTAGAGAAAATAGAATTATTCTTACCGTTAATTTTGTTTCTAGGAACCTTCCACGACAGCACTAATTTCCCTCCCTATCTGAGGATTTCATTGGAAGATTCCTGCACTTAGTGGTGCATGCTACTAGGTACAGAAAAAACACTGGCGGTGCAGGAAGGGGAGGGTTATTTAACCTCTTGTGTGTTCCTGTCCCCTATTAGGGCGGGGAGACATCCTCCAGTATGGCTGTCGTGGAAGGTTCCTAGAAACCAAATTAACGGTAAGAATGATTCTATTTTTTTCACTGATTTAGAAAAAAAGCAAAGTTTCTCTGCCTTCTTGTATCCAACAGTCAGTGAAAAATGGACAGTACAAGGATGGCATCCGAATACAGTCACATTTTTTTCACTGACCCATAGACTTTCATTGCCGAGCTTGACCCAACACTCGGATCAATATTGAACGTTCCTCCATGATTTTGCTTAAATCTGACATGTGAATAGCCCCTTAGATTGACATAGGTACGAGTACTATCCATGGGAAAAAAAACATATAGCGCTCATACTTGGAAAAATTGACATGTGAATGAGCCCTTACCCTTTGTGACTCACTCCCCGCAGCTCCCAATTCCCAGTCACTGTTGGTCTCCTTACTGGTTGTGTCTTGACAATCGGGAAATGACTGCACAACCATTGATTGGCTGACCAGGTATTTCCTGCCATTTTCTGTGTGTGAAGATGGGACGAAAAAGTGGAGACTAGTGAGGATAGAGTAAGTGTCAGAATGGGAGCTTTAAGGAATATGTGAGTGTATTGCTTTAATTTTATTTATTTTATTTAGTTGGTATCAACCCTGTGGAGCGGAAAAAAAATCTAGGCAGTAATGTTACAGTAATACCCGCTGTGGTGTTTATCGCTGTGGATATCATTACAAAGAAGATGTTAAGATGCTGTACATCCGCTGTAAGTATTTGTGTCTTATGTGCTTATCAATAAGGAACCCACCTTTTATTACATTGTTTTTGTGGTGCTTGCTTATAAAGCTGATCGAATATTATACACACCTTACAAAAAGAGTGCCAGTCTATCAGAAAAAGTAGAGATGTGCAGATCTTTTGAAATTTGATTTTGCTAGCTTTGTCTAATTTTACCAAAAAATTCCAGTGCAGAGCTGCAGCTACTGCTGCCTGTGTCTGTTATTGTCGCCAGTATTGGCATCATGGCACCAGCAGTGCAGCAAAGAACCTATGGTTTCTAGGACTGTCTTAAACCATTTTTGAATTTTTTAATGAAAACACAGCTGCTGTAATATCTCAGTGACCTCAACCTATCTGGCTAGGAGTAAACGATGGTAACACACTGCCCATATCAGATTTTAAGTGTTGGGGGATTCTTGACAGCAACAGTACAGTATAGCACTGAAGCACGTTAAGCAGCCAGGATTTGTGTGCTGCACTGTAGAAAAATACCTGTGTAGGCTAGGATATATCTGGTTGTGTAGGGTCAGTTCTGGCAGTACCAGTACTACAGTATACATAACATGATGGATAGGGAGTAAATGCCTGGCTGAGCATGGGCTGATGGCAGCAGATCTGTGTAGAAGACTGAAAGGCAGGCGGATGATGTGGCCAGTATATTCATTGGCATCAGCAGTAGGTGAATGGAAGTCAGCACTGAACCATTTTGACAAATGTAAGGTTTTCTTCACTTGTGGTGGGTAACCTGGTCTGCTTGGGTGTGACAGCCACCACTTCAGCAAAATACCCTCTCTGACAGTACACAAAGGCTGAACATGACAATACTCCCATAGCAACCTGGACAGTTCTTGCCACTGGACCAATTGGCTGACCCAAATGTCAATAGGTAGCTGCTTGAGAAAGGACAAAATCTAGGTATGACTGAACCTAGCAATTCATCCTATGTATCTCTGCGGAAGTGCATCAGGTTCGCACAATGGCAGATAAAGCATTTGGTCCATCATGTCAAATATACTGCAGCTTTTGCTGCTGCAGATGCGTCAACTTCTTGTAGCCTTACCACTGCTATAGGCACGGATCGTATAGGGGTTTGTTGGTCAGTAATGTGGTCGGCAGGAGTCTGCTCATCGAAAGCTTTGCCAAGCAGGTAATACAGCTTTTCCTGATAATAAGCCAATTTGGACTCCATTTCAGAAGCTGGAAAAAATTCAAACATTTTGCTGTGCATGGACGAGGCCAATAACCTCTTCCTCTGATGACATTACCTCTTTGGCACCCTTGTGAGGTTCCCAGATCTTGTCCACCACAGAATCATCGTCATCACTAATTCGACTGACAGTTAACTCTCTGTAGGAAATGGCCTGAGCTCTTTGATCCCACTCCTGATTCCCAACTCCAGATTTGCCCTGGCTCAGAATGCTGCTACCACTGCAAATGTCCCAGCACCACGTCTCGCAGAACCAGCAACACATCTTGGCATTACAATCATTTCTTCTATCTCCTTGTGTCAACTCAGTACAAAGACTGTCTGTTCAACTCTTCCAATAAATCATCTAGAAGAAGTTGTTTTTGTGCTGTATTTTAATTAGCCCCGAGTGCTATGGATTAAGGGACTGAGGGACAACAGAAACGAATGTCATTGACAGAACGGAAATTCTGCTATGTACAATATTAAGTGTGATGGCAATGGATGAGATGAACAGAACACAGAGTCAAGCTGATTGTCATCAGCTACTACAATCATTCTACTAAGACAAGTTTTGTGACATAAATTCCGTTGCGCTCTACACTTTCTCACTACGGGTAGTCCTGCCAGAGGGAAAGGAGACCAAGTGTGACCTGCATTTGATACGATTACTTCCAAAAAGGTTGCAGATGGCAGTGCCGGTGATGCTGCTGCTAGCAATTTTCACATTTTTAGTTGTATTATGGGTTTTTTTTCTCTCATGCTACTTTGTCCTTTGCCAGTACCACATCTAATGTTTGCATCATAAAAAAAAAATACAACACTTATCCAAGCCTGGAAAAATATGGAATCCACCAATAATTCTAGATAGGTACATATGACAGCCAAAAAGGCTAATGTAACACCAGATTACCTGTAATGTTGGTGTGACGTTTGTGTCTCCAATTAGACAGTTTAAACAGGTTTGCCAAAGCAGATCTGCACAGATGAATATCTTGATTTAGCTCAAGCTATAATTTGTTTCTTGATTAATTTTCATGCTCAAAAAGGACAACGTAACATATTATTATTATACATTTTTATAGCGCCATTTATTCCATGGCGCTTTACATGTGAAAGGGGAAAATATAGACAAGTACAATAAATATGAGCAAAACAAGGCACACACAAGTACAGAGGGAAAGAGGACCCTGCCCTCGAGGGCTCACAGTCTACAGGGGATGGGTGAGGACACACTAGGAAAGGGAAATATAACAATGCTGCAACAGCCTACAGAATAATTGTGGGGTGTACAGTTAGCTTATTTTAGTATTAAAACAAGTATGATGAAACAGAAGTATTGTTGTGGTACGTACGCTTTTTAAATTGGACTAGTATAACATACAAAAATGTTACTTTTATATATATACCGTAATGGCCTTGAAATTGTTCCAGAAAATGAAGCATTTCTCCCAGAAATTGATTGCAATTACACAATATTGGCTGGGCAAAATTGTTTGGCACTCTCAACTTAATATTTGGCTGCACGCTCTTGGGAATATATAACTGCAATCCAGGGCCGGTTTTAGGCAAAGTGGGGCCCCAAATGCTAACAATATTGCACATCACACAGAAGCATTTCGGTTGTAGTTACATGCGCTGATTTCAGGCCACTAAACAAGTGTGATCAACAATATTCAAGTCATTCGCCGCTTGTTTCCCGGCCTCTTTACACCGGCTGAGGAATAATGATGGGGACAGAATGATCATTAGTAGATCTATCTGTCCACATACAGTATCATCTTAGCAGCATATCTGCAGTTTTCACCGAGCGATGTGCTGATGAGAACAATGATTTTTGTTCCGGCATAACCAATCCAATCACTTGATGAATATCCTGCATTTTGCACTCCCCTAGTCTTCCATAGTATAATACTCCCCCATAGTCCTCCATATAGTATAATGTACTCCCCCTAGCCCTCCATATACTATAATACACTCCCCATAGTCCTCTATATAGTATTATAGACTCCCCACAGTTTTCCATATAGTATAATAGACTCCCCATAGTCCTCTATATTGTATAATAGACTCCCCATAGTCCTCCATAGAGTATAATACACTCCCCATAGTACTCCATATAGTATAAAACACTCCCCATAGTCCTCATATAGTATAGTACACTCCCCACAGTTTTCCATATAGTATAATAGACTCCCCATAGTCCTCTATATTGTATAATAGACTCCCCATAGTCCTCCATAGCGTATAATACACTCCCCATAGTACTCCATAGAGTATAAAACACTCCCCATAGTCCTCCATATAGTATAATACACTCCCCATAGTCCTCTATATTGTATAATAGACTCCCCAAAGTCCTCCATAGAGTATAATACACTCCCCATAGTCCTCCATAGAGTATAATACACTCCCATAGTCCTCCATAGATATAATACATCCCATAGTACTCCATAGAGTATAAAACACTCCCCATAGTCCTCCATATAGTATAGTACACTCCCACAGTTTTCCATATAGTATAATAGACTCCCCATAGTCCTCTATATTGTATAATAGACTCCCCATAGTCCTCCATAGAGTATAATACACTCCCCATAGTACTCCATAGAGTATAAAACACTCCCCATAGTCCTCCATATAGTATAATACACTCCCATAGTCCTCTATATTGTATAATAGACTCCCCAAAGTCCTCCATAGAGTAAACACCCCTATAGTCCCCATAAGTATAAAACGCTCCCCATAGTCCTCCATAGAGTATAATACACTCCCATAGTCTTCCATAGAGTATAATACAGTCCCCATATAGAATATAATTCTGACCTCATATAGTATAACACAGCCACCCCCATAGAATATAATGCAGTCCCCCATAGAATATAATGCAATCCTACAGTATTATGGCCACCACATACTCACTCGCTCACTGATATAAACCATATTCATGAGAGTGGAGAGCAGTGAATATTCATTCCCTTGAATAGCGGGCACATGTGATCGCATAGCAGCAGGAAGCCTGCATCTGTGGCTACTGTGTCCACTATTAAAGTGAAATGAATATTCACTGCTCTCCACTCCTATAGTCCCTCCCATCTCACGGCACCGGCTTCAGTGCATAGCGGTGGGAGCGACTATGGGCGTGGGGAGCAATGAATATAAATTTCTCTTTAGCAGCGGGCACAGGCTTTTGCCGCAGCAGCTTTGCTCCTGCCTCCTGTCACCCGCTGCTCAGCTGGCACCGGGTGGGCCCTTCTCACTCACGGGCCCTATAGCACCTGCATGGTGTGCCGCTATTAGCGACACACCACTTGCTGAGGACAGGGGCATACACTAATAAGCTTGGGGCCCCTGCTCAAGAAATGTGTCTGGGCCCCCCTCCCAGCTTGGTACGCTGCTTATGATTATGGCAATCTGGAAATGGGACCCTGGAGGCTCGGGCTCCAAGAAACAAGGCAGATTTTCCTCACTATTATTGCCCTGCAAGCTGGGGCGTACATAGCAATCACAGGGCCCCGTAGCAAAAGTTCTATTTGGGTCCCTACACCTCTAAAAAATATATATACGTATATTTTTTAACTGACATGGATATATATACATACTGTGTGTGTAATAAATATATATATATCTGCTAGCATTTGGTTCTGCTGGCTCCAGCGCAGTCAGACTTGCAGTCAAGTGACAACTAGTGTCAGCTGTCAGTGAATATAACACTACAGATATGGCTAACTCTCTATTTGGCACATGACAGCAAGTGTGCACCTCCTCATGGTTATGTGAATATTGCTGGAACCGGCAGAGCCCGACCATGTATGTATTATATTACATTATATGTCTGGTAGCTGTATCATCAGGTATCTGCTCTATATATACCGTACATATATATACTGTACATACACATAGATACACCTACATATACTGTAAATGTAAACACACACATATACCATACATACACACAGATACACATACATATACCGTCATACATACACATACCGTACATACATACATACACCGTACATACATATAGATACACATACATATACCGTATATGCAAACACACCCATATACCATACATACACACAGATATACATACAGGGGTTGGACAAAATAATGGAAACACCTGGAAACATCAACAAAAGTTAGTTTAATATGGTGTAGGTCCACCTTTTGCGGTGATTACAGCCTCAATTCTCCGAGGTATGGATTCATACAAGGTGTGAATTGTTTCCAAAGGAATTTTAGCCCATTCTTCAGTTAAAACACCCTCTAGTTCTTTGAGCGACGATGGCGGCGGAAATCGACGTCTAACTTGAATCTCTAAAATCGACTAAAAATGCTCAATAATGTTGAGGTCTGGGGATTGTGGGGGCCAGATGAGATGCTCAACCAGGGCCGGCTCCAGGTTTTCATGGGCCCCGGGCGAAAGACCCTCAGTGGGCCCCTTTAACACAGACCACGATTCATGATGCACAGATACTGCAGAGAAATATGGGTATAGTACAATGCCAAACACTTCTCTTCTTCCATTACGACTGATAGCTATTGTAAATTGTACAATAGCTCAAAAACCGCCAAATCCTCACAGCGCACAGTACAGACTGGACAGTATAGTCCTCCATACAATATTATGAGCACCACATAGTCTCCCCCTCATCACCCATATAATACCCCATGCAGGATGTCACCCCTCCATCCCCCATATAATGCTCCATACAGGATACTGGTCCCCATATAAAGCTCCATACAAAATATGGAGCTCTCCTCTGCGCTGTGCTGCGTTCTGCACTGTTACGGCTCAGGAAAGGGCACCGTGGAAAGACCCACATCATCATCATGCCTGCCCATTATCATCATCATTGGCTGCCCATCATCATCATTGCTGCCATTATCTCATGTCTCCATCATCATCATCGCCTCTCCATCATCATCGCCTCCCATCATCCTCATGCCTGCCATAATCATCATTGCCTCCCCATCAATAATGAAAAAAGGCTTAAGCACTCAACTTAAAAGGTTTATTAGTAGTATCTCCAAACGTTTCGGTCAGAAAAGACCTTCATCAGTGACTACTTATTTTTATATAGAAGATTGTCTCCTAAAAAGGAGGGAGGTGCATGCCCCAAGGAAAGTGTGCTGCTTGAAGACAAACGTAGCTTATAAGAATGCTCAGTAGAAATATCCAGTGACTTCCGCCCCACATACTCATGGAAATCAAATCAGCAGGCTCAGACAGCGTCCTGGCAGAGCTCCAGTCTACATAGCGGTGGATACCGCAAGCTTAGTCACTGGATATTTCTACTGAGCATTCTTATAAGCTAAGTTTGTCTTCAAGCAGCACACTTTCCTTGGGGCACGCACCTCCCTCCTTTTTAGGAGACAATCTTCTATATAAAAATAAGTAGTCACTGATGAAGGTCTTTTCTGACCGAAACGTTTGGAGATACTACTAATAAACCTTTTAAGTTGAGTGCTTAAGCCTTTTTTCATTATTAGTACCCGGTGTGGAAACCTAGACTTTAAAGCAACAGTTTCATTCAGGTTGTGCTCACGGTTTTCTTTCATTGCCTCCCCATCAATATCATTGCCTGCCCATCATCATCATTGCCTGCCCATCATCATCAATGCCTGCCCATAATCATCATTGCCTCCCCATCATCATCACTGCCTGCCCATCATCATCACTTCCTCCCCATCATCATCAATGCCTGCCCATAATCATCATTGCCTCCCCATCAATATCATTGCCTGCCCATCATCATCAATGCCTGCCCATAATCATCATTGCCTCCCCATCATCATCACTGCCTGCCCATCATCATCACTGCCTGCCCATCATCATCACTGCCTCCCATCATCATCAATGCCTGCCCATAATCATCATTGCCTCCCCATCAATATCATTGCCTGCCAATCATCATCACTGCCTGCCCATCATCATCAATGCCTGCCCATAATCATCATTGCCTCCCCATCATCATCACTGCCTGCCCATCATCATCACTGCCTGCCCATCATCATCACTGCCTGCCCATCATCATCAATGCCTGCCCATAATCATCATTGCCTCCCCATCAATATCATTGCCTGCCCATCATCATCACTGCCTGCCCATCATCATCACTGCCTGCCCATCATTATCAATGCCTGCCCATAATCATCATTGTCTCCACAGCAATATCATTGCCTGACCATCATCATCAATCATCGTCTCCCCATCATCATCATCACTGCCCTCCCCCCACCACCATCACACATACAGCAGACACACACACACACACACACACACACAAAGCATCGCACTACATACACACAGAGACACAGACACACACACAAACATCTCACCTGTCTGGCGTCCGCGCACTCACTGCCACAGCCGGCCGCTGAATGATAACGTCATTCAGCGGCGCTGCTGTGAGAGGAAGCGCCGGCGTCCTGCAGGCGCCCCCTGGAGCCCGGAGCTGCGGCAGCAGAGGCACGGGGAGAGGTGAGTATTGAGCCAGCAGTAGCCGGGGCCCTGAGCAAGCGGGGGGCCCAGTGGCGGCTCTGACACCGCTAACGGGCGCCGGGGTGCCAGACGGCGAGTGGGCCCCCCGCCTGCTCAGGGCCCCGGCACTTGCCCGGGTGTGCCGGGTGCTGACGCCGGCCCTGTGCTCAACTTCATTAGAATGTTCCTCGTGCAATGCTTTAACAATTCTAGCTGTATGAATTGGTGCATTATCATCCTGAAAGATGGTGTTCCCCTCGGGAACAGTGCTTGAACCATAGGATGCACTTGGTCACCCAAAATGCCTAAATAATCGCGGCTGTTAATTCTTCCATGAAGGGATATCATTGGCCCGGCGGATGTCCACGAAATAGCACCCCAGATCATCACAGAACCTCCGCCATGTTTTACGGTTGGGAGAAGGCAGTCAGGATGGAATGCTTCTTTCGGCTGTCTCCAAA
>JARQOD010000001.1:305857694-305932161 GCA_033576555.1 Oophaga sylvatica | reverse complement strand
CTACATAGCCCTGTGTAATATTCTGTTGCGGCGACGCACCGTCGCCGCAATACGCGAGGACATGCTGCGGTCTGAAAAGACGCGCCGCATGTCCGTTTACGCAGGTTTGCCACCTGCGTATTGTTACGCATAGTGGAGACGGGATTTCTTGAAATCCCCTCCACTATGCTGTAACATCTGGACGCTGCGTGTTTGGCGCTGCGCCAGCGCACAGCGCCAAACACGCAGCGTTTCCTGACCGTGGAAACTCACCCTAATGTAGGTTTGGTGCAGTTTTTGCTTCCTTTTATGAAAATCGAAGACAAAATTATAAGACAAAGTCTATGCATGGACTTTTTGTTGTAACACTTTTCAGTTTTAAATGGAATCTGTCAAAAGCTTTTTGCCACCCAATCTGAGAGCAGAGTATCTTCGTTTGTGAGGCTGGAAATAAGTGGGTGCAAGTCTGCACTGTCAATGGTTCAGAAAGGAGTAGGAGACCGGAACAGTTGAAATGCAGTTTTGTCTCTGCGTTTTGAAGTAAACATACTTCTTTATCAGGACAAACCACAGTTGTCACAATTTGTGGTTTGTCCTGATGAAGAATTATGCTTACTTTGAAACACATTGACAAATAAAACTGGATTTCAACTATTCTGGTCTCCTACTCTGTAATAAGAAACAGTGAAATCCCCGAAGAGCCCTTGCAGGATATGCCATTAATGAGGAGAGGTGAAATCAAGGGGAACCAAATGGTGCTGAAATATTTGCAAGAGGAGCAAGTTCGTGTGCTGGACCTGATCAGGTGACCCACGGGAAGGAGTTCCTGCATATAAAAGCTCTACATGCCAAACCGCAGGCAGATTTGGAGCCACAAAAGAAAGCGGAGCAGACACGTTCCAGGGATGAGGACAGCGTAACAGACCTCAGCGGAAAGCCTACGACAGCAAGGCGTCGGCCATTGCCTCACAAGGTACAGATTCCGCACAGGAGGACTCAGAGTTCAGCCTAAGCTAGTTGGGACCAGGATCTGTGCCCCACGACAGTAAAGCTCAAGAGACCAGACATCACCCGTCAAGAGCCGAGGCTCTAGTCCACTCTGGTCCAATCCTGAGACTTCCATCGACGGTCAAGCCGAGAAGATCCTTGAGGAGACAGCAACAGGCAGGACGCGCCTGCGACTGCGATAGGACAGTGCGTGTGAGCAGAGCCGTCACTTACAGCTATCCTCTACGGTACCAGGGTCGGTTGGTGCGTGGGAGGCTCAATGGCTGTCAGAGAGAGACTTGCAGCCTGGCAAGAAAACCCGGTGAACCCCGTTAGGGCCAGATTTGCAGATAGAGAACTTATGTGGTGGCTCCCACAACTGGGTGCACGACTGCTGTGAACAGAAATTGATCTTAGATAAAGACTTTGCTTTCCCAAGTTTATTGCTATCTTTGTTTGAATGTTAATCTGTCTAGTTACTAACAATAATTATTTAGAGTTACTTGAAATCACTGTATATGACTAGAACTATAATCATCCCTGACTGTTTCTGCCTCGTGTCTGTGCGTTACATCCAGACACCTGCAGTACAACTCCTTTCTGGACCATTGGCAGCACGGATTTGTACCCACTTATTTCCAGCCTCACAAGGTTCTTCATATCGTGGATCTGCAGCAGCCTATTTCCTAAGCTGATATAGTGGTTGTGACTCTCACAATCCCCTAACGTGAGCACAAATAGTTTTTATCTTCCCACTTTCTACTCGGATAAAACCCTATTGCGCTTATTGTCTTTTCATTTTTTTCATTCACTCAGCATATATTAGGGGCACAGACCCTGATTTTAGATTTTAGCAATGTGTTACTTGCTGCCATGTAGTCCTCTATATTCATGAGCGCTGTATTACCCACCCTCATCACTGATTGGCAGCTTTCTGTGTACACAGTGTACACTGTGCATAGGCAGAAAGCCGCTTTATTGGTGTGGGCGGGGTTAAACAGAGGTCATCATTCAGAGAACTTGTAGATCTGCAGAAGACGTTATCAAAGTGACATATTGCTGGAATCAGGGTCTCTACCCCTACATTATGCTAATCTTACATTATTTGTCACTGTTGGAGCATTGCTTTGCGATCATAAAGGGATAAAATATTTGGTCTTATATTGTAAAAGTCTAAAGAGTGATATAATTAGTTTTGGGGAAAGAAAGTTTCTGACAGTTTTCCTTTAAGTGAAAAGTGTTCAGAATATGTGGCACAGAATAGAATAAAAGTGACCCAATTGTTTCTGTTAAAATGTTTGTTAAAAATCCGCTGCATTCTCTTCTTTTTCTTGCAGTTGCTTGCCAGTTCCAGCTACATTTTGATTTCTATAGAAATACAAATAGGAAGAGAAGAAAGCTGCTTCCTCCCTCCTTTATGTAACTATTGATCTACAATCACAGCACCTTGGTCAACTTGGTAAATTAGACTATGACATAAGTTCTCTCTAAAGCACATTGGATGACAGTTATTTGACATGCTTATTTTCACTTGATCAGCTAACCCTGGTCATCTAAGGTTTAGGAAGGCCTCCTAAGGATCCATTTAGACGGCCTGATTTTGTCCCACTAACAAGCACCAATCATCTATGTACAAGTCGTTCAGAGCATTTACTCACTTATTTACACAGACCACAGAATATTGATGGGAGCAGAATGATTGTTAATACAACTATTCTGTCCCCATACATCGGAGTAACAGTGCATCAAAGCCTCCTCATTTGCATATATATTAAAAGTTATTTTCTCAGGCACTGTACCAGTATCAGGTATAGTGCAAGTATAGTTTTTATAGGTGCTAAGTCCCCTGCAACACTGTATAGCCCATTTAAAATGCATTTTGGGGTGACAGACTATCTTTAAAGTGCTATGTTAATCTCAGATACACAGAATAAAAAAATAAATGACGTTCTTGGATTATACCAATAAACTGTTGGATACTTGTCTAATGTCTAAGAGTGCTAGGTAGATTTCCCAGCATCTTGTCTTGATAGAAGCCCTATTTGAACAGGTTGAATTTTATTTCCTCAGACCTATTGTTTTGTGTAGAGATTAATGGCACCTGATGTGTCCGGTAGCCACTAACCTGTAACAGCTCTATTGAAAGCATGCACATTCAGCCAAGTATGCATGTTAATACACAAGTTGGGTTAAGGTGTCATATACATTTGATGGCTGTCAGTCATACACGATCCTTAGGTTGATCAGTCAGTTGATAGCCATTTTGGCCGTCTCTCACATACACAGAAACAGTCATTTGGACGAGCGCTCCTGTGATGATAAAGTTGTCGCTAGACATCTCTGCATGCTGCTTATCTCCTGGAGACAATGAGATCAGCAGTCCAACATTGGACATAGGCGATTAATATCTCCCCTGACAATCAGTTGGCCATCGTCCCCCATACACATTAGATGAGTTGAACCTTTCAATGTTGGTTGGTTTGGATATCATTAGTCTTATGTGTGTGGGGAGCTTTAATAGATATTAACTGACCAATTTTTTTACATAGTTTATTCCTAAGTGAAAACAATAGACCTGAATGGAGACAGCCAGCACAACCGGACAGTCAGCATTCCTTGTCTTACGCATGGAGGTAAGCAGAAACTATGCTCAAGATAGGTATCATCATACCACATTTTTATTAATCTCAGGATTAGCTGGTTAGCTGTATTCCGTTTTCATCCTACTAAGAATACCAGTAAGATGGGATAGGCAAGAGAAGAAGGAGCAGCGTCCCCGGAATTTGAACAGCTCATATCTTTATTCTAATAATTTTAAGCTTCAGGACCTGAAACATTGATAGAACATTTTATAGATAATCTGAATCGCTTTTGAATTCTTAATGTGTAGCTTCTACTTATTTTTTGGTACTTGAATGCAAGATGAAGGTTTGGTCTACTAAAGCATACAGAGGTTTTTCAGCTTTGACCGTGCTGCTCCATTTCTACAGTCCTCAAGTCAGATTTGATAAGTGGCAAACTTTTGGAATTGTTGGACGACTCCATTGAACTTTCATGCGTTCCAGTTCAGTTGCACCAGTTGTCCGGCCACTTATGATAGATCTTCCACACCACAATATATATACAGTAGTATGTTTTCCCATTCTAGGCTGTATTTTACTGTGAGTTTGTTTAAAATCAGATTTAAAAATATAAAATAATGCTTCATACCAATTTGCGTGTCATATATACTGGAAATAAATGGCCTGAGTTTTCCTCTGGTTTCATTAATAAAGTGATACACAACTTCATCAAGGCTGCTCAGGACAACCTAAGTATAACAGAAATAAAATAGCATATTATATAAATAGCAATGAATAAAAAGAAGACAAAGAAAAGAGCAAGAAAAAGCATGCAGCACACACATAGTAAAATGGGGCAAAGCATACAAAATACATTTTTGCCACTAATATTCTGAGAAACATAAGTGGCAAATGCACAAACTCACAAGAACATTTAGGGCAAGTAATGATACATAATATATAGAATTTTGCATTTGATTTTTAGTTGACAGAACTCGCAGATGAATTTCTATGACTGTTTATTAATAAAGCATATTTGACAGTCTGTTACTTGTCACAACTTGTAATTACAGAGTCTGTCAGCAGGTTTTTGCTACATAGTCTGAGAGCAGCATGATGTAGGGAAAGAGAGCCTGAATGCAGTGTTTTATCCGCAGGAGATTATCATTAGAGGACAAGCTGCTCATGTGCCTCCTAGTCCATCCATGCCTCCACCATTGATAATCAGCTTTCTGTCACTACACATTGTACACAGAAAGCTGCTAATCAGTGAGGTGGGTGAGTTATACACAACTAAACATTCTGAGCTCTGCTAGATCTGCAGCAGAGAAAACTGAGACTGTAACACAACTGCTACACTCAATAAATGTAGTGATAGATCGCTGGAATCAAGGTCTCTATCCCTACCTCATGCTGCTGTCAAATTACATAGCAAAAACCTGCTGGCAGATTTGCTTTAATGAGGGTTGTCTATTCTATTTCTAGAACACCTAGAATATCTGGATTATTGTATTCAGGATGTAAATGCTGTACATACACATGCAAAAAAACAGCAACCTATTTCATAGATCATTTTTTTTCTTGAAAAAAAAAACCAAATAATGAACTATGGCCTATGATTTAGGGAGTCAATAAATGTATTGACTTCCTACAGAGCTAATTCCAGGACTTTAGACTATGTTCTCATCATGGCTGAGATGTGCCCACAATGTGTGTGAAAACCGTGATACTACTACAGGCGAAGGTGCGGTAATATAGAAAAATGGCAGTTAACCATGTGATTATTACCAATGAAAGTGCTTTTAATCACAGCCATTTGAAAACCGCGCTGATGTGCCTATCGGCACAGTTTGTGGGTGCACTTTGACCAGGGTGCTTCTGCAATAGCCCGAGGGTTGGCCCGATAGAGCAAGGAGGCAAGGGCCGGTGCGTCCACAAGGCAACCACTGGCCGCTGGGATTTCAAATTTGCTCATTGAACCATAAAATCAATGGATTGCTTGTTAAACAATCATAAAACCACTGTGGCTAGAGGTCATTGCGATATTTGGTGTCTCCCTTTCACATTACCCTAAATGCATATTTATGCTGCGCCTTTATCAGGGGGTCAAAAACGTCAACCAGAAGAAGCTTCAGGAATCACTCCTTCTCTCTGAAGTTTAATAAACCTGAAGCGTTTTTTTAATGGTTTCTGGTGTTTTTTTTCTGTGTACGTCTTCATTGTTTTTTCGGCCTACAATGTTATTTTTTTCAGACTTTTTTGAAGAAATGCCAACATTTTGTATTTAAGCAAGAACACTGACAAAACACACAAAAAAGATGCTGGGTCGTCTTCTGCACATCTTTTTAGCCTTCCTTGTATTGTAAAGTATTGAGCATTTTCTTAGCAGAAGACGCCAGAAGAATGGACATGTCACTTCTTTTAAACGCTTGGCGCCTTTGGAAACATGAAGCGTTTAAACAAGGTTCAAAAGCCTGAATGTATGAACAGCACATCTTCTTTACCTAATGTGACCATTTTGTTAGCACTTTTTCCTGCATTTTTCATGCAAAAAAAGGCGGAAAAAGAAGCAGTGTGAACATATGTTAAGATTAATATATTTTGAATTGTTTTTTATCAATTACGCTTTGTTATGCCATGGAGAAAACTTACTGATATTCTTTGTCTTAAAGGAATATTTCTGTCTCCATAGTTTATGATCAATTAAAGGGAATCTGTCATCAGAGTTTTGCAATGTAACCTGAAAGCAGCATAATGTAGTAGAAGTGACCCTGATTACAGCGATGTGTCACTTACTGGGCTGTGTTTTCAGTTTCAAAATAATCAGTGCTCTATTAGCAGGAGATCATCATTACAGGACAACCTGGCAAGTGCAGGTCAGTCCAACCATACCAGCACTGATTAGCAGATCTCTGTCACTGTACGTTGTACACAGAAAGCTGTATTGTGGCCGAAGTTATACACAGATCAACAAGTGAGCTCAGCACAAACTGCAGCAGAGAAAATTGTGACTCTACATATACTTGACCGGAAAAATAGGCGGCCAGAAAGAGTATAGAGCAGGCAGACGAGCAAGTGTCTCATTGTTTATGTGAGTGATGTTGATTGATACATCGCTGGAATCGGGGTCTTTCTCCCTACCTCATAGTGATGCCAGTTTACATAGCAAAAACCTGCTGATAGAGTCCCTTTAAATTCCCATTTTTTTTGGTCAAGTATATGCTGACATTAATCTATTCCACCAACACAGATCATCACTAAGTCTTCCCAATAAAATAATTACATTTTTTTTTTAAAAGCATCATTAATTTAAAAAAGGCACCTTACAAAAAGTAACAGGTTAAACAAATCATAAATCCTCAAGTTGGAAGTGGAAGATCAGTAATATATATCAGTAATATAAAGCTGTTCTACTATACAAGTGTTCATCACATCTATCATTTATTTCAATGGTAGTATTTTTATTATAGTAACACATAATATATAACTATATGCTTATACTTATAATGTTTATAACAAACATAAGATTCATACCAATGTAAATAATGAACATAAATGGCTATTTTTGTAGTCATTTGGTATTTGAAAAACGTAATAAATGTGTTGTGTTACACAAGAGATAAATTAACAGTCTCAAAATATACAAACTTACAGGCCTGTCTAATTCGATGGTGAAGCCACGGTCTGTTTTCAGTACCTTGTAATGTTTAACCTGAGGCCTGGTGCTGCAAAAGTAAGAAGAAACAAAAAAGACAAGATAAAAAATGAAACTACAAGCACTTAAAAATTGACAGAATTATGTATATTTTTTACATGCAAATTATTTTCACTACAATGGTCTTTGCACTGAGGAGTGGCAACACCCCGAAACATGTGCCCACAAACTGAGATTGTGGTTTGGCTTTTACCCTAAGTCATATGCAAGTCTTGTTAAGGGACTTTTAGGATTGCAGCTTCCAATAGGTGGCACTAGAGTTCAAATCCTCATCCTCTCTGAAGAGGCAATTGGCATATTAAATTTCCCACAGGAGCATTGCGTGGCCTATAAGTCTCCTTACCCTGGCATATCAGGCATATCACTCTCCACTCTACTCTACTCTCCTACTCATATGTTTGCAATTATATTTCTGTCTGTGATAAAAACATCTGTCAAACACACATAAAAACCAGAGGGCAGCAGATCATGTGAAAATATAATATTTGTGTCATTCTCAAAACTTTTATCGATGAATGTACATACATGTTGTTTAATAATTTGTTCAAAGATCTTTCCTGGTATAGATGTCAGACTCACCAGCCTATAGTTCCCTGGGTCCACCTTCTTCCCCTTTTTGAAGACAGGAACAACATTTGCTATTCTCCAGTCTTCTGGGACTTCTCCTGTTCTCCAAGAATTTTCAAAGATTATGGAGAGTGGTTCAAAAATTTCTTCTGCTATCTCCTTCAGTATTCTGGGGTGTAACTCATCTGGACCTGGAGACTTGAATTCATTATGTTAGCTAAGCGTTTCCTCACTATTTTTCTGTTTATAGATATCCTGGATTCTTCTATTCCCTTAATAGGACAGTGAACATCAGTTGATGTTACATTTCCTTTCTGAGAGAAAACAGATGCAAAATAGGAATTTAAAAGTTCGGCCTTTTCAACATCCTTTCTTACCATTTCATAATTTTCATCCTGCAAAAATGCTATAGCATCTTTGACTTTTCTTTTACTTTTGACATATCCCCAAAATCCTTTTTTATTGATTTTGACATCTCTTGCAAGCCTTAATTCATTGTCAGCTTTAGCTAATCTGATTCTTGCCCTGCAGGTTCTGCAGACATCATTATATTCTTCTTTAGTTATGCCTCCCGCTTTCCATTTGATATACATTTCTTTCTTCCTTTTTAGCATGTGTTTAAGTTATTTGTTCATCCATCCTGGTTTCGTTAAATGCTTCCTATTCTTCCCTCTTTTCGGAATTGTTAATGATTGTGCTTTGAGAATCTCATTTTTCAAGATTTCCCATCCTTCCTGGACATTTTTGTCCTTAAGGATATCCAGCCATTGGATCCCTCCGATTCTCTTTCTGAGTCCCTTAAAATCTGCCTTTCTGAAATCTAACCTTGAAGTCTGAGTCTTCACAGGTCTTCCTCTAGTTATCCAAAATTCTAAAATAGCATGGTCGCTACCTCCTAGGGTCCCAGCCACTCTTACCTCCTCAACCATTTCCTCCCTGTTTATAAGGATTAGATCCAAGGTAGCAGATCCCCTTGTTTTCTCCCCTACCTTTTGGAAGATAAAGTTGTCAGCAAGAAGGGTAAGAATTTCCTGGACCTGTTAGTTTTGCCTGAGAGAGATTCCCAACAAATGTCTGGATATTTGAAATCTCCCATGACCACTATGTCATATTTTTTGGAGAACTTGGCCATATGATGCATAAAGAGTTCATCCAAATCTTCAGCTTGCATAGGCGGCCTGTAGTAAATGCCTACAATGGTGTCCTTTCCATTGTTCGCTCCTTGTATTCTTACCCAAACAGTTTCCACAGAACTCCCGGTCTCTGAAGCTTCAATTTCTGTGCAGATATACGCTTTTCTAACATACAATGCCACACCTCCTCCTCGTTTATCAAGTCTGTTTCTTGCAAATAAGTTGTATCCTTCAAGCCTTGTATTCCAATCATGTGTATCGTCCCACCAAGTTTCAGTGATTCCAATGACATCATACTTCTTTTCCTGTGTTAGTAGTTCCAGTTCTCCTTGTTTGTTGCCCATGCTTTGTGCATTTGTATAAAAACATTTTAGTTTGTGATTGGTTTCTCTTCCTCCAATATTTTTATTATTTAGATTTTTTGTCTTCGTTCTTCCTTTCCACTACTAATAGCCGAGTTCTCAATAGCATTTGTGTAAGGTTCTTTGTCTCTGTTGACATGTTCCTTGAAACTCAGTTTTCCGTCGGCCATTTTGCTTTCTGTCTTTCTGCAGCTCTTGCCCTCAGTTAATATGGAGTTTCCAGTTTTCATATTCCCGCCCTGATTCTTCCCTCTTGCTTCTTAAGCAGCCTCAGCTGAACAATCAGTGCTCCTGAATCAAGCCTCAGTCAGTCTGTGACCTGACTCCTGGAAACCTTGGACTTGTACTCCAGCTATTCCCTACTGAGGAACCTTGGAACACTTTTGGACTCTGGAAACCTGCTGTTTGGTGAATCCATGTTTGCAGAGGAATTACGGTACAGAGAAGAGATCCTGAACCTGCTTTGGAGATTTATTGTAGTGCTTGAAGTTACTCTGGCCTGCTGTGTCTCCTGTCTCTGTTCCTGCAAACTGTGTGAACTTTTCAGCATGCTTGTATGAAGTAATACAAGTCATTTCATTTCAACCTATGTCTCCTGTGTTTTCCTCGCACCCAAGCACAAGACGCTATGGGAACTGTACACTATACATGACAAGATTCAGGAGCCAATGTTTAGTGTCTGCTGGGTCTGGGAAAGCCGTGTCTGCTGTGACTG
Source organism: Oophaga sylvatica (assembly GCA_033576555.1). NCBI lineage: Eukaryota > Metazoa > Chordata > Amphibia > Anura > Dendrobatidae > Oophaga > Oophaga sylvatica. The sequence continues at coordinate 305,922,142 of JARQOD010000001.1, read as the reverse complement.
TGGATATCAGATGTCCGTTTAATACCTTATGTGATGACAGTGGTTGTGACTTCTCACAACCATTCCAGGTGAGCGCATTCCCTTAAAATTTTACTCTGGAGTGTTACCACAGGTAAACACTATTGTTTTTTTTTTTTTCCTTTCCTCTTCTCCTTCCAGCACTTCTGCCTTAAAAGATCTGGAAGATGGAGGCCCGCATAAAGGAACTTTGCGGAGTGACTGATACAATCCTTTCAGATCTACAGACTTTAAAAACCCGTTTTGCAAGCCTACAGGACCTCACTAATCATAATTTGCAAGTGTTTGGACAGACTACCCAGGAATTGCGAGCCAGGATTGAGGCTCTAGAGGAACGAGCCCAGGCTCCTGCCATAACCCCGAGTTCTGGGATCCCCAAATTACCTCCTTTTCGTTTTGGCGGTGAACGTGAGAAATTCAGGGGATTTATTAATCAATGCAATTTATTTTTCTCTGCACATGCTTCACAATTTCCCACTGAACGATCCAAAGTGCTTACTATAATCATGTTGCTTACCAATAAGGCTTTGATGTGGGCAAACCCTCTGATTGAGACTGAGGATGATTGTTTGAATCACCTTGATGCTTTTATTTCAGCCATGGGGCAGGTGTTTGATGACCCCAATCGAGGTGCAACAGCTGAAGCAGTCATGTTAACTTTGCGCCAAGGTAAGCGTTCAGTAGCCGAATATGCCCTGGATTTCAGGAGATGGGCTCTTGATACCACTTGGGACACTTCCGCTAAAAAATCTATTTTTCGGAAAGGGTTGTCTCCACTGATTAAGGATGAACTTGCTCGTGCCGACCCTCCCACTGCGTTAGGTGACTTTATTAACTATTATATCCGTATTGATGCTCGTCTGACTGAACGCAGACAAGAGAGATGGTTCGAAAATAATCGCACTAACCTTTTACTACCTCCCTCCTCAGCTAAGGAACCTTTGAGTAGGATCACAAGGGAACCAGAACCTGAACCCATGCAGGTGGACTCTTTACAAAGACGGGTTAGTGATGCACGCAAAGAACATCGTATAAAGGAAAATCTATGTTTCTACTGTGGTAAGTCAGGGCACTTCATTATAAACTGCCCCAGCCGTTCTCGTAAGACTACTGCAGCAGTCATTCACTGTGAGTGTTGCGAGAGGAGCTCTGTCATGTCCGAGCCTCAGGCTCCAGAGAGATCTGCTGCAAGAGATCTTGATTTCTCGGACTTAAACTCTGTTAGTTCTGGGGACGATGACGGTATAAACGCTGCAATTTTTCAAGTTTCCTCAGCGGTGTCCCAGCTGAGTTGTAAAAGAAACAATTCTCATTGCTTCCTTTCCATCAAACTCTGGGTTGACTCAGTCTGGGTATCTAGCTCTGCTATGATCGACTCAGGAGCAAGTGGAAATTTTATGGATATCTCCTTTGCTCTGAAACAGGGGATACGTTCAGTGAAGAAGGCTACTCCAGTACAGATGGAGACTGTGGATGGCTCTCTACTGACTTCTGGACCAGTGGATCAAGAAACAGAGCCTTTGAGGGTCCTTATGGGTAAAGATCATCAGGAGAAAATGTCTTTTATGCTTATCTCTTCTCCCCACTTTCCCATTATTCTAGGGCTACCATGGCTGCAGGCGCAGAATCCTACGATTAACTGGGAGACCAAGGAATTACATTTTCCGGAGAAACAGATGAGTCAAGGAGTTTCAGCTTGCTCTGTTCCTAAAGGAACCATGTCAGTCCCTGAACTACCAGCTGTATACCAGGACTATGTGGATTTATGTGACAAGAAGAACGCTGATCAGCTTCCTCCTCACCGTCCATATGATTGTCCAATTGAATTATTGCCTGGAGCCGAGATACCTTTTGGTAAGATCTACCCCCTAGCGGGGCCCGAGCTAAAAGCTTTGAAGGATTATATAGACGAAAATTTAGCCAAGGGCTTCATACATCCCTCTTCATCTCCCGCAGGTGCACCCATCTTCTTTGTGAAGAAGAAAGATGGATCTCTGAGACCTTGCATAGACTATAGGGAACTCAATAAGGTTACTATTAGAAACCGTTATCCATTGCCTTTAATCCCTGAGTTGTTGGAGAGAGTGCGGCATGCCAAAATTTTCTCTAAACTGGATCTCCGTGGGGCCTATAACTTGGTCCGTATTAGACCTGGGGATGAATGGAAGACTGCTTTCAGGTCACGCTATGGACACTTTGAATATCTAGTTATGCCTTTTGGTCTGAGTACCGCCCCAGCCACTTTCCAACACTTCGTGAATGATATCTTCAGGGATCTCCTAGATACATTTGTGGTGATTTATCTGGATGATATTCTAATTTTTTCTAACTCCACAGAGGAACATCATGGACATGTGAGAATGGTCTTAGAACGCCTAAGACAAAACCATCTCTACATCAAACTTGAAAAGTGTGAATTCCATAGGACCGAAATTCAATTTCTGGGGTATGTACTGTCTACGCAAGGGATTAGTATGGATGGAAGCAAGACCCAAGCCATCAAGGATTGGCCAATTCCTAGAAATGTGAAGGAGGTGCAGCGTTTCATCGGGTTTGCCAACTTCTATAGACGTTTCATTAAGAATTTTTCTGAGGTAGTGTCACCTATCACCCAACTTACCCGGAAACAGTCTAGGTTCTCCTGGACCCCGCAAACTCAGGAAGCATTTTCCTGTTTAAAGGATAAATTTACCACCGCACCTATCTTAGTACATCCCAACCCCGAGCTTGCCTTCATAATAGAGGTGGATGCTTCAGACTGTGCCGTTGGAGCTATACTCTCTCAGACAACAGGTGAGAAGAATGTCTTGCATCCCTGTGCCTTCTTTTCCCAGCAGTTGTCTTCGGCTGAGAGGAACTACGATTGGGCAATAGAGAATTGTTGGCCATTATTGTCGCCTTCAAGGAATGGAGACACCTTCTTCAGGGAGCTGCACAGCAAATAGTCGTCCTGACAGACCATCGTAACCTTGAATTTATCAGGTCGGCTAAGTGCCTGACTCTCGCCAGGCTCGCTGGAATCTTTTCCTAAACCAATTTAATTTTGTCATTTCTTATAGACCAGGATCGCGCAATGGAAAGGCTGATGCACTCTCTAGGATTCATTCAGCAGAGACACGTCCACTTACTCCTCCTAAGACTATTCTTCCTGACTCTAGATTCCTGGGAGTGATTCATAATCAAGACCTACTTAACGACATCAAGGAAGCATACCATGCGGATTCTTTGTTGGCTCAACCCCCAAGGGACGTAAGTCTTGTCTTTAAGAATGGTGTGTGGATTCAGGGACAACGTCTGTATATACCTGAAACAGTCAGATTAAGAGTATTGCAACTCATTACGATTCCAAGATAGCCGGGCATAGGGGAATTCTAAAGACACAAGAATTTCTTTCTCGTTTCTTTTGGTGGCCCACTTACAGGAAAGATGTTTTAAACTATGTCACTTCATGTGAAGTCTGTGCAAGATGCAAAACACCTCGCTCCTCACCAACTGGTCTGTTGCAACCTCTTCCCACCCCGTCCCGCCCGTGGGGATCCATTTCTATGGACTTCATTGTGGAGTTACCAACCTCTCAAGGGAAGAACACCATTCTAGTGGTGATTGACCGTCTAACAAAGGCAGCTCATTTTATCCCTTGTGTCGGCTTACCCACTGCAAAACAGACATCAGACTTGATGATTAAGAATGTGTTTCGCTTACATGGAGTACCGGATGAGGTCATTTCGGATCGAGGGGTGCAATTCACTTCAAGGTTTTGGCAAAATTTCTGTGCAGCATTGGACATTAAAGTAAACCTTTCTTCTGCTTTTCATCCCCAGACTAATGGACAGACAGAACGAACCAATCAGACCCTGGAGCAGTATCTCCGCTGTTTTATCTGCCACCTACAGGATGATTGGGTGGATCTACTTCCACTGGCTGAGTTCTCTTATAACAACTCTCAGAGCGCCTCCACTAAGCAGTCTCCTTTTTACTCCAATCTAGGTTATCATCCTAACATTCTTCCTCGATTTCCCATAGATACGCCCTTGCCGGCAGTGGCTGAAAGAATCACTTCTTTACAAAAGAATATGGATCTTCTAAAGGAAAATCTAGAATTGGCTCAGGAAAGGTACAAGAAAGCAGCAGATAAATTTCGTAAACCTGCACCAGCTTTCAAGGTAGGAGATTTGGTCTGGCTGTCAACCAGAAATCTTAAATTAAAGATTCCATCATCTAAATTGGGACATAAGTACATTGGACCTTATAAGATCAGTAAGATTATAAGTGCTGTTGCTTGTCGTCTTCAACTGCCCAGAACTATGAGAATCCACCCTGTCTTTCATGTATCCCTACTAAAGGCTGCAACACCCAATACGTTTCCTGGACATTCTTCTCCTTGCCCTGACCCAGTGCTGGTCGATGGTCAGGAAGAATTTATGGTGGAAAGGATTCTAGATTCCAGGTTGTACAGAAATCAGTTGCAATATTTGATTAAATGGCAGGGCTACCCAGTGGAGGACAACTCATGGGAACCAGTCAATAATGTAAATGCTCCTCGCCTGCTCCGCCAGTTTCATCAGAGGTACCCTGACAAGCCTGGTCTGAGGTCATCCGGAGGTTGTCCCTAAGGGGGGAGTAATGTAAGGTTCTTTGTCTCTGTTGACATGTTCCTTGAAACTCAGTTTTCCGTCGGCCATTTGCTTTCTGTCTTTCTGCAGCTCTTGCCCTCAGTTAATATGGAGTTTCCAGTTTTCATGTTCCCGCCCTGATTCTTCCCTCTTGCTTCTTAAGCAGCCTCAGCTGAACAATCAGTGCTCCTGAATCAAGCCTCAGTCAGTCTGTGACCTGACTCCTGGAAACCTTGGACTTGTACTCCAGCTATTCCCTACTGAGGAACCTTGGAACACTTTTGGACTCTGGAAACCTGCTGTTTGGTGAATCCATGTTTGCAGAGGAATTACGGTACAGAGAAGAGATCCTGAACCTGCTTTGGAGATTTATTGTAGTGCTTGAAGTTACTCTGGCCTGCTGTGTCTCCTGTCTCTGTTCCTGCAAACTGTGTGAACTTTTCAGCATGCTTGTATGAAGTAATACAAGTCATTTCATTTCAACCTATGTCTCCTGTGTTTTCCTCGCACCCAAGCACAAGACGCTATAGGAACTGTACACTATACATGACAATTTGTCAGGTGTATGCATTTTTCTGGCCTTTTGCTTCCCTTCCCACATTGTTCTAGTTTAAAGCTCTCCTGATGAGTGTAGCAAAGTGACTTCCAAATACATGTTTTCCAGTCTTCGTAAGGTGCACCCCATCTCTAGCAAGTAGTCCATCGTATAGGTAATTCACTCCGTGATCCAGAAATCCAAATCCTTGCTGACGGCACCATCGACGTAGCCAGTTGTTCATCTGCAGAATCTTATTCCACCTCCTTGTTCCATGGCCATCCACTGGGAGGATGGATGAGAAGATCACCTGCGCACCCAGTTCTTTCACTTTCTTGCCTAAGTTTTCAAAGTCACTGCAGATGGTTTCCAGGTCACTTCTTGTGGTGTCATTTGTCCCCACATGTATTAGCAGGAATGGGTAGTCATCTTTAGGTCTGAAGAGTTCTGATATCCTGTCAGACACATCTTTAATTTTTTCACCTGGAAGACAGCACATTTCTCTTGAGGTTATGTCCTCTCATTGGCTACAGCAAAACAAAGTGAAGGTTCTGGAGGGGCCATCTCAGTCTCCTGACCTCAATATCATTGAGCCACTCTGGGGAGATCTCAAGCAAGCAGTTCATGCTAGACAGCCCAGGAATTTATAGGAACTGGAGGCTTTTTGCTAAGAAGAGTGGGCAGCTTTACCATCTGAGAAAATAAACAACCTCATTCACAACATCCACAAAAGACTTCAAGCTGTCATTGATGTTAGAGGGTGCAATACACGGTATTAAGAAATGGGGTATGTGAACATTTGATCAGGGTCATTTGGATGTTTTGGGATATAATTATGATTTAAAAAGAGAAAACACAGTAGTTTGACAATAAATGACTTCACCCAACCACTAACCATGAGTGGAGAAAAAGTTTTGGTGTTATCATTCATATTCTCTGAAAAAGGCCAAGAAAGCAAAAATTCTGCCAGGGTATGTAAACTTTTGAGCACAACTGTATATGTCTGTATGTATGTGCTCTGTGTACATACAGTACAATGTTTGTGTCACATAATGTGTTTGCATATATATTATCCACATTTATAAATACCGGCAGTGCAGACTAGAGTTCAAAGGTGTAAACATGTCAGTAACCAGCCAATGAACAAGTAAAATAATGGTCATTCATGGTGTAATTGGATTGTTTATGCCAGAACAAAAATCATTGTTCTCAGCAGAACATTACAGGGTTTAAACTGCAGATGTGCTGCTGATAAGATACTGTATGAGCACTGACTAACTAGTGATTGTTCTGTGCCTATCATTCTTTGATAGCCTGTTTAACTCTTTTCCCACATCAGGAGTAATAGTGTGCCGATGTCGGACTCCATCCCTTTGATGTTGCCTCCGGCAGTGAGCTCGCATCTTTCCCGGCACATGGCAGCTGTTTTGAACAGCCGCGGGTGGAATCGTGATCCACCAGCGGCTATTAACCCGTTAAATGCCGCTGTCAAACTCTGACAGTGACATTTAACATGCGCTTCCGGTGACCCCCAGCACGTCATCACAGGTCACTGGTGGGTTGTCATGACAACCAGAGGTCTCCTGGAGACCACTATGTGGTCGGCACTCATAGCAAGTGAGTAATTTAGCTACATATATAAGCGAACTGATCATCGTCTTTATGTAGCTGAGCAGACCGAGTTATAAAACAATAAAAAAAATTAAAAATACACATATTTGATATCGCCGTGTTCAGAATCGCCCGATCTGTCAATAAAAAAAAAAGGATTAACCTGATCGCTAAACAGCATTGCGAGAATTAAGTTTTTTGGTCACCGCATCATTTCATTAAAGTGCAATAACAGGCGATCAAAATATCATATGTGCACCAAGATGGTATAATTAAAAACGTCAGCTCGGCATGCAAAAAATAAGCCCGCACCCAACCCCAGATCCCGAAAAATGGAGACGCTACGGGTATTGAAAAATGGCAAAATTTTTTTTTTTTTTTTTAACAAAGTTTGGAATTTTTTTCACTAGTTAGATAAAAAATAACCTAGACATGTTTGGTGTCTGTGAACTCATAATGACCTGGAGAATCATAGCATTTAGTGAACCTAGTAAAAAAGCCAAACAAAAAACAAGTGTGGGATTGCACTTTTTTTGCAATTTCACCGTGCGCGGAATTTTTTTCCGGTTTTAAAGTACACGACATGGTAAAACCAATGGTGTCATTCAAATTACAACTCGTCCCTCAAAAAACAAGCCCTCACATGGCTATATTGATAGAAAAATAAAAAAAAGTTATGGCTCTGGGAAGAAGGGGAGCGCAAAACGAAAAAGCAAAAACAAAAATACCTCAGGGGGTTAAGGGGTTAAAGATGTAAGTAAACAAGTGCCAAACTACTGGCATATTGTCAATCACACTAGTTTAACGGCCTGAACTCAGTTTAATATGTTAGTATTTGGGGCCCCATTTTAGACTTTTGCCAAGGAACCCACTTTCTCTAAAAGCGGCCCTGAGGCTGATTATCTGATGTGCATGGACTTTTCTCGACTCTTCACCGACCAATGATGTGAAGGAAGAGAAGGATACGATACGATACACTTTATTGATCCCGGGGGGAAATTACAGTATTACAGCAGCAATGCAAACAGCAGTACATAAAATATTAGGACACAAATCTTGCACAGGTGTACCAACATTACATAATAAATAAAAGTGGGTAGTTCAGGTGTATAAGTCACTGTTAATTGACATTAGTACACCAGCCATCAGTCATTATTTTCTACCACCCTTAGGAAATTATTATACATCCCCATAGCAGTAGGTACAAACAATTTCCTGAAATTCTCCTTCTTGCACCTTAGTAGGATTAGACGGCTGCTGAATGTGCTCTTCTGCTTCAAGAACAGCTCGTATAGTGGGTGTGTATTATAGTTCATTATAGCCCTACACTTCTTCTGAATTCTATCCTGCAATACCTCCTCAAAAGAGTCAAGATGGAGGCCAACAGCTGCACTTGCCTTCTTGATAAGTTTGTTGAGTTTATTAGCGTCAGCTACTCGCACACTATTGCCCCAGCAAATGATAGCAAAAAAGATGGCACTTGCTACAACGGACTGGTAGAACATCTCCAGCATTTTACTGCACACATTGAACGACCTGAGCTTCTGAAGAAAGTACAGTCTGCTCATTCTCTTCTTGTAAACCTTTTCTGTATGACACCTCCAATCGAGTTTACTATTTGATTACTGTCAAGGTGAACCCCAAAATATTTGTAGCTCTCAACAATCTCAACCTCCTGGCCAGTAAGTAATCCTCCTTTTTCCTTCTATAACTTACCACCATCTCCTTGGTTTGTTTTCTTTACATTTAGTTCAAGACAGTTAGTCTGACACCAATCCACAAAGTCAGAAACCATCCTTCTATATTCCTCCTCACCCCGGCCCCCCACAACGCCCCCTGCAATCACGGAGTCATCTGAGAATTTTTGGAGGTGACAAAAATCAGATTTATACTGAAAGTCAGTTGTATACAATGTGAAAAGGAAGGGTGACAGCACTGTACCCTGAGGGGCTCCCACACTGCTCCATGCACTGCTAGATACCACCTCCCCCATCCTTACAAACTGAGGCCTGTAAGGGCAGTTGAAATTTCCAAGCCAACTCCTTGTGCTTTCAGGGGAGAAAAACAGCAACCAGAGGTGTCTGGCAGCACTTTTCTCCTCTCTCCTTGTTAAAAACACATGAACTCTTAGCATCTACAGAAACAAAAAGACACTTGAAAGAGATTTAGTGATCATAGAAGAATACACAGGGTTATGCAGATTTACAGTTATGCAGATTTAAAAAAAAAGTATATGCAAAACTGTTGCCCTCAGTCAGGTTAATGCTACTGACGTGCGGCACACTCCCTAAACTCAAACTCCTTAGTAACATGTGAAGGAAGAAAGAAAACTCAATGAGAAATATTCATGGACCAGTAATCAAATAGTAATTATAATAAACAGTGGAAAAAACAACAATGCCTGCACCAAAATAAATTATTAAAAACAATATACAGGATGCCCAATACTTCAAGAGGACCTGTCACCATATTTTTCATGTTGAACTGGACACAAAATCTAATTGCTGAAGAGCAGAATAAAACGTTTGTTTTATTTTATGTCACCGCTCTGTTAGAGATATTAGCAATCAAATACGGTATTTGGCACTTAATGAGTTAACCTTAGTTAAGTTCTAGTGGGTGTTATCAGACAGTTGTTACTTGTGTATTATGCTCCTCCTGTATGATGCTGACCAATCATAAGCAGGCGGCAACCTGTGATGATGTCATCTGGTGTCACAGTCCACAGGTTCTGCCAGCCAGAGTGTGTAGCCTAAATATTACAAAGCAAAGAAGAGTGGAAATATTAACTGGAGTTATTAGCTCTATGACCTATGCTTCTGTGCTGTGTAATATAGCAGTTGCGGGTTGTGAACACACCTTTAAGCATTACTCACTATTTGATAAGTACAGCATTTGATTGATAAGAACTGGAACTATTACCATGTTTTATAAATTTACCTATTTTCTGTAGGCTCACGGATGGTTACAGCATAGTTCTTGCAGTCTGCACCAGGCCTGAGAATTAAATTGCCGTCATTTTCATCCTTCATGAGCATCTCGGTAGCTTGTTGGCGAGATACGGAGTAAAAGCACCTTTAAAGAGTTAGAAAAAACAATAACTAATTCTGACATAGTGAAGAATGACCAGGAGCATTTATTCCCTATAAGAGAATGTAAAATTTGGGTATAGGTTAATGTAACCCAACATTCTACCTCAACCATCACGTGGTCAAAGGATGCCCTGGAGCCCTAAATTTACAGAGGACCTTTCACAATATTTTTTTATTTAAACTGTCTAGGGCAGTAAAAAGAGGCAGAGGGGAAGATCACAACTTTTTTCCTCCACATATCTGGATCAGCGTGTGAGCAGTGAACATCATCATGGAAGCAGATCTACCATGGATAGATCGAGACCGTTTTATGTGGATGTTCACTGCTCATACTGCAGCTCTCCTCCTCCCAGAGCTGTAATGACAGGAAGTGATAGGAGAGAGGAGTAGTCAGGGTGAAAATGTCTGCTTGCCTCGTTTTGTCCTGTATGACCCTGCCTTCTTACGAGTGGATAAGATCATACAGGGGAATAAGAAAACACACCCAGTAAATAATTTCTCTGTGAATGCCCCCTTAGTTGAAGGTGAAATTTGCACTTGTATGACAATAACGTAATCAGGACCTGAACCAATCAGACCCCGATGATTTAAAACCAGACAAACCCTTTAACTTTCAACTTTACAATCAGTACATTAAATAATATTATTAGTAGAAGTATTAATTACAGTATTTTACTATACACTTACTGAGGCATTCTAATAGCATTCTCTACATCTTCATAGGTAGATGGAAAAGTTGGGGAAAGTGTGCAAGGTGAAGTACTAATGACGTCTTCAAAAGATCCTGATGCTCTCCTTGAGGATTCCTTTTCTAAGACCTCTTTGAGTTGAATTATTTGTCCAGGTAACAAAGTCAAAGAAGTTGGAACCGACAGCTAGAGGCAAACAATAAATAGTTCATCCCAGGCAAAACACATATAAAATACCATGAATAATACCAGTCCCATATTTGGAAATCACTTGCATTTTGGAGTTTGTACTAAAGGAAAGTGTTTTCAAATAGTGCAATAGTACTTTATAAAATACAGTACTAAAAATATCCAAAACATGTCAAACATTTGTAGCCACTGCAAACTGCATCTGTATCCCAACATAATATTGGGCATATGAGGTAAAAGTAAGTAAAAAAAATAGGCTTAAGTGAGGATCAATTACCCCATGTCCAACTATGTAAGGTAATCGTTACTTTACCACAGTACCAGGGACCTGGGAGATGTCTGCTTCCTTCTTTCTATTTTCAAATGTAGGGCTATTTTGGAGAGGGGCAGTTTGTGGGGGGATATTATGGAGAGGGGCAATGTGGGGGGATATTATTCAGATGGACAATGTGGGGGGGATAATATGGATAGGGTCAATGTGGGGGATACTATGGAGAGGAGCAGTGTGGGAGAAATATTTTGTGCAGGAAGGACAGTGAGAAGCAATTATTTATTCAAGAGTGCAGCATGGGAGATATTTTTATTTATGAGCAATATAATAATACTTTAATGTTTAAGGGCACTTTGTCGGTATGTGCTGCTGAAGACAGTGAAGAGGGAAGTCTGAAGAGATGAGCTATTTTTGGTGCTGCATTCATGTACTGACAGTGGTTCTGGCCTTGTACTGATGATGGTTCCAGTGCTGCATTCATGTACTGCTGGTGGTTCTGGCCCTGCATTCATGTTCTGATGGTGGTTCTGATGCTGAATTCATGCACTGAAAGTGGCTCTAGTGCTGCACTCATGTGGACAGTGGCTCTCATCTTGTACACATGCAGTAATACATAATATGCTTCATGCCTATGTTAAAACTTAAAAATCCACAAAAATTAAACATTTCAGATTATGAAGAAGATTTGGCAAGTCTCTGCTCAAAAACATCAGTTAGGGTTAATGTATGTTCACACTGATTTTTTGAAGCAGAAACTTTGCTAATCCTCCACAAATTCTTAAATCTTGGTTATGGTGATGTATTCATGTCAGTACCAATTTACATGGGCCTTATCCCTCTGCAGCCAATTTTTGGTTTTACATATACATTTATCCGTCCCCTTTTTCAAGGAGCCATAACTTTTTTATTTTTCTGTCGAAATAGCTATATGACAGCTTTTTATTGAGGGATGAGTTATAGTTTTGAGGAGTTGCTGGGGCCATGACGTGTGTGTGTGGGGGACTGTGGGGGTAATGATGCTATGTAAAGGGGGGGTTGGCGTCAACATACTGTGTGGGGGACTGTGAGGATATCATACTGTGTGTGTGTGTGTGTGTGTGTGTGTGTGTGTGCGTGTGTGGTGGGGTGCATCTTACCATGGATATGGTGTCTGTGGGGTGCATGATAATGCTTGGAGGGCAGTGGAGGCCATGACATTCTGTGGGGAGCTTTGGGGTCCATGATACTGTGTGTTGTAAGATGCTCTGTGAGGAGCTGTCCACGGACTAAAGACTATTGGACCAATGCACGTAGAGAACGTAGAGAAGAGTCCACAGCTCTATGGGTTGCCGACTTTTTCTAGCATGGAGCACAGGTTACGTCAATATTGTTGTATTTTATTAGAGATTTACTTGCATTGTTTTATTAGTGATTTGCTTGATCATCCGTTTAGCCTCAGGAATCAATATTTCCATTTGGTGACTGTAAGTAGAGGAAGACGTGCAGCCTTGATCTTATGCACACATAAGGCCAAACCCAAGATTAGTAACTAAGGAACCTGATCATTCCATTATTCTTACAGCCAATAGCCCCATTGTGTGGATGGGGACTGTAGATTCAGGGGAGCCATCACTTTAGGGGTTCTCACATGCAGTTCCAGGTGATGGGCTTATGGAATATACTTAATTCTTTAAACTAAAAGCAAATGTTTAAGGGGAAGGGAGGAAAAGAAGCCACATGGTCAGTCAGGCAGTTGGAAAGGTGACGTAGAAGGGAGAGGATTGAGGATGACGTCCTGGAGCACATGTATGGATGACCTATGGAGTTTTGGAGATCGGTTGCCAACTGGGCAGGACACACGTGCTACTGTTGAGGGATCTATTGTCAGGATTTTAGGAACTTTCTTAACTCGAACTGTTGATGTTGGACACATGGGCTTTGGTTGTGTTACCTGTCATTTGAAGAAGCGTGGACTGTGACTAGAGACTTCAGGTACTTCTCACAAAATTAGAATATCATAAAAAAGTTAATTTATTTCAGTTCTTCAATACTAATACAATGCCTATGTATCTTAAGCTGATTGTTTCTCTATTTGTAATTACTGACAAAGTCCATAAAAATGACTGCCACCTTAACTCTTACCAATTCTGAGAACTTCTGTGTCCATATTCATCAAGACAGGCAATTTTCATAACGGTCTTGATGAGGGTGTATGTAAGAGTTGGGTGCTACTGATTCACTAATAGTGGACTGGAGTAAGATTTCTGGAGTAAGGAACGCCCCATATTGTCATGAATGGCATCACTCCCCAGCTGTGGTGGATCAGGGAGAAAATGCCAAAAATACGCAAAATCTTTGTACAACTCCGAGTTTCCTCAACATTCTGTGACTTTTCAAAACCATTTACTGCCGAATTTTGATTAAATTGCTTTAATGCACTTTTATTGACTGCTGACTTATTTCTCCATTGTAGTTTTTAACCTCTTTAGGACAAGGCCCTTGGGATGCTTTGGAGAACTAAATTCCATTTTGTAGAACAATGGAAAAAAAGTTGAAAATTAAATGATCTCTAAAAGGCTTAAAGTTAAAGATGACACAGTTCCTTTGTATTTTAGGCAAAAAGAATATCTTTCACAGTTTAAAAATTACAAAAAGGAAAATGGGCCAATGCAAAAGTATGGGCACCCTGCATGAGTAATACCTAGTAGCACCCACTTTTGCAAGTATCACAGCTTGTAAATGCTTTTTGTAGCCAGTCAAGAGTCTTTCAATTCTTGTTTGAGGGATTTTCATCCATTCTCCCTTGGAAAATTTTTCCAGTTCTGTGGAATTCTTCCTGGGTCATCTTGCATGCACTGATATTTTGAGCTCTAGCCACAAATTTTGAATAATGTTCAGATCAGGGGACTGTGAAGGCCATTGTAAAACCTTCAGCTTGAGCCTATTGTGAATTTTGACTTGAGTTTAGTATCATTATCCATTTGTAGAAGTCATTCTCTTTTCAACTTCAGCTTTTTTACAGATGGTGTTATGTTTGCATCAAGAATTTGTTGAAATTTATTTTAATTCATTCTTCCCTCTACCCATGAAATGTTCCTCGTGCCATTGGCTACAACACAAAGTATGATTGATCCACCCCATGCTTAATGGTTGGCGAGATGTTCTTTTCCTGAAATTCTGTGCACTTTTTTCTCCACACATACAACAATTTATTCTCAAACTACTGTGTTTTCTCTTTTTAAATCTTAATGACAACTCAAAACATCCAAATGACCCTGGTCAAAAGTTCACATACTCCATTTCTTAATACTGTGTATTGCCCCCTCTAACATCAATGACAGCTTGAAGCCTTTTGTGGTAGTTGTGGATGAGATTCTTTATTTTCTCAGATGGTAAAGCTGCCCACTCTTCTTGGCAAAAAGCCTCCAGTTCCTGTAAATTCCTGGGCTGTCTAGCATGAACTGCGTGCTTGAGATCTCCCCAGAGTGGCTCAATAATATTGAGGTCAGGAGACTGAGATGGCCACTCCAGAACCTTCACTTTGTTCTGCTGTAGCTCATGACAGGTCGACTTGGCCTTGTGTTTTGGAATGTTTTCATGTTGGAACATCCAAGTACGTCCCATGCGCAGCTTCCGGGCTGATGATTGCATATTTGCCTCCAGTATTTGCTGATAACGTGCTGCATTCATCTTTCCTTCAACTTTGACCAAGTTTCCTGTGCCTTTGTGTTAGAATCTATTTAGTTTGACCATCCGCCATCTTGTTGTGGTTTTCTGGCCGCTGGTCTTTTTCTCCTGGTGCTGGGCTTGTCGTTGGTCAGGTGATTTTATCACCCTTTATTACCCTGCACCTGCCCCCCAGTCCTTGCTGGATATCAGTATTAATCCGCTTGAGTTCTGGCTAGGAGCTTTGATAGCTTTATGTTATAGTTTGTGCAGTTCTGGGAACTCTAGTTCTGCTTGCTTAATCTTTTTGTTTTTTCCTTTTGTTTCTGCAGCTTCCACTATTTCACTGCTAGGAGGTTACCAGTGTTTTGTACCCAGTCCCTAGATATTTCAGGGATACCCTTCCCCCCACCTTCAGGTCTTCACTCGAGTCTAGACTAGGAAACGTCGGTGGGTTTATTCTCATGGAATAGGTCGCCCGCCCTATCGTAGGGATCGAGTCTACTCCCAATGCAGGGTGTTATGTTTTGTAGCTGAGGAGAGCAGGCAAAAACGGCAATACACCAGAGAGGCTGGAATCTACTGGATTGCAGCACCCTGACCAACCACCACAACTAAAGGCAGCCGTGGAGCTTTCCTACGTTGGTCCTAGACGCGTCGTCACAGCCTGAGAGGCTAACCACACCTAAAGATAGAAAGAGGAAAGCTATCTGCCCCAGAGCAGATCCCCAAAGAACATAGGAAGCCCCCAAACATGTAATGGCGGTTAGACAAGATGAAATACAGACACAGACAGAAAATAGTATGCGCAAACGCTGGGGCCAAATCTGACTTAGACAGAAAAGGATAGGAAGGATACTTACTGCAATCCAAAAAAACCCTAAAAAAAAACAACGCTACTAATTGCAAAAACACCTGAGCTCACACGACCTCTACCACCTAAATTAGTTCTCTGGTGTAACAAAACTAAGCCGCAGCCACAGAAAAAAAAACTGGAAAAGGCAAATGAACAAACAACAATGGCTCCAGAGGAACCGAGAGGAGACCAAGCCCCCCGGGGAGGGGAACCTGGCCAACCTCACAGAAATGCAGAGAAATATACAAATAGCAAGCACAAAAACAAAAAAAACTGAAAATATCTTATCTGAGAGCAGGAGAAGAGGCAAGACTCAGCAAGCTTCCAAGTGAACCTGGAAACAACGTTGAGACAAGAACAATTGATCACCGGCAACCATGATGGGGGGAAACCTCCCTTATATCCAGCCAGTCCGTGATCCCCGATTGCCAATCCTCATTGAATGGTTCAGTACTGTTTGCAACCACCAGAGGGAGCTTCTGCTCAGAATTCATTTCTAAAACATTCATAACAGCAGGGTCAGCTTCTTTCCCTCCTTTCCTATTCCTTAGTTTCAGATCCGTAACACTTTGTAGCTTACACACCCCCAAAACATCAGCGATCCACCTCCGTGCTTTATAGTAAGAATGGCGCTCCTTTCATAATAGGCCTTGTTGACCTCTCCAAATGTAACGTTTATGGCTGTGGCCAAAAATTTCAATTTTGGTCTCATCATTCCAAATTTGTCATGTGTGCATTGCCACGAAGATCGTCGCGGTTGCACATTTTGACTTCTCACAGCTGATCTGCTGTTTCTTTGTGTTTGGCAGCTAGGGAGTTAATTCTGTCTGTGCTCGGTGCTGGGACTGGGTGCAGTTTCTCCCGGCTGCAATTGATTATTTGTTGATTGGTTTCCTTTAAATTCCTGGTTGTCTGCTTGGGGAGTTGCCAGTGAAACCTTCATGCAGACCACAGATAGGAATGAATCTGTATAGACTTTAGTTGTGAGCTCCTTAGTTGTTCTAAGCTCAACTTGGTTAGAGTTTATTTCCCAGACCATTTATGTTCCTTTGGTGTTTGAGTGTGTATGCAAGCGAGTGTTATCCTGTCTGTCTTATATGTCTAATCTGTGTATTTAGCTGAGATCAGCCCATATCCCTTTGGTGGTAGTCAGGATCCTTCTTAGGACTGATTACAGGGTTCAGGGTCTGATAGGAGACAGGGTTAGGTTGGAGACTTGGACCTCTGAACCATTATCAGTACCTCCAAGGTGAGGGATTAGTTAGGACCCCAGTTTAGGGTCAGGTTAGATCCCGGTCCACCTCTTTCCTGTTTCAGCTCATCAAGTCCTCAAGATTAACCCCGAGTTCAGCAGATATCGTGTCAGGTAAATCTATTCTATACTTACATGCTGATGTTGCTATACTAGTTGTTGTATAGAGTGTTGTTCCTGTATTAATAGTTTACTGACATTGTATACATATCATTAGACAGCGTGACATTTTCACTGGCCATAAAAATTATCTCCAGTTACCATGGATCCAGTAGCCCAGCTGGCTATGCAGTTGCAGGGATTATCCATGGAGCTGACGGACATTAAGTCCAAAGTTTTGTCTCCCCTGGAGCAAACCAGAGTTGAACCTAAAGTAGCTCTCCCGGACAGGTTCACTGGTGGGCGAGACAAATTTTTCACCTTCCGGGAGGCATGTAAATTGTATTTTCGGCTTCGGCCTCGATCATCAGGGAGTGATGAGCAGAGAGTGGGAATTGTTATCTCACTTCTGCAAGGGGACCCTCAATCCTGGGCATTTTCCCTTCCTCCGGGATCCCCGGCTCTACTGTCTGTAGATCAATTTTTTACTGCCCTGGGATTGGTATATGATGACCCAGATCGGGTCTCTCTTGCTGAGACAAAATTACGTAAGATACAGCAGGGAGATCGTCCTGCAGAGGAATTTGCTTCTGAGTTTCGTAGATGGGCCACAGATACTCAGTGGAATGACCCAGCTCTTAGGAGCCAGTTTTGTCATGGGCTTTCTGATAAATTAAAAGACGTTTTGGCTCAGTATGAGTCTCCTCATTCACTGGAGGCTGCTATGGCCTTAGCTATCCGTACTGATAGACGGCTTCGGGAGAGGGGTGAGGTAACCCCACTCCCTGTTGTTTCTCCACCTACCACTAAAGTCCCTTATGTTGAGGTTCCCCTTGTCTGTTCGGATGAGCCTATGCAGTTGGGAGGGACATCATTTCGTAGGAGGGGATTGGCGGTACGCCGCAGGACTAGAAGATGTTTTTTCTGCGGGAAAGAGGGACATTTTGTTGGAGAATGTCCATCCCGTGCCTTGTTGAGCCAAAAGTCGCCGGAAAACTGTTAATCCCAGGTTGTGTGGTGGACGACAACCTGGGAGTATGTATTTCATCCGCCAGTTCTTCTCAGTTCCTTGTACCAGTGGAGGTGGTGGTTGGTACGAGAGTGGAGAGATTGTCTGTTCTTCTTGATAGTGGTTCCGGGGCTAATCTGGTTGACGCTCAGTTTGCTCAGGCTCAAGGTATGCATCTGAGTGTATTGGTCAAACCGATCCCTATATTCTCCATTGACGCCAGGCCTCTCGGCCAAGGTAGCTTTGTTCATGAGGTTCATAACATTGACCTTCGGGTAGGGGCAATACATAGGGAACAATTATCTTGTTATGTGTTGGAGGGTCTACCTACTCCCATTGTGTTGGGACTTCCTTGGTTGGTTAAACATGATTAATTGGCAGTCCAGAGAAATAAGCCAATGGGGTGAGTTTTGCAAAAGCAACTGCATGAACACAGTCATCAGTGCGGTCGTGCCTAGTACATTGCCTCCTTTTTTGGAGGATTTTGGGGATGTTTTCTCTGAGGAGGGGTGTCAGGAGTTGCCTCCTCATCGCGTGTATGACTGCTCTATTAATCTCCTTCCTGATGCTAAGTTGCCTAAAGCTAGGTTGTATAATCTTTCTGGTCCTGAGAGGCAGGCTATGAAAGATTATATTTCTGAAAGTCTGGCCAAAGGGCATATTAGACCTTCATCTTCCCCAGTAGCCGCGGGGTTCTTCTTTGTGAAGAAGAAAGATGGAGGCCTACGCCCTTGCTTGGATTTCCGCGAACTTAATCGGATTACTGTTCGAGATCCGTATCCACTCCCTCTTATTCCTGATCTCTTCAATCAAATTGTTGGCGCCAAATGGTTCTCTAAATTGGATCTCAGGGGGGCGTATAATCTGATTAGGATAAAAGAGGGGGATGAGTGGAAAACGGCGTTTAACACGCCGGAGGGACATTATGAGAACCTTGTCATGCCTTTTGGTCTGACTACTGCACCAGCAGTATTCCAACATTTTGTTAATTACATTTTTCGTCACCTTGTGGGGCTGTTTGTGGTTGTATATTTGGACGACATTTTAATTTACTCGCCAGATCTTGTGTCTCATCAGGAGCGTGTGAGACAGGTGTTGCAGATCTTGCGAGACAATAAACTATACGCCAAACTGGAGAAGTGTGTATTTGCCGTACAGGAACTTCAGTTTTTGGGTTTTTTGGTGTCAGCCTCCGGTTTCCGTATGGACCCTGAAAAGGTGAGAGCAGTGCTTGAATGGGATCAGCCAGGGGATCTTAAGGCTCTGCAGCGTTTTTTGGGGTTTGCTAACTACTACCGGAAATTTATTTGTAATTTCTCATCTGTCGTGAAACCTCTCACTGACATGACAAGAAAAGGGATGGATTTTTCTAAATGGTCGGACAAAGCTTGCCAAGCCTTTTCCTCTTTGAAGAAATGTTTTGCTTCGGCACCCGTTCTCATCCAACCAGATGCATCTCAGCCGTTCATTGTGGAGGTGGATGCGTCTGACGTAGGGGTGGGTGCTATATTGTCCCAGGGTCCGTCCCTGGTAAATGGCATCCGTGCGTTCTTTTCTAAGAAATTGTCGTCCGCCGAAAGGAATTATGATATCGGCAATAGGGAACTTTTGGCCATTAAGTTAGCTTTTGAAGAATGGCGTCACTTTTTGGAGGGGGCAGTCCACCCGGTTACCGTTATTACTGATCACAAGAACCTGTTGTATTTGGAATCCGCTAAGCGTCTGAATTCCAGACAAGCTCGATGGTCGTTGTTTTTTACCAGGTTTAATTTTGTCGTCACTTATCGCCCGGGGTCTAAGAATGTAAAGGCTGATGCCTTGTCTCGCAGTTTCCCAGGGGCCGGGAAAATGGATGACCCGAGTCCTATCCTTCAGGAGGGGGTGGTAGTGTCGGCTGTATTTTCTGAGCTTGAGGAGGAGGTGTTAGAGGCTCAGGGGGACGCGCCTGCAGGACCTCCAGGGAGACTGTTTGTCCCAAATCTGTTGAGACAAAAGGTTATTGAGGCACATCATAATTCTGCTCTAGCAGGACATCCAGGGAGTAAGGCTACTTTAGATCTCCTTTCTCGCCGGTTTTGGTGGCCTAATGCTAATAAAGATGTTATAACTTTTGTCGCGTCATGTGGGGTGTGTGCTCGCTCTAAAACCCCTCATACCCGTCCGTCTGGGACCCTTTTACCCTTGAAACTTCCGGAGCGTCCATGGACTCATTTATCTATGGACTTCATTACGGACCTTCCTCCGTCGTCAGGGAATACTGTCATACTGGTGGTTGTTGACAGGTTCAGTAAGATTGCACATTTCGTTGCTCTTCCTGCACTCCCTAATGCTAAAACTCTGGCGCAGGTGTTCATTAGGGAGATCGTTAGACTTCATGGGTTGCCTTCTGATGTGGTGTCAGATAGGGGGTCTCAGTTTGTGTCCAAATTTTGGAGGGCATTTTGTTTACGTCGGGGGATGCAATTGTCATTTTCCTCGGCTTTTCATCCGCAGACCAATGGTCAGACAGAGCGTCTGAATCAGAGCTTAGAGACATATCTCCGGTGTTTTGTTTCAGAGAACCAAGAGGACTGGTCTTCTTTCTTGCCTCTGGCAGAGTTCGCTCTTAACAACAGGCGGAGCGAGTCCACTGGTAAGTCCCCGTTTTTTGGGGCATATGGTTTCCATCCCCAGTTTTGTACTTTCAATGGGGGGGACCCTTCTGGGGTTCCTGAGGAGGAGCGTTTCTCGTCGTCACTTGCTTCTGTGTGGAGAGGTGTATTGAATAATCTGAGTGCGATGGGGAACCGTTACAAACGTATGGCTGATAGGAGGAGAGTTTCTGGTCCAGATCTGAATGTGAACGATCTGGTATGGTTGTCTACCAGGAATATAAAACTTAAGGTGCCCTCCTGGAAACTGGGTCCCAGATTCATCGGGCCGTTCAGGATCAGTTCCATAATTAATCCTGTGGCATTTCGTCTGGACCACCCTCCTACGTTTAAAATTCATAATGTGTTCCACAAGTCATTACTTAAAAGGTATGTGGCACCAGTCATACCGTCACCTCTACCTCCTCCTCCTGTGTTGGTCAATGGTAACTTGGAATTTCAAGTATCAAAGATCATTGACTCACGTCTGAATCGCCGGTCCCTTCAGTACTTGGTGCATTGGAAGGGGTATGGTCCAGAGGAGAGGACGTGGGTCCCTGCGTCTGATGTTAACGCAGATCGTTTGGTTCGGACCTTCCACAGAACTCACCCGGGCAGGCCTGGCCCTGAGGGTCCGGAGGCCCCTCGTAGAAGGGGGGGTACTGTCATGTGTGCATTGCCATGAAGATCGTCGCGGTTGCACATTTTGACTTCTCACAGCTGATCTGCTGTTTCTTTGTGTTTGGCAGCTAGGGAGTTAATTCTGTCTGTGCTCGGTGCTGGGACTGGGTGCAGTTTCTCCCGGCTGCAATTGATTATTTGTTGATTGGTTTCCTTTAAATTCCTGGTTGTCTGCTTGGGGAGTTGCCAGTGAAACCTTCATGCAGACCACAGATAGGAATGAATCTGTATAGACTTTAGTTGTGAGCTCCTTAGTTGTTCTAAGCTCAACTTGGTTAGAGTTTATTTCCCAGACCATTTATGTTCCTTTGGTGTTTGAGTGTGTATGCAAGCGAGTGTTATCCTGTCTGTCTTATATGTCTAATCTGTGTATTTAGCTGAGATCAGCCCATATCCCTTTGGTGGTAGTCAGGATCCTTCTTAGGACTGATTACAGGGTTCAGGGTCTGATAGGAGACAGGGTTAGGTTGGAGACTTGGACCTCTGAACCATTATCAGTACCTCCAAGGTGAGGGATTAGTTAGGACCCCAGTTTAGGGTCAGGTAGATCCCGGTCCACCTCTTTCCTGTTTCAGCTCATCAAGTCCTCAAGATTAACCCTGAGTTCAGCAGATATCGTGTCAGGTAAATCTATTCTATACTTACATGCTGATGTTGCTATACTAGTTGTTGTATAGAGTGTTGTTCCTGTATTAATAGTTTACTGACATTGTATACATATCATTAGACAGCGTGACAAAATTACCTTGTTCCAGAAGTTTTGAGGCTTGTCTCTGTGCTGTTTTGCGTATTGTAGGTGAGATACTTTGTGGCATTTGCGTAGTAATAACTTACTTCTGGCGACTCGACCATGCAGCCCATTTTTGTTCAAGTGCCTCCTTATTGTGCATCTTGAAACAGCCACAAAGCTAGTTTTCAGAGAGTCCAGTATGTCAGCTTATGTTATTTGTGGGTTTTTCTTTGCATTCCGAACAATTTTCATGGCTGTTGCGGACAAAATTTTTGTTGTTCTACCTGACCGTGGTTTTGTTTTTACAGAACCCCTGATTTTTCATTTGTTAATCACAGTTTAAACGCTGCTGACTGGCATTATCATTTCCTTGGATATCTTTGTGGATATCTTTTTGTATCCCTTTCCTGTTTTATACAGTTCAACTACCTTTTCCATAGATCCATTGACAATTCTTTTGCTTTCCCCATGACTCACAATCTTAGAAACGTCAGTGGTTGGATGAAAGATGCAAGAGTCTGTCTGGATCCCAGAAACTCACTCAGCTTTTATGCACACACACTGATTACAAGCAAACAGGTCACAGGTGAGGATGTTACCTTTAGTAGCCATTCAAACCCATTTGTGTCAACTTCTGTGCATGTTATCAGGCCAAAATCACCAAACTTTTGATCAGGGTCATTTGGATATTTTGGGTTGTCATTATGATTTTAAAAGAGAAAACACATTAGTTTGACAATAAATGGCTTCACTCAACCACTAACTATGAATGGAGAAAAAGTTTTGGTGTCATCATTCATATTCTCTGAAAAAAGGCCAAGAAAGCAAAAATTATGTTGGGGTACGTAAGCTTTTGAGCACAACTGTACATTTGTTCATTGTGGAAAAAAAGTTCTATTTTAAACTTATCGGTACACAGGACTAGTTTCCAAAATGCATCAGGCTTATTTAGATATTCTTTTGCATACTTCTGACACTGAATTTTATGGTGAGAATACAGGAGAGGTTTTCTTATTAAGACTCTTCCATGAAGGCCATATTTGTGCAAGTGTCTCTGAACAGTAGAACAATGTACCACAACTCCAGAATCTGCTATAAATCTTTTTAAGGTCTTTTACAGTGAAGTGGGGGTTCTGATTTGCCTCTCTAGCAATACTTCGAGCAACTCTCACTGAAATTTTGCTTGGTCTTCCAGACCTTATGTTGACCTCCACTGTTCCTGTTAACTGCCATTTCTTAATTACATTTTGAACTGAGGAAAGGGCAACTTGAATACATTTTTCTATCTTCTTATAATCTTCTCATGCTTTGTGGGTCTCCACCATTTTCATTTTCAGAGTGCTAGACAATTGATTAGAAGAACACATGGCTGCTGTTTTTTGGCACAAGGTTAGATGAGGTTGGGTTTTTATAAAGTTTGGAAATTTGCATCACCTGGCCTTTCCTAATGATGATTATGAAGAAGCCAAAATTACACTATATTTTTTTGCCTAAAATACAAAGGAATTGTGTGATCTTTAACTTTAGGCCTTTAAGAGATCATTTGATCTTAAACTTGCTTAACTGTTCACAACAGTAATTTTGACCAGGGGTGGCCAAACTTTTACATGCCCCTGTAAATAGCAGTAGGTCATCATTTGAAGTCTTGCTATGGTCCATTAAAGGGTCATTGCCATTTCTACTTTTCATGGCTGAGATGAGAATAACTGGTTCCTGGTCCTGACCACCAGAAACAGGGTTATGGAAACAAATGAGCACAGCTGTGCTATGCTGACAGCGTAACTACCATAAAATTGACATGGAATTATGGAAATATTAGCAAGCAGTTAACTCCGGGTACTCTGGTTTCCTTCCACACACAAAATACATGCTAATATGGAATTTAGATTGTGAGCCCCAGTGGTGACAGTGATGATGATGTCTGTAAAGCGCTGTATAATATTTGGGTGATATACAAGCATAACAAATAAATCATAAATACTAAAGCAAACAACGCTGTAGGCTTAGCTCACAAGTTGCAGACACAGTGTAATTTGATCTGTATATGTTCCCTTAGTAATATTTTATTTTTTGTATACCTGAGACACAGTCAGAATAAAGCCTTTCCACTCTTCAGCAACCTCCGCTGTTTCAGTCTGCAATATCAATCAAAACATATTATACGTAGGCCAAATGTGTGGATGTTTAGATTTTATTTCCTTGAATTTAGCCGATATCTGATCAAATTTAAACTATTTCAGAAGATAAATCACAGTTATATATAAAGGATTTCTGTACTTTTAAAAAATGTATTTTATAGCTAACGTGCTTAATAAACAATGTAGAAATCACTTTATTTGAAACATATGTTGTTTTACCTTGAAAAATTATTACAGAGAGATAGCTGCTGTCTGTAGCTGGTCATTCTATAATCCTCTCCAGCAAGGCAAAAGAAGAAAGCAGCACTCACCGCTGGCAAATGCTTCATATATGACGAATAACAGATAATATTGGATTTGATATTGGTGAGTGCCTGTTTTTACTTTTGCATTTCTATGTAAACCTCTCCAGCAAGGCAAAAGTAGAAAGTATTACTCATCGCTGGCAAATGCTTCATATATGATGGATAAGCAAGGAGTTTGTATGTTCTCCCTGTGTTTGCGTGGGTTTCCTCCGGGTACTCCGGTTTCCTCCCACATTCCAAAAACATACAGATAGGGAATCTAGCTTGTGAGCCCCATCGGGGACAGCGACGATAATGTGTGCAAACTGTAAAGCGCTGCGGAATATGTTAGCGCTATATAAAAATAAAGATTATTATTATAAGAGCTAATATTAGATTTTCTAGTGGTGAGTGTCTGATTTAATTTGCATTGCTGGAGGAAATTGTGTAGGGATCTTTAAGGAGCTGAGCACCACCATGTCTGACAAAAAGTGAGGGGGTGGAATCTGTAACTAATTACCATGTGCCAGCATTTTTTATTGCTAAACTGTTACCATTGCATTATCCATCTTTTGGTAATAGAGGCCCCAAAATGGATTACAGAAAATGAGGAAGGGCCTTTGATATAGATGAGCAATTCCATTTATGCAGAGCTGCTCTGGTGTCCTGTCTGATGCTGTTGACTTCCTGACCTGACCTCGCATCCTGGGCACCCT
The DNA here is from genome assembly GCA_033576555.1 of Oophaga sylvatica. NCBI lineage: Eukaryota > Metazoa > Chordata > Amphibia > Anura > Dendrobatidae > Oophaga > Oophaga sylvatica. The sequence continues at coordinate 305,897,084 of JARQOD010000001.1, read as the reverse complement.
GGCACTTTACTAGGCCCTGCGACCTCATGATATCAAGGCATATAATGTCATCTTGCGAGGCCTAAAGATTGGATCTTGATCATGACGTCACAGGGCCTAGTAAGCTCAAAAGGCGCTAAAGATGACAGGCTAAGAATGCCAGGGAGCAAAGAAGTGAAGAATGAGAAGCTGGAAGTGAAGGTTGGCTGCCACACAGGTTTGGACTGGATGTTAGACCGGGGCAGTGACAATCAAATTGCTCGTCTCTAATCTTCATATCACTGCTCCTGCCCTTCCATCTGTCAAAGACATACAGCCAAAACAAAAAAGTGGGATTTCAGTATATGACAGGCCATCCATTCGATAAAGGTGGGCACAATGTATGAAGGAATATGAGAAAAAATAAGTACCAGTACCTATAGTGCTCATAGAATGCCAATGAAAGATAACTGTTCACTGAAAAGAAATGAATGACAACTTATAGAGCATGATAATATTAGGACATAATAGTCTTTTATGTGAATCTGAGGCAGTATAAACTTGTCATGGAAGTTAAAGGCATGATGACCATGCCTTTCTACTGGTTTACTGTAAAAGGACTGGCAAGGTTTAGAGGCAGAGTAGGATTACAGCACATGGAGACCATTCCTACCCTAGCACCTTATATAGGTGTTTTATATGCATCGCCATCAAATTCTATACAGCGGAAGGACGTAGAAAATCATATAATCTACATTCTCTACATTGTGGGACACTGGAAGGTCTGTGTATTGGCAAAAAAAATAATAAACATCTTGTGTGACTCAGCTGATGATGCTAGTTACATTCTGTAGGTATGACTATAGTATAAATGTTACATAACACAGACAAGACTTAAGAAAAGAATAAATGTCATTGTACTGTGACGCTGCGGAGCAATAGAAGGCTTATTCTTTAGATGAATCAGGAAACATACTTGTATTTATTTGCCAAATACAGAACGCTGCTGTTACGTGATGTAACTCACCTTTATGTACACTTCCTCATTCGGAAACTGCAGTATAACTTCTGTCCAGTGAGTCTGGCTGGGATATTTGTCAGTCACCGATGACAAATACATCAGATCTATGCTGTCAGTAAACTGTTTAGGATAAGCAATGCAGTTAGGTAAGTTACATATATAGAAGCCACAACTCTTAATCTTACCATTAGCAGAAATAACAAACATATGAACCTGCTACATGCATGGGTAGACCACAGCCAAAGGTAATTAGGAAAATTCAGAATGGAGTAACTTGGATTATCAAATCTGACATGATATAAACCTGCTAGTGGCGGGGTTACACAGATTAGCTGGACTGGTTTGCACGAAACACCCAATCTGACAATGTAATCTCCTGCTGAGAAAACACTGATTGTATTGAAATTACAGCACACAGTCCAGTAAGTGACACATCGCGGAAATCAGGGTCTCTTCCCCTACATTACGCTGTTGTCAGATTAGATAGAGTAAACCTGCTGACAGGCAGATCTGCCACAAGATTTTAAAATAAAAACTGTATACATTACTAAATACAGTAAAACTCTTACACTGGAAAAAAGATGGTGAATTTACTTTAATAATCTATTGCACAATGGTTGTACAATCCTTCTTAATCATCTGCCCACCCAGATTAACAGTTCCTCAGTGTCCCTCCTCCCTGTTGCTGAGATCTCCTACTGCTCAGTATAAGCTGCTGATGAGCTATTTGATTCTATTGCTGGACTCATAAAGTGGCCATGATTACAGAACAATTCGGACAAGAATATTTAAAGTAAATTTACCAGACTGATAATGTCTAAGAGGTCTATTTACTAATGTGAGCAGTCTGCATAGTACATTCTGGTAGAATATCTGTTCGAAATATATTGATGTGCTCTAAAAATTAGGAAACTGATCTACCAGTTACTCATGTGCACAACCATGTGAAATGCCTTACCATTAATAGTGAGTCCCACCAGGTATAGATGTGCTTCACAACTTATCGATATGCCTCATAATTTGTAATACGTCCTACTAGTTTTCAATGTGTTCATACAGTTATTGCTGTTTCCGAACAATTATTGATGTTTTTTTTTTCCAGTTGTTGATGTTCCCTACTATTTATGTATGTGTTCCAGCAATTGTCAACATGTTCAACTAGTTCTTCCAAGCAACCACTAACTCACGTGTTCCACTACTTAGTGATGTGTCCTATTGAGTCGCCATCCAGGGCTCTGGGGTACTCGGAACCGAGCCGTTGATTTCTATGGGGATGGGATGTCACGGTAGCTGCAGCTCGGTCTGTGGCCCTGGGCGCTCACTGAAAATGGGATGTATTTACAGGGGAATAAAGGTTTATATGAATGTTCGTGACGCCACCTGTGGTTTCTGGTCAGGGTGACCAGCGCTGCTATGCAGATCCTCTGAAGGGTTGGTGATGTGCAGCTTGATGTTAGGTCTCCCACAGGGGAGACTGAGTCCTTCAGGGTAGTTAGTTGTTGTAGTATGGAGCAGTGGTGCAGAGGGATGTAGCAGAGTGGAGTGTGCGACGTTGAAATAAGCAGGAAACAGTTCTGTTGCAGTTTCAGGGATTTTACTCACAATCTGTTGCATGCAGTACAGATGCCCGCCTGGCACTGTGTCCTCCGGGTGAGGGATCCAGCAACTCCCAGGTAATTTGGTCACACTTCCCAAAGGCTCCCTTTCAGTGTGTTTCCTTTCCTGGCCGTCTCTCTCTCTGTGCTATTCCACTCCTCTCTTCCTAGCACCTCACCACGCAGTCTCTGAGTCCAGAAGCTGCAGACCCTGTCGGGTAACATTAACTCTGTGCGTCCTAGGCCCTATAATGCTTCCTTCCCGGAGGTGATGCTGGTGGTTTTATAGTAATGATCCGTAAAGTAATCACCACCGTCGGCTTACTAGCGGGGCCCTGTAGGTTCCGCACTAGCCTAGGGGCCGAACCCTGTTGGCCTGGTCCTTCCGATCCCAGAATGGGCCACAGATGGATTTCTCACGGTCTGTGCCCAGGACCCTTTCTACATGCCACTTGAAGCAGCTTCTTCCTGGAGAAGAACTCTCTAGAAGATCCAGTCAGAGACTAACTGACTAAATTCCACACACACACAGCCTCAGCCTGCTGCTAACTCCACCCACTCCTACACTCTTTGTTGACCAGACTGGTATGAGACCATCCTCCCGTAGGGTCCGTCCATATGACCAGCGGGTCTAACGTGTATCTTGGATGCAGGTGTTGGAGTCTAAGGGTTGTGCTCCCTCCTTACCTAGGAGTGGGGTGTCACACCTCTGGTTGAGGTGCAACACCTCTGTGGCGACTGGACCCTCAGGGGCGCCACACTATCACTTATTAATATGCACTACCACTTATAGATGTGTACTACCACTTATAGATCTGTCCTTTAACTTATAGTTGTGTCCTACCATGTATTGATGTGTCCTATCACTTACTAATGTGCACTACCACTTATTACTGTGTGCTATCACTTATTGATGTGTCCTATCACTTATTGATGTGTCCTGTCACTTATTGATGTGTCCTGTCACTTATTACTGTGTCCATATCACTTATTGATGTGTCCTACCACTTATTGATATGTCCTGTCACTTATTGATGTGTCCTATCACTTATTGATGTGTCCTACCACTTATTGATATGTCCTGTCACTTATTGATATGTCCTGTCACTTATTGATGAGTCCTTTTACTTATAGATGTGTCCTACCATTTATTACTGTGTGCTATCACTTATTGATGTGTCCTATCACTTATTATGTGTCCTACACTTATTGATGTGTCCTACACTTATTGATGTGTCCTTCACTTATTAATGTGTCCTACACTTATTGATGAGTCCTTTTACTTATAGATGTGTCCTACCACTTATTGTGTGTCCTATACCTACACTTATTGATATGTCCTGTCACTTATTGATATGTCCTGTCACTTATTGATGAGTCCTTTTACTTATAGATGTGTCTTACCATTTATTACTGTGTGCTATCACTTATTGATGTGTCCTATCACTTATTACTGTGTCCTATCACTTATTGATGTGTCCTACCACTTATTGATATGTCCTGTCACTTATTAATGTGTCCTATCACTTATTGATGAGTCCTTTTACTTATAGATGTGTCCTACCACTTAATACTGTGTGCTATCACTTATTGATGTGTCCTATCACTTATTGATGTATCCTGTCACTTATTGATGTGTCCTGTCACTTATTGATGAGTCCTTTTACTTATAGATGTGTCCTACCATTTATTACTGTGTCCTGTCACTTATTGATGTGTCCTATCACTTATTACTGTGTCCTATCACTTATTGATGTGTCCTACCACTTATTGATATGTCCTGTCACTTATTAATGTGTCCTATCACTTATTGATGAGTCCTTTTACTTATAGATGTGTCCTACCACTTAATACTGTGTGCTATCACTTATTGATGTGTCCTATCACTTATTGATGTATCCTATCACTTATTGATGTATCCTGTCACTTATTGATGTGTCCTATCACTTATTGATGAGTCCTTTTACTTATAGATGTGTCCTACCACTTAATACTGTGTGCTATCACTTATTGATGTGTCCTATCACTTATTGATGTATCCTATCACTTATTGATGTATCCTGTCACTTATTGATGTGTCCTATCACTAATTGATGAGTCCTTTTACTTATAGATGTGTCCTACCACTTATTACTGTGTGCTATCACTTATTGATGTGTCCTATCACTTATTGATGTATCCTATCACTTATTGATGTATCCTGTCACTTATTGATGTGTCCTATCACTTATTGATGTGTCCTGTCACTTATTGATGTGTCCTGTCACTTATTACTGTGTCCTATCACTTATTGATGTGTCCTACCACTTATTGATATGTCCTGTCACTTATTGATGTGTCCTATCACTTATTGATGTGTCCTACCACTTATTGATATGTCCTGTCACTTATTGATATGTCCTGTCACTTATTGATGAGTCCTTTTACTTATAGATGTGTCCTACCATTTATTACTGTGTGCTATCACTTATTGATGTGTCCTATCACTTATTGATGTGTCCTACCACTTATTGATATGTCCTGACACTTATTGATGTGTCCTATCACTTATTGATGTGTCCTACCACTTATTGATATGTCCTGTCACTTATTGATGTGTCCTATCACTTATTGATGTGTCCTACCACTTATTGATATGTCCTGTCACTTATTGATATGTCCTGTCACTTATTGATGAGTCCTTTTACTTATAGATGTGTCCTACCATTTATTACTGTGTGCTAATCACTTATTGATGTGTCCTATCACTTATTACTGTGTCCTATCACTTATTGATGTGTCCTACCACTTATTGATATGTCCTGTCACTTATTAATGTGTCCTATCACTTATTGATGAGTCCTTTTACTTATAGATGTGTCCTACCACTTAATACTGTGTGCTATCACTTATTGATGTGTCCTATCACTTATTGATGTATCCTGTCACTTATTGATGTGTCCTGTCACTTATTGATGAGTCCTTTTACTTATAGATGTGTCCTACCATTTATTACTGTGTCCTGTCACTTATTGATGTGTCCTATCACTTATTACTGTGTCCTATCACTTATTGATGTGTCCTACCACTTATTGATATGTCCTGTCACTTATTAATGTGTCCTATCACTTATTGATGAGTCCTTTTACTTATAGATGTGTCCTACCACTTAATACTGTGTGCTATCACTTATTGATGTGTCCTATCACTTATTGATGTATCCTATCACTTATTGATGTATCCTGTCACTTATTGATGTGTCCTATCACTTATTGATGAGTCCTTTTACTTATAGATGTGTCCTACCACTTAATACTGTGTGCTATCACTTATTGATGTGTCCTATCACTTATTGATGTATCCTATCACTTATTGATGTATCCTGTCACTTATTGATGTGTCCTATCACTAATTGATGAGTCCTTTTACTTATAGATGTGTCCTACCACTTATTACTGTGTGCTATCACTTATTGATGTGTCCTATCACTTATTGATGTATCCTATCACTTATTGATGTAATCCTGTCACTTATTGATGTGTCCTATCACTTATTGATGAGTCCTTTTACTTATAGATGTGTCCTACCACTTATTACTGTGTGCTATCACTTTATTGATGTGTCCTATCACTTATAGATGTGTCCTACCACTTATTACTGTGTGCTATCACTTATTGATGTGTCCTATCACTTATTACTGTGTCCTATCACTTACTGATGTGTCCTGTCACTTATTTATGTGTCCTGTCACTTATTGATGTGTCCTATCACTTATTGATGTGTCCTATCACTTATTGATGAGTCCTTTTACTTATAGATGTGTCCTACCATTTATTACTGTGTGCTATCACTTATTGATGTGTCCTATCACTTATTGATGTGTCCTATCACTTATTGATGTGTCCTACCACTTATTGATGTGTCCTATCACTTATTGATGTGTCCTACCACTTATTGATGTGTCCTGTCACTTATTGATGTGTCCTGTCACTTATTACTGTGTCCTACCACTTAATACTGTGTGCTATCACTTATTGATGTGTCCTATCACTTATTACTGTGTCCTGTCACTTATTGATGTGTCCTGTCACTTATTGATGTGTCCTATCACTTATTGATGTGTCCTGTCACTTATTACTGTGTCCTATCACTTATTGATGTGTCCTATCACTTATTGATGTGTCCTGTCACTTATTACTGTGTCCTATCACTTATTGATGTGTCCTGTCACTTATTGATGTGTCCTATCACTAATTGATGAGTCCTTTTACTTATAGATGTGTCCTACCACTTATTACTGTGTGCTATCACTTATTGATGTGTCCTATCACTTATAGATGTGTCCTATCACTTATTGATGTGTCCTGTCACTTATTACTGTGTCCTATCACTTATTGATGTGTCCTGTCACTTATTGATGTGTCCTGTCACTTATTGATGTGTCCTATCACTTATTGATGTGTCCTATCACTTATTGATGTGTCCTGTCACTTATTGATGTGTCCTATCACTTATTGATGTGTCCTGTCACTTATTGATGTGTCATATCACTTATTACTGTGTCCTAGCACTTACAGATGTGTCCTACCACTTATTACTATCCTATCACTTATTACTGTGTCCTACCACTTCTTGATGTGTACTATCACTTATTGATGTGTCATACCACGTATTGATATGCTCTACCACCTTTTATTATGCTCTACCACTTATTGCTGTGTCCTACCACTTATTGATGTGTCCCATCACTTATTGATGTGTCATACCACGTATTGATATGCTCTATCACTTATTGCTGTGTCCTACCACTTATTATTATTATTAATTATTATTACAACACCATTTATTCCATGGCACTTTACATGTGAGGAGGGGTATACATAATAAATACAAGTACAGTAATCTTAAACAATACAAGTTATGACTGGTACAGGAGGAGAGAGGACCCTGCCCCCGAGGGCTCACAATCTACAAGGGATGGGTGAGGATACAGTAGGTGAGGGTAGAGCTGGTCGTGCAGCGGTTTGGTGGGTTGGTGGTTACTGCAGGTTATAGGCTTGTCGGAAGAGGTAGGTCTTCAGGTTCTTTTTGAAGGTTTCCATGGAAGGTGAGAGTCTGATATTGCTGTGTCCTATCACTTATTGCTGTGTCCTATCACTTATTGATGCGCCCTACCACTTATTGATGTGTCCTACCACTTATAGATGTGTCCTATCACTTAATGATGTGCTATATCACTTATTGATGTGTCCTAACACTTATTGATGATCTCTATTACTTATAGTCATGCTAAAGCAGCTAAAGAGGTCTCCTTTCTGATACGTCACAAACATCAGATCGATGGGACTCTGCCACCCTAACAAACCAGCTAATACTATCTTCCATAGTGGACACAGATGTAAATATGGTATTATGGTGCAGAAGAACTACGTCTCTGCCACACTGTTTAGTGGCTGCTGGCAAGTACTGCAGATCAGCCACTGTTGTTTGATTAGGACTAGGAGAGAACAACGGCATTCTAGACAATACACTTTTTATATCCGGACACTGCCCGAGCTGGTAATGATGCCAATGGAGGAAACTTGAAATCCAAGACAAAACTACAAGCGAAGGGGGCATTATCATATCATTCAAAGTTTTTTTTACTACTTTGACCTCATCAATGTTGTAGTATCATTGTGATATAACTTTTGTTCAGTGTAAATATAATTTGACTTATAAACCGTTGGCAGATAACTTATCGCAACATAGATTTGTTGTGAATGTTTTAATGTAAAGCTACTGGCTTGTATCGGCCTCAACACTTAATATTTTGTGCCTTTTTTTCTGTTTTTGAGCCTTCTTTAATATTGCTGATTGACGTTCCATATTAGTAATACCCTTTTCTCCTCTTCCCATTTCATTATTTTCCCTCCCCTCTCCAGGTGCTTATGCTCTTTTCCCTTTTTCTTTTTTTAAAGGTTGCACACCTGAAGTTTCAACATGCAATTGGACTTTGACAGTGAGCAAAGTTCAACAAATATGGTTAATTATTTTAGCCATTTTCCTTGACTGTACTTGTTTTATTACGTGCTGTCATTTCATTCTGTTCAAAAAAGTGTTTTCTAAATAAAAGTATAAAGCTAAACAAAAAAAAAGAAACAAAAAAACTCTAAAATCCAACATCCAGTATGCATTCAATAATGCATAAAAACTGAAGGAAAAATTAAAATGGCATTTTTTATAGCACAATGTACATACGTTTTTTTTTTAGAGCTGGAAGACTGGGAAGAGGGAGCCAATTAGGAAATTACTTGGGTTATAAAGCAAAGTTATGCTAGCAAATATATGGAAGCTTGTTGATTTTGGTTTACTATCCAGTAGTTCTTTAACCCATTAGAGACAAAGCCAATTTGGTACTTAACGACCAAGCCAATTTTTACAATTCTGACCACTGTCATATTATGAAGTTATAGCTCTAGAACGCTTCAACATATCCCACTTATTCTGAGATTCTTTTCTCATGACATATTGTACTTCATGTTAGTGATAAAATTTATTCGATATAACTTGCGTTTATTTATGAAAAAAACAGAAATTTGGCAAAAATTTTGAAAATTTTGCAATTTTCAAACTTTTAATTTTTGTACCCTTAAATCAGAGAGTGATGTCACACAAAATAGTTAATAAATAACATTTCCCACATGTCAACTTTACATCAGCACAATTTTGGAAACATTATTTTTTTTCTTAGGACGTTATAAGAGTTAAAAGTTGACCAGCAATTTCTCATTTTTCCAACAAAATTTACAAAACCATTTTTTTTAGGGACCAACTCACATTTGAAGTGAGTTTGGGGGATCAATAAAAAAGAAAATACCGAAAAGTGACACCATTCTAAAAACTGCACCCCTCAAGGTGCACAAAACCACATTCAAGAAGTTTATTAACCCTCCAGGTGCTTCACGAGAACTAAAGCAATGAGGAAGAAAAAATGAACATTTTACTTTTTTCACCCAAAAAATAATTTGGAACCAATTTTTTTTATTTTCACAAGGGTATCAGAAGAAAATGGACCACATAATTTGTTGCGCAATTCCTCCTGAGTGTGTCGATACCCCATATGTGGGGGAAAGCCATTGTTTCGGCGCATGGCAGGGCTCAGAAGGGAGGGAGCCCCTTTGCCTTTTTGAACGCAAAATTGGCTGGAATCAATGGTGGTGCCATATCGCGTTTGGAGACCCCCTGATATACCTAAACAGTGGAACCCCCACAATTCTAACTCCAACCTTAACCCCAACACACCCCTAACCCTAATCCCAAACCCTAACCATAACCCTAACCACAACCCTAACCCCAACACACCCCTAACCCTAATCCCAACCCTAACCATAACCCTAACCACAACCCAACCCCAACACACCGCTAACCCTAATCCCAACCCTAACCATAACCCTAACTACAACCCTAACCCCAACACACCCATAACCCTAATCCCAACTATAACCATAATCCTAACCATAACCACAACCCTAACCCTAGCCCAACCCTAATTTTAACCCAACCTTAACTTTAGCCCAGCCCCAACCCTAGCCCAACCCTAACCCTAGCCCAACTCTAATCCTAACTTTAGCCCAACTCTAACCCTAATGGAAAAATGTAAATAAATACTGTTTATATTGTATTATTTTTACCTAAGGGGGTGATAAACGGTGATTTGATTTACTAGTTTTTTTATTTTGATCACTGTGATAGAGTCTATCACAGTGATCAAAATGAACCAATAGGAAAAACCTCCTATTGTTTATATGCGTTATCTAAACATAGGCATTGTAATTTTTCAGTTGCTTCCCCCTCAACACTAAAAAGGAAAACTTGTGGAATTATGGAAATCACAGGATTGATAGACATGTCAATGATCTGTGACATGCGGCCTGGCATTGGTTTGTTGGATAACATACTTGGGAGACTTTGGAGAAATGGCTGTAGTAACTGGTCCAATGACCAAATCAATATAACAACAAGCTGTTAATGTACCTAGAGGCATCAGGCTACTGTATAACATTCCACCTACACCAGAATTCCATGCGTAGGACTCGTGTGACATTCCCTCATGACATTGCCCACGTGGTCTTTAGACCAATCTCCGACGTCCATACAAAAGAGGGACTCATTGCTAGAAAGGCTCCATTCGAGCCTCTGTTCATCTGGAGACCATGTGGGCAATGCATAAGGTGTGTAAGTGCGCGTATTTCTGAACAAGGCAATTATACATGATACTGAATAAATTAAAAAGATTTGAATATTTTGCTTCCATTTTGTCATCGTCTGCATGTCATTCACATGTCTATCAATCCTGGGATTTCTATAATTCCACAATTTTTCCTTCTTGATGTTGCAATTTTTTATGGTGAAATGTGTGTCAGCATGCTTATACAATGGGGAAACTAAGTATTTGATACACAGTCGAATTTTGCAAGTTTTCCCACCTACAAAGAATGGAGAGGTCTGTAATTTTTATCGTAGGTACACTTCAACTATGAGAGATAGAATTGAAAAATAAAAAAACAGAAAATCACATTGTATGATTTTTAAACAAAATTAAATTGTACTGTCACGGACACCGCATCAGACTCATCACTTGCCTGTGCGCGTGTTCGGGAAAGTGCTGGGGGTCAAGTAACAGCTGTGAGCAGGCTGCAGGTGAACAGGACCTGCAGCACCTGACCACTGGGGAAGTGGCTGGAGGTGGAGTCACGCCCAAAACCCCCCAGGAACGCTAGGGCGGACTGGAGGGGAAGAGAGAAGTGTCAGGCAAGCCGTGGTCAGACCAGATGACAGCGAGGTAACCAAAGGGAAAGACAAATAGCGTAGTAAGGAGCAAGCCGGTGTCAAAAGCCAGAGAGAGCAGCTTGGTATCAGGGGAACAACCTAGCGTGAAGTCAGGGGACGTAGCCAAGATCAAACCAGGAGTGACACAGAAGTTACAGAACCAGAAGGCAGATATCAGATGGGAAAAAGACTGGGTCATACACAAGCAAGCATACAGAAACAGGCAGTGCACACAGGTATACGGGGTCAGTTGATCAGCTGAGAACGGAAGTATCACTGACGATAATCTCAGCCCAGAGGTGGGTACATATAGTCCTCTCTGTAGCGTCGGCGTCCCTGCCCTCTGCCAGGCAGGGATGCTGTTCCCCTGCGACAGCGTCCTCTGCCAGGCAGGGACGTCGCCCCCCTTACCCGCGCTCAGCGTCCTCCTTCCGCCCTGCTGGGGCCGCGCGCTCCTTCCCTGCTTCTGGTCTTAGGGCGCGCGCCCGCGCGCTCCCCCGCTCTTAAAGGGGCCGCGCACATTTTTCAAAAAAGTCCCTGGCCAATGCCGGAGGACTCCTCCCTATATAAAGTACTTCCTCCTTAATGGAGGTGCCCGAGCATTGTTGTTGTTGCACTGTTTACTCTGCTTCAGCCCTCAGGGTCCGTTACCAGTTACCTGCCTGTCTCCTGCCAGTTTGTTGTCTGCTACCTGCCCGCAAGCCTGCCTGGAGGTTTGGCCGTCACATGCGGTGACCATCGGCAATTCCAGAGAACCTCGCCTGCTCACTTGGGGGCGCTCATCTGCCATCTGCCTGCAAGTCTACCTGGAGGTTCGGCCATCACCTGCGGTGTCCATCGGCTATTCCAGAGACTCTCGCCTGCTCACTTGGGGGCGCTCATCTGTCATCTGCCTGCTAGCCTACCGGGAGGCTCCACCATCTCAGGTCGTATATACCTGTCCATTCAGAGACTGCCCCGGTCCCTTGCCTGCCTGTCTATCCAGAGACTGCCCCGGTCACTTGCCGTGACTACCCGCCTGTTTACCCAGAGACTGCCCCGGTCACTTGCCGTGACTACCCGCCTGTTTATCCAGAGACTGCCCCGGTCACTTGCTGTGACTACCTGCCTGTCTACCCAGAGACTGCCCCGGTCACTTGCCGTGACTACCTGCCTGTCTACCCAGAGACTGCCCCGGTCACTTGCCGTGACTACCCGCCTGTCTATCCAGAGACTGCCCCGGTCACTTGCCATGACTACCCGCCTGTCTATCCAGAGACTGCCCCGGTCACCTGCCGTGACATCCCACCTGTCTGTCCAGAGACTACCCCCGTCACTTGCAGTGACTTCCTGTCCGTCTCCCCGGGCGCCACCCGCTCCTTTACAAGGAAAGCCTCCTTGTATAATAAAGCTCAGTGGTTCCACCTCCCAGACCCATTACAGTTTGCTCGGGCCATGGAACCCGGTGGCACCCAAACTCCCTCGCTCTCTGACCTGTGTCATGAACTGTCTCGTCAGAGGTCTCAACAGGAGTCCATCCTGGGTCACCTGCGGAATGTTAATTCCCGCCTGGACACCCTGACTACTTCACCAGCAACCACCGCGGGCGCCATGACTCGCAATCCGGCAGTTCCGCTGCTTACCAATTCCGTGGTTTCCGTTCCTGGACCTCGACTTTCAGCTCCTCCTCGGTTTGGAGGCGACCCTGCTCTGGCTCGGGGTTTCATTAACCAGTGCACCCTGCATTTTGAACTCCTGGCACACCAGTTTAACTCCGACCGGGCCAAAATTGCCTTCATCATGTCCCATCTCACCGGAGAGGCCCTGGCCTGGCTAAATCCTCTTTGGGAGAGAGAGGATCCTCTGGTGTCTGACCTGTCTGCTTTTCTCTCAGCCTTCCGGAAGGTATTCGACGAACCCGGACGGAAGACCTCCTCTGCATCTTCTCTGCTTCATCTCCGTCAGGGAAGTCTCACCGTGGGTCAATATGCCATACGGTTCCGTACCCTTGCCTCGGAGCTAGCTTGGGATAATGACGCTCTGATATCTGTCTTCTGGGAGGGTCTGTCCGGCCGTATTAAAGATGAACTTGCCGGTCGGGACATTCCAACCTCTCTCGATGACCTAATAACTCTTGCCAATCTAATTGATCTACGGTTCCAGGAGTGCGCTAAAGAGGTCACCCGTGAGAGAAGGTTTCCTCGTCTAGCTCCTTCTTTTCAGAGACCTGTAACTCCTTCCGTTTCTCCTCAGGTACACTCTTCTGAGCCTATGCAAGTCGACCAGACCAAGATGGTCAAAGCCCGTCAGGACTCACGCCGTACCGAGGGGAGTTGCTTATACTGTGGCAGTAAAGAGCACTGGATCCGTACCTGCCCAGAGAGGTCGGGAAACGCCTGTGTCTAGGTTCGCTCGGAGAGGTCCACCTAGACAAAAATAAATCCTCTTCATCTCTGCTGTTTCAGTCTCAATTCTCCTCGGTGAGAACCGTTATTTCGAACTAGCCCAACTTGATTCTGGAGCAGCCGGGAATCTTGTTTCACAGGCTCTAGTAGAAAAATATCGCATTCCTACCAAACCTCTGGTTGAACCAGTATCTGTTGCTGCTGTGGATGGGGGCCTCCTACCACGTCCCATCCAACTTATCACTGAAGCCATAACCCTGCAGGTGGGAATGTTGCATTCTGAGAGCATTTCGTTTCATGTTCTGCCTGGACTCTCTCACGCTTTCTTACTAGGTCTGCCTTGGCTCCAAAAGCATGCACCCGTGCTCGACTGGCAGACTGGAGAGACCCTTCGCTGGGGACAGGACTGTCATAAAACTTGTTTGGTTCCTGTTCATCCCGTCCGTCCTTCTCCTACACCAACTAATCTACCAGGGCTCCCGATTCCATATTGGTCATTCGCTGATGTCTTTAATAAAAAGGAAGCAGAGACATTACCCCCTCACAGACCGTATGATTGCCCGATCGACCTGCTACCCGGTACTACGCCTCCCCGTGGGCGTATTTACCCATTGTCCGCTGCTGAGACCAGGTCGATGTCCGAATATATCGAGGAGAATTTGGCCAAGGGATTCATCCGGAAATCCACCTCCCCAGCGGGAGCAGGTTTCTTCTTCGTAAAAAAGAAAGACGGCTCTCTCCGTCCCTGTATTGACTACAGAGGCCTAAATTTGATCACGGTGAAGAATAAGTACCCTCTTCCGCTCATTCCAGAATTGTTTGATCGTCTGAGGGGGGCTAGAATCTTCACCAAACTGGATCTTCGTGGGGCATATAACCTGGTCCGTATCCGTCGGGGAGATGAATGGAAGACGGCATTCAATACCCGGGACGGCCACTACGAGTATTTGGTAATGCCCTTTGGTCTCTGTAATGCTCCAGCAGTCTTTCAGGAGTTGGTCAATGACATCTTCCGGGACCTTCTCTACTCCTGCGTTGTGGTGTACCTAGACGACATCTTGGTCTTGTCTCCGGATCTCCAGTCTCACCGGAGGGATGTTCGTCAGGTTCTGCTCAGGCTCAGGCAGAATCACCTCTTCGCCAAATATGAGAAGTGCCTCTTTGAGCAGACCTCGCTTCCGTTTTTGGGCTACATCATTTCTCAGACAGGCCTACGAATGGATCCGGAGAAACTGTCTGCCATCGAGAAATGGCCCCGACCGGAGGGGTTGAAGGCCATTCAGCGGTTCCTGGGATTCGCCAATTATTACCGTCTTTTCATACCGCACTTCTCTTCCCGGACTGCTCCAATCTCCGCGCTCACCCGCAAGGATGCTAATCCCAAACAGTGGACGCCCGAAGCAGAGGAGGCCTTTCTTTCTTTAAAACAGGCCTTCTCTTCCGCTCCAGTGCTGCATCGCCCGGACGGCAACAAGCAGTTCTTCCTGGAGGTGGACGCTTCCTCTTCTGGAGCCGGAGCGGTACTTACTCAAAAATCTTCATCCGGGAGGATGGTATCTTGCGGCTTCTTCTCCAAACTCTTCTCCTCTTCTGAGCGCAATTACTCCATAGGAGACCGAGAGTTATTGGCCATCAAGCTGGCATTGGAGGAGTGGCGTTACCTACTCGAGGGGGCTCTTCATCCGGTAATCATTTACACTGACCACAAAAATCTGGCTTACCTCCAGCATGCCCAGAGACTTAACCCTCGCCAAGCCCGGTGGTCCTTGTTTTTTGCCCGCTTTGATTTTCTCTTACATTTTCGCCCGGCCGACAAGAACATCAAGGCGGACGCCTTGTCCCGGTCCTTCCTGGTGTCGGATCTCGAGGAGGAACCTAAACATATCATCGATCCCGCCAGAGTGATGCAGGTGGCTCCCGTGAGTCTAAATCGTCTCCCTCCTGGCAAGACGTTCGTATCGGTAACCGATCGGGAGAGAATCCTACACTGGGGCCATTCGTCTAAACATAGCTGGCCACGCTGGTCAGAAAAAGACCCTCCAGCTCATTACTCGGCATTACTGGTGGCCTACCCTGCACAAGGACGTAATAGACTTTGTTTCTGCCTGTGTCTCCTGTGCCCGCAACAAAGTTCCGAGACACCTGCCTGCCGGCCGTCTTCTTCCGCTTCCTGTACCCGCTGCTCCCTGGCAGCATATAGCCATGGACTTCATAACAGATCTGCCCGTCTCTGCCGGTTGTACGGTCATTTGGGTGGTCGTTGACCGATTTTCCAAGATGGCTCACTTCATTCCCCTGCCAGGGCTTCCGTCTGCACCTGAGTTGGCTAAAGACTTTATCCGCCACATCTTCCGTCTTCATGGTCTGCCTCGTCACATTGTGTCGGATCGTGGGGTACAGTTCACCTCACGTTTCTGGAGAGCCACTTGTAAGTTGCTAGACGTCACCTTGGATTTCTCCTCCGCTTACCACCCGCAGTCCAATGGACAAGTCGAGCGAATCAATCAGAATCTGACCAGTTATCTCCGGCACTTCGTTAATGCCCACCATTCTGACTGGGTGGATCTCCTGCCTTGGGCCGAATTCTCTTACAACAATCACGAGAGCGAATCTTCCTCCAAATCTCCGTTTTTTGTAGTCTTCGGTCAACACCCTCGGATCCCTGTTCCTGTCTCCATCTCTGTGGACAATCCAGCTGCGGAATCTCTGGTTAACGAATTTTCCTCCATATGGGAGAGTACCCGGTCCGCACTCATTCTGTCATCCGAGCGCATGAAGAAACATGCTGACAAAAAACGTCTGGATCCTCCTCAATTCCGTCATGGGGATAAGGTCTGGCTTTCGTCCAAGTATGTCCGGCTCAAGATTCCTTCCTACAAGTTAGGTCCTCGGTTCATCGGTCCTTTTGAGATCATCAGTCAGATCAACCCGGTGTCCTATAAATTGAAACTCCCGGCCAATTTGCGGATTCCTAACTCCTTCCATGTATCTCTCCTCAAACCGGTGGTACTTAACTCTTTTGTCAAGTCTACAGGTACACCTCCTGCTCCAGTGTCTGCTGAAGACGAATTTGAGGTAGAGAACATTCTGGCCACCAAAAGGGTAGGAAGAAAGACCTATTTTCTGGTGGATTGGAAGGGGTTTGGTCCTGAGGAGAGAACGTGGGAGCCTCGGGAGAACATCCATGCCCCTCTCATCCTAGCTAAATTTCTTTCTGGCCTAAAAAAGGGGGGCCCAAAGGGGGGGGTACTGTAGTGTCGGCGTCCCTGCCCTCTGCCAGGCAGGGACGCTGTTCCCCTGCGACAGCGTCCTCTGCCAGGCAGGGACGTCGCCCCCCTTACCCGCGCTCAGCGTCCTCCTTCCGCCCTGCTGGGGCCGCGCGCTCCTTCCCTGCTTCTGGTCTTAGGGCGCGCGCCCGCGCGCTCCCCCGCTCTTAAAGGGGCCGCGCGCATTTTTCAAAAAAAGTCCCCGGCCAATGCCGGAGGACTCCTCCCTATATAAAGTACTTCCTCCTTAATGGAGGTGCCCGAGCATTGTTGTTGTTGCACTGTTTACTCTGCTTCAGCCCTCAGGGTCCGTTACCAGTTACCTGCCTGTCTCCTGCCAGTTTGTTGTCTGCTACCTGCCCGCAAGCCTGCCTGGAGGTTTGGCCGTCACATGCGGTGACCATCGGCAATTCCAGAGAACCTTGCCTGCTCACTTGGGGGCGCTCATCTGCCATCTGCCTGCAAGTCTACCTGGAGGTTCGGCCATCACCTGCGGTGTCCATCGGCTATTCCAGAGACTCTCGCCTGCTCACTTGGGGGCGCTCATCTGTCATCTGCCTGCTAGCCTACCGGGAGGCTCTACCATCTCAGGTCGTATATACCTGTCCATTCAGAGACTGCCCCGGTCCCTTGCCTGCCTGTCTATCCAGAGACTGCCCCGGTCACTTGCCGTGACTACCCGCCTGTTTATCCAGAGACTGCCCCGGTCACTTGCCTTGACTACCCGCCTGTTTATCCAGAGACTGCCCCGGTCACTTGCTGTGACTACCTGCCTGTCTACCCAGAGACTGCCCCGGTCACTTGCCGTGACTACCTGCCTGTCTACCCAGAGACTGCCCCGGTCACTTGCCGTGACTACCCGCCTGTCTATCCAGAGACTGCCCCGGTCACTTGCCGTGACTACCCGCCTGTCTATCCAGAGACTGCCCCGGTCACCTGCCGTGACATCCCACCTGTCTGTCCAGAGACTGCCCCCGTCACTTGCAGTGACTTCCTGTCCGTCTCCCCGGGCGCCACCCGCTCCTTTACAAGGAAAGCCTCCTTGTATAATAAAGCTCAGTGGTTCCACCTCCCAGACCCGTTACACTCTCTAAATCAAAGGAGGCCACACAATATTAACCACAATATTAACCCTAAGAGGACAGACAGGGAACCCCGTCCATGACATGTACTTTATTATATGAAATAAGTATTTGATCACCTACTAATAAGCAAGAATTCTGTCACTCACAAACCTGTTAGTTTTTCTTTAAGAAGCCCTCCTATTCTGCACTCATTACCTGTATTAATTGTACCTGTTTGAACTTGTTACCTGTATAAAAGACACCTGTCCACACACTCAATCAATCATACTCCAACCTCTCCACCATGGCCAAAACCAATGAGCTGTATAAGGACAACAGGGACAAAATTGTAGACTTGCACAAGGTTGGGATGGGCAACAGAACAATAGGCAAGCAGCTTGGTGAGAAGGCACAATTATTACAAAATTAAAACTTTTCAGTTAGCCATTAAAAGGTATCAACCAATGAGGACTCTCAAATCTTCTGGTTATGCCATTTTCTGATGCACAAATATAGATTCTCCATGGCTTTGCTGCCATGTGCCTGATCATGCTGGTGGTAGTCAGGCTGGTAGTTTTGCTACCCCTGCTGATGCTGGCCTGGCAGGTGGTGAAAATGGCCTTTTTGAGGTTATCGGCAGAGTCTTTAAAAAACAACCAGACTCGGGAAGACCTAACAGTTGTACTGGCAACTTCCATCGTGTTGGTGTTACAGGGAACGGTGGCCAGCCTTCTGTCTGCGGCCACCACACTGCTTCTTCCTGCCTGTTGGGATGCTACACCTCCCTCCCCGTGTGCTGCTGTCCTCGCTTTGCATGTCCTCCTGCCAGGTTGGGTCAGTTACAGTATCATCTACCACCTCGTCTTCCACTTCGGCACCCTGGTCCTCCTCCTGACTTTCTGGCAATTGTGTCTCATCATTGTGTCACGATCCACTTTTGGATCTGTGGCAGTTTTTGCTTTCCATATTAAAATCTTTTTCCTTTCTGGCCATCGGGGGTTAACCCCTTCATGACCCAGCCTATTTTGACCTTAAAGACCTGGCCATTTTTTGCAATTCTGACCAGTGTCCCTTTATGAGGTAATAACTCAGGAACGCTTCAACGGATCCTAGAGATTCTGAGAATGTTTTTTCGTGACATACTGAGCTTCATGATATTGGTAAATTTAGGTCGATAATTTTTGCGTTTAACTGTGAAAAAAAAACGGAAATTTGGTAAAAATGTTGAAAATTTTGCAATTTTCAAATTTTGAATTTTTATTCTGTTAAACCAGAGAGTTATGTGACACAAAATAGCTAATAAATAACATTTCCCACATGTCTACTTTACATCAGCACAATTTTGGAAACAACATTTTTTGTTAGGAAGTTATAAGGGTTAAAAGTTGACCAGCGATTTCTCATTTTTACAACAAAATTTACAAAACCATTTTTTTAGGGACCACCTCACATTTGAAGTCACTTTGAGGGGTCTATATGGCAGAAAATACCCAAAGTGACACCATTCTAAAAACTGCACCCCTCAAACTACTCAAAACTACATTCAAGAAGATTATTAACCCTTCAGGAAAAAATGGACATTTTAATATTTCCAACAAAAAATTTCTTTTAGCATCAATTTTTTCATTTTTACCTGGGCAACAAGATAAAATGGATCCTAAAATTTGTTGGGCAATTTCTCCTGAGTACACCGATACCTCATATGTGGTCATAAACCACTGTTTGGGCGCACGGCAGGGCTCAGAAGCGAAGGAGCGCCATTTGACTTTTTGAATGGAAAATATGCTGGAATATTTAGCGGTTGCCATGTCGAATTTGCAGAGTACCTGTGCGCCTAAACATTGGAGCTCCCTCACAAGTGACCCCATTTTGGAAACTAGACCCCCCCAAGGAACTTATCTAGATGCATAGTGAGCACTTTGAACCCCAAGGTGCTTCACAAATTGATCCATAAAAAAAAGAAAGTACTTTTTTTTCACAAAAATTTTATTTTAGCCTCAGTTTTTTCATTTTCACATGGGCAAAAGGATAAAATGGATCCTAAAATTTGTTGGGCAATTTCTCCTGAGCACACGGATACCTCATATGTGGTCATAAACCACTGTTTGGGCGCATGGCAGGGCCCAGAAGGGAAGGAGCGCTATTTGACTTTTTGAATGGAAAATTAGCTCCAATCATTAGCGGACACCATGACGCGTTTGGAGAGCCCTGTGTGCCTAAACAGTGAAAAAAAAACCCACAAGTGACACCATTTTGGAAACTAGATCCCTTAAGGAATTTATCAAGATGTGTTGTGAGCACTGTGAACCCCCAAGTGCTTCACAGAAGTTTATAACGCAAAGCAGTGAAAATAAAAAAATATTTTTTTTCCTCAAAAATGATTTTTTAGCCCGCTATTTTATATTTTCACAAGGGTAACAGGAGAAATCGGACCACAAAAGTTGTGCAATTTGTCCTGAGTACACCGATACCCCACATGTGGGGGGGAACCACTGTTTTGGCGCATAGGAGAGCTCAGAAGGGAAGTAGCGCCATTTTGGAATGCAGACTTGATGGAATGTTCTGCGGGCATCATGTTGCGTTTGTAGAGTCCCTGATGTGCCTAAACAGTAGAAACCCCCCACAATTGACCCCATTTTTGAAACTAGGCCCCCCAAGGAGGTTATCGAGATGTGTAGTGAGCACTTTGAACCCCCAAGTGCTTCACAGAAGTTTATAAACGCAGAGCAGTGAAAATAAAAAAAAAACATTTTTTTTCCTCAAAAATGATTTTTTAGCCTGCTATTTTTTCATTTCCCAAGGGTAACAGGATAAATTGGACCCCAAAAGTTGTTGTCCAGTTTGTCCTGAGTACGCTGGTAACCCATATGTGGGGGGGGAACCACTGTTTGGGCGCATGGCAGGGCTCACAAGGGAATGAGCGCCATTTGACTTTTTGAATGGAAAATTAGCTCCAATCGTTAGCGGACACCATGTCGTGTTTGGAGAGCCCCTGTGTGCCTAAACTTTGGATCTCCCCCACAAATGACCCCATTTTGGAAACTAGACCCCCAAAGGAACTTATCTAAATGCATAGTGAGCATTTTGAACCCCCAGGTGCTTCACAGAAGTTTATAACGCAGAGCCGTGAAAATAAAAAATATATTTTTTTCCTCAAAAAATGATTTTTTAGCCCCCTATTTTTTATTTTCACAATGGTTACAGGAGAAATTGGATCCCAAAAGTTGTTGTCCAGTTTGTCCTGAGTACGCTGGTACCCCATATGTGGGGAGGGACCACTGTTTGGGCGCATGGCAGGGCTCACAAGGGAATGAGCGCCATTTGACTTTTTGAATGGAAAATTAGCTCCAATCGTTAGCGGACACCATGTCGTGTTTGGAGAGCCCCTGTGTGCCTAAACTTTGGAGCTCCCCACAAATGACCCCATTTTGGAAACTAGACCCCCAAAGGAACTTATCTAAATGCATAGTGAGCATTTTGAACCCCCAGGTGCTTCACAGAAGTTTATAACGCAGAGCCGTGAAAATAAAAAATATTTTTTTTTCCTCAAAAAATGTTTATTTAGCCCCCTATTTTTTATTTTCACAATGGTTACAGGAGAAATTGGATCCCAAAAGTTGTTGTCCAGTTTGTCCTGAGTACGCTGGTACCCCATATGTGGGGGGGGACCACTGTTTGGGCACACGTCAGGGCTCGGAAGAGATGTAGTGATGCTTTGAAATCCCGACTTGATGGAATGGTCTGCGGGCATCTTGTTACATTTGCAGAGCCTCTGATGTGCCTAAACAATAGAAACCCCCCACAAGTGACCCCATATATGGAAACTAGACCCCCAAAGAACTTATCTAGATGTGTGGTGAGCACCTTGAACCTCCACGTGCTTCACAAAAGTTTATAATGCAGAGCCGTGAAAATAAAAACTGATTTTTTTTGTTCAAAAAATGATTTTTTAGCCCGCAATTTTTAATTTTCACAAGGGTAACAGGAGAAATTGGACTCCAAAAGTTGTTGTACAGTTTGTTCTGAGTACGCTGGTACCTGATATGTGGGGGGAACCACTGTTCGGGCACACGTTGGGGCTTGGAAAGGAAGTAGTGAAGTTTTGAAATGACGACTTTGATGGAATGGTCTGCGGGCGTCATGTTACGTTTGCAGAGCCCCTAATGTGCCTAAACAGTAGAAACCCCCCACAAGTGACCCCATTTTGGAAACTAGACCACCCAAGGAACTTATCTAGATGTGTAGTGAGCACTTTGAACCCCCAAGTGCTTCACAGAAGTTTATAACCCAGAGCCATGAAAATAAAAAATCATTTTTTTTCCTCAAAAAAATCATTTTTTAGCCCGCAATTTTTTATTTTCACAAGGGTAACAGGAGAAATTGGACCGCAAAAGTTGTCCTGTTTGTCCTGAGTACGCTGGTACCCCATATGATGGGGGGAACCACTGTTTGGGCACATGTCGGGGTTAGGAAGGGAAGTAGTGATGTTTTGAAATGCCGACTTGATGTAATGGTCTGCGGGCGTCATGTTACGTTTGCAGAGCCCATGATGTACCTAAACAGTAGAAACCCTCCACAAGTGACCCCATTTTGGAAGCTAGATCCCCCAAGGAACTCATCTAGATGTGTGGTGAGCACTTTGAATCTCCAAGTTCTTCACAGAAGTTTATAACGCAGAGCCATGAAAATAAAAATAATTTTTTTCCACTAAAAAAATTTTTTTAGTCCCCAATTTTTTTTCCCAAGGGTAACAGGAGAAATTAGACCCCCAAAGTTGTTGTGAAATTCTTCATGAGTACGCTGATAACCCATATGTGGGGGTAAACCACTGTTTGGGCACACATCGGGGCTTGGAATGGAGGGAGCACTGTTTGACTTTTTGAACGCAAAATAGGCTGGAATAAATGGTGGCGCCATGTCGTGTTTGGAGACCCCCTGATGTGCCTAAATAGTGGAAACCCCTCAATTCTAACTCCAACCCTAACCCCAACACACCCCTAACCACAACCATAACCCCAACACACCCCTAACCCTAATCACAACCCTAACCCCAACACACCCCTAACCCTAATCACAACCCTAACCATAACCCTAACCACAAGCCTATCCCTAACCCCAACCATAACCCCAACACACCCTTAACCCTAATCCCAACTCTAACCCTAACCACAAGCCTAACCCTAATTCCAACCCTAACCCTAATTCCAACCCTAACCCTAATTCTAACCCTAATTCCAACCCTAACCCTAGTTCTTACCATAACCCTAAATCTAACCCTAACCCTAATTCCAATTCTAACCCTAACCCTAATGCTAACCCTAATGGAAAAATAAAAAAAATTTTCTTTATTTTATTATTTGTCCCTACCTATGGGGGTGATAAAGGGGGGTTTATTTACTTTTTTTTATTTTGATCACTGTGAGTTTATCACAGTGATCAAAATAAATAAATGATCGCCGCCATCAATCGGTGGCGGGGGCCGATCGCCCCCATCACTCGGTGTGGGGGTGGTCGGATCTCGGTCTCCAGCCATGGCAGATGCTATTGCAGCATCGGCCATGGCTGGATTGTAATATATCACCAAATTTCATTGGTGAAATATTATAAATCGCTCTGATTGGCTACCCCCTGTTGTCCTTGCTAGGGAGGACACAGCTGAGCAGTCAGACGAACCCATGCAGGTGGGAGCAGTTGGTTCCCAAACGGGGTTGCCTGCGGGTCGGCGTGGTGTGGGGGCATGTTTTTACTGTGAGAAGACTGGTCATTTCATTGGGGGCTGCCCAGCTCGCGCCGAAATACCTGTGCCATCTAAGAAGCCGCATCCCCCTAGTCGTGTGGAGGGAGGCGACCAGGGAGTGTATATTTCCTCCATTTCTTCCCCTCAGTGTACCCTGTCTGCAAGAGTGGTGATTTGCGTGGTAACTAAGGGAATACCGGTGCTTGTTGACAGTGGAGCAGGAGTCAATTTGGTGGATGCTCACTTTGTTCGGACCCATGGCCTGATGTGTAGGACGCTAGCAAAACCACTAGGCGTCCAGACCATTGACTCTGTCCCACTCAACCAGGGGAGTCTGACCCAGGTTGTGCATGATTTACGCCTGCGTATAGGGACTCGTCATGAAGAGTCCCTGTCATGCTACGTCTTGGAGGGTATGCCAATACCCATCGTTTTAGTCCTCCCTTGGTTGACAAAACACCACCCGGTCATAGATTGGCGTTCCAGGGAAGTAGTCAGCTGGAGTCAGTCATGTGAAGGCTGCTTCCTGGGGGCTACTGTCTCTGCCGTCTTTCTGCAACCATCCCCTTCTTCTCCAGTGGGGGCAGCAGAGGTGCTGCCAAGGAGTAGGGGTAAGTCCCAACCCTCACCACTAGCCAACCCTGAGAGTCGGAGCCTTCTTGGGAGGAGGGGTCAGGGGAGGGTGGTGGTTTCCTCTGAGAATTGTGTGAGTGTGGTGACACAGAGGGACACCTCTGTTGTCAGTTCCTCAAAGAGTTCACCATTTTGTGGCAAACGTGTGTGTGGCAAAAAACGTTCTGGCCCGGACCTGTGTGTGAACGAGTATGTATGGGTGTCCACCAAAAACATCCGGTGGAGGTGTCCTGCTGGAGTCTGGAGTTCTGGGGTGATCGGGCCTTATCGAGTGTCGGCCATTCTCGGCCCGGGGACTTACCAGCTGGAGTTACCCCCAGTTATGCCTGTACATAACTCATTTCCCAGGTCGTCGCTCTGGAGATTTGTGGAGCATATGTTATTACCACTTTCATCAGTCCGCGTTTGCCATAAACCTGAGAGTCAGGTGACTGCTGGGGTGAACCACGGTGGATCGAGGCGTCCTCACCGTATGCGTCCTCATTAAATGGTGGTACTATCACGATCCACTTTTGGATCTGTGGCAGTTTTTGCTTTCCATATTAAAATCTTTTTCCTTTCAGGCCATCGGGGTTAATGTCAGTCTTTTCCCCCGGTGGCTGCTGGTGTAATTGCATTGCTCATGACTTGTCAGGGGAGGGTGGTGACCACTCCCACTATCCTTTAAAAGGTCACTTGAGGCGTCAGCTGACTGTTGGTGATACTTCTGCCTTTTGGAGACCAACCAAGCGGGAATCAGGAGCTTGCTGAGCGCAGTGGTACTTCTGCTGTTTCCCTGATCTGGTGCCTTACTTGCTGTGCGGTGCATTTCAGCAGAGAAAGCTAAGTTTTGTTGTTTTGTTGATTTAACCCCTAGGTGTCTGTCTTTCCTTTATTTGGTTATTTTGGTGTAGTTCCCTTTATTCCCTGTCTCACCTCCTGGGGAGGTGTTTGGGGGTTTAGCTCAGGGCTAAACAGGAGATAGGGGCAGGTCGGTGACTTGGGCCTTACTACCTTCAAGTGTACCCCCAAGTTAAGGAAAGACAGGGCCCTCCCTTAGCCTTAGGGGCAGTTCAGGGGCCCAGGTTCCTCGTCCCTGTATTCCTACTACTGCCCCTTGACACATCGTCCGCCTCTTGTGACACTTTCCCACCGTTGCCTTCGTGTGACCATGGCTGCTCAAATATTTGGACATCGCTACATGCAATCTCCTTTTGCCCCGCTTCAAGTAGACTGGGCGAAAGGCCCAAACATATAAATTGAAAAGTGAACAGCTCTTCGGAGTGTCCAAGTGTGGTATCAGTTGTCTCTGGGCACTCGGCATGGTGGGAGGAAGGAGGATCAGGGTGAGGAATATGCGGTGCAGACTCATCACGGCTACTGAGACTTGACCGTGTGGAAGACAGGGTGGTGGCGGTGGCAAAGTGACTGGAAGCATTATCCGCTGTCCAACCTACAACCTTTTGACACTGCTCTGGGTTCAATGTTGGTGTGCTGCTGCAGTCCTCTAGTAATTGGGACAGGAAGGTCGGACGAGAAGATGTGGGTGTTTGTTGTGGCACAATTTCAGCTTGCCCACGGCCTCGGCCTCTGCATGCACCATCACCATCACATACAGTTCCCCGTCCCTTGCCACTCGCCTTGCCCATTTTAAATGGAGGACAATATTTTCCATGTTTACTACAAATGGCTGAATTTTGATATGTGATCCGTGTGACGGACAAACCCCAGTTTAAAATATCTGGCCTGTAGGTAACTATTTTTTTTCAGCAAACTGGTGTCAATAAGTTCGCTAAGACACTGCAACAAAATTTAAATGGAAGCCTGAAATGGCACAATTTTGCGCGCACTGATATGTGATCCATGTGACGGACAAACCCCAGTTTAAAATAGCTGGATTTTTAGTGCTGTAATATGGAAAGGATCTGGCTGTATTCTGCAGAGCCAGCAAATGGAGAAGAAAAACGGTGTTCTCTGGATTGCTTTTAAAGCAAATAATCAGGATTAAGATCCAAAAACAAATTATTCCTGACCCCTGATAACTGGGACTATGTCTAGCACTATCTGTAATAGGCAGCAGCAGCAGACAGTACTGGAATGGACCCTATTGCTATATGCACTGCAATCTTCCACATACACTTCCTGCCTGCCTAGCACTGATATTTTTGCAGCTTTATTAGTCCTCAGAAGAACTGTTAGTTGAGATGGATATGTGTATTATATATGGTATAAAAACATTCAGTATGAAGCAAGCAAATCTCTCCCTAGCTCAGCAGCAACTCTGCCTACACTGCCTGATTCCGGAGCAGACTGTGACGAGCATGGCGGCGCCAGGTCTGATATAGACCTGACGACGCTGTGCGGCCAGCCAATCACTGTAATGCCACAACCAACATGGCTGCTGCATTAAAGTGTGTTGCAGACAATCCCTGCATGTTCATTGGCTCTCTAAAGAGCGCCAAACATGCAGGGTGGGGACCCCTAGCTCCCGCCGAGCAACCCCGAAAATACTCGGCGAGCTCCTAGCATCTGGAGCAGTGGCAAGCATGCTTGCTCATCACTAGTTGGGACACCACAAGAACACATTTTGTCCAGCTACATTGTTAAATTATGACCCGCAGCAGCCTATTTATTACACAATTATGCGTGTCAGTAAATGGAATATTGTCAATATAATTAGTAGAATGTTTCTGTCAGTCATCAGGTTTTCTTGCGCAAATACAGACACACATGACATACCTTTTCTTGCTTTTTATCAGTGTAAAGAAATAGTTTTGTTCCTCGCAGTTCAGTCCAGTACTTGACTTCCTAGAAACCAAAAATAGTTTTCTAATTATATAGAAAAATAAAAATTATACAAGAGTCTATATTCCATAGCAGAGAATAAATTATTTTGAGAGTGACAAATATTGGCACAAATCAGTACACATACTGGAAATGAAGAAGCAGATTTATCAATCTAATTGTACAATTTTTTTTTAGCAAATATAAAAAATATTGGGTTTTGGTTAAATGTATTGTTTATGAGGTCACTAGGCCATTCTTGTGCTTGAAAAGCTGAGTAGGGTTTCAAAGTTGCACCAGTGCATCTTCTAAAGGATTTCTTCCTCCAAGATATACACGCTCTTAATGTCTGATGCCCATTACCCTTGGAAAAGAACCAGTGCACCGTATGTACAGGAACCAGTTAGAATAAACCATCTCCATTGTATGTAGGAGTAAGGCTTTGCAGGAGCCTCGGTCACAGATTTTTTTGACTTTCATTGGAAGGAATAGTTATTTTTTTTCCAGTAAAATTACATGAAGTAAATCTGAATGACCCCATTTTAGCTAATAGGATCTGTTCGTAACATTTGTGTTCAACATTTGGCCGATGATCCATCCACCATATCAATTCTGGTTTTCTGTTTCTGCAACAGGAAAACAAAATTCCACATTCAGATGAGAACTAAGCCTCAGTGCTCGTTCAGATGAGTGTATTTTATGGAGGTACACTGTTGAATCAAAATTGGACAGTGTAAGGACCAAAGTTATTCAATAGGGCAGTTCAGACAGTTTTTTTCTCACGGACTGAGTGTCCATGTAAAAAAATGACAGCATGCATTACTGGTTTTCATATTTTAGATGATGTTTGCTAATTCAAGTCTATACGTGTGGAAAACAAAAATTGGATCCCATACAGAACATCCATATTGCATCCGATTTTTACAGATACATTGCAATGATTAAACCTATTCGATCATGTACATTTCAAACTGCTGATGTGTAAGTACGGATTCACATGAATATATAAAATGGACACACAGATCACATATGGATGAAATTTGGACGATTTTTCATACACTCGTCTGAACCTGGCCCAAGGACTCTTTTCACATACAAGTTCTATTCTTGGTCTTCATTATAGTCTATGGAGCTGTTCACATTTCCGTGATTTTGCGCTGACCAAACTGCACAAAAACAGGGATGCATGTACAATTTTTATCTAAGTCACAGATCAAACTCACAAATGCAAATCTATGGGTTTGTGAAAAAAAATTAACTGCACTCGGATGCCCTCCATGTTCTGAGCTTTTTTCCTTGACTTTTGATAGAACCTTGAAGAAAACATCAACAGGTTTTTTTTCTTTGCATACAAGAAAAACTGATGAAGCTCTTGCGGTAAAATTTAAACTCTGACGAAGCACCGATGAAAATCTAATCAAAAACACTGATGAAAATTGAACTGTGTTTTTTTCCCATGACAAAAATCACTAATCTCTGAATGAGCTATAATAGTCAACCTTTGGAATGAAGCATCGGACTGGTTTTGGTGAAGCCATATGCTATATGGTAAAAATAGGTATTTTTCCTAAAGCCATTTTTTGTACAATTGCACTAAAAAAAGGCACAAAACCATATTATTGATTCCGATTAGTAGGCCTGACACAACATCATCATTGTGATGACGCAAGATGTCTCACTGCTAATCAAAAAAAGCACCGAAGAAGCTGGCGTGTAGAAAGAGGTTCACAGGGTGATATGAGGGCCTGACATCCACAAGTGGGAGGTGGGCTTACAGCCCAGCACCGTGCAGGGCGATTAGCATTTGTCAGAGAACACCAAGATTGGCAGATTCGACATTGGCGCTCCGTTCTCTTCACCAGTGAGAGTAAGTTCACACTGAGCACATATGATGTGACAGAGTCTGGAGACGCCGTAGAGAACATTTTGCTGCCTGCAACATCTTCTAGCGTGATTGGTTTGGCAGTATGTCAGTAATAGTGTGGGAAGCATTTCTTTGGAGGACTACAAAACCCACCATGTGCTAGCCAGGGGTACACTGACTGCCATTAGGTACAAGGATGAGATCCTCAGACCCATTGTGAGACCATATGCAGGTGCAGTAGGCCATGGGTTCCTTCTGATGCATGACAATGCTAGGCCTCATGTGGGTGGAGCATGTCAGCAGTTCCTGCATGACGAAAGCATTGATGCTAAGGACTGGCCTGCCCGTTCCCCAGACCAAAATCCAATAGTGCACATCTGGGACATCATGTCTAGTTCCATCCACCATCACAACTCTGCACCACTGTCACGCACAGTGTGCGAAAGACTAAGTTCAACAATAAGGGATGAGGGGAAAGGAGCCCATCACTAGGGGAGGGGGGAGTGGAAACACCTAGGCAGATCTAAAGTCACCCTGTTTGCCCCTAAATGTCCCTATATAGGTTCTGCACCTATCGCCGAACAGGAACCTAATCCCTGCCTGACCCTGGCAATAAGCCCTGCTTAGCGAAGAATGGGGTAGGCACTAATCAATCCCCACTACCACTAAAGACAGCTGGGCTAAACAAACAAAGGGAACACTTATCTTGAATAGACTCAGAGATATAACACAGACGTTCTCCAGCAACACCAAAGAGGAAGATAGACAACTGCTATAGCGCCAAGCCTCAACAGGGGGAAATGAAAATATCACCGGCGATTCCCAGCAGCAGGCAGGGAGTCTATAAACACTCAAATCCAGGTTTGTCAATTAGAGCTGGAGAAAGGTTGCCACTGGTTCAAAGAGTCAGAAGGGTTAAGAAGGTGTTTGCAAAGCCAAACGCTGAGACCTTCTGCAGCTAAATGCAGTACGACTGTCTGCAGTGTAATGTTTGTGGTAGCTGATGGCAGGAGCAAAAAACCGCAAAGGCAGCCAAACACCAGAGAGGTTGGTATCTAATAGGTTGCAGGCCCCTAAACTAACCGCACAACTAGAAGCAGCCGTGGGACGTTCCTATGGTGCCCTAGACGCCTCGTCACAGCCGGAGAGATTAGCTACCCCTGTAGATGGAAAGAGGAAAGCTATCTGCCCCGGAGTGGAGCCTCAAAGTATTAGGAAGCCTCCAAACATATAATGGCGGTTAGACAAGAGGAAAACACGAATACAGACAGAAAATAGAATGAGCAAACGCTGGGGCCCAAATCTGTCTAGATAGGATAGTACAGGAGAGAATACTGTCTGCAACCCAACAAAACCCTAGGAAAAATTCCAATACTACTGATTCCAAAAATGCTGAGACCACACGATCTCGACCACCTATATCAGATCTCTGGTGTGAACACGCAGCTACCCAGCAGTAAAATACCACAGAACTGAGCACAAGTGCAAATACAAAAAGAGAACTGAGACCAGCACAAGCCTCCAAAGGGGACCCTGTTATGATTTGGTAGCTGAGGAGTGCAGGTAAAAAAAGGCAATACACCAGAGCAGTTGGAAACTATGAGATTGCAGTACCCTGACTAACCACCACAACTAGAGGCAGCCGTGGAGCGTTCCTACGTTGGTCCTAGACGCCTCGTCACAGCCTGAGAAACTAACTACACCTAAAGATAGATATAGGAAAGCTATCTGCCCCGGAGCAGAACCCCAAAGACAATAGAAAGCCCCCAAACATGTAATGGCGGTTAGACAAGATGAAATACTGACACAGAAAGAAAATAGTATGAGCAAACGCTGGGGCCCAAACTAACTAAATAGAAAAGGACAGGAAGGGTACTTACTGCAATCCCAGAAAACCCTGAAAAGCACCAACACCACTAATTTCAAAAACACCTGAGATCACACGACCTCTACCACCTAAATTAGTTCTCTGGTGTAACAAAATCAAAACAGCAGCCACTGAAAAAACTGGAAAAAGCAAAAGTACATACATAAGTGGCTGAACTAAACTGAGAGGGCAAAAGCCCCCGGAGGGGACCCTGAAGGCCCCCACAGAAGTGCAGGACAAAAATGCAAAAATATAGCACAAAAACAAAAAGAAGAAAATGTCTTATCTGTTAGCAGGAGATGCAGACACGACACAGCAGGCTACAAGGGAAACAGGAATGAAGGATTCAGACCAGAACAATTGATCACCGGCAACCCTGATGGGAAGGTGACTCCCTTATATAAGACCAGTCAGTAACACCTGATTCCCAGTCCTCACAATCTTCACTGGACAGACCAGCACCGCTTGTAACCACCAGAGGAAGCCTCTGCTCAGAACTCATCTCAAACCCATTCACAACAGGACCCGGCTGAAGTCCAAAGCAAGGCAGCAAAAACAAGGGAAATCAAGCTACAGAAAAAAAACAGAAAGTAACTTATCTGAATGATAGCAGGAGACAGCAGAAAAGCAAGCTGAATTCCAACCTAGACCAGGAAGTAACAATTGATCACCGGCGAGGATCATGGGGGCCAACTCACTTATGCCAGGCCAGTCCCTCCCCCTTTTCATCCTACCTTGGTTTGTGTTACTCTGTATCATTATATGTATTCATGTTTTGCTTATTAAAATATTTTTTTGTATCTAAACTCTGGACCCCAGGTTTTTCTTGTAACTAGGGTTATTTTTGTGATCTACAGTGATTTACAGAGTTATCTATAATTGTTGATTCCTGGTTGGGATTTTCGTATTTTCTTATTACTGTGTTTATTGGTTCCTTTAGTGGACTTGTGCTATAATCAGCAATACCACAATATTGCTGCATTTATTAAAAATCACCGTCTCCTTTGACAGCCACAGGCTGTGTTTTTACAGAACTTTGTGATGGCAGACATGGAGGTCTTTAGCAGACCCATGGTTGCATAGCAACACCTCAGCATCCCACAATCGTGTAACGGTGGCACCGATGGACGGATAGAATGGCGGGCCCTCATCCCGGTGCAAAGTTAATCTGACATTGACATCTGCTGTTAGAGACAGCCATTATCTGTCAGGTATGGGGTGGGCTCAGCCCTTGAGCCCGCATCATACACTTACTCCAGACTTGAGCAGTACATGTATGGCAAATGTTGGGAAAGAGTTAATATATTAGTAGTACTTGCCAATACTTTGCACTTTATTTAGGGTTTATAAACCTGTAGTAGTAGTAGTAGTAGTAGTAGTAACTAGTGTTCCACCTACATTTTCATATTTTAGTGGTGGCTGACAGTTTCAAGTCAGAATTTTAAACCTCACTTACCGTATGTTCTTGTGCAGCACATTTTTTTTATTATGTCTTTTATAATATTTTTGTGATTTTAATAATTTTTATGAGTATAATATTGTTCACATAATTTATTACACTCCATGATTGTATTATACAGTATATTACCCTATTTGTTTCACTGTGTTATTATTGTATATGCCTGGTCATAGCCTAGTGTGTTATTTCATTAACTTACAGCTATGTGCTCTACTTGGTATCTTATTGCAGCCCAGAGTTATTTCAATTGGTTTACACCCTTGTATATCTGCTTGACCCCTTGAAGGCAAGGACATTTTCCATTTTTTGCACTTTCGTTATTTAGAGATCCATACTTTTTTCTATTTTATATCAACATAGTCATATGAGGACTTGATTGTTATTGAACAAGTTGTAGCTTTGAATGACACCATGCACTTTACTATTTATTGTACAAAAAAACTAAAAAAAAATTTCCTAGCATAGTAAAATTGTGAAAACGTTCTGGCATTGTTTTTAGGGTTTTACTTTTATAACAATCATTACACGGTAAAAATTACCTGGCAATGTGATTTTTCAGGTAAGGACATCAATTCCAAACATATAAGGTATTTTTTTTACGGGTGAAAAATTTGGTAAAAATTTTTTGTAAAAAACTAAAATTGGGTTTGTACCATGTTTTGCCACTCATAACTGTTTTTTCTTCCATCAATGGATCTGTATAAGGTTATGTGAGGACTTGTTCTTTGTGCTTTTTTATGGTTGTTTGGCAGACATACTACATTTTGATTGCTTCCTAATTTTTTTTTGTGGGGAGTGCAGTGACTGAAAAAAACAGCAATTCTTGCATTTTTACTCTTTTTCAGCACTTAACATATGGTTACAATCATTTTATATCTTGATAGATTGAACTTTTACAAATGTGTTAATATCAGATATGAGAAAAGAGTGTTTTATCCTTTTATATTTGTTAAAACTTTTTTTTTAAACTTTATCTCTTCGCTCCCTTAGGGGACTTGAGCCTGTGATCACTTGATTGCTTATATTATTTACTGCAACTCTAGAGTATTGCAGTATATAGTAAAAGGCAACTTGTCAGGTCCAATGACACTATTAACCTGCAGATGTAGGTTTAGTTTGCAGGTTACAGTGGGTTCGGAAATTATTCAGTTCCCCTTTAAATTTTTCACTCTTTGTTTCATTGCAGCCATTTGGTAAATGCAAAAAAAGTTAATTTTTTTCTCATTAATGTACACTCTGCACCCCATCTTGACTGATAAAAACCAGAAATGTAGAAATTTTTGCAAATTTATTAAAAAAGAAAACTGAAATATCACATGGTCATAAGTATTCAGACCCTTTGCCCAGACACTCCTATTTACGTCACATGCTGTCCATTTCCTTGTGATCCTCCTTGAGATGGTTCTACTCCTTCATTGGAGTCCAGCTGTGTTTAATTAAACTGATAGGACTTGATTTGTAAAGGCACACACCTGTCTATAAAAGACCTCACAGCTCACAGTGCATGTCAGACCAAATGAGAATCATGAGGTTAAATGAACTGGCCAAGGAGCTCAGAGACAGAATTGTGGCAAAGCACACATCTGGCCAAGGTTACAAAAGAATTTTTGCAGTACTCAAGGTTCCTAAGAGCACAGTAGCCTCCATAATCCTTAAATGGAAAAAGTTTGGGACCACCAGAAGTCTTCCTAGACTTGGGTGTCCAGCCTATCTGAGCAATCGTGGGAGAAGAGCCTTGGTGAGAGAGGTAAAGAAGAACCCCAAGATCCCTGTGGCTGAGCTCCATAGATGCAGTAGGGAGATGGGAGAAAGTTCCACAAAGTCAACTATCATTGCAGCTCTCCACCATTCGGGCCTTTATGGCAGAGTGGCACGACGGAAGCCTCTCCTCAGTGCAAGACATATGAAAGCCCGAATAGAGTTTGCTAAAAAAACACATGAAGGACTCCCAGACTATGAGAAATAAGATTCTCTGGTGTGATGAGATGAAGATAGACCTCTTTGGTGATAATTCTAAGCGGTATGTGTGGAAAAAAACAGGCACTGCTCATCACCTGCCCAATACAATCCCAACAGTGAAACATGATGGTGGCAGCATCATGAAGTGGGGGTGTTTTTCAGCTGCAGGGACAGGACAACTGGTTGCAATTGAAGTAAACATGAATGCGGCCAAGTACACAGATATCTTGGATGAAAACCTGTTCCAGAGTGCTCTGGACCTCAGACTTGGCCGAAGATTCACCTTCCAACAAGACAATGACCCTAAGCACACAGCTAAAATAACAAAGGAGTGGATTCAGAACAACTCTGTGACCATTCTTGACTGGCCCAGCCAAAGCCCTGACCTAAACCCAATTGAGCATCTCTGGAGAGATCTAAAAATGGCTGTCCACCAACATTCACCATCCAACCTGACGGAACATGAGAGATCTGCAAGGAAGAATGGCAGAGGATCCACAAATCCAGGTGTGAAAAACTTGTTGCATCATTCCCAAGAAGACTCATGGCTGTACTAGCTCAAAAGGGTGCTTCTACTCAATACTGAGCAAAGGGTCTGAATACTTATGACCATGTGATATTTCAGGTTTTCTTTTTAAATAAATTTGCAAAGATTTCTACATTTCTGTTTTTTTTTCAGTAAAGATGGGGTGCAGAGTGTAAATTAATGAGAAAAAAAATTAACTTTTTTGCATTTACCAAATGGCTGCAATGAAAAAAAAAGTGAAACATTTAATGTATTTCTATGCAGCCATACGCTCTGGTCCGAGTGTCAGAGTTTCTCGCATGTGTGACCCTGGCCTAATGCTGAATATCTTCTGACTCTGGAAGCTGTCGGTATGACAATAAAACATGCAGCCTGTTATGCCTCAGTAACATTGAACAGTTTCCTACTTCTGATTTTTTGGAGATTTCTTAGCAGTGCTTACAGCACTCCTCCATTTTTCACACTCCTAAACTAGTGCGTATAGCCATAGTAATGACACATTGTTCTTACATGCAGCACCCATAAAAATGTCAAACTGGCCCTTTCAGATAATAGTAACATATTAAAAGCAGAAGGAACAAGTCCAATTATTTTGTTATCAAATAACTGAGCACAATCATTTACAGAATAGATGCATAGCAAATATCTTACTTCCCGGTCACTAAGCCAAATTAAAAGATAAGCCTGTTGTGAGAAAATCAGACCTCACCAAACCTTTCAATGGTATTTTCAATGTACTACTTGACTCATTGAATAGGAAATAATGTCCATATTTTTGTCTCAGGATACATTTGTGAAAGCTGTTATGCCATTTGCATCATTGTTTGCATATGATAAAATAAAAAAATAAGGAAGAAAGATCTACACACGTGGTCAAAATTGTTGGTACCTCTCGTTTAATGACAGAAAAACCCACAATGGTCACAGAAATAACTTGAATCTGATAAAAGTAATAATAATAAAAAACCTATGAAAATGAACAAATGAAAATCAGACATTGCTTTTCAACCATGCTTCCACAGATTTAAAAAAAATAAATAAAACTCATGAAATAGGCCTGGACAGAAATGATGGTACCCTTAATATTTTGTTGCACAACCTTTTGAGGCAGTCAGTGCAATCAAACGATTCCTGTAGCTGTCAATGAGACTTCTGCACCTTTCGACAGGTATTTTACCCACTCCTCAAGAGCAAACTGCTCCAGTTGTCTCGTGTTTGAAGGTTGCTTTTTCCAGATGGCATGTTTCAGCCATGTGTATATAGCCTGATGAACCTTTGAGGAATATCTAATTAGTTCAGTTATTCTCATGGATTCCAAATTCCATATTCCTCCAAAGGTGGCCTACAAAGATCTCTCAACCTACAGGATCGTCTAGTAAAATCAAACATGTTTAAAGAAAACTAAAAGGTGAGATAAAACTAAGATGGGTAACCTCAATCTCTATGAAGTGAAAAGAGATATTACATTTAAAGGGTTGCCTTCCCAATGGCTCGTTATTTTAACTCCATGGAGTCACATGCCATACATTATAGTACTGGCACTGTGTAACTAGCACAAAGCGCTGAAAGTGTGGCTTGGAGATTGTGCAGGCAAAAATTATGTATTATGTGTTTTTGTCCCTCTCCAAAAATAAATGAAAGTTATTGAATAAATCCTTAGAATGTAGACAATAAAAACTAACCCCACAAATCCCACATACTATAACACTCCCCACCCCCGATCAGTGAATTCTGCTATGCTTTGTCATGTCCCTCAACAATCCTCTTAAAGGCGTTATATGAAGAGCCAAATGTGAATGGTGCCGGAGTGCGCATGATTGACCACAGTTCCATTAACATGGTGCTCTTTAGAGCTCCAGTTATCGGGATCATGGGGGTCCCAGCGGTTGGACCTCAGCAAATGGAAAGTTTGCAGGATAGGGGATTACTTGGGATAATCCATTTAAATGGGTTTCCAATATTTTATTTTTATTTTCCCATAGGAATACTGAAAATAATAAACCAGTATTGACCTCCCAAAGTCCAATGTCGCCTCTCCGAGAACATGACAGAAGAAGTGGTACTGTGCAGTGTATATACAGTCATGGACAAAAGTTTTGAGAATGACACAAATATTAATTTTTACAAAGTCTACTGCTTCACTTTTTCTAATGGCAATTTGCATATACTCCAGAATGTTATAAAGAGTGATCAGCTTAACAGCAATTACTTGCAAAGTCAATATTTGGCTAGAAAATGAACTTTATCCCCCAAAACACATTTCAACATCATTGCAGCCCTGCCTTAAAAGGACCAGCTGACCTCTTTTCAGTGATTTCTCCATTAACACAGGTGTGGGTGTTGATGAGGACATGGCTGGAGATCAATCTGTCATGATTAAGTAAGAATGACACCACAGGACACTTTAAAAGGAGGCTGGTGCTTGGCATCATTGTTTCTCTTCTGTTAACCATGGTTATCTCTAAAGAAACACGTGCAGTCATCATAGCAATGCACAAAAATGGCCTAACAGGGAATTGTATCGCAGCTAGAAAGATTGCACCTCAGTCAACAATCTATCGCATCATCAAGAACTTCAAGGAGAGAGGTTCCATTGTTGCCAAAAAGGCTCCAGGGCGCCCAAGAAAGACCAGCAAGCGCCAGGACCGTCTCTTAAAAGTGTTTCAGCTGCGGGATCGGGCTACCAGCAGTGCAGAGCTTGCTCAGGAATGGCAGCAAGCAGGTGTGAGTGCATCTGCACACACTGTGAGGCGGAGACTCTTGGAGCAAGGCCTGGTCTCAAGAAGGGCAGCAAAGAAGCCACTTCTCTCCAGAAAAAACATCATGGACAGACTGAAATTCTGCAAAAGGTACAGGCAGTGGACTGCTGAGGACTGGGGTAAAGTTATTTTCTCTGATGAATCTCCTTTTTGATTGTTTGGGACATCAGGAAAACGCCTCATTCGGAGAAGACAAGGTGAGCGCTACCACCAGTCTTGTCTCATGCCAACTGTTAAGCATCTTGAAACCATTCATGTGTGGGGTTTCTTCTCAGCCAAGGGAATCGGCTCTCTCACAGTCTTGCCTAAAAACACAGCCATGAATAAAGAATGGTACCAGAATGTCCTCCAAGAGCAACTTCTCCCAACCCTCCAAGAGCAGTTTGGCGATCAACAATGCCTTTTCCAGCCATAAAGCAAAGGTGATAACTAAATGGCTCAGGGAACAAAACATAGAGATTTTGGGTCCATGGCCTGGAAAATCCCCAGATCTTAATCCCATTGAGAACTTGTGGTCAATCATCAAGAGACGGGTGGACAAACAAAAACCTAAAAATTCTGACAAAATGAAAGCATTGGTTGTGCAAGAATGGACTGCTATCAGTCAGGATTTGGTCCAGAAGTTGATTGAGAGCATGCCAGGGAGAATTGCAGAGGTCCTGAAGAAGAAGGGTCAACACTGCAAATATTGACTTGCTGCATTAACTCATTCTAAGGGTGAGTTTTCCACGGTCAGGAAACGCTGCGTGTTTGGCGCTGTGCGCTGGCGCAGCGCCAAACACGCAGCGTCCAGATGTTACAGCATAGTGGAGGGGATTTCAAGAA
This sequence comes from Oophaga sylvatica, assembly GCA_033576555.1. Lineage (NCBI taxonomy): Eukaryota > Metazoa > Chordata > Amphibia > Anura > Dendrobatidae > Oophaga > Oophaga sylvatica. The sequence continues at coordinate 305,858,614 of JARQOD010000001.1, read as the reverse complement.
ATCCCGTCTCCACTATGCGTAACAATACGCAGGTGGCAAACCTGCGTAAACGGACATGCGGCGCGTCTTTTCAGACCGCAGCATGTCCTCGCGTATTGCGGCGACGGTGCGTCGCCGCAACATAATTAACACAGGGCTATGAAGCCCTGCGCTCTTTCCGGAGGTGTTCCGGAGGTGTCCTGAACACCTCCGGAAAGATCGCGCGTCAGAAAGGGGCGGGGCTTAGACGGAGCGGAATTTCCGCTCCGTCAAAGCGCTATGGTTCCGGACCGTGGAACCATAGCCTAACTGTCAATATAAGCTTTTGTTACTCATATGTTTGCAATTATATTTCTGTCTGTGATAAAAACATCTGTCAAACACACATAAAAACCAGAGGGCAGCAGATCATGTGAAAATATAATATTTGTGTCATTCTCAAAACTTTTGGCCATGGCTGTACACAGGACAGGAGGAGTGGTACTGTGCAGTGTATATATACAGGTCAGGAGGCGTGGTACTGTGCAGTGCAGTGTATATATACAGGACAGACGAAGTGTTACTGTGCAGTGTATATATAGACAAGACAGGAGGAGTGGTACTGTGCAGTGTATATACACAGGACAGGAGGAGTGGTACTGTGAAGTGTATATATACAGGACAGATGAAGTGTTACTGTGCAGTGTATATATACACAGGACAGGAGGAGTGGTACTGTGCAGTGTATATACACAGGACATGAGGAGTGGTACTGTGCAGTATATATACAGGACAGACAAAGTGGTACTGTGCAGTGTATACAGGACAGGAGGAGTGGTACTGTGCAGTGTACATAATCAGGACAGGAGGAGTGGTACTGTGCAGTGTACATATACAGGACAGGAGACGTGGTACTGTGCAATGCACATATACAGGACAGGAGACGTGGTACTGTGCAGTGT
>JARQOD010000001.1:305744768-305857594 GCA_033576555.1 Oophaga sylvatica | reverse complement strand
AAAGGGCAGGAGACGGGGTTGTGCAGTACATATACAGGACAGGAGATGTTTGTACTGTGCAGTGAAACATATACAGGACAGGAGGAGTGGTACTGTGCAGTGTATATATACAGGACAGATAAAGTGCTACTGTGCAGTGTATACAGGACAGAGGAGTGGTACTGTGCAGTGTACATTGTCATGGGTGCATCGCCACGAGGTTTCGTCGCGATTGCACTTTCTAAACTTCTCGCAGCTGAGTTGCTGTTACTTTGTGTTTGGTGGTGAGGGAGTTAATTTTTTACCAAGCTCTTTGCTAAGACTAGGTCCAGCCTCGCCCGGCTGCTTTTGATTATGTTCTAATTAGTTTCCTTTATATAGCTGCCAGTCTGCTGGTTAGATGCCGGTGAAAGCATTCATACAAAACTGCAGTTGGATCGGTTCTGAGAAGACTTAAGCTAAGGGGTTCCTTTGTTGTTTCTCCCTCTCCTTGCTTATAGTTTATCTCCTAGACCTTTGGGTTCCTCTGTTTTTATATGTTGTATGAAAGACAGAAATTTACTTTATCCCCTGTCTGTCTCGTTTGTCTATACTGTTTGTTTACCTTTACCTGTCCATTCCCTATGGTGGTAATCAGGGTCCTTCTAAGGACTAGTTTACAGTGGTCAGGGATTTATAGGAGACAGGGTTTACGCTGGTGGCCTGGACCTCTGTACCATTAACAGTACCTCCAGGTAGAGGGACTAGTCAGGCCCCCAGTTTGGGGTTTCAGCATAGACCCCGATCCACCTCTAGCCAGAGACAGCGGGGAAAAGGATTCAGTATTGACCCACAGGATATTATGTCAGGTAATACTATGCTATATATACATGTTAATGTTATCTATTTATAAGTTATATAGAATGTTGTCCCACTTGCTAGATTACTGACATTATATATTTATACATCTGCTAGACAGCGTGACATTTTCACCGGCCTTACTAAAGATTCTCCCCAGCTACCATGGATCCAGTGGCCCAGATTGCCCTGCAGTTGCAGAAGTTGTCCTTGGAGCTTGCGGACATTAAGTCCAAGGTTTTGTCCCCCCCGGAGCAAACCAGGTCTGAACCTAAGGTTGCTCTCCAGACAGGTTCACTGGTGGGCGGGACAAATTATTTACCTTCGGGAGGCATGTAAATTATACTTTCGCTGCGGCCTCGGTCATCGGGGAGTGAAGAGCAGAGGGTGGGAATTGTCATCTCGCTCTTACAAGGGGACCCTCAATCCTGGGCGTTCTCTCTTCCCCCGGGTTCCCGGCCTCCAGTCAGTAGATCGATTTTTTGCTGCCCTGGGTCTGGTGTATGATGACCCGGATCGGGTCTCCCTTGCTGAAACGAAGTTACGTAGGATACAGCAGGGGATCGTCCGGCAGAGGAATTTTCTTCTGAGTTCCGTAGATGGGCCACAGATACTCAGTGGAATGACCCAGCTCTTAGGAGCCAGTTTTGTCAAGGGTTGTCTGACAAATTAAAAGATGTTTTGGCTCAGTATGATTCTCCTCCGTCACTGGAGGCTGCTATGGCCCTTGCTATTCGCATTGATAGACGGCTTCGGGGAAGGTGCGAGGTAACTCCGCCCCCTGTTATGACTCCACCCACTACTAAAGTCCCTTATATTGAGGTTCCCTGGCTTGTTCTGAGGAACCTATGCAGTTGGGAGGGACATCATTTTGTAGGAGGGAATCAGCGGTGCGCCGCAAGACAAGAAGGTGTTTCTTCTGCGGGAGAGAGGGACATTTTGTTGGGGGGTGTCCCTTCCGTGCCTCATTGAGCAAAAAAGTCACCGAAAAACTGTTAATCCCAGGTTGTGTAGTGGACGACAACCTGGGAGTAGGTATTTCGTCCCCAGGTCCATCTCAATTTCTCTGCTGCGGAGGTGATGGTTGGTGCGAGAGTTGAGAGGATTTCTGTTCTTCTTGATAGTGGGTCTGGGGCTAATATGGTGGACGCTCGGTTTGCCCAGGTGCAAGGTATGCAACTGAGTGTATTGGCCAAACCGATCCCTATACTTTCTATTGACGCCAGACCTCTCGGTCAAGGTAGCTTTGTACAAGCTGTTCATAACTTAGACCTTCGAGTAGGGGCAATACATAAAGAACAGTTGTCTTGTTATGTGTTGGAGGGTCTTCCTACTCCTATTGTGTTGGGACTTCCCTGGTTGGCTAAACATAACCCAGTGATTGATTGGCAATCCAGAAAGATAAGCCGGTGGGGTGAATTTTGCAAGAATAACTGCATGAAAACGGTCATCGGTGCGGTCGTGCCTAGGACTTTGCCTCCTTTTCTGGAGGACTTTGGGGAGATGTTCTCAGAGGAGGGGTGTCAAAAGTTACCTCCTCATCGCACGTATGACTGCTCAATAAAATTGCTTCCTGATGCCTTATCTCGTAGTTTCCCAGGGGCTGGAAAGACGGATGACCGGTTCCTATCCTTCAGGAAGGAGTGCTGAATGGTCTGAGTGCTATGGGAACTGTTTCAAGCGGAGGTCTGATAGGAGGAGAGGGTCTGGTCCGGACCTAGGTGTGAACGATCTGGGTGGTTGTCTACCAGGAATATAAACGCAAAGTTCCCTTCTGGAAACTGGGTCCCAGGTTCATCGGTCCATACAGGATCAGTTCTATAATTAATCCTGTGGCATTTCGCCTGGACCTCCCTCCTACGTTTAAAATCCATAATGTATTCCACAAATCGTTGCTTAAGAGGTACGTGGCGCCAGTTATACCGTCACTTCTACCTCCTCCTCCAGTGGTGGTCAATGGTAACTTAGAATTTCAAGTGTTGAAGATCATTGACTCACGTCTGAATCGCCGGTCCCTTCAGTATTTGGTTCATTGGAAGGGATATGGTCCTGAGGAGAGGACGTGGGTCCCTGCGTCGGAGGTTAACGCAGATCGATTGGTTCGGACCTTCCACACAACTTACCCGGGCAGACCTGGCCCTGAGGGTCCGGAGGCCCCCCGTAGAAGGGGGGGTACTGTCATGGGTGCATTGCCACGAGGATCGTCGCGATTGCACATTCTGACTTCTCGCAGCTGAGTTGCTGTTACTTTGTGTTTGGTGGTGAGGGAGTTAATTTTACTAGCTCTTTGCTAAGACTAGGTCCAGCCTCGCCCGGCTGCTTTTGATTATGTTCTAATTAGTTTCCTTTATATAGCTGCCAGTCTGCTGGTTAGATGCGGTGAAAGCATTCATACAGACTGCAGTTAGGATCGGTTCTGAGAAGACTTAAGCTAAGAGTTCCTATGTTGTTTCTCCTCTCCTTGCTTATAGTTTATCTCCTAGACCTTTGGTGTTCCCTCTGTGTTTATATGTTGTATGAAAGACAGTATTTACTTTATCCCCTGTCTGTCTCGTTTGTCTATACTGTTTGTTTACCTTTACCTGTCCATTCCCTATGGTGGTAATCAGGGTCCTTCTAAGGATAGATTACAGTGGTCAGGGATTTATAGGAGACAGGGTTTACGCTGGTGGCCTGGACCTCTGTACCATTAACAGTACCTCCAGGTAGAGGGACTAGTCAGGACCCCAGTTTAGGGTCAGCATAGACCCCCATCCACCTCTAGCCAGAGACAGCGTGAAAAGGATTCAGTATTGACCACAGGATATTATGTCAGGTAATACTATGCTATATATACATGTTAATGTTATCTATTTATAAGTTATATAGAATGTTGTCCCACTTGCATAGATTACTGACATTATATATTTATACATCTGCTAGACAGCATGACATTTTCACCGGCCTTACTAAAGATTCTCCCCAGCTACCATGGATCAGTGGCCAGATTGCCCTGCAGTTGCAGAAGTTGTCCTTGGAGCTTGCGGACATTAAGTCCAAGGTTTTGTCCCCCCCGGAGCAAACCAGGTCTGAACCTAAGTTGCTCTCCCAGACAGGTTCACTGGTGGGCGGGACAAATTATTTACCTTCCGGGAGGCATGTAAATTATACTTTCGGCTGCGGCCTCGGTCATATATATTTATTCATCTGCTAGACAGCGTGACATACATATACAGGACAGGAGATGTGGTACTGTGCAGTGTACATATACAGGACAGGAGGAGTGGTACTGTGCAGTGCATATATACAGGACAGGTGAAGTGCTACTGTGCAGTGTATACAGGACAGGAGGAGTGGTACTGTGCAGTGTACATATACAGGACAGGAGGAGTGGTACTGTGCAGTGTACATATACAGGACAGGAGATGTGGTACTGTGTAGTGTACATATATATAGGACAGGAGAAGTGGTACTGTGCAGTGTATACATACAGGACAGGAGGAGTGGTGCTGTGCAGTGTACATATACAGGACAGGAGGAAGTTGTACTGTGCAGTTTACATATACAGGACAGGAGGAGTGGTACTGTGCAGTGTATATATACAGGACAGATGAAGTGCTACTGTGCAGTGTATACAGGACAGGGAGTGGTACTGTGCAGTGTACATATACAGGACAGGAGAGGTGGTACTGTGCAGTGTACATTTAGAGGACAGGTGGGAGTGGTACTGTGCAGTGTATACATACAGGACAGGAGAAGTGGTACTGTGCAGTGTACATATACAGGACATGGAGATGTGGTACTGTGCAGTGTACATATACAGGACAGGAGAGGTGGTACTGTGCAGTGTACATTTAGAGGACAGGTGGAGTGGTACTGTGCAGTGTATACATACAGGACAGGAGAAGTGGTACTGTGCAGTGTACATATACAGGACAGGAGATGTGGTACTGTGCAGTGTACATATACAGGACAGGAGGAGTGGTACTGTGCAGTGTATATATACAGGACAGATGAAGTGCTACTGTGCAGTGTATACAGGACAGGAGGAGTGGTACTGTGCAGTGTACATATACAGGACAGGAGAAGTGGTACTGTGCAGTGTACAAATACAGGACAGGAGATGTGGTACTGTGTAGTGTACATATAGAGGACAGGAGAAGTGGTACTGTGCAGTGTATAAAATACAGGACAGGAAGAGTGGTGCTGTGCAGTGTACATATACAGGACACGAGAGATGGTACTGTGCAGTGTACATATAGAGGAATGGAGATGTGGTACTGTGCAGTGTACTATAGAGGACAAGTGGAGTGGTACTGTGCAGTGTATACATACAGGACAGGAGAAGTGGTACTGTGCAGTGTACATATACAGGACAGGAGGAGTGGTACTGTGCAGTGTATATACAGGACAGGAGAAGTGGTACTGTGTAGTGTACATATAGAGGACAGGAGAAGTGGTACTGTGCAGTGTATACATACAGGACAGGAGGGTGGTACTGTGCAGTGTACATATACAGGACAGGAGGAGTGGTACTGTGCAGTGTATATATACAGAACAGATGAAGTGTACTGTCCCGTGTATACAGGACAGGAGGAGTGGTACTGTGCAGTGTACATATACAGGACAGGAGAAGTGATACTGTGCAGTGTACATATACAGGACAGGAGATGTGGTACTGTGTAGTGTACATATAGAGGACAGGAGAAGTGGTACTGTGCAGTGTACATATACAGGACAGAAGGAGTGGTGCTGTGCAGTGTACATATACAGGACACGAGAGGTGGTACTGTGCAGTGTACATATAGAGGACAGGAGATGTGGTACTGTGCAGTGTACATATAGAGGACAGGTGAGTTGTACTGTGCGTGTGTATATACAGGACATGAGGAGTGTACTGTGCAGTGTACATATACAGGACAGGAGGAGTGGTACTGTGCAGTGTATATATACAGGACGATGAAGTGCTACTGTGCAGTGTATACAGGACAGGAGGAGTGGTACTGTGCAGTGTACATATACAGGACAGGAGAAGTGGTACTGTGCAGTGTACATATACAGGACAGGAGATGTGGTACTGTGTAGTGTACATATACAGGACACGAGAAGTGGTACTGTGCAGTGTACATATAGAGGACAGGAGATGTGGTACTGTGCAGTGTACATATAGAGGACAGGTGGAGTGGTACTGTGCAGTGTACATATACAGGACAGGAGATGTGGTTACTGTGTAGTGTACATATACAGGACAGGAGAAGTGGTACTGTGCAGTGTATACATACAGGACAGGAGGAGTGGTGCTGTGCAGTGTACATATACAGGACACGAGAAGTGGTACTGTGCAGTGTACATATAGAGGACAGGAGATGTGGTACTGTGCAGTGTACATATAGAGGACAGGTGGAGTGGTACTGTGCAGTGTGTATATACAGGACAGGAGGAGTGGTACTGTGCAGTGTACATATACAGGACACGAGAGGTGGTACTGTGCAGTGTACATATAGAGGACAGGTGGAGTGGTATGTGCAGTGTATACATACAGGACAGGAGAAGTGGTACAGTTCAGTGTACATATACAGGACAGGAGGAGTGGTACTGTGAAGTGTATATATATATATATATATATATATATATATATTATTTTATATATATATATAGAATAAGGCCACACTCACATGTTCAGTATTTGGCAATTACATTGGTCTTTATAAGCCAAAACCAGGAGTGGGTGATAAATACAGAAGTGGTGACGTTTTTCTATTATTCCTTTGATTGTCCCACTCCTGGTTTTGGCTTACAAATACTGATTAAAATACTGACCAAATACTGCCGTGTGAACGTGGTCTTAATACAGGTATGCAGAATTCGGGTGGAATCACACTAGCATATTGCATCGGATGTGATATTCTAATGATACTCGGCTCTTGCTCTGCTGCGAGCTGGAGCCGAGTGTCAGTGCTCTGTACTCCAATGCTCTCGCACCAGAGAATTGCAGCACAGGTGTGGAGGATGCAGAGAAATTAATTTCTCCATCTCCTCAATGGTCTGACTCGCCGTGTATTGGACTGCAACAACTGCTGAGAAAAAAAACGACTGCACAAGGATAGCAAGTGAGAAGAAAATCGTACCACTTTTCTGGATGAAAATGGAACCGATTTTTTCATACTCTTTTTTAGCAAATGTGCAACATTTCACTTCCATATCGGAGAAATGTTCTGTTATGGATCTGAAACGTTGCCACATGGGCCAATAAAGAGTCTGCCACTTTTTTCACAATTCATCTTGGTGATTATATATTGTGAGACAGGAACCGGCACTGTTGCAAATGGCCGTTATGTGTCACAGAGGAGGAGTAGGTCCTCTCTGCTGTAAACCAGTAATGTTGTTCTGGGACCTGTAGTCTTATGAGCTTTGTTTTTGTTTATAATAAGGGCTTACAGGGTTAGCCTGAGAGCTGGGTGGGACTGGCTAACCACACACACCTCCCACCTATGGGGGGTGGTACAGTACATAATATGACTGAGGACTGGTCACATGGTCTCTGTGTTCTAAGGTCCTGCAAGAAAGGACAGGTCTATGTGTTGGAAGGTCCCCCGAGTTTATGGACTTCCTGAGCACAGGGTGAAACCATGGACATGCAGAGTCTGTGATGGCACTGCATTGGGGAAGCTACTGACCTACTGGGGGTCTGGAACTGTCGAGAGTGCCCTGGCCGCAAGGATGGCGATCCCAGTAGGCAGCATCCACAGAAGACAGGACTGACAGGAGTCAGCGTGTGGAGCAGGAGCTCTAGGAAGGTAACTCCAGGAAAAGGGGGCTATAATAACGGTAGAGAAGTATCTGGCGTTGAAACTGACTGTTGGTGCCTATTATGTTCCATGGATGGACTGTACTGTGTGATGTTTATTGAGTGTAAATAAACCGAATGGACTATTTAAGTAAGAAATCGCTACTGTGTGCCTTAATCCTGTTGCCAAGCGAGTGTTCCCCAACACACACAGTGAGCGCTATCTTACATATGGTGGAGATTGCGGGCAACATCCACGAACTTGGAGCAGCTTGCTGTGGATCAGTTGGTTTAAGGGCCAAGTCCTTTATTAAGTCCTTTATTAAGAACATTATGGATTTCTTGGTCAAAGTTGAAGGATTGAAAGTGGGGGAACAGGATCTGTTGGTCTCATTTCACGTAGTTTCGCTATATACGTTAATTTCACATGATGAAGGTATAGCTGCAGTTGAGAAAAGACTGAGTGAGTGCAGTTTTTCAGAGGAGGCTTGTAAAATGACTTTGGATCTGTTAAGAGTGGTTTTGACGAACAACTCCTTTTTATTTGGAGAAGAGTATTACTAACAGCTAAGAGGGACTGCCATGGGCGCTAACATGGCGCCTTCTTATGCAAATATACTCATGGGTATGTTGTAGGAAGAGTTTGTCTATGTGTCGCTCCATTTCTCTAAAGTTGGGGGATGGTGGCGATACATAGACAATATTTTTTTGATCTGGACTGGTACTGCAACTGAGCTTGAAATGTTTTTTGAGTTTATGAACACGATTAATGCAACTGTTAAGTTCACAATGTAAAGCTCTGAGAATAGACTACAATTTCTTGATGTGCTTGTGATCGAAGAAGGTGTAAAAATGAGTACAGAACTTTTTTCTAAAAAAACAGACAGGAATAATGTTTTACACTTTTCAAGCCATCACTCTAGAAAGATGTTAGAGGCGATACCTTATGGGCAGTTCTTAAGGGCAAAAAGAATTGCGGGAAAAGAATTGAAATTGGATATGACCTTAAATGCAATGGAAACTAAGTTTAAAGAGCATGGTTATCCAAAAAAAGATTCTGGATAGACAAAGGGCTAAGGCTAACAATGTGGAAAGGATTTATTTGAACAAAATAGTGCAAAAAGGATCCTCTTTGTTAGTGAGTATTGTGAAGAGAGTGACGCTATTGTAAAAATCATTGGCCAACCCTGAGTAGGGGGCTTCCTGGGGTAAGCGAGTTCCAAAATCCCCCAATTATGACGTACCAGAGAAGCAAATGCCTCGGTGATAAACTGGTGAAATCTAATATAGGTCCTCTTAGAAAGGTTACACAAACATCAATGACGGGGACACAAAGGAGAGGGTGTTTTCCCGTGCTTCTCATGTGTCAACTGTTCACTGATACTAAAAGGCCCTCCCTTCCCAAATCCAAAAACGGGAGAAGAAATTAAGATTAAACACTACCTGACGTGCTCATCAGAGTATGTGATTTATATGTTACAATGCCCTTGTCCACAGTACTATGTTGGCGAGACGACATGTGATCTTAAAACACGTCTCAACCAACATACTGTAGACACGATATTCATAAAAAAAGAAAGGACATACCTGTATCTAAGAACTTTTGTGAAAAAGGTCATTCGGAAAAGGAGTTGAGATTCTGTATTATTGATCATGTGCCCATACATAGGAGAGGAGGTAACCGCACTGAGACTCTCAAATAGTTAGAACTCAGGAGGATTTATGAGCTTAAGACTCTCAAGCCTGGAGGACTTAATATTGAGTTTAAATTGCATACATACAATAGTATAAATCAACTGGGTGACTTGTTCACATGTATCATTGAATGTGCTGGTATGAGCACCTGATGTATTAATTAACACTGTTTTACATAAATGATGGATGTTATACTGTGGAAACACTATTTAAATGTTCACTTGATGTCTGTCCACTGCTTGAGAAAGGCAGAGAAATCTGCTGAAACGTTGCTGCTTATGGATCAGTAAAGCCATGGTTTTTCACTTAAATTTTTTGAGTGCTGCCTGTTTTTTTCTGATTTTCTATTTGGAGGTTTGGACATCACCTTAACAGGTTTCATTGCACCTGGCTTCTTTTGGTAGTGCTCCTAAATTTTCTTAATTTTATATATATATTTATTTATAAATATATATATACATACACACACATATACATACATGCATATAGAATAAGAATAGATACTGAGAATTACACCATGTATACAAGACAGGAGAAGCATACACAGCTCCACAGTATATGCTAGAATCAATTATATACACAGCGTCATATTATATACCATGGTAAGAATATAGAGCGGTGTATATACTATATAGTGTAGCGATGTGGCAGTGTATATAGTGTAAATTCCACACTATATATGTGTGGCCCAGCTGCGCTTGGTACACATGTTCCCAGGAGAGTGCACAAAAAGGTAATTGCAAAACCTGATATTCATTCACATCTCACACTTCCCAACATTACCACTAGAGGGAATCTTAGACTATTTAAGGTTAGTGAGACATGTAGCATCAGCCAGTTCAGCCAGTGCAGGCCAGTTCAGTCATTGTTCAGTCTGGTTCAAGCCAGATCAGTTCCTGTCAGAGCTCTGTGAGAGCAGAAGTGATTCCTGTCAGAGACAGAAAGAGAAAGATTGAAGCTGTTACCTCAGAACAGGCTGACTGTGTTCCCTATGAGCGTGGAAAGTGACTCTCGGAGCGGGCTTATACTCAGTCTGACGGAATGTCCTGAAAGCTGCTCTGGACAGAGTCTGTCAAGGAAGAGAAGGAAGGGGACGACAGTGTTACAACAACGAGCCAACTGGGAACAGTCAGTGGGCGGAAAGGAAGAAAGCTGACAATTACACCTAATGCTACCCGTGCTTATGTTAAGGGTGAGAGCAGGGCGACAGGCGAGTGGAGAAGAAGGAAGCGTCACCTGGGTGATAATCACCGTCACTTGTTAACTGGACACCGGGTCCGAAGCATTGCTAGTACTTCACGGCTAGTGATAGAAACACCGGAATCCCTGCTGGACTTCAAGTCGCAGAGGGTAGCCCTAAGTGCCGATACGTAACTTGAGTCAGGGAGAACAGGAACTTTGAGCAGGACGCTGCAATAGAAGGACTTTGTTCTTTCCAACATCTGGGTACCAGAGACAGAAAAGGCTCTACCACAATGTCGACCGGGCGTAGCTGTTGCATTACGAGTTAAACTTGACTTTATGCAAGTTAGGACTCACATACATTTCAAAGGGAAAGGAGGCCTCAAACCTGCTTAGCGATTACCTGCATGTGCATTCTCCACCCTGACCAGCTTCCCGGGATATACCTGCCAACAACATCAGTAAAGGTATGGAAAGAGACTGACTTTTGTGTGACTGCGTTATTGCCGACACTCTGCACCATCATAGACTTCGAGGGAAAAGTCTCACCTATGGGAGACTTAACATCCAGCTGCCCCATAACATCCCCTCAGAAGATTCATCTTGCAGCGCTGGTCTTATTGATCAGAAACCACAGGTGGCGTCACGAACTATTACTAAAATCCCCTGTAAATATCCCCCATTGTATGAGCGCCCAGGGCCACAGACCGAGCTCTGCTGCCAGTGACATCCCCCATAGACTTCCATGGGCTCGGTGCCGAGTATCCCATAACCCTGGTACTACATGTGCGACTCATCTTCACAGTGCCATACCATATAAACATCTCTACATTATATAGTATATACAGACAACTGTACAATATAATTAAGACAGCATTATACTATATTATGATTCATTCATCACACTCAGGGCTGGCGTCAGCACCCGGCACACCCGGGCCAGTGCCGGGGCCCTGAGCAGGCAGGGGGGCCCACTCGCAGTCTGGCACCCCCGCGTGGAGAGCGGTGTCAGCGCCGCCACTGGGCCCCCCCCCGCCTGCTCAGGGCCCCGGCAGCAGCTGGCAACAATACTTACCTCTCCCGTGCCTCCGCTGCCGCAGCTCCGGGCTCCAGGGGGCGCCGGCGCTTCCTCTCACAGCCGGCCGCTGAATGACGTCATCATTCAGCGGCCGGCTGTGGCACAGAGCACGGGGACGCTGAACAGGTAAGACGTGTCTGTGTGTGTGTCTCTGTGTGTGTATGTAGTGCGGTGCTTTGTGTGTGTATGTCTGTGTGTGTGTGTATGTATGTATGTGAGAGAGTGCTTGTGTGCTGTCTGTGTGTGATGATGGGCAGGCATTGCTGATAATGGGGAGGCATTGATGATGGGGAGAAGATGATGATGGGCAGGCATTGCTGATAATGGGGAGGCATTGATGATGGGGAGAAGATGATGATGGGCAGGCATTGATGATGGGGAGAAGATGATGATGGGCAGACATTGATGATGATGGGGAGGAGAGGAGATGATGATGGGCAGGCATTGCTGATAATGGGGGGCATTGATGATGATGGGGAGAAGATGATGATAATGGGCAGGCATTGATGATAATGGGCAGGCAATGATGATGGGGAGAAGATGATGATGATGGGCAGGCATTGATGATGATGGGGAGGCAATCATGATGATAATGGGGAGTCTTTCCACAGCGCCCTTTCCTGAGCTGTAACAGTGCAGAACGCAGTACGGCGCAGAGGAGAGCTCCATATTTTGTATGGAGCATTATATGGGGACCAGTATCCTGTATGGAGCATTATATGGGGACCAGTATCCTGTATGGAACATTATTTTGGGTCCAGTATTCTGTATGGAGCATTATATGGGGGGTGACATCCTGCATGGGGTATTATATGGGTGATGAGGGGGAGACTGTGGTGCCCATAATATTGTATGGAGGACTGTACTGTCCAGTCTGTACTGTGCGCTGTGAGGATTTGGCGGTTTTTGAGCTATTGTACAATTTACAATAGATATCAGTCATGTAATGGAAGAAGAGAAGTATTTGGCATTGTACTGCACCTATATTTCTCTGCCGTATCTGTGCATCATGAATCGTGGTCTGTGTTAAAGGGGCCCACTGAGGCTCTTTCGCCCGGGGCCCATAAAAACCTGGAGCCGGCCCTGATCACACTGATTGCTGATGTCCATAGGATAACATAGGAGGCACCACGACTGCTGAATACATATCACATTGAAACTACTGTATATACAATATATAGCTGATACTGTGACTACTGTGTATAGTTGTAGTATCACCTTTATATTGTATGTGATACTGCGATTGCTGTGTACAGATTATATAGGCAAAACGTTTATATATGTGTGAGCATAGCAGTATCAACTATATAATATACACACAGAGCAGTAACATCTATATAATGTGTATACATTTGCAGTATCACCTGTATATACGTTATATAGGTGATATTACTGTGTATAGTCGCAGTATACATATATATATATATATATATATATACACACACACAGTGTGTGTGTATGTGTGTGTATACTGAAACTATACACATATATAGCTCTGGCAAAAATTAAGAGACAACTTTTAAATATTCGGTTTGTCTGATTTATCTCTTTATAGGTATATTTTTGAGTAAAATGTAAATTGCTCTTTTATTCTATAAACTACTGACATGTCACCGAATTTCCAAACAATAAATTTTGTAATTTTTTTTCTGACTAAGAAAAATGGTCAAAATTAAAAAAAAACAGTGCTTTCAGACCTCAAATAATGCAAAGAAAACAAGTTCATAATCATTTAGAAACAACAATACTAATGTTTTAACTCAGGAAGAGTTAAGAAATCAATATTTTGTGGAATAACCATGATTTTTAAAAACAGCTTTCATGCTTTCCACCAGTCTTTCACACTGCTTCTGGCGCAAAAATTTAAGCAGTTCTTCTTTGTTTGATGGCTTGTGACTATTCATCATCCTCTTGTTCACATTCCAGAAGTTTTCAATGGGGCTCAGGTCTGGAGAATGGGCTGTCCGTGACAGGGTATTGATGTGGTGGTCTCTGAATTTTTGCCAGAACTGTATTTATTTCTAAATGTCCAAGAAAAGATTAATAGCTGTTAGACACTTCCAAATCAATGTATCCCAAAGGTCTCTTGTGGTTGTATGCCACCAGACAAAAAAGTGATTCCAACTCCAAAATGTAAAATTAAAATAAGTTTTATTTATTGATAAAGAATAAAATATAAAATATTGTTAAAAAAAAAAAAGGTCCACGTCAGATGTTGAGGAATCAGGACAATCTAGACAAGGCAAGAGAACCTGGATCTGATGAAATGCTACTATAACAGCAGACAAAATGAGAGAGGATATATGAAGTGTATGAGGAATCCTGCATGTCCACTGACTGAGAAACAACTAATCACCCAACGTTGCAATGTCATAAAGAGAAAGCTATTATCACAACTTGAGATGAATCAACAGATCCACCCCACATGAAAACCTGGAAGAACAACATGTGAAGATCCTGCACTGCAGCTGATCTGAAACAGAAGATCTTAGATACGTAAATACTATTAATTCCAGAGAATGACTGCCAAGGCTCAGCAACAAAACACCACCAGACAGTATGCTACACTCTGTAACAGAAGTTATGTCGCTTATCCATGTTATGTAAATAAAAGCTTATAACCTGACGTTAAATTAATCCATTGGTTGTATAAATTATTCTTTTGAAAGCTGAAACCCTCTGAAATGTGGTTTAGGTTAAGAAAATAAATTGGCATCTATGCAGAAATATTGATCATTTAATGGACACAGAATGGTCAGATTTTGGCAAGACAAAAGTTTTGTCGCCTGGTCATATAATGCACCCAATCCTAGTTTACATACTCACCTGTGCTCAGTAAATGATCAGTTAATTAGTGGGTGTTATAAAAAGAAACCCAGTACCCCAGACCTTCACTTGAACTGCAATTTGAGTTCTGACAGCATGCCAAAAATCCACCCTGCGACCAAAGCCTGGATTATCAAGGGGCTGAAGACCAGATCCACTGCAGAGGTGGCTGGCACCTTTAATGTATCTCAGCGTCAAGTACAAAGAATTAAAAAAAGATTTGAAGAGACTGGAGATGTGATTGACAAGCCCAGGTCCGGCAGACCCCGCAAGACAACTGCTCAGGAGGAACGTTTGTTGGTTAGAAAATCCAAAGCAAGCCCCTCTTCCACTGCAGCAGAGCTCCAACAGGCCTGCTCACCTCAAGTCCCTGTGTCAACTAGAACAGTTTGAAGGATTCTGTCTCGAAATGGCCACCATGGTCGAATCATTGCCCAGAAGCCAGCACTAAATAAAAGGCAAATAAAAAACGCTGTGGCATTTGCAAAGTCCCACAGCCTGCTAAACAGATGGACACTGGAAAAGTGGCAGAAGGTGGATTTCTCTGATGAATCTTCAGTAGAATTACACCACAGCCGCCGCCAATACTGCATGAGACCTACTGGATCCCGCATCGATCCAAAATACACCCAGAAAACAGTTGAATTTGGTGGGGAAAGATCATGGTCTGGGGTTATATTCAGTATGGGGGTGTGCGAAACATTTGCAAGGTGGAAGGCAATATCAATAGCCTAAAATATCAAGAAGTATTAGCTACCCCTTATATTCCAAATCATAAAAGGGGTCAATTCTGCAGCAGGATGGTGCTCCATCTCATACATCCATCTCTACAACAAAGTTCCTCCAGGCAAAAAAGATCAAGGTGCTCAAGGAATGGCCTGCCCAGTCACCAGAAATGAACATCATTGAGCATGATTGGGGTAGGATGAAAGAGGAAACTTGGAAGACAAAACCAAAGAATCTAGATGAACTCTGGGAGGCATGTAAGACTGCATTCTTTGCTATTTGTGATGACTTCATTAATAAATTGTATGAATCATTGTTGAACCGCATGGATACAGTCCTTCAAGCTAATGGAAGTCACACAAAATATTAAATATGACTCTAATAGCACCACAACTTCATTCACCAATGATATGCAACAAATATTTGTATTTTAAGTTAATTATTTGTTTGAATATCACATTACTTTCTGTGGGCGACAAAACTTTTGTCTTGCCAAAATCTGACCATTCTGTGTCCATAAATGATCAATATTTCTGCATTGATGCCAATTTATTTTCTTAACCTAAACCACATTTCGGAGGGTTTCAGCTTTCAAAAGAGCTTGAGTGCAGCCTTTTTTCGTATGTTTTACATGGGGTAGCTTCCCTTGGTTTGCACCTAGTTCACATTAGTCTGGATGTGCTAGTCAGGTTTTTTGTCTTTTGAATGTTAGCTTACTGACCGAGCACTCCGCCCCCACCAGGTGGTGATTTTAATTACACCAGGTCCCTACTTTACCCATAAATGCAGGCATTACTGACAGAGGTGCATATTCACCCAGAAATTCAGATATCAGCCTAATAGAGGTATGTTCACATTAGGTCAGGGACTCACCAGAATTGAGACCACCTTGATGATGGTTGGTGGGCTTTAAATGTTTGGCCAAATGTTTATACTAAGCGTCTCAAAATTTTCCTTATACTCCAAAGCCATATTGCTATTCAAAATTTCATGTATTCTATGTTGTCATGCTTCAGTATGCTTGAGTGCAGCCTTTTTTCGTATGTTTTACATGGGGTAGCTTCCCTTGGTTTGCACCTAGTTCACATTAGTCTGGATGTGCTAGTCAGGTTTTTTGTCTTTTGAATGTTAGCTTACTGACCGAGCACTCCGCCCCCACCAGGTGGTGATTTTAATTACACCAGGTCCCTACTTTACCCATAAATGCAGGCATTACTGACAGAGGTGCATATTCACCCAGAAATTCAGATATCAGCCTAATAGAGGTATGTTCACATTAGGTCAGGGACTCACCAGAATTGAGACCACCTTGACGATGGTTGGTTGGCTTTAAAATGTTTGGCCAAATGTTTATACTAAGCGTCTCAAAATTTTCCTTATACTCCAAAGCCATATTGCTATTCAAAATTTCATGTATTCTATGTTGTCATGCTTCAGTATGCTTGAGTGCAGCCTTTTTTCGTATGTTTTACATGGGGTAGCTTCCCTTGGTTTGCACCTAGTTCACATTAGTCTGGATGTGCTAGTCAGGTTTTTTGTCTTTTGAATGTTAGCTTACTGACCGAGCACTCCGCCCCCACCAGGTGGTGATTTAAATTACACCAGGTCCCTACTTTACCCATAAATGCAGGCATTACTGACAGAGGTGCATATTCACCCAGAAATTCAGATATCAGCCTAATAGAGGTATGTTCACATTAGGTCAGGGACTCACCAGAATTGAGACCACCTTGACGATGGTTGGTGGGCTTTAAAATGTTTGGCCAAATGTTTATACTAAGCGTCTCAAAATTTTCCTTATACTCCAAAGCCATATTGCTATTCAAAATTTCATGTATTCTATGTTGTCATGCTTCAGTATGCTTGAGTGCAGCCTTTTTTCGTATGTTTTACATGGGGTAGCTTCCCTTGGTTTGCACCTAGTTCACATTAGTCTGGATGTGCTAGTCAGGTTTTTTGTCTTTTGAATGTTAGCTTACTGACCGAGCACTCCGCCCCCACCAGGTGGTGATTTTAATTACACCAGGTCCCTACTTTACCCATAAATGCAGGCATTACTGACAGAGGTGCATATTCACCCAGAAATTCAGATATCAGCCTAATAGAGGTATGTTCACATTAGGTCAGGGACTCACCAGAATTGAGACCACCTTGACGATGGTTGGTGGGCTTTAAAATGTTTGGCCAAATGTTTATACTAAGCGTCTCAAAATTTTCCTTATACTCCAAAGCCATATTGCTATTCAAAATTTCATGTATTCTATGTTGTCATGCTTCAGTATGCTTGAGTGCAGCCTTTTTTCGTATGTTTTACATGGGGTAGCTTCCCTTGGTTTGCACCTAGTTCACATTAGTCTGGATGTGCTAGTCAGGTTTTTTGTCTTTTGAATGTTAGCTTACTGACCGAGCACTCCGCCCCCACCAGGTGGTGATTTTAATTACACCAGGTCCCTACTTTACCCATAAATGCAGGCATTACTGACAGAGGTGCATATTCACCCAGAAATTCAGATATCAGCCTAATAGAGGTATGTTCACATTAGGTCAGGGACTCACCAGAATTGAGACCACCTTGACGATGGTTGGTGGGCTTTAAAATGTTTGGCCAAATGTTTATACTAAGCGTCTCAAAATTTTCCTTATACTCCAAAGCCATATTGCTATTCAAAATTTCATGTATTCTATGTTGTCATGCTTCAGTATGCTTGAGTGCAGCCTTTTTTCGTATGTTATACAACCATTCGATGAATTTAACGTCAGGTTATAAGCTTTTATTTACATAACATGGATAAGCGACATAACTTCTGTCAGGGAGTGTAGAAGATGCCAATAGAGAAATGCTTGGCTGTACAATCAACAAGAACAACAGAAGTACGTGCCCTCCTTGGAAAAGAAAATCAAGGTGACACGAAGGGAAGACAGCCAATTAACAGAAATATAAAATGATGTAAAGATCAAGACAAGTACAAAGGCCTGACCCCAACTAGACATAAGACAAGTACAAAGGCCTGAGCACAACTAGAGACTGCTAAACAAAGGCTCACAGCACTTGCTGCAAGATTAGGGAAGCTGAGGCCAAGAAGATAAATGCCTGTATGTGCTTTTACAAATGCAAAGAACCATCCATGGTGTACTCCCAACTACAGAGTGACAGCAACTCCACCAATAGCAGAGACAATACTGGAGGAACATATGAGAGAAGGAAAAAACACACAACACCAGTGCAATGAACGCAGGGCAAAGCAGGAAGCAGGCCACCACCCAGCTAACACAAGGAAGAACAGTGCTGATCATGTAGGATCCTTGTAACAAGGACGACCGGGTGGTAGTCCTAACCCACAAAACACAGTCCACAGACCCCTTGCACATGAAATACAGGATGAATTACTTTATCCTCCTTCAGCCACGGTAGTCCAGGTGATTGAGTCCAGGCTTACAACGAATTTTAATAATAAACGTGATGAGAAAAATAAAGGTACAAAACTGGCTTCCTGCTCTTTCCCTGACACTGTCCACGGCGGTACCCACAAGGGAAAAACAAAAAGTAGTCTGCACGCTGGAATCTGGACGCTCACAGTCCCTTCAGCGGAGGCCCTTCTGAAGTCCTATGGGCCCGTGTCGTGGTCCTCAAGTCCTTAGTCTGGGGCAGCAGATTTCCTCCCCTCCTGGGGTCTGGCAGTGCCCCAGCTGTTGATCCACGTCTGCCCTGGTCTACTGAACTGGAATCAGCAGCTCCCTTTTCTCTTGAGTCTGCAAGTCCAGCCCAACTAGTTACTTTCTTTAACGCTACACATGACACACATCGCACATTAGACATAAGACAATACATACATTTCAATAGTGAACATTAGGACCAGCCAAACACAGCCTAATGTAATAAGAACACATAACATTTATTACAGTAACGGGCAATATACAAGGCAAACATAGAAACACATTTCACGTTATAGGAATCGTAAGAAGGGTCCCATAAGTCCCATGTGAAGTAGGGGTAAATGAGGGTTCCTGCCACCTCCTTACATCCTGACAAAGGAACAGTTCCATCAAATGCGGCATATATCAAGGTGATGCACAGTCCCCATTGCTGTTCTGCATAGGCTTGAACCCCCTCAGTCAGTTAATTACAGAGTCTGGCGACGAATACAAGTTCAAGAGTGGAAGCATCATCAGCCACTGGATGACATCAAGCTGTATGCGAAAAACAAACGAGACATCAATTCACTGGTCCACCTGACAAGGATCTACAGCGAAAACATCGGGATGTCCTTTGTCCTGGTGAAGTGCAGCCAGTTGGTAATAAAGAGAGGCAAGGTAGTCAAGACTGAAGGGAGTGGAATTACCAGCAGGGCACATAGCAGATGTACAGCCATGCTACAAGTACCTCGGCATTCCACATCCCACAGGGATAAGGTAACCATGACGAGGAGGCAAGGAAAGCAGCAACATCCAAATACTATCAAAGGGTAAGACAAGTCCTGAAGAGCCAGCTCAATGGGAAGAATAAAATCTACGCCATCAATACATATGCCCTGCCAGTTATCAGATACCCTGCTGGCATAGTGTGCTGGCCAAAAGAAGAGATGGAAGCTGAAGATGTGAAGACATGAAAGCTCCTCACAATGCATGGAGCTCTCCACCCTAAGTCTAACACTCAAAGATTGTAAACCACCAGAAAGAAGGGTGGTTGAGGCTTGATAAGCATCCAAGCCACCATCAAGGATGAAACAAGGAGTATCCAGGAATACATAAACAAATGGCACCAAAAGATGAGATGCTGAGAGAATGCCTAAGGCAGCAACAACAACAGATCTGAAAGGAAGAACAGAAACATGAAGCGCCATGGCAAGACAAGCCTCTACATGGGATGTACCATCGACAGATAATGGAAGTGGCTGACATGGAGGAATTGTATGCAGGAACATCTGCACAGCATATGGGCTAAGTCCTCCTAAGTCCAGGTGGGAGACCCCAGAAAAAGTGGTGGAGAAAGAAAGGACTAAAATCCTGTGGGACTTCAAGATCCAGACGGATAAGCAGGTGTTGTCTAACCAACCATACATTGTCATAGTAGACAGTGATCAGAAGACAGCAATAATAATTGATGTGGCAGTGCCAAGTGGCAGCAACATCAGAAAGAAGGAATATGAGAAGCTGGAGAAATATCAGGGCCTTAAAGGAGAACTGGAGAAGATGTGGAAGGTGAAGGCAACAGTGATTACAGTGGTGATAGGAGCACTAGGAGCAGTGACCAGTAAGTTGGAAGAATGGCTACAACAGATCCCGGGAGCAACATCTGAGCTCTCTGTCCAGAAAAGCGCAATGCTGGGAACAGCTAAGATCCTGCGCAGAACCCTCAAACTCAAAAGGTCTCTGGTAGAGGACACGAGAATGAGAAAGGACAACAAAGAACACCCCCAGTGGGGGTGAGAAGGAAGATATATATATATATACACACAGTACAGACCAAAAGTTTGGGCACACCTTCTCATTTAAAGATTTTTCTGTATTTTCATGACTATGAAAATTGTAAATTCACTCTGAAGGCATCAAAACTATTAATTAACACATGTGGAATTATATAGTTATCAAAAAAGTGTGTAACAACTAAAATTATGTCTTATATTCTAGGTTCTTCAAAGTAGCCACCTTTTGCTTTGATGACTGCTTTGCACACTCTTGGCATTCTCTTGATGAGCTTCAAAAGGTAGTCACCGGAAATGGTCTTCCAACAATCTTGAAGGAGCTCCCAGAGATGCTTAGCACTTGTTGGCCCTTTTGCCTTCCCTCTGCGGGCCAACTCACCCCAAACCATCTCGATTGGGTTCAGGTCTGGTGACTGTGGAGGCCAGGTATATATATACACAGCAGTATCACCTATATATAACGTATATACATATATACACATCAGTAGCGTTATCGCCTATATAATGTAGCAGTATCACTGATATAATGTATGTACAGTAGTCTATATCAGGGTTCCCCAACTCCAGTCCTCAAGGCCCACCAACAGGTCATGTTTTCAGGATTTCCTTAGTATTGCACAGGTGATAATTGCATCACCTGTGCAATACAAAGGAAATCCTGAAAACATGACCTGTTGGTGGGCATTGAGGACAGGAGTTGGGGAACCCTGGTCTATGTACATTATATAGGCAATACTTCTATTGATGTGTACCGTATGTATACTCATGTATAAGCCGACCTGGGTATAAGCCGACCCACCTAATTTTGCCACAAAAATCTGGGAAAACTTATTGACTCGCGTATAAGCCTAGGGTGGAAAATGCAGCAGCTACTGGTAAATTACAAAAATAAAAATAAATACCAATAAAAGTAAAATTAATTGAGACATCAGTAGGTTAAATGTTTTTGAATATGCATACTGAATCAGGAGCCCCATATAATGCTCCATACAGTTAATGATGGGCCCCATAAGATGCTCCATACAAAATACGCCCCATATAACGCTGCACAAAGGTTAATAATGGCCCTATAAAATGCTCCATAGATTATGCCCCCATATGGTGCTCCATAGATTATGCCCCATATGCTTCATAGATTATGCCCCATATGCTCCACAGATTATGCCCCATATGTTCCACAGATTATGCCCCATAGGTTCCACAGATTATGCCCCATATGCTTCACAGATTATGCCCCATATGCTCCACAGATTATGCCCCATATGCTCCACAGATTATGCCCCATATGTTCCACAGATTATGACCCATATGCTCCACAGATTATGCCCCATATGTTCCACAGATTATGCCCCATATGCTCCACAGATTATGCCCCATAGGTTCCACAGATTATGCCCCATAGGTTCCACGGATTATGTCCCATATGCTCCACAGATTATGCCCCATATGTACCACAGATTATGCCCCATATGCTCCACAGACTATGCCCCATATGCTCCACAGATTATTCCCCATATGTTCCACAGATTATGCCCCATATGCTCCACAGATTATGCCCATAGGTTCCACAGATTATGCCCCATAGGTTCCACAAATTATGCCCCATATGTTCCACAGATTATGCCCCATATGCTCCACAGATTATGCCCCATTTGTTCCACAGATTATGCCCCATATGATCCACAGATTATGCCAAATATGTTCCACAGATTATGCCCCATATGTTCCACAGATTATGCCCTATATGCTCCACAGATTATGCCCCATGGGTTCCACAAATTATGCCCCATAGGTTCCACAGATTATGCCCCATATGCTCCACAGATTATGCCCCATATGCTCCACAGAATATGCCCCATAGGTTCCACAGATTATGCCCCATATATGCCACAGATTATGCCCCATATGCTCCACAGATTATGCCCATATGCTCCACAGATTATGCCCCATAGGTTCCACAAATTATGCCCCATATGCTCCACAGATTATGCCCCATTGGTTCCACAGATTATGCCCCATATGTTCCACAGATTATGCCCCATATGTTCCACAGATTATGCCCTATATGCTCCACAGATTATGCCCCATAGGTTCCACAAATTATGCCCCATAGGTTCCACAGATTATGCCCCATATGCTCCACAGATTATGCCCCATATGTTCCACAGATTATGCCCTATATGCTCCACAGATTATGCCCCATAGGTTCCACAAATTATGCCCCATAGGTTCCACAATTATGCCCCATATGCTCCACAGATTATGCTCCATATGTTCCACAGATTATGCCCCATATGCTTTACAGATTATGCCCATATGCTCCACAGATTATGCCCCATAGCTCCACAGATTATGCCCCATATGTTTCACAGATTATGACCCATATGCTCCACAGATTATGCCCCATATGTTCCACAGATTATGCCCCATATGCTCCACAGATTATGCCCCATAGGTTCCACAGATTATGCCCCATAGGTTCCACAGATTATGTCCCATATGCTCCACAGATTATGCCCCATATGTACCACAGATTATGCCCCATATGTTCCACAGACTATGCCCCATATGCTCCACATATTATGCCCCATATGTTCCACAGATTATGCCCCATATGCTCCACAGATTATGCCCATAGGTTCCACAGATTATGCCCCATAGGTTCCACAAATTATGCCCCATATGTTCCACAGATTATGCCCCATATGCTCCACAGATTATGCCCCATTTGTTCCACAGATTATGCCCCATATGATCCACAGATTATGCCAAATATGTTCCACAGATTATGCCCCATATGTTTCACAGATTATGCCCTATATGCTCCACAGATTATGCCCCATAGGTTCCACAAATTATGCCCCATAGGTTCCACAGATTATGCCCCATATGCTCCACAGATTATGCCCCATATGTTCCACAGATTATGCCCCATATGCTTCACAGAATATGCCCCATAGGTTCCACAGATTATGCCCCATATATGCCACAGATTTTGCCCCATATGCTCCACAGATTATGCCCCATATGCTCCACAGATTATGCCCATAGGTTCCACAGATTATGCCCCATTTGCTCACAGATTATGCCCCATAGGTTCCACAGATTATGCCCCATATGTTCCACAGATTATGCCCCATATGCTCCACAGATTATGCCCCATATGCTCCACAGATTATGCCCCATATGTTTCACAGATTATGCCCCATAGGCTCCACAGATTATGCCCCATATGTTCCACAGATTATGCCCCATATGCTCCACAGATTATGCCCCATAGGTTCCACAGATTATGCCCCATATGCTCCACAGATTATGCCCCATATGCTCCACAGATTATGCCCCATAGGTTCCACAGATTATGCCCCATATGTTCCACAGATTATGCCCCATATGCTCCACAGATTATGCCCCATAGGTTCCACAGATTATGCCCCATATGTTCCACAGATTATGCCCCATATGCTCCACAGATTATGCCCCATATGTTCCACAGATTATGCCCCATAGGCTCTGCAGATTATGCCCCATATGCTCCACAGATTATTATTATTATTATTATATTTATTTCTATAGCACCATTGATTCCATGGTGCTGTACATGAGAAGGGGTTACATACAAATATGCCCCATGTGCTCCATAGTATAGGTCCCTTATGCTGCTGCCGCTGCAACTAAACAAAAAAATGACATACTCACCTTCGTCGCTGGGGGCCAGGTGCCGGTGTCCTGAGCAGGCGGGGACACCGGCACGCTATGGAGGACAGGTGCCGGTGTCACCGCTCGCTCAGGGCCCGGCACCTGAGATATTTACCTGTACACGGTCCACCGCTGCTCGCCGCTGTCTTCCGCACTAAACACGTCATCGCGCCCTCTGACCTGAACATTCACAGCTAGAGGACGCGAGAACACAGCAGCGAGCAGCGGTGGAATGGGGACAGGTGAATATCGCATATACTCACCCCCTCGCGGGCACGTCTCTGCAGCCTCTGCTCTTCTTCCGCAGCTCTTCCTTCCTACAGCGGTCACGTGGCACCGCTCATTAAAGTCATGAATATGTTCATATTCATGACTTTAATGAGCGGTACCATGTGATCGCTGCAGGAAGGAGCCTGAGATCGTGGCAGAAGCAGGGGGCTGCAGAGACGCGCCGGCGGAGGGGTGAGTATGATCCGACACCCCCGCTCCCCCTCCCTCGCCGACCCCCCGGTATATGACTCGCGTATAAGCCGAGAGGGGGACTTTCAGCCCTAAAAAATGAGCTGAAAATCTCGGCTTATATGCGAGTATATACGGTATATACGTTGTATAGGTGAAACTGCGGTGTGTTTGTGTGTGTGTATATATACATACACACATATATACACCGCAGTATCACCTATATACAACTAGTATACATCAGTAGCAGTATTGCCTATATAATGTATATAGACTGCTGTATATAAAATATATAAGTGATAATGTGATTATATACAGCACTATCACTTATACAGTATATTGTATAGACAGCAGTCTATATCTATATATCATCTATATATATAAAATTGAATGTGTGTGTGTGTGTGTGTGTGTGTGTATCACCAACCAATCACGAAGCATCTTTCATTTCACCAGAGCAGTTTAAAAGAAGCTGAGCTGTGATTGGTTGCTATGAGCAAAAGTTTTCCTTGCAACCAATCACTAAGCATCTTTTGTTTCACTAGGGCTGTTTAAAAGAAGCTGAGCTGTGATTGGTTGCTATGAGCAACAGTTTTCTCACTCCACGACAACACCTCAGCAGACAGTGACTGGGGGGGAGAAATCTAGCATCCCCGGGAACATAAGCTCCCAGCCATTGTCTGCCCCCCAGAAAGGAGCAGACAGCGCATGACAGAAATGAATCCCCTCCCTCCCGTGCCTATATCCCCATCACACATCCTCAATCCCATAGGCACATCTTTGTTGTGAACACTTTTAATCTGACTTCTGAGTTTGGGCTCCCTCTGGTGGTTGCTGCTGGTAATGTAGTCTCTCACCTGAGGGGGATGATTGGCTATCAGGTGTTACTGACTGGGGAGTTTTAAGTGAGCAGCCTTCCTATGATTCTTGCTGGTGATTTGCTTTCTTCCTGAGCCATTTGGAAGTTTGCTTGCTCCCTGCTGTGTCCTGCATCTTTCAGATAAGTTCTTTGGCTGTTTATTACTGTGGCATTTTGTTCTTTTTGCTTTCTCTGTTCTCTGCCTTGCTGTGTGAGTTCAGCCGGGTCACCCGGCTGGGGCCCGTGCTGGACTCTATTTTCATTGCTACAGATTATGTTACTATTTCCTGTATTTTAGTTCCTTGTTATTTCAGTACCTGCTGTTTGCATCCAGTTCACACCAGAGTTCTGATATAGTGGGGGAGAGGTCGTGCGGCCTCAGTATTTTAGCATTTCAGATGTGTTGGAATTTTCTTAGGGTTTTTGCTGATTGCAGACAGTATCCTTTTCTATGCTGTTCTATTTAGACAGTTTGGGCCCCAGCATTTGCTTGCTCTATTTTCTGTCTGTGTTTGTGCTTCATCTGACTCACTGCGAATATATGTTGGGGGCTATCTATTCCTTTGGGGCTCTACTCTGGGGCAGTTAGCTTTCCCCTTTCTCTCTTTAGGCTTAGTTAACTCTTTGGCTGTGTCGAGGCGTCTAGGGCATCGTAGGTACGTCCCATGGCTAATTCTAGTTGTGTTGTCAGTTTAGGGGTCTGCAATCCGCTAAGTTACCAACCTCTCTGGGTGTCTGGTTGCCTAGACTATTTTTGCTATTGTCCTCCTAGGTTACCGAATCATAACACATCTTCCCTCTTGAAGGGATCCCCGGTATGGAAGTTAGGACCGTTCCACTCAGCTCTGTGGTTCTGACCCCAGGGTCTCTTAAAGGGATCATTAATATGGAAGTTAAGGCAATTCCACTAAGCACTCTGGTTCTGACCCCAAGCCCTTCTTAAAGGGATCCCGGTATGGAAGAGAGGGCAAATCCACTCTGCGCTTTGGTACTGACCCAAGGCCTCTCTTAAAGGAATCATTGGTATGGAAGTCAGGGCAAATCCATCCAGCGCTTTGGTTCTGACGCTAGGCATCTCTTAAAGGGATCTCTGGTATGGAAGTTAGGGCAATTCCACTCAGCGTTCTGGTTCTGACCCCAGGCTCTCTAAAAAGGGATCCCTAGTATGGAAGACAGGGAAATTGCCTTCAAATGCTCTGGTTCTGACCCCAGGCCTCTATTAAATGGATCATTGGTATGGAAGTCAGGGCAATCCATCCAGCGCTTTGGTTCTGACCCGAGGCCTCTCTTAAAGGGATCCCCAGTATGGAAGTTAGGACCGTTCCACTCAGCATTGTGGTTTTGACCCTAGGAACTCTTAAAGGGATCATTGGTATGGAAGTTAGGGCAATTTCACTCAGGGCTCTGGTTCTGATCCCAGGCCCCTCTTAAAGGGATCCCCGGTATGGAAGTGAGGGAAAATCCACTCTGTGCTCTGATTCTGACCCCAGGCCCCTCTTAAAGGGATCCCCGGTATGGAGGTGAGGGCAAATCCACTCGGCGCTCTGGTTCTGACCCCAGGCCCCTCTTAAAGGGATCCCCGGTATGGAAGTGAGGGAAAATCCACTCTGCGCTCTGGTTCTGACCCCAGGCCTCTCTTAAAGGGATCTCCGGTATGGAGGTGAGGGCAAATCCACTCGGCGCTCTGGTTCTGACCCCAGGCCCCTCTTAAAGGGATCTCCGGTATGGAAGTTAGGGTAAATCCCTCTGCGCTCTGATTCTCACCCCAGGCTTCTATTAAAGGGATCATTGGTATGGAAGTCAGGGCAAATCCACTCAGCGCTCTGGTTCTGACCTCAGGCCTCTCTTAAAGGGATCACCGGTAAGGAAGTTAGGGCCATTCCACTCAGCGTTCTGGTTCTGACCCCAGGCTCTCTAAAAAGGGATCCCTAGTATGGAAGACAGGGCAATTGCCTTCAAATGCTCTGGTTCTGACCCCAGGCCTCTATTAAATGGATCATTGGTATGGAAGTCAGGGCAATCCATCCAGCACTTTGGTTCTGACCCCAGGCCTCTCTTAAAGGGATCCCCAGTATGGAAGTTAAGACCGTTCCACTCAGCGCTGTGGTTCTGACCCTAGGAACTCTTAAAGGGATCATTGGTATGGAAGTTAGGGCAATTTCACTCAGCGCTCTGGTTCTGATCCCAGGCCCCTCTTAAAGGGATTCCCGGTATGGAAGTGAGGGAAAATCCACTCTGTGCTCTGATTCTGACCCCAGGCCCCTCTTAAAGGGATCCCCGGTATGGAGGTGAGGGCAAATCCACTCGGCGCTCTGGTTCTGACCCCATGCCCCTCTTAAAGGGATCCCCGGTATGGAAGTGAGGGAAAATCCACTCTGCGCTCTGGTTCTGACCCCAGGCCTCTCTTAAAGGGATCTCCGGTATGGAGGTGAGGGCAAATCCACTCGGCGCTCTGGTTCTGACCCCAGGCCCCTCTTAAAGGGATCCCCGGTATGGAAATGAGGGAAAATCCACTCTGCGCTCTGGTTCTGACCCCAGGCCTCTCTTAAAGGGATCTCCGGTATGGAAGTTAGGGTAAATCCCTCTGCGCTTTGATTCTCACCCCAGGCTTCTATTAAAAGGATCATTGGTATGGAAGTCAGGGCAAATCCACTCAGCGCTCTGGTTCTGACTTCAGGCCTCTCTTAAAGAGATCACCGGTATGGAAGTTAGGGCCATTCCACTCAGCGCTCTGGTTCAGACCCCAGGCTGACGGGATGATGTGGGATATTAGGGGGAGTAGTCCGGTGGCTCTGGCTGACAGGATGATGTGGGATATTAGGGGTAATAGTCTGCCGGCTATGACGGGATGATGTGGGATATTAGTGGTAGTTGTCCTGTGGCTATGGCTGACAGGATGATGTGGGATATTAGGGGTAGTAGTCCGGTGGCTTTGACAGGATGATGTGGGATATTAGTAGTATTGTGGCTCTGGCTGACGGGACGATGTGGGATATTAGGGGTAGTAGTCTGGCAACTGTGATGGGATGATGTGGGATATTAGTGGTAGTTGTCCGGTGGCTATGGCTGACGGGATGATGTGGGATATTAGGGGTAGTAGTCTGGTGGCTTTGACAGGATGATGTGGGATATTAGTAGTCTGGTGGCTCTGGCTGACGGGACGATGTGGGATATTAGGGGTAGTAGTCTGGCGGCTGTGATGGGATGATGTGGGATATTAGTGGTAGTAGTCCGGTGGCTCTGGCTGACGGGATGATGTGGGATATTAGGGGTAGTAGTCCGGTGGCTCTGGCTGACTGGATGATGTGGGAAATTAGGGGTAGTAGTCCAGTGGCTCTGGCTGACGGGACAATGTGGGATATTAGTAGTCTGGTGGCTCTGGCTGATGGGACGATGTGGGATATTAGGGGTAGTAGTCTGGCGGCTGTGATGGGATGATGTGGGATGTTAGTGGTAGTAGTCCGGTGGTTCTGGCTGACGGGACAATGTGGGATATTAGGGGTAGTAGTCCGGTGGGTCTGGCTGATGGGATTGTGTGGGATATTATAGTGAATGTGACTATGCAGAGTGGGCGGGGCTCTACACTCAGCTTTATATATAGATATAATCATTATAATTTGTTATAACTAACCGCAGTTAGTTACTATGCCCAGGCAGCGCCGGGCTCTTCAGCTAGTATAAAAATGAGTGTATGTGTGTGTGTATGTGTGTGTGTGTGTATCAGCCACGCCCACTCCACATAGCCCCACCCAATCAGTAAGCATCTTTCATTTCACCAGAGCTGTTTAATAGAAGCTGAGCTGTGATTGGTTGCTATGAGCAATAGTTTTCTCACTCCACGACAACACCTCAGCAGACAGTGAGTAGGTGGGAGAAATCTAGAATCCCCGGGAACATAAGACTATGTGCACACGTTGCGGAATTGCCATGGAAATTTCCGCGGCAATTCCGCACCTCCCTGCCGTGGGAAATACGCATATTATAGGTATGCGTATTCCCGCTAAAAACTAGCGTTTTGCAAGCGTAATTAGCTTGCAGAATGCTAGCGTTTTACAAGCGATCTGACAGGTTGGTCACACGAGTCAAACAAGTGTTTGACAAGAGTGACCAACTTTTTACTATTGATGCCGCCTATGTCGCATCAACAGTAAAAAGATCTAATGAAAAATAATAAAAAAATAATAAATAATGATATTCTCACCTTCCGGCGGCCCCCGCAGCTTTCCCGCCTCTCAGCGACGCTCCCGGCCAATCCCGTTCCCAGGCGTCCTTTGCGACAATCACCCCGATGACGTAGCATCACGCGAGACCGCTACGTCATCTGGGGTGATCTCGCAATGCATTACTGGGAACGGGATTGGCCGGGAGCGTCGCTGAGAGGCGGGAAAGCTGCGGGGGCCGCCGGAAGGTGAGAATATAATTATTTTTTATTTTAATTATTGTTTTTACATGGATATGGTACCCAGGGCCTGGAGGAGAGTCTCCTGTCCTCCAGACCCTGGGTACCATCCGCACATGAACCACTTACTTTGCACATGGTGGACATAGCCACATGCAGAAAGTAATCGGTTCAATGCATTCCTATGGCGGCGGAATCGCCGTGGTTCCGCAAAAAAGAATGAGCATGCTGCGGATTCTTCGGCGATGCGATTCCGCCGCGGAAAAACCCGCAGCATGTGCACAGCATTGCGGAATCCCATAGGCCATAATGAGTTGTATTGTGTAAGCGGTTTTGAGAAATGACATTGCCAATGATATTAAAGAAGTAACTGTTGCTACCCCTCAATCCTGGAAAGTTTATCGGAACATTTCCAAACAAATTGGATTCTACCGTTCTATAGAGAGAAAGATTATTTACAAGTGGCAAACAATTAAGAAAGTTGAAAATCTTCCCTGAAGTGAAGGTCACAGCAAATTCACAATGAACAATGCTCAGAGAAATCGCAAAAAACCTTAACCCCTTCACCCCCAAGGGTGGTTTGCACGTTAATGACCGGGCCAATTTTTACAATTCTGACCACTGTCTCTTTATGAGGTTATTACTCTGGAACGCTTCAACGGATCTTCGCGATTCTGAGATTGTTTTCTCGTGACATATTGTACTTCACGTTAGAAGTAAAATTTCTTCGATATAACTTGCGTTTATTTTTGAAAAAAACGCAAATATGGCGAAAATTTTTAAAATTTTGCAATTTTCAAACTTTGAATTTTTATTCCCTTAAAACAGAGAAATATGTCACATAAAATAGTTAAGAAATAACATTTCCCACATGTCTACTTTACATCAGCACAATTTTGGAACCAAAATTTTTTTTTGTTAGGAAGTTATAAGGGTTAAAAGTTGACCAGCGACTTCTCATTTTTACAACAAAATTTACAAAGCCATTTTTTTTAGGGACCACCTCTCATTTGAAGTCACTTTGAGGGGTCTATATGGCAGAAAATACCCAAAAGTGACACCATTCTAAAAACTGCACCCCTCAAGGTACTCAAAACCACATTCAAGAAGATTATTAACCCTTCAGGTGCTTCACAGGAACTAAAGCAACGTGGAAGGAAAAAATGAATATTTAACTTTTTAGCCACAAAAATTATCTTTTACAAACTTTTTTTTTATTTTGACAAGGGTAAAAGGAGAAAATGGACAGATAAGGTTGTTATGCAATTTCTCCTGAGTACGCCAATACCCAATATGTGGGGGAAAACCACTGTTTGGGCACACGGCAGAGCTCGTAAGGGAAGGAGCGCCGTTTGACTTTTTCAAACTAAAATTGGCTGGAATTGAGATTGGACGCCATGTCGTGTTTGGAGAGCCCCTGATGCGCCTAAACAGTGGAAACCCCACAAGTGACACCATTTTGGAAACTAGACGCCCTAAGGTACTTATCTAGATCTGTTGTGAGCACTTTAAACCCCAAGTGTTTCACAAAAGCTTATAATGCCTGGGTGTGAAAAAAAAAAAAAAAACAATTTTCCACAAAAATGATTTTTTAGTCCCAAATTTTTTAATTTTCCAAGGAAATTGGACCCCAAAAGTTGTTGTCCAATTTGTCCTGAGTACGCTGATACCCCATATGTGGGGGGGGAAACTGTTTGGGTGCACGGCAGGGCTTGGAAAGGAAGTAGTAACGTTTTGGAATGCAGACGTTGATGGGGGTCATGTTCCGTTTGCAGTGCCCCAGATGAGCCTAAATAGTGGAAACCCCCCACAAGTGACCCCATTTTGGAAACTAGACCCCCTAAGGAACTTATCTAGATCTTTGGTGAGCACTTTGAACCCCCAAGTGCTTCACACAAGTTTATAATGCCCGGGCATGAAAATAAAAAATCCTATTTTTTTCCCACAAAAATTATATTTTAGTCACTAATTTTTTATTTTCCCAAGGGTAACAGGAGAAATTGGACCACAAAAGTTGTTGTCCAATTTGTCCTGAGTACGCTGATACCCCATATGTGGGGGGGAACCACTGTTTGGGCTCACGGCAGAGCTCGGAATGGAAGGAGCACCATTTGACTTTTTCCAACCAAAATTGGCTGGAATTGAGATTGGATGCCATGTTGCATTTGGAGAGCCCCTGATGTGCCTAAACAGTGGAAACCCCCCACAAATGACCCCATTTGGGAAACTAGACCCCCTAAGGAACTTTTCTAGATCTTTGGTGAGCAATTTGAACCCCCAAGTGCTTCACACAAGTTTATAATGTAGAGCCGTAAAATTTAAAAATCATATTTTTTCCACAAAAATGATCTTTTCACCCAATTTTTATTTTTCCAAGGGTAACAAGACTCCAAAAGTTATTGTGCAATTTGTCCTGAGTGCGCTGATACCCCATATGTGGGGGTAAACCACTGTTTGGGTGCATGGCAGAGTTTGGAAGGGAAGGAGCGCCGTCTGACTTTTTCAACGCAGAATTGGCTGGACGCCATGTCGTGTTTGGAGAGCTCCTGATCTGCCTAAACAGTGGAAACCCCCATAAATGACACCATTTTGGAAACTAGACCCCTCAAGGAACTTATCTAGATGTGTGGTGAGAACTTTTAACCCCCAGGTGTTTCACTAAAGTTTATAACGTACAGCCGTAAAATAAAAAATCCTTTTTTTTTTTACAAAAATGATTTTTTCGCCCCTAATATTTTATTTTCACAAGGGTAACAGAAGAAATTGGAACCCAAAAGTTGTTGTCCAATTTGTCCTGAGTACGCTGATACCCAATATGTGGGAGAAAACTACTGTATGGGCGCACGTCAGGGCTCGGAAGGGAAGTAGTGACGTTTTGGATTGCAGACTTTGATGGAATGGTCTGGGGGCGTCATGTCGCATTTGGAGAGCCCCTGATGCGCCTAAACAGTGGAAACCCCCCACAAGTGACCCCATTTTGGAAAATAGACCCCACAAGGAACTTGTCTAGATGTGTGGTGAGCACTTTGAACCCCGAAGTGCTTCACAGAAGTTTATAACGCACAGCCGTAAAAATAAAAAATCCTTTTTTTTTTTGCAAAAATGATTTTTTTGCCCCAATATTTTATTTTTACAAGGGTAACAGGAGAAATTGGACCCCAAAAGTTGTTGTCCAATTTGTCCTGAGTACGCTGATATCCAATATGTGGGAGAAAACTACTGTATGGGTACACGTTGGGGCTCGGAAGGGAAGTAGTGACGTTTTGGATTGCAGACTTTGATGGAATGGTCTGGGGGCGTCATGTCGCATTTGGAGAGCCCCTGATGTGCCTAAACAGTGGAAATCCCCAACAAGTGACCCCATTTTGGAAAATAGACCCCACAAGGAACTTATCTAGATGTGTGGTGAGCACTATGAAGCCCCAAGTGCTTCACAGAAGTTTATAATGTACAGCCGTAAAAACAAAAAAATAATTTTTTTTGTACAAAAATGATATTTTCGCCCCAGTTTTTTATTTTCCCAAGGGTAACAGAAGAAATAGGACAAATTGCACAATAACTCTTGGGGTCCAGAGTACGCTGATACCCCATATGTGGGGATAAACTACTGTTTGGACGCATGGCAGAGCTGAGAAGTGAAGGAGCACCGTTTGACTTTTTCAACGCAGAATTGGCTGGAATTGAGATCAGACGCCATGTCACATTTGGAGAGCCCCTGATGTGCCTAAACAGCGGAAACCCCCCAATTCTAACTCCAACTCTAACCCCAACACACCCCTAACCCTAGTCCCAACCCTAACCACAAACCTAACCCTAACACACCCCTAATCCCAACCCTAACCCTAATCCTAACTTTAGCGCCAACCCTAACCCTAACTTTAGCCGCAACCCTAACCTAACCTAATGGGAAAATGGAAATAAATACTTTTTTTTAATTTTATTATTTTTCCCTTACTAAGGGGGTGATAAAGGGGGGTTTGATTTACTATTTATAGCGGGTTTTTATGATTGGCAGCTGTCACGCTAAAAGACGCTTTTTATTGCAAAAATAGTTTTTGCATCATCACATTTTGAGAGCTATAATTTTTGCATATTTTGGCCCACAGAGTCATGTGAGGTCTTATTTTTTGCGGGACGAGTTGAGTTTTTATTGGTACCATTTTTGAGCACGTGACGTTTTTTGATCGCTTTTTATTTCGATTTTTGGGAGGTTAGAATGAACAAAAATCAGCAATTCATGAATTTCTTTTGGGGGAGGCGTTTATACTGTTCCGCGTGTGGTAAAATTGATAAAGCAGTTTTATTCTTCGGGTCAGTACGATTATGGCGATACCTCATTTATATCATTTTTTCATGTTTTGGCGCTTTTATAGAATAAAAACAATTTTATATAAAAAATAATTATTTTTGCATCGCTTTATTCTGCGAGCTATAACTTTTTTATTTTTTGCTGATGATGCTGTATGATGGCTCGTTTTTTGCGGGACAAGATGACGTTTTCAGCGGTACTATGTTTTTTTATATCGGTCTTTTTGATCGCGTGTTATTCCACTTTTTGTTCGGCGGTATGATGATAAAGGATTGATTTTTTGCTTCGTTTTTTTTTTTTTTTTTAAGGGGTTCACTAAAGGGGTTAACTAGTGGGACAATTTTATAGGGGGGGTCGTTACGGACGCGGCGATACCAAATATGTGTACTTTTATTGCTTTGTTTATTTTATTTACAGGAAGAAGTGAATTTATTGGGGAATATTTTTTTTTTTTTTATTTATTTTGGATTTTTTTTTTAAACATGTTTATTTTTATTTTTTTAACTTTTTTACTTTGTCCCAGGGTGGGACATCACTGTATTTTGTCAGATCGCTGTTGTGACAGTGTGCACAGCACTCTGTCACACCAGCGATCGCTCAGGCACTGCAGCAGGCTTCTCAGTGCCTGCTCTCAGCAGGCACTGAGGTAGCCGCCTCCCTCCAGGACCCCGGCGCCATCTTGGATCGGGTCCTGGGAGGGAGGAAGCCCTCAGAACAGCGCGATCACATCGCGCTGCTCTGAGGGTCTCAGGGGGGCGCGCAGGGAGCCCCCACCCTGCGCGATCCTCCCCTGTGCCCCCAGTACACCGCGATCATGTTTGATCGCGGTGTGCAAGGGGTTAATGTGCCGGGAGCGGTCCGTGACCGCTACTGACACACAGTCATGGGTGTCAGCTGTGATAATCAGCTGACACCCGGCCGCGATCGGCTGCGCTCCCCCCGGGAGCGCGTCCGATCGCACGAGACGTACTATCCCGTCCATGGTCATACGGGCCCAGGTACCATGGACGGGATAGTACGTCCGATGGCAGTAAGGGGTTAAAGCTACAGCTCAGACTTCACATGTAGCATTTAGCATGTTACAAGTTCAGGTTTATAAAGCACAATACAAAAAGTCTGAATATATATACTTGTGGGGAAGGGTTTTTTAAAATGAGCATGGCAGTGTAAAGGGACGGCTGTGGGGTCGATGCACTAGAAGCTGCTACATATTTTACCTCTGTAGTCTCCATTCATCTGGGGTGTTCTGCTATGAGGGAGCGTACGGAGCAATTTGAGTCAGAGTCCCAAATCACGTCAAACAGTTCTGCTTTATTTTCCTCTGGACACAGCACATCCAAGACACCATTAGCATGCCTTAAACGATACCAGCAATACATTCTTTACAATTCTGCCTCTTCTTCTCTGCTACACCAGAATGGACCAATAAGTATTGAGGGGACGAGGAGCCCGGTGAAAACGGCACTTCGATCTCTTCACCTGGAGACACTTCAATCCAGCATAAGAAAGACACATCTACTAGGTCGTCCATCCCTCTCTGGTTATCCTGCCCGGATACTTCTTATGGCCTCTCAGGCTGGCCCTCATCTCTGCAGGTACTGCTTCATGAGGGAGGCCAGGATTTCGTCCGGCTCTACTTCCTCCTTTTCCCAGGTATCAGCAGCACTCTCGGACAAGGCAGTGGCGTCCTCCTCCGATCGGGTGGTCTCCGTCAGCTTGCGGTCACTATCAGTACTTGCTCCTGGGGTGCGCGGGTGTTCCAGCTCCTGCCGTCCAATGGGAACAGCTTTCGGGCACATTGGTTCCGGCCCGGCCTGTCATTCCGGCCGCCATTCTGAAGGGCTGCTCTCGTTCCAGGGTGGGGCTCTCTTCGGCCTCTCCACCCATTTTCCAGCATTAGGTGGGAAGGAGCGTATGTCCATCTCATCATTCTCCTCGCAGGGGCGGTCCCGACATGGTTGACAGTTCTCACTTGGCGCCACTGAGTTGCCGTCACGCCCACGAAGTGCAGCTTGTTGATAAGGACAGTCCTTTTTGGCACCAGAATTCTCCATCTTGGCAGATGCCATCTTGGGATCTGTAACATCTTCCTTCACCTTATCTTTAGTCAAGTCCGGTACTGTAGTCACATCCATTTTACGATACTTTTCAGAACATTCCTCAATCTTGAGATACATGTTAATAGCTTCCAACTTCGCAGCTCCCATATACTTCATCCTTGTTACGGTGTCACTGCCAGATGGGGCAGTGAGGTCCTGCCTACTACGCCACTTGTAAAGGGGGGGGCCGATGCACTAGAAGCTGCTACATATCTTACCTCTGTAGTCTCCATTCATCTGGGGTGTTCTCCTCCTTTGAGGGAGCGTACGGAGCAATTTGAGTCAGAGTCCCAAATCACGTCAAACAGTTCTGCTTTATTTTCCTCTGGACACAGCACATCCAAGACAACATTAGCACGCCTTAAATGACACCAGCAATACATTCTTCACAATTCTGCCTCTTCTTCTCTGCTACACCAGAATGGACCAATAAGTATTGATGGGACGAGGAGCCAGGTGAAAACGGCACTTCGATCTCCACCTGGAGACACTTCAATCCAGCATAAGAAAGACACATCTACTAGGTCGTCCACCCCTCCCTGGTTATCCTGCCCGGATACTTCTGATGGCCCATTCGCTTCTACGTTCAACGCCGCCCATCAGACTGGACCGCATGTATTTGCATACTGAAAAACGAACTTTACAAAGGTATTTTGACATGAAAACTGGGGTGTCAGGAGATATGATAGGTACCTATAGATTACTTATGGGACGCACAATTCAGTGATATCTTTATCTGATATCGCAAAAATGGGGTGACAGATTCCCTTTAAAGGGTTAATACCCTTCACCTCCTTACAGCAGCACGGCTAAATTGTGTAAAGTTGCATCTGATCAAACCATAAGATTTTTGGAATAATGTCCTTTTTAAGATGATTGGCCATACTTTTCAATGCCACATTTGGTGAAAATCAAATACAGCACAAACACCTCATATCAACTGCAAAGCACAAGGGCGGGGTTGTGATGATTTGAGTTTGCTTTGCAGACACAACACTTGGGTACCTTGCAGTCATTCACTCAACCATACAAAAAAAAAAAACAAAAAAAAAACCCTGTTTGGGAGAGAAGAATAGACAAATCGCGGCGCCCTAAGTGCGTAAAAACAATATTATAGTCTTTAGAGTGTGCACAATTTTATGCACTCACCTGATAGAAGACTAATATGGCTTTAGATTGTGTATCCTCAAAATCCTTCTGGGATACTTTTCAATAGACAGGGCTTGCAGCTTGCCTCGGGTGGATCCAAGTGAAAGAGCCAGATTCAGGCTCACACAGGATGAGTAAATCAAGAAAGGCACATCCAGCCCATGAATGGCAGCGCTTCCCAGGACTCACATCCAAAGATGATATTTCATATTTTTTTATTTAATAAGTTAAAATGGAGGAGATACAACGCGTTTCGGATACAGTAATATCCTTCATCTGTGAATTGTGGATTTATATTATTAGGATTTGTACTGTGTTTTTATGATACCTGATGAAGGATATATACTGTATCCGAAACGCGTTGTATCTCCTCCATTTTAACTTATTAAATAAAAAAATATGAAATATCATCTTTGGATGTGAGTCCTGGGAAGCGCTGCCATTCATGGGCTGGATGTGCCTTTCTTGATTCACTCAACCATGAACACCTCCATTTCAGACCTGAAAACCAATTGAAAAGATGTGAATGTCCTGAAAAGAGCTATGAAAAAATGAATACCCATAAACCTGGGTTTTCCCACGAACAAAAGTTCATTTTAACTAATAGATCTTGGAATAATAATAACTTCCATAATTGGATGTGTTTAAACTAAATGTCCCTGTGCTGAGATAATCTTATAAATGTGCCCCTGCTGTGTACTGTGTAATGGCTGTGTATGAAAAATCCCCCCAAATTCCCCGAGTCTAAGGTGACAAAAGTAATGGCTGTCAAGACTAGACTATGGTGTCACAAAACACCATTTATCAATACAATATAATTATTATTGCAAATTTAGTCTAAACATTCTCAAATGTGCCAGATATATCATATTGGTTCATATGGTTTGATCAATCTGGTGCATCTTTAGACTATCTAGTCTAAGTTTACACCAATTACCACGTACCATCTCTGCATTGTGTCTATAAGATTTCAGAAAATCTCATCCACATAGGTGAAACTGTATAAGGCATTGGAGTTTTCAGTTAAGGTGTAAGGTTCTATGTATATATTCCTGAAACTCAGTTTGTTCGTCAGCCATTTTACTTTCTGTCTTGCTGCAGCTATCTTGCCCTCAGTCAAAATGGAGTTTCCAGCTTGCATGTTCCCGCCCTGATTCTCTCCTTTGCTTCTTAAGCAGCCACAGCTGAGCAATCAGTGCTTCAGAATCTAGCCTGCAGTGAACCTGTGACTTGACTCCTGTAAGCCTTGGACCTTGTACTCCAGCTATTCCTACTGAGGAACTCTGAAGCACTTGTGGACTCTGAACCCTGCTCTTTGAAAGACCCACGTTTGCATGGACTTAACGGTAACAGAGAAGAAGATCCTGAATCTGTATTGGAGAGTGATTGCTGAGCTTGGATTACTCTGGCCTGCTGTGTCTCCTGTTTCTGTGTCTGCAAACTGTGTGACTATTTCTGCCAACTTGTATGAAGTAATACAGGACTTTTCTATATCAAACCTGTGACTCCTGTGTTTTCATCGCACCCAAGCACAAGACGCTATATGAACTGTACTACATACATTACAAGATTCTGAAGCCAAAAGTTAGTGTCTGCTGGGTCTGGAAGGCTGTGTCTGCTGTACTGTGGATATCAGACGTCCGGTTGTACTTTCTGTGATGACAGTGGTTGTGACTTCTCACAACCATTCCAGGTGAGCAATTCCCTTAAGTTTTTTCTTTTTGCAGTGTTACCACAGGTAAACACTATTGTTTTTTTTTTTTTCCTTTCTTTTCTCTTTTTTGTCTGCTGTAACTCTGGATATCAGATGTCTGGTTGAAACTTTCTGTGATGATAGTGGTTGTGACTTCTCACAACCATTCCAGGTGAGCAGTTCCCTTAATTTTTTTTTTCTCTCTGCAGTGTTGCCACAGGTGAACACTATTGTTTTTTTTTTTCTCTCCTCTTCTTCCAGTAATCCTGTCTTAAAAGATCTGGAAAATGGAGGCCCGCATAAAGGAACTTTGCGGAGTGACTGATAATATCCTTGCAGATTTGCAGAATATAAAGACCCGTTTTACAAATCTACAGGACCTCAATAATCACAATTTGCAAGTGGTTGGACAGACTACCCAGGATTTGCGAGCCAGGATTGAGGTTCTAGAGGGGCGAGTCCAGGCTCCTGCCGTAGCCCCGAGTGCTGGGATTCCCAAGTTGCCCCCTTTTCGTTTTGGCGGTGAACGTGAGAAATTCAGGGGATTTATTAATCAATGCAATCTTTTTTTTTCTGCACATGCTTCACAATTTCCCACTGAACGATCTAAGGTGCTTACTATAATTATGTTGCTTACCAACAAGGCTTTAATGTGGGCAAACCCTCTGATTGAGACTGAGGATGAGTGTTTGAATCACCTTGATGATTTTATTTCAGCCATGGGGCAGGTGTTTGATGACCCCAATCGAGGTGCAACAGCTGAAGCAGCCATGTTAGCTTTGCGCCAAGGTAAGCACTCGGTAGCTGAATATGCCTTGGATTTCAGGAGATGGGCCCTTGATACCACCTGGGACAGTTCCGCCAAAAAATCTATTTTTCGAAAGGGGTTATCTCCACTGATTAAGGATGAACTTGCTCGTGCCGACCCTCCCACTGCGTTAGGTGACTTTATTAACTACTGCATCCGTATTGATACTCGTCTGACTGAACGCAGGCAAGAGAGATGATTCGAAAGCAATCGTACTAACCTTTTCCTACCTTCCTCTCCAGCTAAGGAACCTTTGAGTAGGATTACACGGGAACCTGAACCTGAACCCATGCAGGTAGACTCTTTACAACGACGGGTTAGTGATGCACGCAAGGAACATCGTTTTAAGGAGAATCTATGTTTCTATTGTGGTAAGTCAGGGCACTTCATTATAAACTGCCCCAACCGTTCTCGTAAGACTACTGCAGCACTCATTCATTGTGAGTGTTGCGAGAGGGGATCTGTCAGGTCCGAGCCTCAGGCTCCAGAGAGATCTGCAGCAACAGATCTTGATTTCTCGGACTTAAACTCCGTTACCTCTGAGGACGTTGACTGTGTAAACGCTGCCATTTTTCAAGTTTCCTCAGCGGTGTCCCAGCTGAGTTGTAAGAAAAACAATTCTCATTGCTTTCTTTCCATCAAACTCTGGGTTGACTCAGCTTGGGTGTCTAGCTCTGCTATGATCGACTCAGGGGCAAGTGGAAATTTTATGGATGTCTCCTTTGCTCTGAAACAGGGAATACGTTCAGTGAAGAAGGCTACTCCAGTACAGATGGAAACTGTGGATGGCTCCCTGCTGACCTCTGGACCAGTGGATCAGGAAACAGAGCCTTTGAGGGTTCTTATGGGTAAAGATCATCAAGAGAAACTGTCCTTTATGCTTATCTCTTCTCCCCACTTTCCCATTATTCTAGGGCTACCATGGCTGCAGGCTCAGAATCCTACCATTAACTGGGAGACCAAGGAATTACACTTTCCAGAGAAACAGATGAGTCCAAAAGTTTCAGCTTGCTCTGTTCCTAAAGGAATCATGTCAGTCCCTGAACTACCAGCTGTATACCAGGACTATGTGGATTTATGTGACAAGAAGAACGCTGACCAGCTTCCTCCTCACCGTCCATATGATTGTCCAATTGAATTATTGCCTGGAGCAGAGATACCTTTTGGTAAGATCTACCCCCTGGCGGGGCCCGAGCTAAAGGCTTTAAAGGATTACATAGATGAAAATCTAGCTAAGGGCTTCATACGCCCCTCTTCATCTCCTGCAGGTGCACCCATCTTCTTTGTAAAGAAGAAAGATGGATCTCTGAGACCATGCGTAGACTATAGGGAACTCAATAAGGTTACTATTAGAAACCGTTATCCATTGCCTTTAATCCCTGAGTTATTGGAGAGAGTGCGACATGCCAAAATTTTTTCTAAACTAGATCTTCGTGGGGCCTATAACTTAGTCCGTATTAGACCTGGGGATGAATGGAAGACTGCATTCAGGTCACGCTATGGACACTTTGAATATCTAGTTATGCCTTTTGGTCTGAGTACTGCCCCAGCCACTTTCCAACACTTGGTGAATGACATCTTCAGGGATCTCCTAGATACATTCGTGGTGATTTATTTGGATGATATTCTAATTTTTTCTAACTCCACAGAGGAACATCATGGACATGTGAGAATGGTCTTGGAACGTCTAAGACAAAATCATCTTTACATCAAACTTGAAAAGTGTGAATTCCATAGGACCAAAATTCAATTTCTGGGGTATGTACTGTCTACACCAAGGAATTAGTATGGATGGAAGCAAAACCCAAGCCATCAAGGATTGGCCAAGTCCTAGAAATGTGAAGGAGGTACAGCGCTTCATCGGGTTTGCCAACTTCTATAGACGTTTCATTAGAAATTTCTCTGAGGTAGTGTCACCTATCACTCAACTTACCCGGAAAGAGTCTAGGTTTTCCTGGACTCCCCAAGCCCAGGAAGCATTTTCCTGTTTAAAGGATAAATTTACCACCGCACCTATCTTAGTACATCCCAACCCCGAGCTTGCCTTCATAATAGAGGTGGATGCTTCAGACTGTGCCGTTGGAGCTATACTCTCTCAGAGAACAGGTGAGAAGAATGTCTTGCATCCCTGTGCCTTCTTTTCCCAGCAGTTGTCTTCGGCTGAGAGGAACTACGATGTGGGCAATAGAGAGTTGTTGGCCATTATTGCCGCCTTCAAAGAATGGAGACACCTTCTTCAGGGAGCTGCACAGCAAATAGTCGTCCTGACAGACCATCGTAACCTTGAGTTTATCAGGTTGGCTAAGTGCCTGACTCCTCGCCAGGCTCGCTGGAATCTTTTCTTAAACCAATTTAATTTTATCATCTCTTATAGACCAGGATCGCGCAATGGAAAGGCTGATGCACTCTCTAGGATTTACTCAGCAGAGACACGTCCAATTACTCCTCCTAAGACTATTCTTCCTGACTCTAGATTCCTAGGAGTAATTCATAATCAAGACCTACTTAAGGACATCAAGGAAGCATACCATGCGGATTCCTTTTTGGCACAACCCCAAGGGACGTAAGTCTTGTCTTTAAGAATGGTGTGTGGATTCAGGGACAACGTCTGTATATTCCTGAAACAGTCAGATTAAGAGTATTGCAACTCATTCACGATTCCAAGATAGCTGGGCATAGAGGAATTCTAAAGACACAGGAATTTCTTTCTCGTTTCTTTTGGTGGCCCACTTGCAGGAAGGA
This sequence comes from Oophaga sylvatica, assembly GCA_033576555.1. Classification (NCBI taxonomy): domain Eukaryota; kingdom Metazoa; phylum Chordata; class Amphibia; order Anura; family Dendrobatidae; genus Oophaga; species Oophaga sylvatica. Next base: position 305,814,866 of record JARQOD010000001.1, on the reverse strand, counting down.
TGTTTTGAATTATGTCACTTCATGTGAGGTCTGTGCAAGATGCAAAACACCTCGCTCCTCACCAACTGGTCTGTTACAGCCTCTTCCCACCCCGTCCCGCCCGTGGGGATCCATTTCTATGGACTTCATTGTGGAGTTACCAACCTCTCAGGGGAAGAACACCATTCTAGTGGTGGTTGACCGTCTAACAAAGGCAGCTCATTTTATCCCTTGTGTCGGCTTACCCACTGCAAAACAGACATCAGATTTGATGATTAAAGATGTGTTTCGCTTACATGGAGTACCGGATGAGGTTATTTCGGATCGAGGGGTGCAATTCACTTCTAGGTTTTGGCAAAATTTCTGTGCAGCATTGGACATTAAAGTAAACCTTTCTTCTGCTTTTCATCCCCAGACTAATGGACAGACCGAACGAACCAATCAAACCCTGGAGCAGTATCTCCGCTGCTTTATCTGCCACCTACAGGATGATTGGGTGGATCTACTTCCATTAGCTGAGTTCTCGTATAACAACTCTCAGAGTGCCTCCACTAAACAGTCTCCTTTTTACTCTAATCTAGGTTATCATCCTAACATTCTACCACGATTTCCCATAGAAACGCCTTTACCAGCAGTGGCTGAAAGAATCACGTCTTTACAGAAGAATATGGATCTTCTAAAGGAAAATCTGGAATCGGCTCAAGAAAGGTACAAGAAAGCAGCAGATAAATTTCGTAAACCTGCACCAGCTTTCAAGGTAGGAGACTTGGTCTGGCTGTCAACCAGAAATCTTAAGTTAAGGATTCCATCGTCTAAGTTGGGACATAAGTACATTGGACCCTATAAAATCAGTAAAATTATAAGTGCCGTTGCTTGTCGTCTTCAACTGCCCAGAACTATGAGAATCCACCCTGTCTTTCATGTATCCCTACTAAAGGCTGCGACACCCAATACGTTTCCTGGACGTTCCTCTCCTTGCCCTGACCCAGTGCTAGTCGATGGTCAAGAAGAATTTGTGGTGGAAAGGATTTTAGATTCCAGGTTGTATAGAAATCAGTTACAATATCTGATTAAATGGCAGGGCTACCCAGTGGAGGACAACTCATGGGAACCGGTCAATAACGTTAATGCTCCTCGCTTGCTCCGTCAGTTTCATCAGAGGTACCCACAAGCCTGGTCTGAGGTCATCCGGAGGATGTCCTTAAGGGGGGAGTAATGTAAGGTTCTATGTATATATTCCTGAAACTCAGTTTGTTCGTCAGCCATTTTACTTTCTGTCTTGCTGCAGCTATCTTGCCCTCAGTCAAAATGGAGTTTCCAGCTTGCATGTTCCCGCCCTGATTCTCTCCTTTGCTTCTTAAGCAGCCACAGCTGAGCAATCAGTGCTTCAGAATCTAGCCTGCAGTGAACCTGTGACTTGACTCCTGTAAGCCTTGGACCTTGTACTCCAGCTATTCCTACTGAGGAACTCTGAAGCACTTGTGGACTCTGAACCCTGCTCTTTGAAAGACCCACGTTTGCATGGACTTACGGTAACAGAGAAGAAGTTCCTGAATCTGTATTGGAGAGTGATTGCTGAGCTTGGATTACTCTGGCTGTAAGGTTCTGTGTATCTGTTTCTGAAACTCAGTTTGTTCGTCGGCCATTTTGCTTTCTGTTTTGCTGCTGCTATCTTGCCCTCAGTCAAAATGGAGTTTTCCAGCTTGCATGTTCCCGCCCTGATTCTCTCCGTTTGCTTCTTAAACAGCCACAGCTGAGCAATCAGTGCTTCAGAATCTAGCCTGCAGTGAACCTGTGTTCTGACTCCTGAAGCCTTGGACCTTGTACTCCAGCCATTCCTACTGAGGAACTCTGAAGCACTTGTGGACTCTGAACTCTGCTCTTGAGAGCCTCACGTTTGCATGGACTTGCGGTAACAGAGAAGAAGATCTGAATCTGTTGTGGAGAGTTATTGCTGAGCTTAGATTACTCTGGCCTGCTGTGTCTCCTGCTTCTGTGTTTGCAACCTGTGTGTTTATTTTTGCCAATTTGTATGAAGCAATACAAGACTTTCTTTATCAACCTGTGTCTCAAGTATTTTCATCGCACCCAAGCACAAGACGCTATATGAACTGTACCACATACATTACAAGATTCTGAAGCCAAACGTTAGTGTCTGCTGGGTCTGGAAAGGCTTGTCTGCTGTACTGTGGATATCGGATGTCCGGTTGTACTTTCTGTGATGACAGTGGTTGTGACTTCTCACAACCATTCCAGGTGAGCAATTCCCTTAAGTTTTTTTTTCTGCAGTGTTATCACAGGTAAACACTATTGTTTTTTTTTTTTTCTCTTCTCTTTTTGTCTGCTGAAACTCTGGATATCAGATGTCTGGTTGAAAGCTTTCTGTGATGATAGTGGTTGTGACTTCTCACAACCATTCCAGGTGAGCAGTTCCCTTAAAGTTTTTTCTTTCTTCAGTGTTGCCACAGGTGAACACTATTGTTTTTTTTTTTTCTTCTTCTTCCAGTATCCTGTCTTAAAAGATCTGGAAAATGGAGTCCCGCATAAAGGAACTTTGCGGAGTGACTGATAATATCCTTGCAGATTTGCAGAATATAAAGACCCGTTTTACAAATCTTCAGGACCTAAATAATCACAATTTGCAAGTGGTTGGACAGACTACCCAGGATTTGCGAGCCAGGATTGAGGTTCTGGAGGGGCGAGTCCAGGCTCCTGCCGTGGCCCCGAGTTCTGGGATTCCCAAGTTGCCCCCTTTTCGTTTTGGTGGTGAACGTGAAAAATTCAGGGGATTTGTTAATCAATGCAATCTTTTTTTTTCTGCACATGCTTCACAATTTCCTACTGAACGATCTAAGGTGCTTACTATAATTATGTTGCTTACCAATAAGGCTTTGATGTGGGCAAACCCTCTGATTGAGACTGAGGATGATTGTTTGAATCACCTTGATGATTTTATTTCAGCCATGGGGCAGGTGTTTGATGACCCCAATCGAGGTGCAACAGCTGAAGCAGCCATGTTAGCTTTGCGCCAAGGTAAGCACTCGGTAGCTGAATATGCCTTGGATTTCAGGAGATGGGCCCTTGATACCACCTGGGACAATTCCGCCAAAAAATCTATTTTTCGAAAGGGGTTATCCCCACTGATTAAGGATGAACTTGCTAGTGCCGACCCTCCCACTGCGTTAGGTGACTTTATTAACTACTGCATCCGTATTGATACTCGTTTAACTGAACGCAGGCAAGAGAGATGGTTCGAAAGCAATCGTACTAACCTTTTCCTACCTTCCTCTCCAGCTAAGGAACCTTTGAATAGGATTACACGGGAACCTGAACCTGAACCCATGCAGGTAGACTCTTTACTACGACGGGTTAGTGATGCACGCAAGGAACATCGTTTTAAGGAGAATCTATGTTTTTATTGTGGTAAGTCAGGGCACTTTATTATTAACTGCCCCAGCCGTTCTCGCAAGACTACTGCAGCACTCATTCATTGTGAGTGTTGCGAGAGGGGATCTGTCAGGTCCGAGCCTCAGGCTCCAGAGAGATCTGCAGCAACAGATCTTGATTTCTCGGACTTAAACTCCGTTACCTCTGAGGACGTTGACTGTGTAAATGCTGCCATCTTTCAAGTTTCCTCAGCGGTGTCCCAGCTGAGTTGTAAAAAAAACAATTCTCACTGTTTTCTTTCCATCAAACTCTGGGTTGACTCAGCCTGGGTGTCTAGCTCTGCTATGATCGACTCAGGTGCAAGTGGAAATTTTATGGATGTCTCCTTTGCTCTGAAACAGGGAATACGTTCAGTGAAGAAGGCTACTCCAGTACAGATGGAAACTGTGGATGGCTCCCTGCTGACCTCTGGACCAGTGGATCAGGAAACAGAGCCTTTAAAGGTTCTCATGGGTAAAGATCATCAAGAGAAACTGTCCTTTATGCTTATCTCTTCTCCTCACTTTCCCATTATTCTAGGGCTACCATGGCTGCAGGCTCAGAATCCTACCATTAACTGGGAGACCAAGGAATTACACTTTCCAGAGAAACAGATGAGTCCAAAAATTTCAGCTTGCTCTGTTCCTAAAGGAACCATGTCAGTCCCTGAACTACCAGCTGTATACCAGGACTATGTGGATTTATGTGACAAGAAGAACGCTGACCAGCTTCCTCCTCACCGTCCATATGATTGTCCAATTGAATTATTGCCTGGAGCAGAGATACCTTTTGGTAAGATCTACCCCCTGGCGGGGCCCGAGCTGAAGGCTTTAAAAGAGTACATAGACGAAAATCTAGCCAAGGGCTTCATACGCCCCTCTTCATCTCCTGCAGGGGCACCCATATTCTTTGTAAAGAAGAAAGATGGATCCCTGAGACCATGCGTAGACTATAGGGAACTCAATAAGGTTACTATTAGAAACCGTTATCCATTGCCTTTAATCCCTGAGTTATTGGAGAGAGTGCGACATGCCAAAATTTTTTCTAAACTAGATCTTCGTGGGGCCTATAACTTAGTCCGTATTAGACCTGGGGATGAATGGAAGACTGCATTCAGGTCACGCTATGGACACTTTGAATATCTAGTTATTGCCTTTTGGTCTGAGTACCGCCCCAGCCACTTTCCAACACTTGGTGAATGACATCTTCAGGGATCTCCTGGATACATTCGTGGTAATTTATTTGGATGATATTTTAATTTTTTCTAACTCCACAGAGGAACATCATGGACATGTGAGAATGGTCTTGGAACGTCTAAGACAAAATCATCTTTACATCAAGCTTGAAAAGTGTGAATTCCATAAGACCGAAATTCAATTTCTGGGGTATGTACTGTCTACACAAGGAATTAGTATGGATGGAAGTAAAACCCAAGCCATCAATGATTGGCCAAGTCCTAGAAATGTGAAGGAGGTACAGCGCTTCATCGGGTTTGCAAACTTCTATAGACGTTTCATTAGAAATTTCTCTGAGGTAGTGTCACCTATCACCCAACTTACCCGGAAAGAGTCTAGGTTTTCCTGGACTCCCCAAGCCCAGGAAGCATTTTCCCGTCTAAAAGATAAATTTACCACTGCACCTATCCTAGTACATCCCAACCCAGAGCTTGCCTTCATAATAGAGGTGGATGCTTCAGACTGTGCCGTGGGAGCTATACTCTCTCAGAGAACAGGTGAGAAGAATGTCTTGCATCCCTGTGCCTTCTTTTCCCAGCAGTTGTCTTCGGCTGAGAAGAACTACGATGTGGGCAATAGAGAGTTGTTGGCCATTATTGCCGCCTTCAAAGAATGGAGGCACCTTCTTCAAGGAGCTGCACAGCAAATAGTCGTTCTGACAGACCATCGTAATCTTGAGTTTATCAGGTCGGCTAAGTGCCTGACTCCTCGCCAGGCTCGCTGGAATCTTTTCTTAAACCAATTTAATTTTATTATTTCTTATAGACCAGGATCGCGCAATGGAAAGGCTGATGCACTCTCTAGGATTTACTCAGCAGAGACACGTCCAATTACTCCTCCTAAGACTATTCTTCCTGACTCTAGATTCCTAGGAGTGATTCATCATCAAGACCTAATTAAAGACATCAAGGAAGCATACCATGCGGATTCTTTTTTGGCTCAACCCCCAAGGGACGTAAGTCTTGTCTTTAAGAATGGTGTGTGGATTCTGGGACAACGTCTTTATATACCTGAAACAGTCAGATTGAGAGTATTGCAACTCATTCACGATTCCAAAATAGCCGGGCATAGAGGAATTCTAAAGGCACAGGAATTTCTTTCTCGTTTCTTTTGGTGGCCCACTTGTAGGAAGGATGTTTTGGACTATGTCACTTCGTGTGAGGTTTGTGCAAGATGCAAAACACCTCGCTCTTCACCAACTGGTCTGTTACAGCCTCTTCCCACCCCGTCCCGCCCGTGGGATCCATTTCTATGGACTTCATTGTGGAATTACCAACCTCTCAAGGGAAGAACACTATTCTAGTGGTGGTTGACCGTCTAACAAAGGCAGCTCATTTTATCCCTTGTGTCGGCTTACCCACTGCAAAACAGACATCAGATTTGATGATAAAAGATGTGTTTCGCTTACATGGAGTACCGAATGAGGTTATTTCGGATCGAGGGGTGCAATTCACTTCTAGGTTTTGGCAAAATTTCTGTGCAGCATTGGACATTAAAGTAAACCTTTCTTCTGCTTTTCATCCCCAGACTAATGGACAAACCGAACGAACCAATCAAACCCTGGAGCAGTATCTCCGCTGCTTTATCTGCCACCTACAGGATGATTGGGTGGATCTACTTCCATTGCTGAGTTCTCTTACAACAACTCTCAGAGTGCCTCCACTAAACAGTCTCCTTTTTACTCTAATCTAGGTTATCATCCTAACATTCTACCACGATTTCCCATAGAGACGCCTTTGCCAGCAGTGGCTGAAAGAGTCACGACTTTACAGAAGAATATGGATCTTCTAAAGGAGAATCTGGAATCGGCTCAGGAAAGGTACAAGAAGGCAGCAGATAAATTTCGTAAACCTGCACCAGCTTTTAAGGTAGGAGACCTGGTCTGGCTGTCAACCAGAAATCTTAAGTTAAGGATTCCATCGTCTAAGTTGGGACATAAGTACATTGGACCCTATAAAATCAGTAAAATTATAAGTGCCGTTGCTTGTCGTCTTCAATTGCCCAGAACTATGAGAATCCACCCTGTCTTTCATGTATCCCTACTAAAGGCTGCGACACCCAATACGTTTCCTGGACGTTCTTCTCCTTGCCCTGACCCAGTGCTAGTCGATGGTCAGGAGAATTTGTGGTGGAAAGGATTTTAGATTCCAGGTTGTATAGAAATCAGTTACAATATCTGATTAAATGGCAGGGCTACCCAGTGGAGGACAACTCATGGGAGCCAGTCAATAACGTTAATGCTCCTCGCTTGCTCCGTCAGTTTCATCAGAGGTACCCACACAAGCCTGGTCTGAGGTCATCCGGAGGTTGTCCCTAAGGGGGAGTAATGTAAGGTTCTGTGTATTGTTTCTGAAACTCAGTTTGTTCGTCGGCCATTTTGCTTTCTGTTTGCTGCTGCTATCTTGCCCTCAGTCAAAATGGAGTTTTCCAGCTTGCATGTTCCCGCCCTGATTCTCTCCGTTTGCTTCTTAAACAGCCACAGCTGAGCAATCAGTGCTTCAGAATCTAGCCTGCAGTGAACCTGTGTTCTGACTCCTGAAGCCTTGGACCTTGTACTCCAGCCATTCCTACTGAGGAACTCTGAAGCACTTGTGGACTCTGAACTCTGCTCTTGAAGCCTCACGTTTGCATGGACTTGCGGTAACAGAGAAGAAGATCTGAATCTGTGTGGAGAGTTATTGCTGAGCTTAGATTACTCTGGCCTGCTGTGTCTCCTGCTTCTGTGTTTGCAACCTGTGTGTTTATTTTTGCCAATTTGTATGAAGCAATACAAGACTTTCTTTATCAACCTGTGTCTCAAGTATTTTCATCGCACCCAAGCACAAGACGCTATATGAACTGTACCACATACATTACACTGGCCTGCTGTGTCTCCTGTTTCTGTGTCTGCAAACTGTGTGACTATTTCTGCCAACTTGTATGAAGTAATACAGGACTTTTCTATATCAAACCTGTGACTCCTGTGTTTTCATCGCACCCAAGCACAAGACGCTATATGAACTGTACTACATACATTACATAAGGATGGAAGTCCTATACAGAGTGTGGAATAATAGGATTTTACAAAAGTGGAACAAACATTGCATCTACCCTTTAGGTGGCAGTCCCGGTAATCTCCTGGGACAATTGAACCTGATGCTATGTTGCTGAAGGATACTGTCACTCTATCACGAAGTTTGATGTGACATGACGCTGTAAAGTGGAGTTCAGCATCACACAGTGTAGCATAATAACCGTTTCTATGTAAGGGTTAGTATTTCAGCATGCTTAAAAGATTGGGTGTAAGCCTGTAACAAAACCCCCTTGTTGATGTCAGCTTCCCTGGGGGGTCAGAGACAAAACCAGAGTTTTTAGCGAAGTGCTGTAAGCCTAACTACAGTGGCTTTAGAGAAATACTTAAGATCAGGTAGGTATACTTGGGATCAGCAGGAGTGAAGACCAGGTGGCTGATCATGAGACCAGGTGGGTGCAGAGCCGAGTCTCCAGTTAGCATCAATATTGAGGCCTAAGTGAGAAATACCATAAATTTTACTCCTGAGTTCTGAAGTTTAACAACCTGACAATTGTAAGGGCATTAAAATTCATTAAAGAAGCATTCCCATCAGAGATTTTATCATCTTAATTTGCCTTTCTACCCAGCTAATTCTTCTATTTTTTATTAGGACTATGACATCACGTGATTAAAAAGAGACTAGATGAAATTTTCTAAGCTCTATGTAAAAACAGGAAGCCACTTTTTCCCTGCATGAGTCATCCCTTTCTTTAATTCCTTACCCAACTGCTCCGCTCTTCCCCCTGACAGGGACTTTCCAGAGAGTAGAATTGTAGTTCTAATGAGTACCAAAGAAGTGCCTCTATGGATAGAAGTAAAATCTGTTTTATTTGATTGAATTTTCGGTATCAGCGAATTCCATCAAGACACACCACACCTTGTAGTCAAACGTAACACAGTGTCCCATCTGCTGAGTCCTCATTAGAGCATCTGCACCCTTGGAAGTTGTGTTACAGACATAACTTAGGACAATCAAAAAGTAAGTGCTTCATTGATTTTTCTTTGTTAGATCACCTGATACTAGAGATAAAAGTTTGACTTGGAGTTGAATATTATCAAATTTGCAAGTTCCAGTAAATTCTAACACATTGTCATTTGATAGGATCGTAAAAAATTGTCTGGCTTCATTTCAAACACTACTGAATAATCAGATAGCGGGCTAATAACATCAGTCGTGGCCTTCACATAGTCGTCACATGGTTACATCCTATTGTATAGAGAAGTCAATAAGTAGAGACTATCACAGCCACTATAAAAGATGAAAGCTGGACAAGAAGTGCAATTTTAGAATTTTTACAGTCTAAGGATAGGAGGTCAGAGCGCACAGCCAAACAGGAGTAACAGCATTTTAATAAAAACATTTTGGTGAGAATCTGGTTGGAGGGCAAGGAACTCAGGCCATTTCTCAAACAGATTCAGTAAGTTAATGTCAGCTGAATCATTGATGACAACAATTATTCTGTGGTGAACAAGACCTGAGAGCCACACGGGGTGCTGAGGAGATAACTTCATCAGAGGAGGAGTCTCTTAGTTTTGGCAATACAGTGCAGGGGGCATGCAAGAAAAGATAATCTGGGGCAAAATCTGCTTATTCTGTGGTCAGCTCTCAACCAGGTGATGCTGGAGGAGGAGGCTCAACAGCATCTGAAAGGTCACATCTCGCTGTGGTGGCGAATTGTACATGTGGGCATCTCGTGTGTGGGAGCTCTTTTGCATGTTACGACTACAGAATTCTATGGCAGGCTCTTCCAAAGGAAAATAAGCCATGTCCCAGCTCTCTATCAGCAATTGAAGCAAGATCACCTGCTCATTTTGGAAAAGCAAATCGGCCACCAATCAGACATTGTTCTTGTTAGTGTTATCATCACTATGATCGTCATTCAGTACTACTGTTTATCGTATTCTAAGTATGCTCTTTCCTCCTCACTGATCCCATCAGCAAACGTCCATCTGACTGTATGCTGAGGAAACAAACGTATGCTCCTAGTCATCTGCTGGTTTGAAAAAATAAACTTGCTAGTGGTGCAGCCGCTGTCATGCCACTTTGTGGCATTGGCTGTCTTTCGAGAAATAATGGTGAATGCTCAGCCTCACTGGAAGATAGCCAGCCGACATTATTTCACGAATAGAGAGGAGACCGATCTGTGCCTGTCATGTGCAGGAAAATGTAGGTTGCCCTCTTGACTTGTCTTTGACCTTTAAAAAGCACGTGCATCGCTGCCATTTAAACAAAAAAATGATGCAAACTGTAACCGGGATGGATAGTGAAACCTCTACAAATGGCAGCTACATCTGTCTACATCACCAAGCGGTGGCTATCTGTCTACGCTTACACCCTCTTAGTATCGTACTCAACAGATATGATCGCATCCTCAACAGCCACAGGGCACAGCCTTGATTCTATTATTATTATTTATTTATATAGCGCCATTAATTCCATGGTGCTGTACATGAGAAGAGGTTACATACAAAGTGATAGAAATCGTTTACAGTAAACAAATTTACAATGACAGACTGGTACAGAGGGGAGTTATTGCTCTCAATCTTTTTACCCATGTGAGGTAAAGCCCTGTCAACTAATTTTTCAACTTGAAAGCATGGTAGACAAAAGCCTTACAGCAGACAAGTTGCTCATGTGCATCAAGTGGAAACACGCGGCCTGGCTCCCCATAAACTACAGTTGGGAATTTTGGTGATCAGCAATGACTGAAACATTCTGGCTGCATTACGGTTGGGCAAAGTAACTGATGCTCAAAGCATGACAAATGTCCAGAATTTAGTTGTGAAATATTTCTTTCAGAAATATACCCACTTGAGGAATGTGGTGGCTGTGACCAGGAAAGTGTCAACTCATTTCTTCCATTCTTACGTGGCAAAGCACACCCTCCTTGCTTAGCAAAAACAGAGTGGCCTGCTAGAGAGCCAGGTAATTTGTGATGACAATCTACTGCAATTCAATACTCCATATCTTGGAGTGTCGGTACAAGGAGTGTAAAACGAAGATGAACCATATTGTATCATATGTGGCAGCCATTGCTGCTGTGATGATGTGCCTGTAAGGTGGTGTGGCCTGGAGCTATGCGGACTTTACCTTGCAGCATGGGTGCAGAGGGTCATTGAGTCATTCCCCCTGTTGCTGTTGTCACTTCAATGTTGGTCTGCATAAGTCACTACAAAATTTAGGTTAGTGACTCACTGAGAGGTTAACAGGTTCACCATGATGTAGAAGTGGGCTTCATACAAACTAATTCAGTTGTAAACTGATTCAGTTGTAAATGTTTGCCTAGTGGCATTGGATCAATGTGTAATGGGGGACATAAAATTGGCATAGGCAGGGGATGATGCTGACATTCAAAGTGAAAATATAATGACATTGGACCTGACAACCAACTGTCACAGAAGGGTTATGAAAATGAAGTTGTGTAGCCCAGCTACGCAGGCACACACATAAAATCCAGGAGAATGCACAGGAAGGTAACCACAAAAGCTTGCTATTCATGCACTTCACTTACAATTTCAGACACACCCACTAGGGGTATAGGAGGTGGTGACACGTAGCAGAGTCAGTCTGTTTCCTGTCTGAGAGGAGCTCAGATCAGATAGTTTCCTGTCTTCAGACAGTGCAGTTCAGTGCCAGTTCAGTCTGGACTAGGAGAGAGGACTGAATCCTCGCAGAGCTAGCGTAGCTCACCTGACAAAGAAGTGGAGGCTAGTACGGGTGAAGTGCATCATCCTAGCCTAGTCAGAGCTACCCTTAATCAGTACCTCAACAGAAGCTGAAACAAGGAGGAAACTGAGAGCTACTCAGCGAGCTCGGGAGAAAGCTGACTATTTCCATCGAAAGCTACAAGTGCTTATGCAAAGAGCAGAAGCAGGGCGAAGGGCGCAGTGGAGAAGTTAGAGAAGTGCTTTAGGTATTGGATTGCCTGCACTAAATTGCCGGACACCGGGGTCCGAAGCGTTGCTATTGTTTCAAGCATAGTGACAAGAAAACCGGAGGCATCTGGACTACAGGTCGCAGAGAGCAGCCCTAAGTGTCAATACGTAACCGGAGACAGGGAAAACAGGAGTCTAGCCTGATCAGCAAATATAGACTTAGTTTTCACCACTTAGAAGTTTCCACCACAACGTTGGCCGGGCAGTATAGCTATTGAGAAAGCTGGAGTTTCAGAGTTAACTTCGCTTCACGCAAGTTGGACTCACATATATCTGGAAGTAAAGGAGGCCTCTAACCTGCTCAGCGGTTACCCGAATGTGCATTCTCCACCCCGACCAGCTCCCCGGGATCTGCTTGAACCATCTACCAGTAAAAGGTATGAAAAGAAGCTGCATTGTGTGCGACTGAGTTATTAACTACACCCTGCATCATCACCATAGACTTCCAGGGACCCGTCTCACCTGTGGGAGACTACCACCCAGCTGCCCCCATAACATCCCCTGTGAAAGTCCTTATAGCAGCGCTGGTTCAATTAACCAGATACCACAGGTGGCGTCACGAACTACCTATCCTAAATATCCCCTGTAAATATTCCCCATTGGATGAGCGCCCAGGGCCACGGACCGAGCCACCGCTACCAGTGACAACTCCCATAGATTTCCATGGGCTCGGCTCCGAGTACCCCATTGCCCTGGTACTAAGTGCGACTCAAATCTTTGGCGTCACGAACAGGATCCGAAGCTTGCAATTGTGAGTCCTGTGTGCCTATGTTGAACTGTTTGGTGAAAAAGACTTTGCTGTATTTGGCGCCAAATTCCGCCATTTTACCGCCATGTTCGCGCCCTCAGGCGCTGGTGAAGAAGGGGGGCGTACCTGAAAAAGCGCGCTGTTTCCTGGACACGCCCCCAACCTGCACCCCAATCTGCGTTGCAATCCGCATCGCAAACTGCATCCCAAGATACTGCGGCATCATCAGAGCGCCAGCGAAAAGGTCCTGTCTCCACCGCTGTGCCTGCGACGCTGCAGCCTGTGAACGAGGTAGGCTCAGATTAACCAAGGGGGCATCAATATGTCGCAGCAACCGGCAGACGGAGCGGCCCCCGCCGGAGGCCCCAATAGCCCACCGCTTGGCGTCGTGCCCAGGATGGGGGTGCAGGCCCCTCACCTGGCCCGATGGTCCCGCTCATGCCGCTAACCCTCCCATGCATGCCTGGAGCGAAGTGGCTCCCCCAGTACAGCGGCGAGCCAGACACCCTGCCAGGATTTAAACGGAAGATATGTAGTATTTTGGATATGTACTCAATGACTGAAAAGCAAAAAGCTGCTGTGGTAATAGGACAGTTAGCTGGTGCGGCTGAGAGAGAAGTAGAGACTTGGCCCATTGCAGACCAGGAGACGGTACCTGCGATACTCTTAAAGCTACAGGCCATCTTCGAGAACCGCACAGAAACGGATCTCCGGATGGCATTTTATCAGTGCTTCCAGGGACCGAGTGACAGTATTAGGGACTACGCCTGCCGACTACAGGGGGCCCTGCGAGCTCTTAAACAGGCTAACCCCACAAGTCCCATTGATGAGAGCCAAATGTTAAAAGAGCAATTCGTGCGGGGACTGAGGTCTCCAGAGGAAAGGAGGACTGTAAACTGGTGGTCCTTGGATCATCCAGATGCCACTTTTGATGCTCTAAAGGACATGGCAATAAAGGGACTGCGACCCCTGGAAAAGCCTGAGGTGGCAAATCAGTATCACCCGGGTGAAGCCATTCTAAAGCCGGCAGTACCCACCTTTTCCCCGCAGGTGGCAGAAGCTACAATGCAGGTGGCGCCCCCTAGTGAGTTGGAATGTCTGCGCTCAGAAGTGCGCCAGCTGACTAAGAACTTGGCCACTGTAATGGAGGCCCTGCAACTGCGGAAAGAGGAAGGAGGGAAGATTCTACTAGCCGACTGTCCGGAGGATGTCCCTTGGATGAACCGGAGGAAATGGAGGACGTCGCCACACCGGAGGAGGACCACGCCACCCCCAGTAGCGACTCCTGATCAACATCATCCTCGGCGGGAGATCGTCTGCTACCGCTGCAACCAAAAAGGTCATATGGCTCAGCAATGTCCTTTAAACGAGCCGATCCTGGGTCAGAGGGCCAACACCCAGGAGTAGACTCATCAGGCCCTTTGGACTGGAACCGCAGGTTCGTGGGTGGACGGCCCTACCTGTCCATGATTCTGGACGGGATTGCAATCCCTGCACTGCTGGACACTGGATCTCAGGTGACCATCATACCTGATGTCCTTTACAATAAATTTTGGTCCATGGACAGCCTCCAGCCCCCGAGCCCTGACTTGACAGTGTACGCTACCAATGGTCTCCCTGTTGAAGTAATTGGAGCCAAAAACGTAAATGTAAAAGTGGGCAGGGTGGAGCTGAAGGATCAGGGACTTTTAGTGGTAAAGACTGTAAATGAGGAGAATGCCTTAAATGTGATACTAGGTACTAACGTTATCAGTAACTGTCTGGGAGAAGTTGTGTTTTTGCTCCAACAGCTCGCTGAAGTTGCCAAGCCAAAGCAGAAGGGAGTGATCCAGAGGGAGATCCGGGCCCTGATGTGCCAGCAGCAAGCGAAGCTTACAGATGGTGAAATCGGTAATGTACGGGTCACAGACTCGAACCCCATTGTAATACCCCCAATGAGTGAAATGTTAATATGGTGTAGAGCAGCCATAGGTCTGAGGGGACAGAACTACCAAGCAGTAGTAGAACCCCATCGCTCAGAACACAGACCTACACTCATGATTGCTAGAGGGGTAGTGGAAGTAGTAAATGGGAGAGTACCAGTACGACTTCTCAACTGGGGAGACGATGAAGTAAATTTGCCACGTTATGCTACAGTTGCTAAATTACATGCCGTAGATAACAATTCTATCCTCACAACCGAGTCCTTAGCCTCCCGCCAACCAGCGGAGGATAATGATCCGGCAACCCCGGTAGCGGACTGGTGTCAGCAGCTTCATATAGGGACAGACACCATTTCCGTCCACCAGGAAACAGGGTACTACGGGTGGTACAAGAGTACACACAAGTATTTAGCAAGCACCCACTTGATTTTGGGACCATTAAGGGAGTACAGCATCATATCCCTACAGGCAGTCATCCTCCCATCAAAGAGCGGTACAGGCCTATACCTCCAGCCCACTATCAGAAAGCTAAGGAAATGCTGCATGACATGAAGAAAGCCGGGGTGATAAGGGATAGTTGTAGCCCCTGGGCAGCACCTCTAGTTCTAGTGAAGAAAAAGGATGGTAGCATGCGAATGTGTGTAGATTATAGGCAAGTAAATCGTATAACACATAAAGATGCTTACCCATTACCATATAGGAAAGATGTGTATCTTCGTACCGTGTTAGCCAGTAGATAGAAAAATATTTAGACTTGAGAGTCCTCAGTGGTTGATACCTTTTAATGGCTAACTGAAAAGATGGTAACAAATTGCAAGCTTTCGAGACTACTCAGGTCTCTTCACAACACAATACCAGACCCCAATCAGAGGGTAATAAAACCTTCACTCCTTATCTATGAACTAGTCATATTTATGTTAATCCCTCTGCCATAATGACAGTTCTGCTTCATGTCACTTGTCCTACCTATTGCATTTTTTCTGTGCTATTTTGTGTATAAATATGTGATTCTTCAGATGTTGTATTAGTCTATGCCTGATGAAGAGACCTGAGTAGTCTCGAAAGCTTGCAATTTGTTACCATCTTTTCAGTTAGCCATTAAAAGGTATCAACCACTGAGGACTCTCAAGTCTAAATATTTTCTACCCATTACCACGCATAGAGGAATCCTTAGCTGCTCTGAAAACGGCTAACTACTTTTCTACCCTCAACCTTACTAGTGGGTACTGGCAAGTAGCTGTGGCTGAGGAGGATCGGGAGAAAACTGCTTTCACCACCCCAATGGGACTCTGCGAGTTTGACAGAATGCCGTTTGGCCTCAGCAGTGCCC
Organism: Oophaga sylvatica; assembly: GCA_033576555.1. Lineage (NCBI taxonomy): Eukaryota > Metazoa > Chordata > Amphibia > Anura > Dendrobatidae > Oophaga > Oophaga sylvatica. Next base: position 305,799,238 of record JARQOD010000001.1, on the reverse strand, counting down.
CAGGAACATTCCAGAGGGTGATGGAGAGCTGTCTGGGACATCTCAACTTCGAAACTGTGCTGCTGTACCTGGACGACGTAATTGTGTACTCTAAGACATATGAAGATCATCTGAAGCACCTGGCGGAGGTATTTGAGTCATTGTCCAAGTTTGGGATGAAACTAAAGCCCTCTAAATGCCACCTGCTCAAACGGAAGGTACAGTACTTGGGACACATTGTCAGTTCCGAAGGAGTAGCGCCGGACCCCGAGAAGGTCACAGCTATTCAGAAATGGCCAGAGCCGAAGAACTTAAAGGAGGTGCGTCAGTTCCTGGGATTAACAGGTTACTACAGGAGGTTCGTGAAAGATTACACTAAGAAGGCGGCGCCTTTACAGGACCTCCTGGTAGGACAACCTCTTAAGAGCAGAAACCTTCCATTTAATTGGGGAAAAGAACAAGCTGAGGCATTCAAAGAGATGAAAGAGATCCTTACCGGCGATGAAATCTTAGCCTACCCAGATTACAGCCAACCGTTCCTGCTATACACAGATGCCAGTAACGAAGGATTAGGAGCGGTCCTCAGTCAGAAGCAGAACAGCCAAGAAAAAGTCATCGCATATGCCAGCAGAAAACTCAGGCCAACTGAGAGGAATCCGGAAAACTATAGCAGCTTCAAACTAGAGTTCCTGGCGCTGGTCTGGGCCATTACCGAAAGATTTAAACATTACCTTGCCTCCAACAGGTTCACTGCGTTTACAGACAATAACCCCTTGACGCACCTTGAAACAGCCAAGCTGGGAGCCATGGAGCAACGTTGGATGGCTCGGTTGTCAAATTATCAGTTTACCATCAAGTACAGAGCGGGCCGTAAAAATGTTAACGCGGACGCCTTGTCCCGAATGCCGCATGAATCCGACACGGAGGAAGAATCAGATGATCTGGAAGAAATTGAGCTACCTGCTTTCCACCGAAATGGGATGGTCCAAGAGCAACGAGTCTGCAGGAAGCGGTGTGGTGAGATGTTGAACCCGTTACCTCATCACAGCTGGAAAGAGACTCAGGACAGCGATCCCGTGGTCAGCCGTGTTAAGGAGCTGATAAAACAGGAAGGTTCCTCCTTGGAGAAAGATGCATCCATGCCAGCAAAGCTCCTGTGGAATGAAAGAAGCCGGTTGTTCATATACCGAGAGAAGTTGTGCAGGAGATACGTCGACCCAAGGACCATGAAATGGTTTGGCAGATAGTGGTCCCCAAAGCAGACATCCAAATGGTGTTGGAAGCTTACCACGATCAAGCAGGACACTTTGGCTGGAAAAAGCTGGAGACCCTGTTGAGGTGTCGGTTCTACTGGGTAGGGATGCGCAGCTCCATCGAGAAGTGGTGCCGGAACTGTGGGCCCTGTGGCCTCAGGCGAAAAGACTATCATAGTCAGAGAGCACCCTGCAGCCTATCCGGACGACTCGTCCCTTGGAGATTGTGGCATTGGATCACGTCAAGTTGTCCCCAAGCAGGTCAGGATACTCATATGCCCTGACCATGGTGGATCACTATTCCAGGTTTCTGGTGGTCGCCCCTGTCAAAGATATGACAGCAGAGACAGCAGCAAGAACCTTCCAAGCAAGTTTCTGCAGACCACACGGATATCCGGAGCAGGTGCTGACTGATCGAGGTCCTGCATTCGAAGCTGAACTGTTTCAGGAATTCTGTCAATTGTATGGATGTAAAAAGATCAGAACAACACCATACCACCCTCAGACCAACGGCCTTTGTGAAAAGATGAATCACATTGTCATGGAGAAGGTGGATGCGGTGCTGGAAGATGTGGCCCGCCACCGCAAAGGAATGAAGGAGATTGAGAAACGCTGGCGTACCCGGAAACAGCGGCTGCTGTGGAACGCCGTGCTCACCCCTCCAGGAACAAAATCATTGCCTGCGTCCCCTGTGCCACCAACGCCAGCGGCTGAAGGGAAACCGGAGACCAGCTATGAAGGAGCTGAACCCGACTCCACCGAGGAAGCGGCGGGAGACGGACCGGTATACCAGCCAGGCCAGGAGGCCACAGCGGAGTGCAGTCCCCCGGTTGGGACGCCGGAGGAAGCCCAGCCGTCTGTGATGGAGCAGCGACAGCAGCAGGTTAGTGCGTCCCCAACTGAGCCATTGCGCACACCTGCTTCCGGCTCTGCATCACACCAGCATTGTGCGTCCTATTCTGTATCGCAATCTGCGACCGCTTCTGCACCGCAAACTGCAAAGTATTCTGTCTTGTACCCTGCGACTCATTCCGTATCGCAACCGGATGGTGCGACCACAGTTAGATCGCAGCCCAAGCCTGCATCTTCAATGGAAAGTTTATATTTGCCTGAGACACCCGTTGCGGCCCTAGTGGTTCGCACAAGAACTGTGTATACGCAAACACTGATTGCAGGCCATGACATATTTGTAATGCGTTCTAAGGAACATCGCGTCGTTCCAGCCCCAGGAGTGGAAGACGTCATTGAGAGTTGTAAAAGTGAAGACCGGTAGGACCCAGACAGGGGTTTACCGCAACCAAGAAATGTATAAAGTTTAATAAGGAAAATTGCCAATTGCACTTTATTACTGTGTATAGCGATGTTTTAATATATTAAGTAGAATACCGGCTGGGTACAAGAAAAGGAATTTTGAAAAATTAAAAAGTAATGATTGCATATGTTGCCTAGTATACCCCGGTTGGGTAAGGTTAAATTATAATGTGAATACTGGAAATGTAAATAAGTGTCCTTACTATGTCTATGGACTGCGTGGCTGTGGACTGTGCCAGCCCAAAAACTTTCATGTAAATAGTTGCGCTTCGGTGCATTATATTGGTTTTACACGAAGCCACTATTATACAACTACCTCTGAAGAAAAACCCGTATGGTGTGGCCTAGAGTGAGGTCTGCAGTTAGAAGTCCTGCAGCCCACCCAGGACCCACGTGGGAGGTTTTTGGTGCGGGTCCTCCACAAGATCTTGTATATATGAAAATGTCTTGATATTTTGATACTTTTGTATTTTCTTACTGTACATATTGTAGCGTTCAAGAAAACCTTACCTCCCGGATGGGAAGAGTTATAATGTTTATGTTAATGCAAAACAAAATGTTCTTTTTGTCTTTTACAGCCCGGGAGTGCTGTGTTTTACCAAGGGGGGATGTGTAGCCCAGCTACGCAGGCACACACATAAAATCCAGGAGAATGCACAGGAAGGTAACCACAAAAGCTTGCTATTCATGCACTTCACTTACAATTTCAGACACACCCACTAGGGGTATAGGAGGTGGTGACACGTAGCAGAGTCAGTTTCCTGTCTGAGAGGAGCTCAGATCAGATAGTTTCCTGTCTTCAGACAGTGCAGTTCAGTGCCAGTTCAGTCTGGACTAGGAGAGAGGACTGAATCCTCGCAGAGCTAGCGTAGCTCACCTGACAAAGAAGTGGAGGCTAGTACGGGTGAAGTGCATCATCCTAGCCTAGTCAGAGCTACCCTTAATCAGTACCTCAACAGAAGCTGAAAAAAGGAGGAAACTGAGAGCTGCTCAGCGAGCTCGGGAGAAAGCTGACTATTTCCATCGAAAGCTACAAGTGCTTATGCAAAGAGCAGAAGCAGGGCGAAGGGCGCAGTGGAGAAGTTAGAGAAGTGCTTTAGGTATTGGATTGCCTGCACTAAATTGCCGGACACCGGGGTCCGAAGCGTTTCTATTGTTTCAAGCATAGTGACAAGAAAACCGGAGGCATCTGGACTACAGGTCGCAGAGAGCAGCCCTAAGTGTCAATACGTAACCGGAGACAGGGAAAACAGGAGTCTAGCCTGATCAGCAAATATAGACTTAGTTTTCACCACTTAGAAGTTTCCACCACAACGTTGGCTGGGCAGTATAGCTATTGAGAAAGCTGGAGTTTCAGAGTTAACTTCGCTTCACGCAAGTTGGACTCACATATATCTGGAAGTAAAGGAGGCCTCTAACCTGCTCAGCGGTTACCCGAATGTGCATTCTCCACCCCGACCAGCTCCCCGGGATCTGCTTGAACCATCTACCAGTAAAAGGTATGAAAAGAAGCTGCATTGTGTGCGACTGAGTTATTAACTACACCCTGCATCATCACCATAGACTTCCAGGGACCCGTCTCACCTGTGGGAGACTACCACCCAGCTGCCCCCATAACATCCCCTGTGAAAGTCCTTATAGCAGCGCTGGTTCAATTAACCAGATACCACAGGTGGCGTCACGAACTACCTATCCTAAATATCCCCTGTAAATATTCCCCATTGGATGAGCGCCCAGGGCCACGGACCAAGCCACCGCTACCAGTGACAACTCCCATAGATTTCCATGGGCTCGGCTCCGAGTACCCCATTGCCCTGGTACTAAGTGCGACTCAAATCAATGAGCCCCAAGTCTACTGGTGTCCTTTCTCAGACAGATACCTTCAGATCCAATGCCATGGACCCTTGTCAGCAGATTGGTCCAGTGGCAAGAACTAGCTCCGTTTGCTATCAATGTTCTTTAATGTTCAGCCTCTTGTGTAATGTCAGAGAGGATATTCAGCGTGGCTAGTGACTTTCTCACACTCAAGTGGACTAGGTTTTCGACCACAAGCATGGAAAACCTTACATTTTCCAAAATAAATCAGGCATGGATCACTGACAACTTTCATTCACCTATGAAATTAAATTGGCCATAAAATATACCTGAATGTCCATTGTTTGTCTGCTACACTGTTCTGTCACCTGTGTCATTGACCCATGCTCATCCAGGTATATATTCCCTGTTTATTATGTCATCTACACTGCAACTGTCACTGGGTTACTGCAACAGAGAGGAGCCAGAAGACCGCAGCATCTGACTGCTCCTACTCCTGCGCTGAAAAGCACTTCACCTTTTTAAATGTGTTAATTTAATTTGACATAGCAGTGCTTAATCAGTCATGTTGGGTGCCTGCGCTTTCAGTTCAGTTCAGCTCGGTTAGCCACTCCTATCCCCTATATAATCTGGGTTCTGATTGAAACACTAGAGCTAGCTTATGCTGCAAGGCTTGGAGGAAAGGTGTTTTTGGTGCTGATATGAGGAGTTTGGAGGAGTAATCTGGGACTGTTGCGTTCGTTTGTAAGTGTGATAATTCCCTTCACTCCTCTTATTTTGGTTTTTCCCCATCCTCCACTCCCCAGTGCATTCCTCTGTTATATGTGAGTGAATATTTGTTTGCCTGGTATTTTCATTTACCCTTGTTCGTGTTGCCTTTTTTGTTGGGGTGGTGTATTGCGGTGCATGGCAGCTCTCTTTTCCCTGGGTGGGGAAAAGGAACAGATGGAGGGCTGATTCAGGAGATAAGACAAGTGTGGAGGCACTGGCATCTTCACCTTCAGAAGTATCCCAGGAAATAGGGCGAGCTAAGGTGCACCCAGTGTTAAGGACAGGGAAGGAGCCCCTCGTCCTGGGTCACCCAACAGCTGTGCAGTGACAGCAGCACTGCTGCTGTCGGGAATGCTGTTGCTGGCCTCACACTACCAGACATCTCCTTCCCTATCCCATCATAATTCACTACTGTGTGGCTGCTGCCACTGCACAGACATAGAGAATCTGAGCAGGATAAATAGGTTTGTTGGAAAAGAATCATTATAACTTAGTATTATATAGTATTGTGTTCACTAAAATCCTTGGCATTTGTATGCATATGAGTCCAGTGGGTGGGACTAGAAAGCAATTTCTGTATATACATTTTTATAAGGAAGACTGTCGAACATTGAATAACACCATTGGATTTAGATACATGCAAACACCAGAGATTTCAATAAATAAAATTCAAGTATTCCCACAAAATTTTTTATCAATCTGATCAGTTCCTGCAGATTTAATCAGTGCTGCCTTTTTACAGCACACAGGAAGTTAATAGTGCTTCAGATGGGTGTAAAAGCAAGAGCTGTCAGCTGTATATTAAAGCCGATACCCTTCTGTATTGGTCATATTTTATTTTAACCCAATCATCAGTTCGACCGCCAAGATGCCACTGTCAATCAATGACAACAGCATCTACATGGTTAATGGGGTATTAATTACAGGTATACAGTGTCTTGCGGAAGTGTTAACCGCACTTGGCATTTTAAATGTTTTTCTACCTCACAAACTGGAATTTCACTGCTTTTTTGAGGGTTTGCATCAGTTCACACAAAGACCATGCCTACAAATGTGAATATTTGGTTTTCTTTTTATTCTGACACAAACAACAAATAGGACAAAATAACTGAAAACTTCCATGTGCGTAACTATTCACCCAGCTAAAGTCTGCACTTTGTAGTGCATTCTTTTGCAGCAATTACAGCTGTAAGTCACTTTGGAACTTTGGAGTCTCTATGAGCTTTCCACATCTTGTCACTGGGATTTTTGCCCATTCCTCATGCAAAACTGCTCCAGCTCCCTCAAGTTAGATGGTTTCCTCTGGTGAGCAGCAATCTAAAAGTCTGACCACGGGTTCTCAATTGGAATTAAGGTCTGGATTTGACTAGGCCACCCCAAAACATTGACATGTTTCCCCTTAAACTACTCGAGTGTTCCTTTAGCACTATGCTTTGGTGAACCTCCATCCCAGTCTCAAATCACTGACAGACTGAACCATGTTTTGCTCAAGAATATTCCTGAATTTCGCACCATCCATCTTCCCCTCGACTAGGACCATCTTCCCTGTCACTGCTACCGGTAAACATCAGCACAGAATGATACTGCCACCACCATGTTTCACTCTGGGGATAGTGTTCTTGGGTTGAAGAGCTGTGTTGCTTTGGTGCCAGATATAGCATTTATATTGGTTGCCAAAAAGTTAAATTTTGGTCTCATCTGACCACAGCACCTTTCTCCATACATTTGGGAAGTTTCCCACTTGTCGTTTGGCAAACTCAAAATGAGCCTTACAATTTTTGTGTGTAAGTAAAGACTTTTTTCTGGCCACTCTTCCATAAAGGCCACTTCTATGGAGTGTAAGGCCTATCATCGTCATATGGACAGATACTTCAGTCTCTGGTTGGGAACTCAGCAGCTCCTTCAGAGTTACCTTTGGTCTCTACGCCGCATCTCTGATTAATGCCCTCCTTTCCCAGGTTGATAGTCTTTGTGGGTGGACCTCTCTTGGCAGGTTTATTGTGGAACTATTTTCTTTCCATTTGATAATAATGGATTTGATGGTACTGCAGGTGATGATCAGAGATTGGGATTTTTTTTATATAACCCAACTTGTACTTCTCAACAATTTTGAGAATCTCCTTGGTCTTCATGGTGTTGTTTGGTTAGTGATGCCTCTTGCTTAGTGTTGTAGCCTCTGTGGGCTGTGTGTATACTGACAAGCCATGTGGCACTTAGATTGCACACAGGTGGACTTCTTTTCAATAAGTATGTGACTTATGAAGGTAACTGATTGCACCAGAAATGTTTAGGGGCTTCATAGCAACAGGGAATGAATACATATGCACATGCCAATTTTTAGTTATTTGATCTCATGAATTAAATTTATGCCTATATTTTTCCTACTTCACCAATTTAGACTATTTAGTCCTGATGCATCACACACAAATTGAATTACAAAAATATTTAACCACAGGTTACAATGTAACAAAGTAGGTGAAAAGCCAAGGGGTTGAACACTTTCGCTGTAAGACCTGCCATAGGCAAAGTATCATAATGGAACTAAGTAAAGTGAAATTCAATAAAACTTGTAAAAATGCAAAAAGAACAAAAAATCCCAGTAAACTGTTTAGATAATTAAAATGCAGCTTACATATAAAAAATAAAAACAAAAAGGTACATATAATTGGTATTGCTATATCTGGTATAACATAAACTATAAGGCCGGCGTCACACTGGCGACAGAATCGGACGACTGCAATACGATGAAATATCGTATTGCAGTCTGCCCTATGTTAATCTATGGAGCAGCTCCCAGTATCAGATTTTTTGTGGTCCGTTTTAAACGTCCGTGTGCAATCACAGCATGCTGCGATTGTCACCGATTGTGGGTCGACTATCGCCAATGCAAGTCTATGGGAGCGATGAAAAATCGGATTACAAACGGACCGCACGTGTGACTTGCGATTAAATCGCATCGGTGTCCTTTAGAAAAGCCGGCAATTCATCCCCGGCTATACTGTAAAATCACACTGACAGCTTTAATAAAGAATCGAAAGAATAGATATACACACATAGAATACATATATATATATGTCATTGTGACACATGCATATACATATATTTATATTTCTTACACTTCTACATACTGTAATAGCCGCTAATTCAATTGCCGGCTTTAGTGAAATCACAGAAGCCGACATGAAATGATACATTATTTCCACACAGTTAACCATGTCATTTCCTGTATTTTGATATATGGTTTGAACTTACAATTACATATGTGTATTTGTGCAAAATTTCAGACATGTAGGGGTTAATTAAAGGTGTAAATTCGTTGAAAAAAAAATGCATGGGCTCCCGCTGTATTTTCTCCACCAGACAGACAAAGCAAGCGAGTGGGGGCAGATAATAATAGCCTAGGGAGGGTACATTTTTTTGTGCCCCCCCTGGCTACTAACATCTGCCCTCAGACACCCCAGAAAGGGCAAATCTATAATTAGATTCGCCCTTTCTGGCACTTTGCCCGTCTATTCCCATTGCCCTGTAGCGGTGGCGAATGGGTTAATAAGGCGTTAATGTCACCTTAGTATTGAAAGGTGACCTTAAGGCAGGTTAATAATTGAGAGCTGTCAATTAGACAACTATCAATTATTAATCCTATTGTATCTCAAACACACACAGTTTAATAAAAAATAAGTTTAATTAAATAATCACACAGTTTTTGACCATATTTTATTTACCTGCTAAAACCATTTCCTGTAATAAAAATAAAATAAAAAATCAAAATTATTCTTACCAATCCGATGTACAGTCAGGTCCCACGGTGTAATCCATCAGAAAGGGTTAACAGGTTACAGCTTGCAGAAAGCTAATGCTCTCTCCGAGTTGTAACCCCATGAATGAATCAGTTACTCTCCCAGCGAAAGGAGAGGAATAGATTCATGAATGGACCTTAATTGATTTATTGCCACTTTCACTTCAGTGACCTGACCTAACGTGAAAGTGGGATAAAATCAATTAAGCTTCATTCATTAATCACATCCTCTCCTGTCGGCAGGAGATAAGCTCATTCAATCAGGAGCTATCAGATGAGCACGCAGGATTACTTGCGCTGCTTATCTGATTGCTAGTTAACCCTTTGTGAAGGATTACATCGTGGGACATGACAGATCGCCAGATAGGTAAGAATAATGTTGTTTTATTATTTTATATTTATTTTAGAAGAACAAGGGCTTCGAACGGATTAAGAGTGAAATAAAAGATGGTCAAAAAAATGTGTTTTGATTTCATTAAAATTATTTATTCTTAAAGTGTGTTTGTGTTTTTTTATTTACTTCAATAGGATTAATAATTGATAGTTGTCTAATTGACAGCTCTCAATTATTAACCTGCCTTAAGGTCACCTTTCAATACTAAGGTGACATTAACGCCTTATTAACCCATTCGCCACCGCTACAGGGCAATGGGAATAGACGGGCAAAGTGCCAGAAAGGGCGAATCTAATTATAGATTTGCCCTTTCTGGGGTGTCTGGGGGCAGATGTTAGTAGCCAGGGGGGGCACAAAAAAAATGTACCCTCCCTAGGCTATTATTATCTGCCCCCACTCGCTTGCTTTGTCTGTCTGGTGGAGAAAATACAGCGGGAGCCCACGCATTTTTTTTCAACAAATTTACACCTTTAATTAACCCCTACATGTCTGAAATTTTGCACAAATACACTCATGTAATTGTAAGTTCAAACCATATATCAAAATACAGGAAATGACATGGTTAACTGTGTGGAAACAATGTATCATTTCATGTCGGCTTCTGTGATTTCACAAAAGCCGGCAATTGAATTAGCGGCTATTACAGTATGTAGAAGGCTAGGAACTATAAATATATATATATATACATGTCACAATGACATGTATATATATATATATGTGTTCTATGTGTATATATCTATTCTTTCTTTTGTGATTTAAATACTATTCTTTTGGATCCATTATATGTCAGTTTTGCAAGCCTGCGAGAAATTCTCGCAAGTCGGATGAAAATCTGATGTTACAAGGTACACACACATGCGACTAAATCGCATCTTTGAAGGAAAATCGGATGCCAGGCGGATGTGTGATGTTTGCATTTTGATCCGACAATCGACCGACTAAAACGGTCCGATTTTTTGTAGTTGTGTGTGACGCCGGCCTAACTGTCACATAATTTGTCCTGAATAGTGAACACCAAAATAATTAAATAAAAACCACAACAAACATTTTGCCTTTTCATAATGCAGGCACAAAATAAAAAGTAAAATATAAAAAAACAAATTAATGAGGAAAACATTAACTTGTCCCACCAAAAACAATACCACATGTGGCTCTGTTGGTAGAAAAATAAAAACATTACATCTTTCAGAATGTGGCGATTCTAAAAACAAATTATTTTTTGTAAGATATTATTTTTAGTGTGCAAAAGTACAGTAGAAAAGCATAAAGAAACCTTACTTAGTTTCATATGCTGCATTGAATTATGAAATTAAAATTACAGTTACTCTTTGAATTATAGGATGCGTCTATAACAATCAGCAAAACTATAGCTTCAAAGTCACAGCATCTAGTTATCAAAAAGTAATACATTTATTTAGAACACTGCATTAATTTCACTGGGTCAAAAGGAGCAGAAGGTGTCACTCTAGAACGTTGAAGCCCAGATGCTGCAGGATCCACGATGTTGATCTGAAAGACTCTGAATGATGTTCTATTGACAGACAATTTATATTAATTATATTATACATCCTAAAGAGCTCACAGGACTTCTATTATTATAATTCAGGGGATATTAGTTAAGTATAATGAGATCTGAATGTTTAGATTTGTCTAGAGTTGGTCTATAGTTCATACTGCAATATGAATGTTGCCTAAGAAAAATATTTTGCCTTTACTAAAAGGAAAAACAAGTAAAAATTAGAGTACTGGTTAATAGCTAGGTCAGTGGGAAGAATTTAAGCATGTCACATAGAGGGGTTTTTACCTAGCTTAGCTTTTAAACATGAGTTCCTCATTCATGAGTTAGCCAAGCATATCAAAGTAAGCCATTATTACAGTGTTCTCTACAGGACATTAAATAGATCTGGACAGGGAATATATATAAATTAAAACAAAGGGAATACATTTACACATTTAATCAAGAAGCAATGTTCAGGAAATAGTAATTTACCAGACACACTGTAAATTAAAAATCCAAAGGCAAAATTAATGGTTTTCTTTGTGCTGCAATGTTATGCAACCTGTTAGTGTATTGGATGGCAATGCAGGGCAGCTATGCCAACAATTTTTTACAGAGTGCTGCAGGCACGGTGACGTCACTACATCACGACTGCTTTGCAGAGCTCAGTACACTGCACAGTCCGGAGCAGCAGAGGAAAAGGGGTTAGGGAGTAGTTTTATTTTTTTTATTTTTTAAATCATCAGTACTTCTGGGAAACTGTAAGGACTAGAGTTGAGCGAAACAGGTCGGCCAGATTCATAAGTCGCCGACTTTTGCCAAAGTCGGGTTTCGCCGACCAAAACCCGACCAAAGCGTGAAGTCGGCCATGTGGTCGGCAAAACGAGCGCCAAAGTCGGTTTTCCCAGAATGCTTGCAGGTGCCTTTTTTTCAACCAATGAGCAAGGACGTACACTGTGGGCAACGAGATGACATGTGCAGCGTCCACCACCAGAGAAGGGCATTGTAGAGATTGGCTTGCTTTGGGGGGCGTCATAGAGTCTATAAAAGCCCTGACCGCCGACCTCCATTTTACTTCTGCCGATCTTAACAGTAGGGAGAGGTTACTGACGCTGTTTATCAGTAGGGAGAGAGTTAGGGCTGGAAAGAGAAGTTCTTCTGTGCTTGTGCTGATAGCAATTGTGCTGTACAATTAATGTGCAGTGACAGGGGAGGATTTTCTTGTGTGCAGCAGCGCTGGTTATTAGGCTGCCTGATAGCTGTATTGCTGTGTGTACACTGCTGTGCAGACTGCTTTTTACACAGCACTAATACTTTTATTCTTTTTTCTGCACAGTTACCGACCGTTCATTTTTTCCCACACCGTATAGAGCTGTACGCTCCTCACACACTACCGTGCTGGTATCACGGACAAATACATGCTGACTATCTGTGTGTGACTCCGGAAATAAATACGGAGATTTAAATTTTCCCCTACACCGTATACAACTGTACGCTCCTCATACAGTACCGTATATCTGCTGGTATTACGGTCAAATACATACTGAGTGAGCGTCTGTGTGTGACTCCGGAAATATATATGAGTCGCACGTACAGGGCTTGTGGGATACTCGCACCGAGCCGTCACTGCAATGGGAATGTCACGGTAGCGCAGCTCGGTCCGCTGCCCTGGCCTCACTGAAGGGGGTATTTACAGGGATTAGATGTTCGTGACGCCACCTGTGGTTCTGGTCAGGGTGACCAGCGCTGCAGGGTAGATCCTCTGAGGGGTGTTACTGGGAAGCAAGGTGTTAAGTCTTCCACAGGCAAGACTGATCCCTCAGGGTATATGGCGGTGTAGGGGTGCAGGTTCAATAAGGCAGACACACACAAGAAGTCTCTTTCTGTACCTTTACTGGTGGTAGATGCAGGCATGTCCCGGGAAGCTGTCAGGGTGGAGGATGCACGTCCAGTAATCCCACTGAGTAGGTGTAGGACCTCCGTTCTCCTTTAAGTGTGTGAGTTTCTGACTTGTGTGAAACAAAGTCTAACCCTGTCTTCTCAGCTACGCCCGGCTGACCTTGTGGTGGAGCTTTCTTGTGGATAGAACCAAGTCTCTAATAACCGGCCGACCAGACTCCTGTCCTTCCTGACCCCGGTTACGTATCAGCTTTAATGGGCCCCTGCGACTTGAAGTCCAGAGTCTCCAGTTTCTCTCTCTAGCCGTGAAGATGCTAGCAAGCTCGGACCCGGTGTCCGGTAGTGCAGAGCAGAGGTAAGCTATCAATGCTGTTCGACCTCTGTCGCTCTCTACTTTCTTTCTCCACTTGCCTTTCGTCCTACTCTCACCTTTTACATAAGCACAGTCAGCAGTGGATATCAGCTTTCTTTATCTTCACCGCTTTCCAAGCGTCGGCACGCTTACTCTCTGAAACGCTCACTGGGGGACTCTCAGTGGACTCAACTTTGACCAGACTAAGTGGCAATCCTTTCCACTACTACTGGACTCCACGATGTAAGCTGAGTATTTCCTGAAGTCCTCAGGCTTTCTGTACTTTCTCTCTAAGACGTTCTGCTCTCTAGTCACGTTCTGACTGGAATCTCTCACAGTCTGCTCTAATCTCCTCTGCTGAGGTAAACTGACACTCTGAGGTAAAACCAACGACTAGCTAACTCTCAGCTAGACTGCCTTCATCTCACTGCTGTCGTCTCCACGGGCTCCCACTGGTGGCACCAGGGAAATGTGAAGTGTTGTGTGCTTATAGGTTGTTGTGGGTTTACCTTTGTGCATCCTCCAGGGTAACATGTGGCACCAAACGCAGCTGGGCTACACATATACGGAGATTTAAATTTTTCCCTACACCGTATACAGCTGTATGCTCCTCATACAGTACCGTATATCTGCTGTTTGTATTATGGTCAAATCCATACTGAGTGAGCGCCTGTGTGACTCCAGAAATAAATACGGAGATTTAAATTTTCCCCTACACCGTATACAGCTGTACACTCCTCATACAGTACAGTATATCTGCTGGTATTACGGTCAAAAACATACTGAGTGAGCGTCTGTGTGTGACTCCGGAAATAAATACGGAGATTTTAATTTTTCCCTACACCATATACAGCTGTTCGCTCCTCATACAGTACCATATATCTGCTGGTATTTTTGGTACATTTTCCCAAAACATGAAGAATTATGGTGGAAGAGGCCGCGGACGTGGGTGGGGGGGGAAGCTGGTACTGATGGTGGTGGTGGTGCATCTGCTGGTAGTGCCAAAAGCACAATAGCACCTAAGGCAGGAGGTGTTGAGCCTGCGTCATCGTCTGGCTCCAGAAGGCCTAGAAGTCTCCCTTTTCTGGGAGTAGGTAAAACACTTCTAAAGCCGGAGCATCAGGAAGAGGTTTTGGCTTACATTGCCGAAACAGCCTCCAGCTCTATCGCCTCCTCTTCTGAAGTTTCAAAAACTGCAAGCACTGAGTCGTCAGTGCAGGCTCCTGGTCAGGAACAACACCTTTCCTTGTGTCCTTCACCCCCACCAAAAGTGAAGGATGCGGCAGGCCACACTTCAGATTACTCCATGGAGCTCTTTTCACATACCATGCCTAAGTTATCAAGAGAAATCCTGAATTTCCCAGTCCAAGATGAATATGACATGGAGTGCACTGATGCACAGCCACTGCTATATGATTCTGCTTGAAAAAGTGGCATGCTAGCCACGAAACGTGCGTTGGGGTGACATCTGTGAGCGGGGTGACTGCATTCCTGTGTTACTTTTGTATTGGTGAGCATGGCTTCTTGCTGAATTAGGCAGCGCTGCACAGTCTATTGCTGACCTGAATATATACCAATGTTTGTGATTTTTTTTTTTTGAAGCATGTTCAGGCACTTTGTGGTTAACATGTAGGTAGCTACAGCACCGCATTTCTTTTTCCCACTGCGGGAGGTGCTCCATATGACTCCCTGTTTGGGGCTACCATTTGTTTATTCCACTGCCACTGTTATTAATGTCTCTTGATATTAACAGGAACGCATTCCCCCTGCATATGCATCCGTCCTATGTATGTGTTTCTTATGTCTTTTTCATATGATCTTGTGTTACTTTTTATACGATTTATATAAATAAATATTTACTATTTTTTGCTAAAAAATCCTTTTTCACCAGTGACTCCTATTTTCTCCTTTATGTCATTATGCTATTATGAGTGGTGATTTCTGGTCACACACATGTGTGGTGTGACCCACATATATTCTACCAATGCGGCTGTATTTGGTTAAAATGATTCTGCTTGTACATTCACCCAGAGCACTGCATTGCCCTCGCAGTCTACTGTGCCAGATTCTGACCCTGATGAAACTCAGGTGCCCCTTCCCGCATACTATACCACCTGTAGCGATATTATGAACAGATAGACAGATGGGAGAGTAGGGAATCACTATACCTTTGTATGTGGTTTGAGGACCTGTGATGATGTCACTACCACATGATCAGTCATGTGTTCTGTTTTAGCTGGATGTCTGAGATATAAATGAGCCTACTGCTGACCACAGGTGAGAGTGGCTGCAGGTGTGGAGACCTCCAGTGTGTGTGCTCTGAGGAGACTACTCGGTTAGAGTACCAGGACTGTATATATATGCCTTTTGTTACTTTGTGCCAGAGAAGGCTGTTTTTGTTTTCTGTTGTGAGCAGTTTATGGAGTTTGAATAAACTTGCTTGAAGAATCGAGTGAAGTCGCCCTCCTGCTTACCTCCTGTCGCACTCAAGCGAGAGCTAAATCCTCACAATTGGTGGAGACGTGTGAGCAGTGTTCCCAGCAGAGAAGTGGGACTGGTTACTGCATATCGTGGGTCAAGGCTATAGCAAGCCAGCCAGCATTGCCGGAGAGAATGGAGGACCTGCTGAAACACTTGGTCCAGGCGCAGGTACAGCAACAAGAGTCCAACAGGATGTTGTTGCAACTGATGCAGCAGACCCAGCAGCTTCTGACAACCGCCATCCAGGGCAGGACGAGTGCCCCAACCCCAGATCTGGCTGATGACAACCACGTCAGAAAGGCGGTAAGATGCACGTTACAGAAAATGACCCTCGGGGATGATGTGAAGGCCTTCCTGACTGTATTTGAGAGGGTTGCTGAAAGGGAAAGACTTCCCCAGAGCAGTGGGCAGAGGTACTGGCCCCATACCTGACAGGGGAGCCCCAGAAGGCGTACTTCGATTTAACTGTGCAGGACGCTCAGCAGTATCCTAAGTTAAAGGTGGAGATCCTCGCACGGTTGGGGGTGACAATGACTGGCACAGAGAGTGCACCGCTGGGCTTATCACCGGGACAAACGCCTCGCTCCCAAATGTTTGACCTGCTGCACCTGGTCCAGAAATGGCTACAGCCAGAGTCCGCTACACCGGCACAGATGGTAGAAAGAGTGATGATGGATCGGTTTGTGCACTCCCTACCGACGCCCATACGAACTTGGGTTGCCCAGGGTGATCCCCGGAATGCTGATGAACTAGTCGGACTGGTCGAGAGGTATCAGGGGATGGAAGGTTCCTTGGGGAAGCAGCCCATTCCGTACTGGGGGCCCCAACAGGGGGCAGAGTCCCAAAAAGGGGTGGGGTGCCCAAGGTCAAAATGGCAGGGGGAGGTGGTGCCCAAGGTCACTGCGGGTGATATTTGTTGGAGGTGCCGCGAGCCAGGACATATAGCTGCACGGTGTTCCCAGGCCACCGAGCAGATGGACTGCAGCATAGGACACCGTATTTCGTGGTATGCATATCCAGCCTGCAGTAGGAACCCGTTCCCCAATCAGGGTTCGCAAGTATGTCCCGTGAAGGTGAACGGTGAAGCAGTAACGGCAGCTGCTAGACTCTGGGAGCTTAGTGACCTTGATTAGGGCCACTTTTCCTCTCAACATACTACCAGGGAAAAAAGTCGGTGTTCAATGCATACATGGTGATGTAAAGGACTACCCTATGGCCAGAGTGGACATTGAAACGACGCATGGCACTGAGTCCCATGAAGTCGGCGTCGTTCGAGACTTGGTGCGTCCTATAATTATAGGCCGGGATTTCTGTCTGTTTTGGGATCTGTGGAGAAAGGGTTCTGAGGTCCCTAGCGAGAATGGGGAACCAGTAAACCCTAATAAACTACTGCCACCCTCAGAAGGGGCGGAGTCCCAAATTGAGTCCATGAGGAGAAAAGAAGTGGCGGCGGATGAGCCGAGGAACTATTGCCGGGTTCAGGGTTTGAACAGCGTATGTCGCGAATGGTGTACTGACTTTACATCTGACCGGGGGGCACTGAACTGTTCTCTAATAGTGAATGGAGAGTGTGTGAGTGGACTTCTAGACTCAGGAAGCCAGGTGACTCTGCTGAGCGACACACTCCCTGTCTATCTGATTCCCGGAAGGAAGTTGGAAGTCCATTGCAGTCATGGGGTCGCTAGGGAGTATCCGGTAACCAGGGTAATCATTGAGACACCAACTATTATTTCTACCCATGATGTCCCTGTAGTCCCAGACTTGCCATACCCTATAGTAATAAGCCAGGATTTCAAACAGTTTTGGGAGATGTGGGACGAAGGACTGGCTGATTGCTCAGAAAGGAACCGGAATGACCCTAAGAGAGGCCCATCCCAGCAGGCGGCTGTAGTGGTTGCTGATAGTGTGGTGGGTAAAACAGAGATAGCAACCCCTAAAGTCAAAGTTACCCAGTGCCTAGTGACCGGAAGAAAGTGTGGCTCAGACCAAAGTGGGGACTTTGGGTTGACCTAATATAGGACCGAAGAAAACTGGGTAGCTCCAGGAATAGGGGCCGACACCTGGTTAAGTGGGGACTTGCTGTTCCAAGATGACAGGGGGAGTGGGAATGTCTCCTATGCAGACTGTAACTTAACCGCAAGTGAAAGCGAGTGCAGCAAGGTGGAGTCGGGTACAAGTGGCAGATCTCCTCCTCATCGCAGAGGCTGCAGGAAGGCCAGACAGCCTATGCTCTCTAAGAAGAGAAATAAGGGAGAATGGATGGTGCCACATGTACTGGATAAAAGAGAGCAAGTCCATGAGATGGAGCTGCTTAAAGAGACAGTCGGGCGAGAAAGGATACGGAGACAAGGGATTGAGCAACGAGTGGAGGACCTGGAGAAGGAAGCCTCTAAAGTCCAAGGTCAACTGTCAGCGTGCCAGACGGCGAACAAAATCCTAGTGAAAGATATGGAGATGCTCAGAGAGGCCCAGGAGAAGAGGATGAGCACCGTTGCTGGGCAGAGGAGAGAGAGAAAATTCTCAAAGAACTCCAGATAGAGAAGGAAGCTAATGCCCAGCTCAGGAAATCCATGACAGACCGGGAAACCAAACGGTTGTGCTCTCCTGGTCTGAGCGTACGGGAAGAAAGTCAGCAAGGGAACCGCCACCCAGATGGCCACCCCCGGGAAGTCACAGTGAAGCGGGAGGCTGACATAAGGGATATGCCACTACAATGCCTCCGCGAGAAGCAGAGACGTCGGGAGCCAACAAGTAAAGCTCCAAGTCGGAGGGGGTTAGTGGAAAGCCTTGGAAAAATCCGGATGCTCCTGGATGTGTACCAGGGAAGAATAAAGCAGCTATGACTTGAGAAGGAGCAGACCAACAGACAGCTGCAAGAGTTGGGGGAAAAAGGCAGTCACCTTCAACCCACAGTATAGAGGGGTGTAGAGGTTCGCTTCAGAGTGAAAGTCATCGAAGTGGAACTAAGACAGGGGATAGATGGCCTGAAATGAGAGGTAGAAGCAGTGAAACCTCAGTGAGCTCAGGACTCAGTGACCTAGGCCAAACCGTGACAAAGTCAGATGACGGATGCCTTAAAAGGGTTCAGTGGCAAGGCCCGACTGTGACAGACCGTTTAATTGTGGAGACGACTGAAAAGAGTTTCTAGTCGGTGAATGAAATGTGCCAAGCCACGGCTTTAGGCAGAGGGGGGGGTATGTAGCGATATTATGAACAGATAGACAGATGGGAGAGTAGAGAATCACTATACCTTTGTATGTGGTTTGAGGACCTGTGATGATGTCACTACCACATGATCAGTCATGTGTTCTGTGTTAGCTGGATGTCTGAGATATAAATGAGCCTACTGCTGACCACAGGTGAGAGTGGCTGCAGGTGTGGAGACCTCGAGTGTGTGTGCTCTGAGGAGACTACTCGGTTAGAGTACCAGGACTGTATATATATGCCTTTTGTTACTTTGTGCCAGAGAAGGCTGTTTTTGTTTTCTGTTGTGAGCAGTTTATGGAGTTTGAATAAACTTGCTTGAAGAATCGAGTGAAGTCGCCCTCCTGCTTACCTCCTGTCGCACTCAAGCGAGAGCTAAATCCTCACACACCTTACACGGTGACACAGAGGAAGGTAAAGATGAAATTGAAGAGGAGGTAATGGATGACCCAGTTGTTGACCCGGATTGGCATCCATTGGGGGAAGAGGGTGCCCCTGGCAATAGCTCAGAAGATGAGGAAGATCCGCAGCAGGCATCGACATAGCAACTGCGGTTTTCTGGCAGGCCCGTAGCAGTCCAAAAACGTGTTAAAAAAACAAAAAGAGTTGCAGGACAGCTTGGCCAGACAGTCAAATTAGCACAGCGTGAAAGCCCTGAAAATTTTTCCCATAGTAGGAAGAGTGCAGTGTGGCACTTTTTTGACCAAAATCCTATTGATGAGGCAAAGGTTATCTGTAAGAAGTGCGGAAGGACCTTTAGCCGAGGGAAAAATCTCCGAAATTTGAATACCAGTTGCATGCTTAGACATGTAAACACCATGCACTTGCAAGCGTAGACGGACTACAATACCTCAGGTAGCACACGTGCACCTGCCTCGACTGAAGGTAGCCAGCAACGCTACATCGCTTCCCCCACTGTAAGCCCACCGGTTAGCACACCACCAGCAAGAAATATTGAGGTGTCGTCGCAAGGCCAAAGCAGTCAGGGAATCACAATGTTTTTCCAACGAAAGACTGCTTCTAGGCCATCACCACCACCACAACCATCACCAACCCCCTCTCAGTCTGCCATGTCTACCGCTAGTTCCCCCATATGCAGCTCTCAAATCCAGCTCACCCTAGCAGACACTCTGAGTAGGACAAGAAAGTTCTCATCCTCTTATCCGTGTACACTGTCTTTGAACGCCTACATTGCCAAACTGATCTCATTAGAGATGATGCCCTTCCATTTGGTTGAAAGCGCAGCGTTCTGAGAGCTCATGGCCTACACTGTCCCACGCTATGACCTACCCAGTCGGCACTTCTTTTCTAGAAAAGCCATCCCTGCCCTCCACCTGCATGTGAAAGTCCGCATTGTCCATGCACTCAAACAATCAGTGAGTGGAAAGGTGCACCTCACAACAGATGCATAGGCCAGTAGGCATGGCCAGGGCCATTACGTGTCCATCACTGCGTAATGGGTTAATGTGGTGGATGCAGGGTCCACAGGGGACAGCGGCGGTGGGACAGTGCTGCCTAGCCCATGGTATAGGCAACAGTTGGCTGTAGGTGTTCGACCCTCCTCCTCATCCAGAAGCGAAAGCTCGTCGACAGAGCACAGTCGCACGAGCACTCCATCCGCAGCTGCCAGTGTTGCACACGAGGTGTCCCACTATCGAACAGCTAGTGGTAAGCGTCAGCAGGCTATTTTAAAGATGATGTCTTTGGGCGACAACAGACATACCGCGGAGGTACTGGCCGACTACTTGCAGCGAGAAACTGAGTCATGGCTGAGCAGTCTACATCTTGAGCCAGGCAAGGTAGTCAGTGATAACGGCCGTAATTTTGTGGCGGCCATAGCCCTTGCAAAACTCAGACATATACCTTGCCTGGCTCACCCCTTGAACCTGGTGGTGCAGTGCTTCATAAATAATTATCTGGAGTTACCAGCCCTGCTAGATAAGGTGCGAAGACTGTGCTCGCACATCCGTCGCTCGCCCGTAGACTCCAGTCGTATGCAGAGGCTGCAGCGATCGCTCCACCTCCCCAAGCACCGCCTAATATAGATGTTGCAACAAGGTGGAACTCCACCATGCACATGGTTGAGAGACTGTGCGAACAGAGGCAGGCTGTAATGCATTTGTGGGAGGATACACGGGCAGGCAGTCTGAGGGCAGACATCGAGTTGTCGGGTGTGCAGTGGTCAAAGCTGAAATACCTCTGTAAAGTCCTTCAGTGCTTTGAGGAATGCACACGGCTGGTACGCGCAGACGACGCCATCATAAGCATGAGCATCCCACTTATGCGTCTGCTCCTGCAAACTTTGATGCACATTAAGGATCAGGCATCTGCAGCGGAGGAGGAGCAGGGAAGCCTTGATGACAGTCAGGCATTTGCTGGTCAGGGAACTGTCCTAGACGAGGTGGAAGAAGAAGAGGAGGAGGAGGATGAGGGGGTTGATTATTTTGGGGAGGAGGATGCTTCTCAGGGGCAAGAGAAAATGTTGGCTTGCCAAGGTCAGGTGCAGGGTTTTTGCATGACTGGAGGGATGTGAATTTGGCAGAAAGTGCTCCTTCCATTGACACCTGGAACATTGGCCCACATGTGTGATTATCTCTTTCGGATCCTAAAAATGGACCCCGCATTGCCAAAATTATGAAGGATGACGACTACTGGTTGGCCAGCATCCTCGATCCATGCTATAAAGGCAAATTACAGAACATCATGCACAGGAGAACCTAGAGCTAATATTGGCGAACAAACAAGCAACTCCGGTAAACCGTTTGTTAGAGGCATTCCCAGCACACAGCAGCGGTGCAGGTTCTACCACGAGCCGTACTGGGCAACATGAAAGAGGTGTTCGTGGTGCACACAGCCGAAGTGGCGTTGGAGACAGGGGTTTCATGACCATGTTGTGGACTGATTTCTCGAGTAACGCTCACACGACTGTTAATACTGAATCGATTGCAACAGACAGGAGACAGCAGTTGTCAACTATGGTTCAAAATTACCTCTCCTCCCCTATCGATGTTCTCCCTCACAGTTCATTCCCCTTTGACTACTGGGCCTGTAAACTGGACACCTGGCCTGAATTGGCACAATATGCCATACAGGAGCTCGCTTGCCCTGCTGGTAGTGTGCTATCAGAAAGAGTCTTCAGTGCTGCTGGATTAATCCTGACAGAAAGAAGGACCTGGCTGTCGACCCAAAATGTAGGTAATCTCACCTTCATTAAAATGAACCATGCCTGGGTTTCAGAGGATTTTGTACCACCTTCCCCTGATGACACATAGGTTGCCAGCAAAATGGCTTGCTTTGTCCTCCTCTTCCTCCGACTTCTCCAATTCCTCCATTTGAAGCTGCTGAACGTCCAGCCTACACCTCAACATATGCCAGTTTTTCCACCTCCCTAACTGGGCTGTACCCACCCCCCACAACTTTAGCCAAATAACCCCCAGTTTTCAATCCGTTATTATTATTATAAAGTAAATTAAGTTTGACAAGCTTAAGTAATAAGAATTGAAGTCGTTGGCATTGAAATGGGCACTTTAGGTGTGTTTACTGTCCTCTACTCACTGCCGACTTTTATTCCCCATTGACTTGCATTGGGGTCGGGTTTCGGTCGGAACTCCAACTTTTGCCGATAGTCGGCCGATTTCGTTCGACTCGACTTTTGCTAAAGTCGGGTGGTCCGAAACCCGACTCGACCCTCCCGGAGGCAAAGTCGCTCATCTCTAGTAAGGACATCATACTGTGTGGAGGCTGTGTGCAGACATCATACTGCATGGGGGGCTGTGTGGAGACATCATACTGCATGGGGGGCTGTGTACAGACATTATACTGCGTAGGGGGCTGTATGCAGACATCATACTGTGTGGAGGGCTGTGTTAGTACATCATACTGAATGGGGGGCTATAAGGGGACATCATACTTTTATAGGGACATCAAGTTGAGAGCCTTGATTTGTGACTTCATACTGTTTGAAGGATCATAATACTATTTGAGAGTGGTGTGAGGACATCATACTCTATGAGGTGCTGTGAGGTCATCATATTTTGTTGGGGACTGAGGTTAAAAGGTACAAGGGCTGAAGAAAAGTAGCAGTATGATTTACTGCTTTTTATCAATTTTATACAGAGCAGTAAATTATATGGTTTTGATTAGATTCTGTGATAAAAATACATATTACAATAAGCCCTATCATAACATACATTAATAGTAGCAGCTAGTCAACATACTTAATTATGCTTAATATTAAAGAAGTCGTCCACTACTTTAACACTGCTGACCTATCCTTAGGATAGATTAGGTCATCAATGTTTCATTGGTGAGGGTGTGACACCCGGCACCCCCACTGATCAGCTGTTAAAGTAGTGGACAACCTCTTTAAGTGATAAAAATATCAAACATTAATAATACCGAGCAGAATTAAGTTTGGCTTATTGATTCAACCCTCCACAACATTCACAGTCTCTCATGTGGCCCCTTGGAAAAAGTACTTGCTCACGGTTTACACCTTGATCCTAACTTCAATTCATGAAGCAATTTTAGGACTGATTGTCAATCATGACTCAGTCCCTAGAACCCAACATCTTAACCAGTATATTGTTTTTAATGCCTATGCTATACTGATATTAGGTTTTCAATAGTGATGAGCGAGCATGCTCATGTGCTGAGTGACTTTGGCGTGCTCGAATAATATGTTTGAGTCCCTGCAAATGCATGTCTCGAGGCCGCAACACATTCAGGGATTGAGACAAATCACCTGCGCTAATTAATACAAAAGTATACCCCAAAGAGTGGGAATAACTAATTGTACCTTAAATGTTGAGTAGAGTGTGCCAACTTAATATAGGTGGAACAGCTGCCACTAAAAGAACAAATGTACATAGGTGTAAATATTATTGATAATAACTAATAATTCAAAAGTACATAGAAATATAATAATACTTGCCCTTAGAACAGATTTTATGCACAATTAAGCATTGATTGCTTGCATGGGAGTAGAGATAGGGCTGGATTATAAGCGATGTAGTTCAGTATACAATCAGTGTATAATGATAAGCACTTACTTGTATAGCATTGAGGGTGGTGAGGCGGTGGGGTCTTTGCCGATTGCCCTGTGCCTGTAAATACGATACCCAAAAGTGCAAGGATACAGCGATGAGCGCTTAGGATAATAGTAGCACAACATTGGTGGTATAGTGGGACGATAGGATTTTTGCAGGATAACCTGTATCTAGCAGTCCGACACCAGAAGTGTGGAAGGCACAAGCGGTAAAACACTGACCGCTCAGGATGTTGCTGGCAAGCGCTTGTGGGCGGCGATCTGTAGAGACGCTAAAATTGAGGTCCTGAATGCCTGTGAGCCTGCCATGTATAGTCCTGTCTGCGGAAAGCCGTTGCTAGGTGCCGCAATGCCACACGAGTCTCACATGCTCCGGCTGGAACCAATGGAGAAGACACGATGTGGCAGCTGTTTTAGTGGCAGCTGTTCCACCTATATTAAGTTGGCACACTCTACTCAACATTTAAGGTACAATTAGTTATTCCCACTCTTTTGGGTATACTTTTGTATTAATTAGCACAGGTGATTGGTCTCCATTTGTTTTTTACTTTAATAGATTATTTACCACAGGATTCACACAGATCCTGTATCAATCACCAGCAGCTCAGTGCCCCCATCTTTGTAGATCCCGGTCCTCTCTCCCAGTGGTAAGCGCCAGTGCATTATTTATTTTACATTCAGGGATTGGCTAACAAACAGGCTAACAGGGATTGGCTAACAGACATGCAGCCGCAGGCACTCGGACATATTTTTCGAGCACACTGAAGTCACTTGGTTAGCACCCGAGCATGCTCGGATGACACCTTATCCAAGCAGATTTGCTCATCACTAGTGTTCAACAAAACACATATGAATGTTATGTTCTACGTCTTTGGCCATGCGCTGTATTTGGCGTATGTATCATGTAATGTATTCTACAAAACCTTGAACGAATTTCCACATTCTACATATTAAAATTGTCTTTACAGTCAAGAAAGATAAAAGTTTGCATAGCCATATACTGTATCTTCATTTTGCCGATTTTGACTGGGCAGTGTAAAGAAAAATCTTGAAAAACGTTGTGGCTGATGCGTGGAACAGTGTTTAAAGCACCACTCCAGCAGTTTATTTTATTTTACCGCTTGATTGGCGCTTCAAATCCAAGTCTCCTGCCCCCTAAGTCCTAAGGGACCTTTTAAAACGCTTAGGAAGCCTTAGCAGGTGTTTTTTGTTAATTATTCTAATTTACTGAGATAATTACTTTTGGGTTTTCATTAGGCTGTAAGCCATAATCATCAACATTAACAGAAATAAACACTTGAAATAGATCACTCTGTAATGACTCTATGTAATATATGAGTTTCACTTTTTGTATTGAAGAACTGAAACGAAATTAACTTTTTGATGTTATTCTAATTTTGTGAGAAGCTCTTGTAGTGATTCCATTAATTCCATGTTTTCTATTTCAGATACGTTAGTGCTCCATCTTACAGGTTATATTATTTATTGTCCATCATTCTATCCTATTTCATAATTTTCACTAACATTAATATCTTTTTATCCTTTCCCTGTGTACCTTATATTACTGTTTCTTCCCTTTACTCTTATTTCTATTATGGTGTCTCTAATTGTGGCCATTACTGTAGGGTATGCCACACTAAACAACATCGCTAACGGGATCGCTAAAAAATGTCACTATTTAGCGATCCCGTTAGCGATGTTGTTGTGTGCGGCATCTACCAGCGACGAGGCCCCTGCTGTGATGTCGTTCATCACAGCGATCGTTCCGGACCCTATTTTCATCGCTGGCGCCCGCTGGTAAGTATCAAATCGCTGAGTGTGGCACCTTTTTTAGCGATTTAGCGGTACTTTTGTACCGCTAAAGTCGTTAAGGAGATCGCTAACCGCGATAGCGTCCTAACGACATCGCTAAAATAGGTAGCTACTAGCGATATAGAAACAATCCCGCTAGCGATCTCATTAGTATGCGACGCTAACGAGATCGCTAGCGGGATTGTGTAGTGTGGCAGTACCTTAACAGTGTATCTTATTGGTAGCACCTCTTGAGGATGAAGCCCAGTTCAGCCCTGACAGCCTGCAGCATCTCCTCCCACATTATCACACTTCCTTGTGTTCCACTGTACGTTCCACCGCAAGTTCCAGACCACCACACATCACTTCCGATCCAGCCTGCAGGAAATGATGTCACCGTGTGTAACTAGTTTCCGTCCACACTCACAAATGAGCTGGGAACACCCCCAGCATTTAACACATGAAACCAGAAAGTGAATCATAGACTCCTGCTGTTATGGACTGACCTGAGTGGGAGTAGTGATTTTATAACTACTAGGAGCAGCACCAGCAGGTAGCATTGTCAGGAAATAGCCAGAGATCGATACATGGTGCAGCAGTATAGTTGGGAAGATAAGCAGGTATCGTAGTCAGGAAATAGCCAGAGGTCCGTACACAGTGCAGCAGTAGAATCTTGATAAGCTAGACTAAAGGCTGGGAGCGCAATAATATCGCAAGGCAGGAAGTACAGTGCCAGGTTTAAGTTGGGTGTTAATCAGGAGATCACAGGGTTGAGCCAATCAGGAACTCAGTGTGCAAACAATCAGGAAGTCAGAGTGGAAACAATCAGGAGCAACACAGGTACCAGTATCTGGTTTAGCAAGGAACTGTCCAGTGAGCTGAATAGCTCAGAGGGAAAAGATGCCGCCTGGTGCACTAGAGCTAATGGGTTAGAGTCCTGACACCTGCTCTAAATAATGCACCACTTTACCAGGCAGACTGGTGAAAATCTTATGGGCATTGAATCCCTATTTCCCACAGCACTGATACATGCAGTGCACCATATGCGATCTGGTAAGTGCATTTTCATGTCACACTCACTTGTCTTCTGTTAAAGGTCAGTTTGTATGTACCCTGTGGCTTATTTTAACATCTTCTTTTTCTATCATGTTTCTGACATGTTTCTATCAAGTAACTGACATATAGTACCTCTCATTATGGTCTATATCTTCAGCCCTCCCTTGTAGATTTGTCCGTTAGTACTTCACAATCATTAAGTGCACCATAGCTATCTATTGCATTTAAGTCTTTAACAGAGCCTTTTCTAAATCCCCATCTATGCCACTATATACTAGGGGTACCTTTCCCTTTTCAGTGATCATTTTGAGAAACTCTTTCTGCACATACCCATTGAAATGCCATGTGCATTGTTTCAGAGACCCATACATATTTTTAGTCATTTTTTTGTCATATTCTAATTTTTGTAAATATGACTTCAATTCTTATACAGATGTTTGATTTGTGCAAGTATGGAAATCCTGTCACACAACTTTCACTGCAGCTGAGGGACACTTTAGCATCTCATATCTCGAGGCGATAATGCCATTCTCCTTTCTCACTTTTTAGCCTGACTTTCTTACTTACTTGTAGTAACACTATACAGTGGGGGAAATAAGTATTTGATCCCTTGCTGATTTTGTAAGTTTGCCCACTGACAAAAACATGAACAGTTTTTAAGGGTAGGTTAATTTTATCATTGAGAGATAGAATATCAAAAATATAATCCAGAAAATCACATTGTATAAATTATATAAATTTATTTGCATTTTGCAGTGAGAAATAAGTTTTTGATCCCCTACCAACCATTAAGAGTTCTGGCTCCTACAGACCAGTTAGACGCTCCTAATCAACTCGTTACCTGCATTAAAGACAGCTTTCTTACATAGTCACCTTTATAAAAGACTCCTGTCCACAGACTCAATTAATCAGTCAGACTCTAACCTCTACAACATGGGCAAGACCAAAGAGCTTTATAAGGATGTCAGCGACAAGATCATAGACCTGCACAAAGCTAGAATGGGCTACAAAACCATATGTAAGACACTGGGTGAGAAGAAGACAACTGTTGGTGCAATATTAAGAAAATGGAAGAAATACAACTGTCAATCAACATGGATCTGGGGCACCATGCAAAATCTTACCTCGTGGGGTATCCTTAATCATGAGGAAGGTGAGAGATCAGCCTAAAACTACATGGGCGGAACTTATTAATGATCTCAAGGGAGCTGGGACCACACTCACTAAGAAAACCATTGGTAACACATTACACAGTAAAGGTATAAAATCCTGCAGTGCCCACAAGGTCCCCCTGCTCAAGAAGACACAAGTGTAGGCCCGTCTGAAGTTTGCCAATGAACACCTGGATGATTATGTGAGTGATTGGGAGAAGGTGCTGTGATCAGATGAGACAAAAATTGAGGTACTTGGCATTAACTCAACTCGCCATGTTTGGAGGAAGAGAAATGCTGCCTATGACCCAAAGAATGCGAAATAGTAAATATTTATTTTTGATAACAAAGGGAGCAAGTGATAAAGCGAAATTGATGCGATGATGACGTTTCGACTCTCCCGAGTCTTAATCATATCTTCGCTAAAAAATAAAGACAGCGTGTAAACATCACAAATTATAACAAATGGACAATAGATTACATCAACAAATACTTCCAAATGGATAAAACAGAAAATTAGGAAAAAATTACAAAAAATAAAGACAAACGAAAAAAATGACATAGAACACAATAAGCATAATTGGTAATAACAGTAATGAAAATAAGTGCACGAGTAGAAAATAAAATTGAAAAAAAGAGGAGGAGAAGATGGTAGAAGCCCAAAGCAATCCTTTGTCTGCAATATACAGTGTGAAAAAGGGAATATACATATAGAGGAATCAAGATTACCTTCAAAATGTCAAAATAGTTTCATATGGAGAATTGAAGAGAAAATTTCTAAGAGAAAAAGTGTGGAATTAGAAACAAAGTAGAAGTACAGATATTGTATGGCCCAGGGTAAATGGTAGAAAATACCTTGTACATATACAGTATATGCCAGAAAGTCCAAGAAGAAATCATAGATTAGCTTCCAGAGGTAATATTGCACCTATAATCAGAATGTCAGTAAGACACATTAATTTCGTATAATCTAATATCGGTAATATATGAGGAAGAAATGTGCACATTAGAGTTGATTCATACTCAATTGATGTAAATAGGACTCCATAGATACATATGTGTGTCTTTGCTGAGAGTACATCTGTATAAGGTGGCAATCAAAGGGTGATATATTGGTTATGAGAAGCGCTAATTAATAGATGAACAGATCATGTGGACATCTGATAATAGGGGGTAGCGTGGCTAAATACAAATTGCAGCTGGGTATTGTAGTTAGATAAATCAAGATACTTTGTTATAGGGAGCCATTAAAATGCTGAGGTCATTATGGTAACGCTGGCACATGCACCTAAATTGAAAGATAGGAGATCGGTATATAACTGCGTTAGAAATGTTGTTACCTGCTTCAGGAAGAGTCAATGCAGCGCTCCCGCGCCCTGCTAATGGTGGCGTGTGCTGACCAGAGGAACGCTCAGTATATAAGCGTTCCCGGTGATCGCCAGACCGGAAGTGCGTCATCCGGCCCGGCGGTCACTTCCTGTTGAGCGCTATGTTGCTACTGCGGTTGCGCAGAGCAGTATGAGTAACTGGGCTGCGTAGATTTGTGTAAAACATATGTGAGGCACATAAAGGTAGCAAATAAACGGAGATTGGTATGCATAGCACATAAAGGGTGGACGGTAATGAAGGGTATCGATCAGTAGAGGACCAATAATAGTGAGACACAGAGAATTGTCTAGTTGAGAGTGAGGTCTACAAGAAATCGCAATATGGGGAGATCTAATAAGTTCAGACCTGTGTGTAACGCACTGTACAATGGAGTATTAATGGTATTACTTCATCAACTCACCAGGGTATTAAATTCTAACGGGTCTGTGAAGAAATATAGAAAATTAGTATAATGGCATCAAAATATGGTAATTTATAAAAGCCAGTCAATTTCTCTGTTCAGACCACGTGGTGTCAGTGTATCTAGAGTGTATATCCAATGTGTTTCTCTAGATTTGAGAATACGAATGTGATTACCGCCCCGTCTGGGACGTGGGACGTGTTCCAGAACTTGAAATTTCAGTTGGGCCACTGAATGTTTGAACTTGAGGAAATGGTCAGGAAGGGGAAGCCACGTTTTGCCACATCTGATTGTCGAAAAAAACTTTTTGACAGTTAGGGTGATCAAGGAGTGGAACAGGCTGCCACGAGAGGTGGTGAGTTCTCCTTCAATGGAAGTCTTCAAACAGAGGCTGGACAGACATCTGTCTGGGATGATTTAGAGAATCCTGCTTTGAGCAGGGGGTTGGACCAGATGGCCCAGGAGGTCCCTTCCAACTCTACCATTCTATGATTCTATGATTTATGGCTTGCTATACGGTCTCTAACGTACTGGGTGGTTTCCCCCACATACAGTAATCCACATGGACACTTGATGATGTAAATAACGAAATTAGAATCACAGGTGAAATAGCCATTTATAGGATATGATTTTCCTGTTTGCGGGTGGAGGACACTGTCTGATTTAATCACATTTGAGCATGAAGCACAACCCAAACATGGGAATGTCCCTTTGCGTTGGGTGCTAAGTAATCTTTGTGAATGAGAGGGACGAGAGCTGCCGATGTCGGCCCTTATCAAGCGATCTTTGAAGTTTGGGGGTCTTCTTGTACTCATAAGTACACGGTTCTGGAAGACTGGAATCTCAGGATAGGCCCGAGTTAGCAAGGGCCAATGTTTTCTTATAGCCGAGTGGATCTTTGACATGAAAGGGTGATGTTGGTGGACAAAAGGGACTCTATCCAATCCTCTAGAATCTTTGACTACCAGAGTGTCCAAGAATGAAATCTGTGAGTCACTGTGATGGATAGTGAACTGGAGTTCTGGATAAATAGAGTTAAGGTACTCAAAAAACGTCAACAAAGTGGAGGGGGGGCCTAGCCAGACGAAGAAAATATCATCAATATATCGGTGGTAATATTTGGCAAATTGTATAAATAGATGATGGTCATACACATGTTCTTTCTCAAATAGGTCCATATAGGCGTTTGCATAAGCCGGAGCTACGTTTGACCCCATAGCGGTCCCACGCGTTTGTACGTAATAGGTGTCCTCATAGAGAAAAAAGTTCTCATGGAGAACCAGTTTCAAGAGGTCCAGGCAAAGTTGTATTGAATTTAGTGGCATACCAGAGTTGTGTAGTAGTTTTTCTGTTGCTCTGATGCCTTTGTTGTGCTGTATGGATGTATATAGACTATTGACATCCAGGGTCACCAATAGACTATCCATGGGAACTGAGTCAATTTGTTTGATCAGTGTCAGAAAATGTCCGGTATCTAATAAAAAAGATCTTGTATTTTTGATCAAGGGCGTAAGAATCTTCTCCAATAAGATAGAGAGTGGAGCTAAAATAGAATCGGTTGAAGCCACGATTGGCCTTCCTGGGGGATTATGCAGATTCTTGTGGACTTTGGGTAAAATATAGAATACCGGGGTCACCGGATATTGATTATGGAGAAAAATTGCTGTTTTTTTTTATCTATGGTGTTATTGTCTAGGTAGTGATTGATGAGGTCCTGGATTTTCCTATTGATGGTATGAGTGGGATCATTAGAAATAACTCTGTAGGTATCCGTGTCCGACAGTTGTCTAAGGACTTCATTATGATAATGTGTTCGATCCATGACAACTAAAGCTCCACCCTTATCAGCTGGCTTCATGATAATGGTTTTGTTATGGCATAGTGAGGCCAGAGCGAAGCCAGAGGCCAGAGGCCAGAGTGAAGCAGGTAACAACATTTCTAACGCAGTTATATACCGATCTCCTATCTTTCAATTTAGGTGCATGTGCCAGCGTTACCATAGTGACCTCAGCATTTTAATGGCTCCCTATAACAAAGTATCTTGATTTATCTAACTACAATACCCAGCTGCAATTTGTATTTAGCCACGCTACCCCCTATTATCAGATGTCCACATGATCTGTTCATCGATTAATTAGCGCTTCTCATAACCAATATATCACCCTTTGATTGCCACCTTATACAGATGTACTCTCAGCAAAGACACACATATGTATCTATGGAGTCCTATTTACATCAATTGAGTATGAATCAACTCTAATGTGCACATTTCTTCCTCATATATTACCGATATTAGATTATACGAAATTAATGTGTCTTACTGACATTCTGATTATAGGTGCAATATTACCTCTGGAAGCTAATCTATGATTTCTTCTTGGACTTTCTGGCATATACTGTATATGTACAAGGTATTTTCTACCATTTACCCTGGGCCATACAATATCTGTACTTCTACTTTGTTTCTAATTCCACACTTTTTCTCTTAGAAATTTTCTCTTCAATTCTCCATATGAAACTATTTTGACATTTTGAAGGTAATCTTGATTCCTCTATATGTATATTCCCTTTTTCACACTGTATATTGCAGACAAAGGATTGCTTTGGGCTTCTACCCTCTTCTCCTGCTCTTTTTTTAAATTTTATTTTCTACTCGTGCACTTATTTTCATTACTGTTATTACCAATTAGTGCTTATTGTGTTCTATGTCATTTTTTTCGTTTGTCTTTATTTTTTGTAATTTTTTCCTAATTTTCTGTTTTATCCATTTGGAAGTATTTGTTGATGTAATCTATTGTCCATTTGTTATAATTTGTGATGTTTACACGCTGTCTTTATTTTTTAGCGAAGATATGATTAACCCCTTAAGGACAGAGCCATTTTGCAGCTTAATGACCGGGCCAATTTTTACAATTCTGACCACTGTCACTTTATGAGGTTATAACTCTGGAACGCTTTAACGAATCCCGCTGATTCTGAGATTGTTTTTTCGTGACATATTGTACTTCACGTTAGTGGTAAAATTTCTTTGATATGACTTGTGTTTATTTATGAAAAAAACGGAAATATGGCGAAAATTTTGAAAATTTAACAATTTTCAAACTTTAAATTTTTATGCCCTTAAATCAGAGAGATATGTCACACAAATTTCTTAATAAATAACATTTCCCACATGTCTGCTTTACATCAGCACAATTTTGGGACCAAAATTTTTTTTTGTTACGAAGTTATAAGGGTTAAAAGTTGACCAGCGATTTCTCATTTTTACAACACCATTTTTTTTTAGGGACCACATCACATTTGAAGTCACTTTGAGGGTCTATATGATAGAAAATACCCAAAAGTGACACCATTCTAAAAACTGCACCCCTCAAGGTGCTCAAAACCACATTCAAGAAGTTTATTAACCCTTCAAGTGCTTCACAGGAGCTGAAGCAATGTGGAAGGAAAAAATTGACATTTAACTTTTTTTGCAAAAGCTTTACTTCGGAACCAAGTTTTTTTATTTTCACAAGTGTTAAAGAAAAAAATGAACTACAAAATTTGTTGTGCAATTTCTTCTGAATACTTCGATACCCCATATGTGGGAGTAAACCACTTTTTGGGCGCGTGGCAGAGGTCGCAAGGGAAGGAGCGCCGTTTGACTTTTTCAACGCAGAATTGGCTGAATGCCATGTCGCGTTTAGATAGCCCCTGATGTGCCTAAACAGTGGAAACACCCCACAAGTGACCCCATTTTGGATACAAGACCCTTAAGGAACTTATCTAGATGTGTGGTGAGAACTTTGAACCTCCAAGTGCTTCACACAAGTTTATAACCTAGAGCCGTGAAAAAAAAAAAAAAATTTTTTTCCACAAAAATGATCTTTTCACCCCAATTTTTAATTTCCCAAGGGTAATAAGACCGCAAAAGTTTTTGTGCAATTTGTCCTGAGCATGCTGATACCCCATATGTGGGGGTAAACCACTTTTTGGGCGCACGGCAGAGGTCGCAAGGGAAGGAGCGCTGTTTGACTTTTTCAACGCAGAATTGGCTGGATGCCATGTCGCGTTTAGAGAGACCCTGATGTGCCTAAACAGTGGAAACCCCCAACAAGTGACCCCATTTTGGAAACTAGACCCCCTAAGGAACTTATCTAGATGTGTGGTGAGCACTTTGAACCTCCAAGTGATTCACACAAGTTTATAACGTAGAGCCGTGAAAATAAAAAATCATATTTTTTCCACAAAAATGATCTTTTCACCCCAATTTTTATTTTCCCAAGGGTAACAAGACCCCAAAAGTTTTTGTGCAATTTGTCCTGAGCATGCCGATACCCCATATGTTGGGGTAAACCACTTTTTGGGCGCACGGCAGAGGTCGCAAGGGAAGGAGCTCCGTTTGACTTTTTCAACGCGGAATTGGCTGGACGCCATGTCGCATTTGTAGAGGCCCTGATGTGTCTAAACAGTGGAAACCCCCCACAAGTGACCCCATTTTGGAAACTAGACCCCCTAAGGAACTTATCTAGATGTGTGGTGAGCACTTTGAAGCCCCAAGTGCTTCACAGAAGTTTATAACGCCCGGGCGTGAAAATAAAAAATCATATTTTTTCCACAAACCTGATCGTTTAGTCCCCAATTTTTTATTTTCACAAGGGTAACAGGAGAAATTGGACAACAAAAGTTGTTGTACAATTTGTCCTGAGTATGCTGATACCCCATATATGGGGGGGGACCACTGTTTGGGCGCACGGCAGGGCTTGGAATGGAAGCAGCACCGTTTGACTTTTTCAAACCAAAATTGGCTGGAATTGAGATTGGACACCATGTCGCGTTTGGAGAGCCCCTGATGCGCCTAAACAGTGGAAACCCCCCACAAGTAACACCATTTTGGAAACTAGACCACCTATGGAACTTATCTAGATCCGCTGTGAGCACTTTGAATCCCCAAGTGTTTCACAAAAGTTTATAATGCCTGGGTGTGAAAAAAAAAAAAAAAACAATTTTCCACAAAAATGATTTTTTAGTCCCAAATTTTTGATTTTTCACAAGGAAATTGGACCCCAAAAGTTGTTGTCCAATTTGTCCTGAGTACGCTGATACCAAATATGTGGGGGGGGAAACTGTTTTGGCGCACACAGGGCTTGGAAAGGAAGTAATAACGTTTTGGAATGCAGACGTTGGTGGGGGTCATGTTCCGTTTGCAGTGCCCCAGATGAGCCTAAACAGTGGAAAACCCCCACAAGTGACCCCATTTTGAAACTAGACCCCATAAGGAACTTATCTAGATCTGTGGTGAGCACTTTGAACCTCCAAGTGTTTCACAAAAGTTTATAATGCCTGGGTGTGAAAAAAAAAAAATCAATTTTCCACAAAAATGATTTTTTAGTCCCAAATTTTGATTTTTCACAAGGAAATTGGACCCCAAAAGTTGTTGTCCAATTTGTCCTGAGTACGCTGATACCAAATATGTGGGGGGGGGAACTGTTTTGGCGCACAGCAGGGCTTGGAAAGGAAGTAATAACGTTTTGGAATGCAGACGTTGGTGGGGGTCATGTTCCGTTTGCAGTGCCCCAGATGAGCCTAAACAGTGGAAACCCCCCACAAGTGACCCCATTTTGGAAACTAGACCTCTTAAGGAGCTTATCTAGATGTGTGGTGAGCACTTTGAACCCCCTAGTGCTTCACAGAAATTTATAAACGCAGAGACGTGAAAATGAAAAATCATTTTTTTTCTCAAAAATGATTTTTTTAGCCAGCTATTTTTTATTTTCCCAAGGGTAATCGGAGAAATTAGAACCCCAAAATTGGTGTGCAATTTGTCCTGAGTACGCTGATACCCAATATGTTGGGGTAAACCACTGTTTGGGCGCACGGCAGGGCTCGGAAGGGAGGGAGCGCCATTTGACTTTTTGAACGCCACATCGTGTTTGGAGACCCCCTGATGTGCCTAAATAGTGGAAATCCCTCAATTCTAGCTCCAACCCTAATCCCAACACACCCCTAACCCTAATCCCAACCCTAATCCCAACCCTAATTCCAACCCTAATTGTAACCCTAACCTTAATTATAACCTTAATTATAACCCTAACCCTAATTGTAACCCTAACCCTAATTCTAACCCTAATTATACTAACCCTAAGGCTAGGTTCATTTTGCGTTTTACCAGCCCGTTCAACACATAGCGTTTACGGGCTGGTAATGGTATAGCATAACGCGATCGCATTATGCTATACCCGCTAGCGCAGAGGAATCAGCAGATGATTCATCTGCGCTAGCGGTGACGGAGCCCAAACGCTGCAGCCCGCGTCCGAGGCTCCGTCACTGAATGATGGCACGTCGCAAACGCATGCCGCTTTACGGCATGCGTCGCGATGCGCCCTCAAATGGGGGTGAATGGCAGCGTTAACGGACTGCGTTACACCGCGTTATACCACGGTGTAACGCAGTCCGTCTAACGGACTGCCATAACGCAGTATGAACCCAGCCTAACCCTAACGCTAATTATAACCCTTACCCTAAGGCTGCTTTCACACTTCCAGCGGGCGCCTGTCGGCGCCCCCGGCATTTTGCCGCAGCGCCGCATCAGAAAACCTGATGCGCCGCCGGCGGCCGCATGCGGTTTTTTGCCGGATGGTTTCTGATGCCCGGAGACATCAGAAACCATTCGGCAAAAACAAAAAACGTTACATGCAGCGTTTTGTCCGGCCGCCGCAATGTACATTTGCCCGCATCCGGACAAAACTGCATGCAACGCATTGACATGCGGCGCCATCCGCGCTGCGCTACATGCGGCGCATAAAGTAAAGCCGGGGGCGCCGTCAGGCGCACACCGGATGTGTGAAACCAGCCTAATGCTAACCCTAACCCTAATTATAACCTTAACCCTAATTATAACCCTAACCCTAATTATAACCCTAACCCTAACAGAAAAATGAAAATAAATATAATTTCTACTTTTTATTATATGTCCCTAACTAAGGGGGTGATAAATGGGGGGTTATGTACTGTTTTTTTTATTTTGATCACTGTGATAGTTTATCACAGTGATCAAAATGTACTTTTATGAGAATGAATGAAAAAAAATTTGAATCTGCCGCCAAAGCAGATCGGCGGGCGCACTGCGCATGCGCCCGCCATTTTTGTTTTGCAGGGAGAAGAAGCCGGGATCCTGGGGCCTGCGGGAGGACGGAGGACACCGGTAAGTATACGGGGGGGCGATCGGGGGACCGGGGGACCTTCATCTTCTCCCCTCTGATGTGCGATCACATCAGAGGGGAGAGAAATCATTTTTTTTTTTTTTTTTTTTTTTGCGATCGCGGCTATGCTTGCATAGCCGCGATCGCAACACCGGGATCGGTGAATACCGACCCGGAACATGTTCTCTGGGGTCTCGGCTACCCCCGGTAGCCGAGACCCCAGAGAATATTTGCCCATCCCCCCACCAGCACAGCGGCACATAGCGGCGGGCGCACTGGGCATGCGCCCGCCATTGTCTTAACGGCGCCGGCACCGGGGGACACCGGAGGGCCCGGGGGCCACGATGGATCTTATTGGGGGCCACATGGGGGTCCTGGGGACCCTTTTTCTCTGTCCTCTGATGTCCGATGACATCAGAGGACAGAGAAATTAAATGGCACAACTTTTTTTTTTTTTTGTTGCGGTCGCCGTTATAGGGTTAATAACGGCATCGCAACATCGGTGTCGGTAAAAACCGACCCGATTCATGTTCTCTGGGGTCTCTGCTACCCCCGGTAGCCGAGACCCCGGAGAAAATGCGCCTCTGGGGGGCGCTATTCACTTTTTCCACAGCGCCGTTAATTAACGGCGCTGTGGTTTAAGTACCCTTAATGACCGCCGTTAAAAGGCGTATCGGCGGTCGTTAAGGGGTTAAGACTCGGGAGAGTCGAAACGTCATCATCGCATCAATTTCGCTTTATCACTTGCTCCCTTTGTTATCACAAATAAATATTTACTATTTTGCATAGAATTCCACAGAGTGTGCGGTATATTTCATAATTTGAGTATTTAGGACGATCTGTCCACTATACCTGCACCTCGATCTTTGAACTGAGTGCACACCATTTATCCTAGTATTTGACGTTTATCTTGGTGTCTGCACCGGTCGCCCACATGTCAAGCGATACTTTTGCTTATGACATTGAAACTAGCACATCGATCTTGTCCCAAATCACCGATTCCACCGAGTTCCTTAGAACACCAACGGTGGATATTAGAACCCGGGACTACGAGAAAATTAGACGCAAACTTACTTCCTTTGATCTTCATTGTACCACAAAGTCCACAAGAATCTGCATAATCCCCCAGGAAGGCCAATCGTGGCTTCAACCGATTCTATTTTAGCTCCACTCTGTATCTTTTTGGAGAAGATTCTTACGCCCTTGATCAAAAATACAAGATCTTTTTTATTAGATACCGGACATTTTCTGACACTGATCAAACAAATTTGACTCAGTTCCCATGAGTAGTCTATTGGTGACCCTGGATGTCAATAGCCTATATACATCCATACAGCACAACAAAGGCATCAGAGCAACAGAAAAACTACTACACAACTCTGGTATGCCACTAAATTTCAATTGCCTGGACCTCTTGAAACTGGTTCTCCATGAGAACTTTTTTCTCTATGAGGACACCTATTACGTACAAACGCGTGGGACCGCTATGGGGTCAAACGTAGCTCCGGCTTACGCAAACGCCTATATGGACCTATTTGAGAAAGAACATGTGTATGACCATCATCTATTTATACAATTTGCCAAATATTACCACCGATATATTGATGATATTTTCTTCGTCTGGCTAGGCCCCCCCTCCACTTTGTTGACGTTTTTTGAGTACCTTAACTCTATTTATCCAGAACTCCAGTTCACTATCCATCACAGTGACTCACAGATTTCATTCTTGGACACTCTGGTAGTCAAAGATTCTAATGGACAACTGTTTACTGATTTATTCACCAAACCCACCATTGTAATAGCTTACTGCATTATTCGAGCTGTCACCCTAGATCCACCAAAAACAGCTTACCCCGGTCACAATTTAAATGAGTGTCTCGCATTGTATCTGATCCCAACCTCCGCAAGGACAGACTCGATACTATGGCCAACAAATTTAGGGAACGAAATTATCCTAATCAACTCCTGGATACAGAACTGACAAAAGCTCTATTACCACAATCTCTCTCCCCTCCTCGGCAATCATTGGATAGAGTCCCTTTTGTCCACCAACATCACCCTTTCATGTCAAAGATCCACTCGGCTATAAGAAAACATTGGCCCTTGCTAACTCGGGCCTATCCTGAGATTCCAGTCTTCCAGAACCGTGTACTTATGAGTACAAGAAGACCCCCAAACTTCAAAGATCGCTTGATAAGGGCCGACATCTGCAGCTCTCGTCCCTCTCATTCACAAAGATTACTTAGCACCCAACGCAAAGGGACATTCCCATGTTTGGGTTGTGCTTCATGCTCAAATGTGATTAAATCAGACAGTGTCCTCCACCCGCGAACAGGAAAATCATATCCCATAAATGGCTATTTCACCTGTGATTCTAATTTCGTTATTTACATCATCAAGTGTCCATGTGGCTTACTGTATGTGGGGGAAACCACCCAGCACGTTAGAGACCGTATAGCAAGCCATAAATCGACAATCAGATGTGGCAAAACGTGGCTTCCCCTTCCTGACCATTTCCTCAAGTTCAAACATTCAGTGGCCCAACTGAAATTTCAAGTTCTGGAACACGTCCCACGCCCCAGAGG
Organism: Oophaga sylvatica; assembly: GCA_033576555.1. Taxonomy (NCBI): domain Eukaryota; kingdom Metazoa; phylum Chordata; class Amphibia; order Anura; family Dendrobatidae; genus Oophaga; species Oophaga sylvatica. Next base: position 305,759,885 of record JARQOD010000001.1, on the reverse strand, counting down.
GGCGGTAATCACATTCGTATTCTCAAATCTAGAGAAACACATTGGATATACACTCTAGATACACTGACACCACGTGGTCTGAACAGAGAAATTGACTGGCTTTTATAAATTACCATATTTTGATGCCATTATACTAATTTTCTATATTTCTTCACAGACCCGTTAGAATTTAATACCCTGGTGAGTTGATGAAGTAATACCATTAATACTCATTGTACAGTGCGTTACACACAGGTCTGAACTTATTAGATCTCCCCATATTGCGATTTCTTGTAGACCTCACTCTCAACTAGACAATTCTCTGTGTCTCACTATTATTGGTCCTCTACTGATCGATACCCTTCATTACCGTCCACCCTTTATGTGCTATGCATACCAATCTCCGTTTATTTGCTACCTTTATGTGCCTCACATATGTTTTACACAAATCTACGCAGCCCAGTTACTCATACTGCTCTGCGCAACCGCAGTAGCAACATAGCGCTCAACAGGAAGTGACCGCCGGGCCGGATGACGCACTTCCGGTCTGGCGATCACCGGGAACGCTTATATACTGAGCGTTCCTCTGGTCAGCACACGCCACCATTAGCAGGGCGCGGGAGCGCTGCATTGACTCTTCCTGAAGCAGGTAACAACATTTCTAACGCAGTTATATACCGATCTCCTATCTTTCAATTTAGGTGCATGTGCCAGCGTTACCATAATGACCTCAGCATTTTAATGGCTCCCTATAACAAAGTATCTTGATTTATCTAACTACAATACCCAGCTGCAATTTGTATTTAGCCACGCTACCCCCTATTATCAGATGTCCACATGATCTGTTCATCTATTAATTAGCGCTTCTCATAACCAATATATCACCCTTTGATTGCCACCTTATACAGATGTACTCTCAGCAAAGACACACATATGTATCTATGGAGTCCTATTTACATCAATTGAGTATGAATCAACTCTAATGTGCACATTTCTTCCTCATATATTACCGATATTAGATTATACGAAATTAATGTGTCTTACTGACATTCTGATTATAGGTGCAATATTACCTCTGGAAGCTAATCTATGATTTCTTCTTGGACTTTCTGGCATATACTGTATATGTACAAGGTATTTTCTACCATTTACCCTGGGCCATACAATATCTGTACTTCTACTTTGTTTCTAATTCCACACTTTTTCTCTTAGAAATGTTCTCTTCAATTCTCCATATGAAACTATTTTGACATTTTGAAGGTAATCTTGATTACTCTATATGTATATTCCCTTTTTCACACTGTATATTGCAGACAAAGGATTGCTTTGGGCTTCTACCATCTTCTCCTCCTCTTTTTTTCAATTTTATTTTCTACTCGTGCACTTATTTTCATTACTGTTATTACCAATTAGTGCTTATTGTGTTCTATGTCATTTTTTTCGTTTGTCTTTATTTTTTGTAATTTTTTCCTAATTTTCTGTTTTATCCATTTGGAAGTATTTGTTGATGTAATCTATTGTCCATTTGTTATAATTTGTGATGTTTACACGCTGTCTTTATTTTTTTAGCGAAGATATGATTAAGACTCGGGAGAGTCGAAACGTCATCATCGCATCAATTTCGCTTTATCACTTGCTCCCTTTGTTATCACAAATAAATATTTACTATTTTGCATAGAATTCCAAAGAGTGTGCGGTATATTTCATAATTTGAGTATTTAGGACGATCTGTCCACTATACCTGCACCTCGATCTTTGAACTGAGTGCACACCATTTATCCTAGTATATGACCCAAAGAACACTGTCCTCACTGTCAAGCATGGAGGTGGAAACATTATGTTTTGGGAGTGTTTGCTAAGGGCACAGAACTACTTCACTGCATCATTGGGAGAATGGATGGAGCCTTGTACAGTAAAATACTGAGTGACAACAAAAATGGGTTGTGGTTGGGTCTTCCAGCAAGACAATGACCCAAAACATACAGCCAAGGCAACAAAGGAGTGGCTCAAAAAGAAGAACATTAGGGTATGTGTCCATGCTGCGCACTGGCAACTCTTTTGTATCGCATCTTATCCATAGACTGGGTTATTTATCTTGCGGAGACGGAGCATCTAGATAAATAGACGCACCGCATGTCCGGATACGCAGGGCCGCTGGATGCGGCCCTGCACGCATAGTGAAGACGGGATTTCATAAAATCCCCTCCACTATGCTGTAATATCTGGCCGCTGCGGATTGGACGCTGCAGCTGTACGCAGCGTCCAATCTCACAGTAAATCCTGATGTATTTTGGACAGTGAAAACATACCCTTAAGGTCATGGAGTGGCCTAGCCAGTCTCCAGACCTTAATCACATAGAAAACTTATAGAGGGAGTTGAAGCTCTGAGTTGCCAAGCGACAGCCTGAAAATCTTAAATGATTTTGAGATGATCTACAAAGAGAATTGGACCAAAAATCCTCCTGATGTGTGCACAAACCTCATCATCAACTACAAAAAACGTCTGACTGCTGTGCTTGTCAACAAGGGTTTTGCCACCAAGTATTACCGTGTTTCCCCGAAAGTAAGACAGTGTCTTACTTTCTTTTTATCCCCAAAAACCCCACTATGTCTTACTTTCGGGGTATGTCTTATATTGAAAAAAAATTACCTGTATCTAACCCAGTGTGATACAGTACCACCTGCTGTATTTAATCCAGTGTGACACCTGCTGATACCCACTGGGTTACATACAGCAGATGATACCCCAGTATGCCAGTGTATATGTTTTACTGATGTATGATTACTGTGTATACGTCGCCGCGTCTGCCATCTACCACCAGAAAAACTCACCTGAGTTTTTCTGCAGCCGCCTTCCGCCACGGGCTCCGGCTCCCTGCAGCCGCTGGTCCCGCCGTCCTCCGTCGCTCCGTTCGCCCGCAGTCCCGGGCTGAAGTTCTCGCGCGCTCTATTTAAATTTCTTCTTCGGTCCCGAAACGTCATCACGTTGGTCACTCACGTGACCGGAGGCTGCAGTGATAGACAGTTCTCTCCGGCCTCCGGTCACGTGAGTGACCAACGTGATGACGTTTCGGGACCGAAGAAGAAATTTAAATAGAGCGCGCGAGAACTTCAGCCCGGGACTGTGGGCGAACGGAGCGACGGAGGACGGCGGGACCAGCGGCTGCAGGGAGCCGGAGCCCGTGGCGGAAGGCGGCAGTGGTAGATGACAGACGCGGCGACGTATGGAGAGGGGGACGGTGCGGACGTGGGCAGGAAGCGGCACCCAGCTAGATGAGAGAGAGGCGGCAATACCCCCGTGTTTCCCCGAAAGTAAGACATATGTCTTACTTTCGGGGTACGGCTTATATTAGCCGACCCCTCTGAAACTCCCGATACGTCTTACAATCGGGGGTGTCTTACTATCGGGGAAACACGGTATGTCTTGTTTGCCAGAGGGATCAAATACTTATTTCTCACTGCAAAATGCAAATACATTTATATAATTTATACAATGTGATTTTCTGGATTTTATTTTTTATATTCTATTCCAGTAACCAAACTTACAAAATCAGCATCGGATAAAATACTTATTTCCCCCACTGTATGTGATGTATCCCTGAGTAATCATACTGATCTGGTTGCCAATTACGTATGACAGACTGCACATGAGTTAACACTGTGATGCAGCAGCAAAAAACATAGTTCTAGGATGTATTAAGAGAAGCATAGAGTCTAGATCACGTGAAGTAATTATCCCCCTCTACTCCTCCTTGGTCAGGCCTCATCTGGAATACTATGTCCAGATATTGAAAACCTGGAGCAAGGCAGAGAAGAGCTACCACGATGATGAACGGACTGCAAAGCATGTCCTATAAGGAATGGTTAAAGGATCTAGGAATGTTTAGCTCACAAAAAAGAAGGCGAAGGGGAGACTTAATAGCTGTCTACAAATATCTGAAGGGATGTCACAGTGTAAAGGGTTCATCCTTATTCTCATTTGCACATGGAAACACGAGAAGCAATAGAACGAAACTGAAAGGGAGAAGATACAAATTAGATGTTAGAAAAAGCTTTTTGACAGTGAGGGTGATAAATGAGTGGAACAGGCTGCCACAAGAGGTGGTGAGTTCTCCTTCAATGGAAGTCTTCAAACAGAGGCTGGACAGACATCTGTCTGAGATGGCTTTGTGAATCCTGCATTGAGCAGCGGGTTGAACATGATGACCCCGGAGTTCCCTTCCAACTTTAACATTCTATGATTCTATGATATTTACTCCAAAATGATGCCACTGACAAATACAACTCATTTTGCAGAAAAACAAACTCTCATACGACTATGTCACCAGAAGAAAATTAAAAGTTAAGGTTCTTCAAACGCGACAATTTAAAGGTGAAATAAAAAAATGTTTGGCATAAAAACCAAACTTAGTTACAGCAGAAAGTGGTTAAAAGTAGATTGCTATGCAGTTCACACTTAGACATAATTTACTTCTAAAATAATAGTTAATTGTTCGAGCTGTGTTATACGAGCTCTTTGGTTGTTTTTTTTTTAAAAAAAGACATGCTGTGATATTTTCAGTTTTACACTATTAAACAATGCTAGGAAACTTAAGTATCTGGAAAAACAAAATCTCCGCTGGAGAATGTTGTTAGTCAAGTGGAAGAATCAGATTTCTAGTTAAGCTATGCAAGTTCTGCAACAAAAAGTAAGGCCAGGTTCACATTGCATTTGGGCCCCATGTCAGAGGTTCTGATGAGGCTTCTATCTGAAGCCCTGAAAAGTGGGATTGCATGCTTTTGCTCCCACCTGAAAAAGCCAGAAAGTGCTGAAACGTAGGCTAGACAGAGCACAAAGTCATTTTTGCTGCATGATTCAAGTATTTGGCCATGTTGGGGGTTCCGCACAAATCTAATTTTTTATGGCTTCATACAGAAACCTCAATGCAATTTGAACATAGAAGAATGACTTTGCACCATTTAAATCATGCAGTAATATGAGTTATGCTCTGTATGTGTGTAGCCCTGGTATGTAAGGCACACAATACCAGGAGGATGAGTGGAGAGGTAACGGTTAAGGCTCGACATGACTCATACACATTTCGGACACACCCAGTAGGGGTGTATAGGGGAGTGTCCTGTAGCACAGTAGAGTCTGAAAGTTTCTCCTGAGTGTGGAGGGAGTCAGGACTGGTGCCTGTTGGAGAGCCGAGATTCCTGTCAATACAGAGAGACGGTACAAAAGTGGAGGCTAGTACGGATAACCGAATATTATCCTAGTCTAGTCAGTGCTGATATTAAGAGTGCGAGCAGGGCGAAAGGCGCAGTGGAAAAGAATCATAGAAGTGCTTGAAGGATTGAATTATCCTGCATTGATCACCGGTCACTGGGGACCGAAGTGTCGCTACAGCTTCAGGCGTAGTGATAAGAAAAACCAGAGGTTCGCTGGACTTCAGGTCACAGGAACAAGCCTATTGTCGGTACGTAACTGGAGTCTGGGAGAGTGGGAACCTTGAGTCGATGCAGGACAACAGTAGGAACTCAGCTCTCTCACATTATATGGAAGGCTCCGACCACTATGCTAACCGGGCAGTACAGCTACAGGATTAGCTGGAGTTTTGAGTGAACTTAGCTTTATGCAGGTTGGACTCGTTACATGGAAAGTTAAGGAGGCCTCTAACCTGCTCAGCCGTTACCTCGAAACGCATCCTCCATCCACCCCAACAGCTTCCCGGGACCTGCCTAAACATCTGACAAGTAAAAGGTATGGAAAGACGCTGGATGGTGTGAGACTGATTCATTTATCTGCACCCTACATCATTAATACCATAGACCTTGAGGGACCAGTCCCACCTGTGGGGGACCCGTCATCTAGCTGCCACAACATCCCCTCAGAGATCTACTGCAGCGCTGGTCTTAGTGATCAGACAACCACAGGTGGCGTCACGAACTGTTATCTACCAAATCCCCTGTAAATAAATTCCCCTTTAACGCCTGACCACCAGGGACACGGACCGAGCCACGCTACCAGTGACATCCCCCATAGAAATCTACAGGCTCGGCTCCGAGTACCCCATATCCCTGGAAACCCACAATTGTGGTGCGTGGTCGAGACAAAAACTTGGCGTCACGAACAGGATACGAAAACTTGCAAGATTGTGAGTCCTGTGTGCCTGTGAAATGTTTCGGTGAAAAAGACTGTTGCTGTTGTTTGGCGCCAAATACCGCCATATTTGCCGCCATATTCGCGCCCTAAGGCGCTGGAGAAGAAGGTGGGCGTACCTGAAAGAGCGCGCAAAGTCTTGGACACGCCTCCGGCTCTGACTCAGCGGCAGGTCCTGCGACAGGAAGTGGACGCTCTGACATCAGAGCGCCTGCGACGAAGCTTACAGACGGCGAAATTGGTAATGTACGGGTCACTGACTCGAATCCCATTGTGATACCCCCAATGAGTGAAATGATAATCTGGTGCAGGGCAGCCATAGGTCTGAGAGGACAGAGCTACCAAGCTGTAGTAGAACCCCACCATTCAGAACATAGACCTACACTTATGACTGCTAGGGGAGTAGTGGAAGTGGTGAATGGAAGAGTACCGGTACGGCTCCTCAACTGGGGAGATGATGAGGTAAACTTACCCCGTTATGCAACCATTGCTAAACTACATGCTGTCGACAATAACTCTATTCTCCCGGCTGAGTCCTTAGACTCCCGCCAAATAGCGGAGGACAATGACCCGGCAACCCAGGTGGCGGAATGGTGTCAGCAACTCCATGTTGGGACGGACACCACTCCCGCTCACCAGAAGCAAGGGGTATTACGGGTGGTACAGGAGTACGCTCAAGTGTTTAGCAAGCACCCACTTGATTTTGGGATAATTAAGGGAGTACAACATCATATCCCTACAGGCAGTCATCCTCCCATCAAGGAGCGGTACAGGCCTATACCCCCAGCCCATTATCAGAAGGCTAAAGAAATGTTGCGAGATATGAAAGAAGCCGGGGTAATCAGGGATAGTTGTAGTCCCTGGGCAGCACCTCTAGTCCTGGTTAGAAAAAAAGATGGTAGCTTGAGAATGTGTGTGCATTACAGGCAGGTGAACCGCATAACACATAAGGACGCATACCCGTTACCACGTATAGAGGAATCATTAGCTGCTCTGAAAACGGCTAACTACTTTTCTACCCTCGATCTGACTAGTGGGTACTGGCAAGTGGCTGTGGCTGAGGAGGATCGTGAGAAAACGGCTTTCACCACCCCAATGGGGCTCTGTGAGTTCGACAGAATGCCGTTTGGGCTCAGCAGTGCCCCAGGAACATTTCAGAGAGTGATGGAGAACTGCCTGGGTCATCTCAATTTTGAAACCGTGCTGCTATACCTAGACGACGTCATCGTGTACTCAAAGACATATGAGGACCATCTGAAGCACCTGGCAGAAGTATTTGAGTCCCTGTCCAGGTACGGGATGAAGTTGAAACCCTCAAAATGCCATCTACTCAAACAGAAGGTACAGTACTTGGGGCACATCGTCAGTTCGGAAGGAGTAGCGCCGGACCCAGAGAAAGTCACTGCTATCCAGAAGTGGCCGGAGCCGAAGAACCTCAAGGAAGTGCGACAGTTCCTGGGACTAACGGGTTACTACAGAAGGTTCGTGAAAGATTACACGAAGAAGGCAGCCCCTTTACAGGACCTCCTAGTAGGACAATCCCTAAAGAGCAGAAACCCTCCCTTTAATTGGGGTAAGGAACAGGCTGAGGCATTCCAAAAGATGAAAGAGATTCTTACAGGTGATGAGATCTTGACCTACCCTGATTACAGCCAACCGTTCCTGCTGTACACCGATGCAAGTAATGAAGGTTTAGGAGCAGTTCTCAGTCAGAAGCAGAATGGCCAAGAAAAAGTCATCGCATATGCCAGCAGAAAACTCAGGCCAACTGAGAGGAATCCGGAAAATTATAGCAGCTTCAAGCTGGAGTTTCTGGCGCTGGTCTGGGCCATTACTGAAAGATTTAAGCACTATCTGGCCTCCAACCAGTTCACTGCGTTTACAGACAACAACCCCTTAACGCATCTGGAAACCGCCAAGCTGGTCGCCATGGAGCAGCGTTGGATGGCTCGGTTGTCCAATTACCAGTTTACCATCAAGTACCGGGCAGGCCGAAAGAATGCTAATGCTGACGCATTGTCCCGAATGCCGCATGAATCTGACACGGAAGAAGAATCGGACGACCTGGAAGAAATTGAGCTACCCGCGTTCCATCAAAATGGGATAGTCCACGAGCAGCGAGTCTACAGAAAGCAGTATGGTGCAACGTTAAACCCCTTACCCCATCACAGCTGGAAAGAGACTCAGGACAGCGATCCAGTGGTCAGCCGTATCAAGGAGTTGTTACGACAGGAAGGTTCCTCCTTGGAAAAAGATGCACCTATGTCAGCAAAGCTCCTGTGGAACGAGAGAAGCCGATTGTTCCTATACCGTGAGAAGTTGTGCAGGAGATACGTCAACCCCAGGACCCATGAGATGGTCTGGCAGATAGTGGTCCCCAAGGCAGACGTCCAAATGGTGTTGGAAGCATACCACGATCAAGCAGGACACTTTGGCTGGAGAAAGCTGGAGACCCTGTTGAGGTGCCGATTCTACTGGGTAGGGATGCGCAGCTCCATCGAGAGGTGGTGTCGGAACTGTGGACCCTGTGGTCTCAGAAGAAAGGACTACGGTAGTCAGAAGGCACCCCTGCAGCCTATCCGGACGACTCGTCCCTTGGAGATTGTGGCCTTGGACCACGTCAAATTGTCGCCAAGTAGATTTGGATACTCATACGCCTTGACCATGGTGGACCATTACTCTAGATTTCTGGTGGTTGTTCCAGTTAAGGATCAGACAGCGGTGACGGCAGCAAGAACCTTTCAAGCAAGCTTCTGCAGACCGCATGGGTATCCGGAGCAAGTATTAACTGATCAAGGACCTGCTTTCGAGGCTGACCTATTCAAGGAATTCTGTCACATGTATGGGTGTAAGAAAATTAGAACAACACCATACCATCCTCAAACCAACGGCCTTTGCGAGAAAATGAACCACATTGTCCTTGATTTGTTGAAGTCTATACCGTTGGAAGACAGAAATCGGTGGCCGGACTTACTACCTGATTTGGTTGACTTGTATAACCATATACCTGTAAGTTCCACTAACTGCACTCCAGCCTATCTTATGAGAGCAAGGCCCGGGAGGCTACCAATGGATTTAGAACTTGGAGTGGTAGAACCGGAGGCAGATGACGCCGTTGAAAACTGGGACATCAATCGGCAAGAGCAATACAGACGAGTGCAAGTCTGTGTAGAAGAAAGTCTCAACAAGGCACGGGAAAAACAGGAAGATATTTACAACAGGAATGCTCCTGCCAAGCCTTTGATGCCTGGAGAAGTGGTATTGAAAAGAAAAAGGAAGATGCACAAATTGGACAACCAGTGGGAACAAGAACCCTACGTCGTACAAGATTCCAAATATGACAACAGAAAAGTTTGTATCATCAGTAAGGACGGAGGAAGAACAATATCCACTGTGTCCAGAGACCATTTGAAATTGTGCCCAGAACCCTTAAAGCTTCGTGAAGAGAACCCTGTCGTCAATCGAGAAGAAAGAAAAGAAGAGGTCATACACACGGATCTGGGAGATTTCCCTGCGGATTGGCCCAGACTGGGAGATGCTGTAATCATTCCGGTGTTGCAGTTTTATCAGCCACAAGAGGAAGTTCTACCTCCAGTTGTGCCCATGGTGCCAGTTGAGCCAGTTCAGGAGTTACCTATTCCAGTAACACCTCAGCCTACAGAATCTCAAGAAGGATCATCAGAAGCAGCGCCCCATGCTATGGGATCCCCTGGTGAAGCTGACTCACACCGCCCAGCCATCAGTACACTTGCCAGATCCATAGAAAGATTGAGACAGTTCTATAGTTTGCCGTTACGCAGAGCAGGTAGATCACAGACTAATATACCTGAAGCTACTCCACGTAGATCAGAGCGAACCACGAAAGGGAAGATACCTATTCGATATCAACAGTAATTCTAGAAAAATAATGTAATTTAACCCAGAAAAAGGTTACCTTATGTGAATATTGTAAAAAGTAGTGTTATGGTATTGTGCATTACTAAATAGGAGGAATAATGGACTTCGAGGCTGTGGACTATGTCAGCCCCAGAACTGATAATGTATATAGTTGCACTTTATGCATTCTCGTGGTTCTATATCCAACTGTAACAATTACCTCTGAACATAAAACCCGTGTGGTGTGGCACTGAGCGAGGTCTGCAGTCAGATGTCCTGCAGCCCACCCAGGACCCACGTTGAAGGTTTGGTGCGGGTCCTTCACAAGAATACTGTTTGATATGACATATTTATTGAAAGTATGTTTTTGTATTTTTCTATGTCCATTGTACATAATGCAACGTTCAAGAATTTCTCACCTCTCTGCTGGGAAGAGTTTAATGTTTATTGTTAATGCAGAACAAAATGTCTTTTTTTTTGTATTTCACAACCCGGGAGTGCTGTATTTTACCAAGGGGAATGTGTAGCCCTGGTATGTAAGGCACACAATACCAGGAGGATGAGTGGAGAGGTAACGGTTAAGGCTCGACATGACTCATACACATTTCGGACACACCCAGTAGGGGTGTATAGGGGAGTGTCCTGTAGCACAGTAGAGTCTGAAAGTTTCTCCTGAGTGTGGAGGGAGTCAGGACTGGTGCCTGTTGGAGAGCCGAGATTCCTGTCAATACAGAGAGACGGTACAAAAGTGGAGGCTAGTACGGATAACCGAATATTATCCTAGTCTAGTCAGTGCTGATATTAAGAGTGCGAGCAGGGCGAAAGGCGCAGTGGAAAAGAATCATAGAAGTGCTTGAAGGATTGAATTATCCTGCATTGATCACCGGTCACTGGGGACCGAAGTGTCGCTACAGCTTCAGGCGTAGTGATAAGAAAAACCAGAGGTTCGCTGGACTTCAGGTCACAGGAACAAGCCTATTGTCGGTACGTAACTGGAGTCTGGGAGAGTGGGAACCTTGAGTCGATGCAGGACAACAGTAGGAACTCAGCTCTCTCACATTATATGGAAGGCTCCGACCACTATGCTAACCGGGCAGTACAGCTACAGGATTAGCTGGAGTTTTGAGTGAACTTAGCTTTATGCAGGTTGGACTCGTTACATGGAAAGTTAAGGAGGCCTCTAACCTGCTCAGCCGTTACCTCGAAACGCATCCTCCATCCACCCCAACAGCTTCCCGGGCCTGCCTAAACATCTGACAAGTAAAAGGTATGGAAAGACGCTGGATGGTGTGAGACTGATTCATTTATCTGCACCCTACATCATTAATACCATAGACCTTGAGGGACCAGTCCCACCTGTGGGGGACCCGTCATCTAGCTGCCACAACATCCCCTCAGAGATCTACTGCAGCGCTGGTCTTAGTGATCAGACAACCACAGGTGGCGTCACGAACTGTTATCTACCAAATCCCCTGTAAATAAATTCCCCTTTAACGCCTGACCGCCAGGGACACGGACCGAGCCACGCTACCAGTGACATCCCCCATAGAAATCTACAGGCTCGGCTCCGAGTACCCCATATCCCTGGAAACCCACAATTGTGGTGCGTGGTCGAGACATATGTAGAGTATAATAATTGTAGTGCTAAGAGAAAACACAGCTTGTATGCACAGTGTATGACATATACAGGGCCAGACTGACCTTGTGGCAAATGCTATACTCCCTGAGGAAGCCCACGCGAAACACGCATTGTAGCTGCTGACTTACTCATCCTAGTGGGACAATATGGGTAAGAATGTGGACTAAGTGATAGACTTTATTCCTTATACATGTATAGGTATGCTGGTTGGGACTTTTCTCCCTATTACATTTTTATTTGACTACTTGATTTACTTTAATTATTCTCTCACTAGTTAATACCATGTCTTGTACTGGGATGATTTGAAATGTTAAAGCACTGGTACTTTATGATTGGCATTTTTGCACTAATTTAGTAATCTTCCATGGTTCATTTCCCATGTCCACTATACTTTGCTTTTCGATGAGCTAGTCTTCTTGTTCCCATTGAGCCCTTCATATTACCGTACCTTGTCTCTTTATGTAAAGTACATGTTTATATACATGTTTTATATGTATTTTTCTAAGTATATTAATAAGCTCACACTACACTATACGCATACAGTACAGACCAAAAGTTTGGACACACCTTCTCATTCAAAGATTTTTCTGTATTTTCATGACTATGAAAATTGTAGAATCACACTGAAGGCATCAAAACTATGAATTAACACATGTAGAATTATACATTACACTTTACAAAAAATTGTGAAACAACTGAAAATATGTCTTATATTCTAGGTTCTTCAAAGTAGCCACCTTTTGCTTTGATTACTGCTTTGCACGCAGAACAGGTGAACGGCTGGACTCTACATGCCTGGTTCCCACCGTGAAGCATGAAGGAGGTGGTGTGATGGTGTGGGGGTGCTTTGCTGGTGACACTGTTGGGGATTTATTCAAAATTGAAGCGGTGAGCGGTCCAGCTCACCCCAAACCATCTCGATTGGGTTCAGGTCTGGTGACTGTGGAGGCCAGGTCATCTGGTGTAGCACCCCAACACTCTCCTTCTTGGTCAAATAGCCCTTACACAGTCTGTAGGTGTGTTTGGGGTCATTGTCCTGTTGAAAAATAAATGATGGTCCAACTAAACGCAAACTGGATGGAATAGCATGCTGCTGCAAGATGCTGTGGTAGCCATGCTGGTTCAGTACGCCTTCAATTTTGAATAAATCCCCAACAGTGTCACCAGCAAAGCACCCCCACACCATCACACTTCCTCCTCCATGCATCACAGTGGGAACCAGGCATGTAGAGTCCATCCGTTCACCTTTTCTGCGTGCAAAGCAGTAATCAAAGCAAAAGGTGGCTACTTTGAAGAACCTAGAATATAAGACATATTTTCAGTTGTTTCACACTTTTTTGTAAAGTGTAATGTATAATTCCACATGTGTTAATTCATAGTTTTGATGCCTTCAGTGTGATTCTACAATTTTCATAGCCATGAAAATACAGAAAAATCTTTGAATGAGAAGGTGTGTCCAAACTTTTGGTCTGTACTGTATATACACAGATTTAATAAAAAAATAGCTGGGAGTGCCTATTTAATAATCAGTGGTATTATCTATACTGTACAGTATATGCTGGTTTATTTGTCTATTGTATTGCAATATTATTATTATATAGCAGCAATATTGGAAATATAATAATATTGATTTCTTGCAGGCAGCATAATCTAAGTAATAAAGACCAAAATCTGGGTGAAGGGGACAGAGCTGGCATGAGTCCGTGTGGTTTTAAGTGTCGGGGGTAAATTTTAGCCACAGTCTTTCCCTTCATATTCCTATTGCTTTTGAAGATAGGCACACCTTTCTACGTTCTGCCAATGGATAAATCCATCAGTTCTTTAAAAGATTCTCTGGTCAAATGACTTCAACATCAAATAATATCTTCTCTGGCCATATGGACATGTGACCACAGCAGGCAATTACTGTCCAAAGTGGTCACATACCAACTACTGACATGGATGCAAGATATGTTTTGTGTTCCGTTCTAAAAAAGGACTCAAAACGGAACTCGGATGGACACCATAATAATCAGTGGAGTCTCTCTAATTTTGGTTGCATCAGTCACAAAACAGATCATTTTTTTTTACATGAATTCCGCTTGTTAATAAAATCAGAACAAACAAGTGTAAGTAGTCTCTCTAATTTACAGCTCAGGATCACAGCTGATTCTTTCTTGGAGGTAAAACATTGCTCAAAAACAGGCAGGGAAATGTTTACCTCAAAAATACAGCAGAAAAAGGGGCAGCACTGCTTACCTGCCAGGTCTTTGAACAAATGCACTACAGGATGCAGCCAGCCCATATAGCAAAGATGTTGCAAACAACAGGTGCAAAATACCAAATGAACAGCCACTCACCACCTACCCATTCATGGATGGGGTGACTGCTTAGTGTACATTTGCACAATAGAGGCCTGTATAGGGCACTGTTCATGTAAACAGCACAGGCCTCTATTAACCCCTTCACCCCAAGGGTGGTTTGCACGTTAATGACCGGGCCAATTTTTACAATTCTGACCACTGTCTCTTTATGAGGTTATTACTCTGGAACGCTTCAACGGATCTTCGCGATTCTGAGACTGTTTTCTCGTGACATATTGTACTTCACGTTAGAAGTAAAATTTCTTCGATATAACTTGCGTTTATTTTTGAAAAAAACGCAAATATGGCGAAAATTTTTAAAATTTTGCAATTTTCAAACTTTGAATTTTTATTCCCTTAAAACAGAGAAATATGTCACATAAAATAGTTAAGAAATAACATTTCCCACATGTCTACTTTACATCAGCACAATTTTGGAAATAAAATTTTTTTTTGTTAGGAAGTTATAAGGGTTAAAAGTTGACCAGCGATTTCTCATTTTTACAACAAAATTTACAAAGCCATTTTTTTTAGGGACCACCTCTCATTTGAAGTCACTTTGAGGGGTCTATATGGCAGAAAATACCCAAAAGTGACACCATTCTAAAAACTGCACCCCTCAAGGTACTCAAAACCACATTCAAGAAGATTATTAACCCTTCAGGTGCTTCACAGGAACTAAAGCAACGTGGAAGGAAAAAATGAATATTTAACTTTTTAGCCACAAAAATGATCTTTTACAAACTTTTTTTTTATTTTGACAAGGGTAAAAGGAGAAAATGGACAGATAAGGTTGTTATGCAATTTCTCCTGAGTACGCCAATACCCAATATGTGGGGGAAAACCACTGTTTGGGCACACGGCAGAGCTCGTAAGGGAAGGAGCGCCGTTTGACTTTTTCAAACTAAAATTGGCTGGAATTGAGATTGGACGCCATGTCGTGTTTGGAGAGCCCCTGATGCGCCTAAACAGTGGAAACCCCCACAAGTGACACCATTTTGGAAACTAGACCCCCTAAGGTACTTATCTAGATCTGTTGTGAGCACTTTAAACCCCCAAGTGTTTCACAAAAGCTTATGCCTGGGTGTGAAAAAAAAAAAAAAAACAATTTTCCACAAAAATGATTTTTTAGTCCCAAA
>JARQOD010000001.1:305686360-305744668 GCA_033576555.1 Oophaga sylvatica | reverse complement strand
AAATGCCGAGGAGAAAGACAATTGAACACCCAGTTTAGAACAAAAAGTCCTCCAAACATGTAATGGCGGTTAGACAAGAGGAAATACTGACACAGAAAGAAAATAGAATGAGCAAACGCTGGGGCCCAAACTATCTAAATAGAAAAGGACAGGAAGGGTACTTACTGCAATCCCAGAAAACCCTGAAAAACACCAACTCTACTAATTTCAAAATCACCTGAGATCACACGACCTCTACCACCTAAATTAGCTCTCTGGTGTAACAAAATCAAAACAGCAGCCACTGAAAAAAACTGGAAAAAGCAAAAGAACAAAACTCAGTGGCTGAACTAAACTGAGAAGGCAGAAGCCCCCGGAGGGGACCCAGAAGGCCCCCAAAGAAGTGCAGGACAAAATGCAAAAATATAGCAACAACACAAAAGAAGAAAAATTCTTATCTGGTAGCAGGAGATGCAGACACGACACAGCAGGCTACAAGGGAAACTGGAATGAAGGATTCAGACCAGAACAATTGATCACCGGCAACCCTGATGGGAAAATGACTCCCTTATATAAGACCAGTCAGTAACACCTGATTCCCAGTCCTCACAATCTTCACTAGTACCGCTTGTAACCACCAGAGGGAGCCTCTGCTCAGAACTCATCTCAAACCCATTCACAACAGGACAGGGTGTCCCTCCCCGTTTACTTCCTGGGACAACAAGGCTCCAAACCTGACTTCTGAGGCATCCGTGTGGACCACAAATTCACTATTGAAGTCAGGTGCGATCAAGACTGGCTGCTTACACAGGGCGAGCTTCAACTCTTGGAATGCCATCTCTGCTTCAGGAGACCATTTGGCCATCAATGTCTTCGTGCCTTTAAGAAGGTCAATCAGGGTGCAGCCACCATGGCAAAATTCGGGATAAACTGCAGATAGTATCCCACAATTCCCAAAAACAATCAAAACGGTTTCTTGGAGACCGTTTGTGGCCAATTTTGAATTGCCTCCACCTTATTCACATGTGGCTTTATTTTGACTCTTCAACTACAAAAACAGGTCCCGGAGAGGCTGAAGCAGTTCTCAGCAATGTTGTTGTTTCTGGGACTTTGACAGTGTCTCTGCCACTGTGACATCCTCGACCTTGGCTTCAGGATTGGCCTCAAGGCAAATAGCTTCCATTGGTTCCATCTTGCCATGGTTTAAGCAGGTTGAAGTGATACTGTCACGCTGGGTGAGGGAGAAGCTAGGTGAACAACAACGGGAAGAGGGTGGGGGAGCCCAAACACTAGGAAGGGGGGAAGTGGAGACCCCTAAGGCAAATCTGACAACACCCTGTCTGCCCTTACATCCCTAAATAGGTTCTGCAGCTATCGCCGAGCAGGAACCTAATCCCTGACTGCCCCTAGTGATAGGCCCTAGATAGGTGAGGGTGATGTGACACTAGTCAGCCCCCACTACAACTAAAGACAAAGCAAGAAGAGAAATGAGGCAATATACCTAGCTTGAGATGTCACAAGAGAACTCACGTCAGCAATCCTCCAAGAAGAAATTAGTTGACTACTAGCACTTCCAACAGACAGAGGTAAATAGAGCCGGCACCTTACTGATGCGACTAAAGGTGTTTAAGATTGCAGCAAGGGTGTGTTAATCAGCAGCAGATGGTGGAGATCACCACTAGGTCCTAGAGTGAGAAGGATATCTCTCCACCTCAGAAATGCATGATCCAGAATGTGCTTGCAGAGCCAGGCGCACTGACCTTCTACAGTTACTACTCTACTCTAGAATGACTGTCTGTCACACCTGACACACCCGTAACAGGTACACCTGATATGGCTTTGTTCTCCAGTGATAGGTTTTAGATGGACCCGGTGAAGGTTCAGGCAGTACTAGAGTGCCCTAGGCCTGAATGTTTAAAGTCGGTTCAGAGATTTTTAGGGTTTGCTAATTATTATAGAAAATTCATAAAGAACTTTTCTGTTATCGCTAAACCTATAACTGATCTCACCAAGAAGGGTTCTAATACAATTCAATGGTCCACTCAGGCTGAGCATCTCAAGGAGAGGTTTAGCTCTGCTCCTGTTTTGATCCAGACAGATGAGACCAAGCCATTTCTGGTAGAGGATGATGACTCATCAGTAGGGGTGGAGGCATTTCGTCCCAGGAGAGAGAGGATGGGGTGCATTCCTGTCCTTTCTTTTCTAAAAAATTTTCGGAGACTGAGCTCAACTATGATGTGGGAACCGAGAGTTGCTGGCTATTAAACTCGCGTTTGAGCATTGGGAACATTTTTTGGAAGGGGCTAGACATCTGATACAAGTTTTTATTGATCATAATAATCTGATCTATCTGGATGCTGCTAAACATTTGAATGCCCGTCAAGCTAGGTGGGCATTGTCTTTTGCCCGGTTCCATTTCTCCGTAACATATATCCCTGGACAAAGAATGTTCAAGTGGATGCTTTGTCTCATAGTTTCTCTCAAGCAGTTAATACGGAGAAGGAGGAATGAATTTTGCAGAGAGGGATGGTGGTGGCAGCATTGGATTCTGAGTTGGAGAATAACATCCTAGAGGCCCAGAATGCTGCACCAACAAACACTCCGTATGGTAAATTATTTGTGCCTAGAGCCTTGAGGAGAGCTTTGTTTGCTGAATGTTATGAGTCTCAGTTGGGGGGGCATCCAGGGATTTCAGAAACTAGAACGTCAATTGGTCAAAGTTTCTGGTGGCCAGGGTGGCAAAGAGAAATCATCAAGTGGGTGCATCAGTGTACGGTGTGCGCTATGTCAAAGGCCTCACATGCCCCGGCTGCAGGGTTGCTGTGCCCTTTGGAGGTTCCTAGTTCACCATGGACGCATCTTGCTATGGATTTTATCACCGATCTGCTGGTCTCTGAGGGTTTTTCTGTCATCTGGGTTGTTGTGGACTGGTTTAGTAAGATGTGTCATCTGGTCTGGTCTGGTTCAATAAATTACCCTGCGTCCTCCCCTCGTCCTGGAGAATTAATTCAGTTTTTCATGTATCTTTACTGAAGAAAGTTGACACGCCAGATAAGGAGGCGATGCCGACTGTTCCTCCAGTTGATGAGGATGGCAAGTTTGAGATTTCAAGCATTTTAGATTCCAGGTGGCGCAGAGGAAGGTTGCAGCATCTCGTGTGCTGGAAGGGTTTCGGTCCTGAGGATAATTCCTGGATGAAAGCTGAGGACGTCTCGGCCTCAAGGCTGATTAAGGCTTTTCACAGGAGATTTCTGAATAAGGCTCAGCCAAGAGGATCCGAGGATCTTCGTAAAAGGGGAGGTGCTATTAGAATCTATTTTATTTTGACCATACGCCATCTTGTTGTGGTTTTCTGGCTGCTGGTCTTTTTCCCCTGGTGCTGGGTTTGTCTAAGGTCAGGTGATTGTATCACCCTTTATTACCCAGAATCTGCGTCCCAGTCCTTGCTGGACAACAATGTTAATCCGCTAGAGTTCTGGCTAGGTGCTTTGATAGCTTTCTGTGTCTGATATTGGGCAGTTCTGGGATCTCTAGTTCTGGCTGCTTTGTTTTTTGGTTTTCTTTTCGTTTCTGCAGCTTCCTCTATTTTCCTACTAGGAGGTTACCTGTTTTTTGTTCCCAGTCCCTAGATCGTTCAGGGATACCCTTCCCCCTACCTTTAAGTCTTTGTTTGAGTTTAGCCTAGGAAACGTCGGTGGATCTATTCACAAGGAATAGGTCGCCCACTTCATCTTAGGGCTTCAGCCTAGTCCAAGTACAGGGTCAGCTTCTCCCCTAGTCCTGAGTTGCAGATCCGTAACAGCTACTTTCCTGTGCTATAGATGTTACTACAAGCACAACTGTCATACCGTCTGTTCAGCGTGGATGGCCTGAGGACAGGGAGGAGGAGGAGGACAGCATGGTCAGTTGTCCTATTGGTGAGGACACGGAAGGCTTGCCAGTTATCAGTCTGGTATGCATGGAAGACTTTGTTGTGCTGCCTTTCGTGCGACCCTTGCATTACTAAAATTTGTGCTGACACTCAGTAATAGTTGGTGACACTTCAAGACCCACGCTACAAGGAGAACTTTCAATCTCTTATTTCAGAGTCAGATAGGTGTATTAAAATGATGCAGTACCAGAGGGCCATTGTTGTGAAATTAATGAAAAAATTCCCATCTGAATATGCTGGTGGTAGAGGCCACAGTTAGTTGGACAAACCAAGGAGTAGAGGCGAGAGAGACCCAACTTCAATCCAGCAGAGGCAGGGGAACACTGGCAAAGTACTGGGACACTTTTCTCAGACCCTCCCATCGCCCTGGCCCAGAGTCACTGGGTAGTCTCACAAGGCCTGGAAAGTTTGGGAAGATGCTGAAGGAGTACCTTGCTGACCATACCAACGTCCTCTGTGATTTCTCTGTGCCTTTAATTATTGGGTATCCAAGCTGGACACGTGGCATGAACTGGCTCTTTAGCCTTGGAGGTCCTGGCCTACCCTGCCGCTAGCTTTTTGTCAGAGCGGGTTTTTAGTGCCGCTGGTGGAATTATAACTGACAAGCGCATCCCACTGTCAAGTGAAAATGCTGACAGGCTAACTCTTATAAAAATGAACAAGGCCTGGATTCGGGCAGACTTCTGTATACCACCGAATGATAACAGCGAACCATAACCTCCAATACAGTGTATTTTTTGGGAGGTGTATTACCATGCACCTCTACACACCCACACATGGGTATACGCTTCCTTACTTGGGCTATTTGGTGTGTTATCTCCTCCTCCTCATCCTTATCATCCACCACCACTATAACACGAGGGTGACCGTGGTCTGTGATGCAACAGCCAGTAGAAATTTTTTCAAGGGTTTTTGATGCCCGTTCCAGAATTGTTTACACTCTATGTTGAGGTGTCCCCCCCCAGGGGAAAATGTTTTCAGCCTATGCACTTTGTGTATGGGCATTACAAGAATAGGAGATCCGCTCCTTTAAACTGGGAAGACCTTTTTCGAAGGCCATACTCTACGTCTCTTCCTATACCACCACTAGAACACTAGGGTGAACGTGTTCCGTGATGCAACAACCACGTAATTTTCTGGGTGTTTATGGTGCCCTTAACAAAAATGTTGAGACAGTATGTTGATGTGTACCCCACAGGGGGAATTGTTTTGTCAGACCATACATTTACTGTATGGGCATTACAAGTATAGGAGACCCTGTTATGTTTCGGTAGCTGAGGAGTGCAGGTAAAAAAGGCAATACACCAGAGCAGTTGGAATCTATGAGATTGCAGTACCCTGACTAACCACCACAACTAGAGGCAGCCGTGGAGCGTTCCTAAGTTGGTCCTAGACGCCTCGTCACACCTGAGAAACTAACTACACCTAAAGATAGAAATAGGAAAGCTATCTGCCCCGGAGCAGAACCCCAAAGATAATAGAAAGCCCCCAAACAAGTAATGGCGGTTAGACAAGATGAAATACTGACACAGAAAGAAAATAGTATGAGCAAACGCTGGGGCCCAAACTAACTAAATAGAAAAGGATAGGAAGGGTACTTACTGCAATCCCAGAAAACCCTGAAAAGCACCAACTCTACTAATTTCAAAAACACCTGAGATCACACGACCTCTACCACCTAAATTAGTTCTCTGGTGTAACAAAATCAAAACAGCAGCCACTGAAAAAACTGGAAAAAGCAAAAGTACAAACATCAGTGGCTGAACTAAACTGAGAGGGCAAAAGCCCCCGGAGGGGACCCTGAAGGCCCCCACAGAAGTGCAGGACAAAATGCAAAAATATAGCACAAAAACAAAAAGAAGAAAATGTCTTATCTGATAGCAGGAGATGCAGACACGACACAGCAGGCTACAAGGGAAACAGGAATGAAGGATTCAGACTAGAACAATTGATCACCGGCAACCCTGATGGGAAGGTGACTCCCTTATATAAGACCAGTCAGTAACACCTGATTCCCAGTCCTCACAATCTTCACTGGACAGACCAGCACCGCTTGTAACCACCAGAGGAAGCCTCTGCTCAGAACTCATCTCAAACCCATTCACAACAGTACCCCCCCCTTGAGGAGGGGTCACCGAACCCTCATTTGAGCAACCAGGTCGGTCAGGATGAGTTCTATGATACGCACGGATAAGTCTCCTAGCATGGATGTCCGAAGCAAACACCCAAGAATTGTCTTCCTGACCATAACCTCTCCATTTAACCAAATACTGGAGTTTCCGTCTAGAAAAAGGAGAATCTAATATTTTCTAACCACATACTCCAGATTGCCCTCAACCAAAACAGGGTCAGGAGGCACAGTAGCAGGAACCACTGGCTCAACAAACCTCTTCAACAAGGACTTGTGGAACACGTTATGGATCTTAAATGTCCCTGGAAGAAGCAAACGAAAAGAAACAGGATTAATAATCTCCATGATCTTATAAGGTCCAATGAACCTAGGCTTAAATTTAGGAGATGCTACTCTCATAGGAATATTCTTTGAGGACAACCAGACCAAGTCCCCCACTTTAAACCGAGGACCATCAGTCCTATGCCGGTTAGCAAACCGCTGGGCCTTCTCCTGAGAGAGGGACAACCTCTCCACTACCTGGTCCCAAATCTGTTGCATACGCTCCACAACAGAGTCAACACCTGGACAGACAGAAGCCTCCGTCTGTCCTGAAGAAAATCGAGGGTGAAACCCAAAAATTACAGAAAAACGGAGACATCAAAGTGGCAGAGCTAGCCCTATTATTAAGAGCAAACTCAGCCAAAGGCAAAAAAGAGACCCAGTCATCCTGATCAGCAGACACAAAGCATCTTAGATAAGTCTCCAATGTCTGGTTTGTTCTCTCAGTTTGACCATTGGTCTGAGGATGAAATGCCGAGGAGAAAGACAATTGAACACCCAGTTTAGAACAAAAAGTCCTCCAGAATCTGGAAACAAACTGGACTCCTCTGTCAGACACAATGTTCTCAGGAATGCCGTGTAAACGAACCACGTGCTGAAGGAACAACGGCACCAATTCAGAGGAGGAAGGCAACTTAGGTAATGGCACAAGATGTATCATTTTGGAAAACCTATCACAAATTACCCAGATGGTGGTCATTCTCTGAGAAACAGGAAGGTCGGAAATGAAATCCATAGAGATATGGGTCCATGGTCTCTTGGGCACAGGCAATGGCATCAACAAACCACTAGAGCGAGAGCAAGGCTTGGAGCGAGAGCAAGTCCCGCAGGACTGCACAAATTCCCTGACATCACGAGACAAGGTAGGCCACCAAAAGGACTGACTAACCAAGTCTCTGGTACCAAAAATTCCGGGATGCCCAGCCAATGCGGAACAATGAATCTCAGACATCACACTCTTTTTCCACTGGTCCGGGACAAACAATTTTCCAACAGGGCAGCACTCGGGCCTATCCTCCTGACACCCCTCCAGAGCAAGTCTCAAATTGGGCGAGATGGCGGAAAGAACTACACCCTCTTTCAAAATAACAGAAGGATCAGATAACTAGGAGAGTCCGCAAGGAAACTCCTCGAGAGGGCATCCGCCTTAACATTCTTAGTGCCAGGAAGAAAGGAAACCACAAAATTAAAACGTGTGAAAAACAAGGCCCACCTGGCCTGTCTAGGATTGAGTCGCTTGGCAGATTCCAGATAGACCAGATTCTTATGGTCCGTAAGGACCACCACCTGATGTTTGGCTCCCTCCAGCCAATGTCTCCACTCTTCAAAAGCCCACTTCATGGCCAATAACTCCCGATTACCCCAGTCATAATTACGTTCAGTAGGAGAAAATTTTCGAGAGAAAAAGGCACAAGGGTTACTTTTAGAGGTCTCTGGATCTTTTTGGGACAAAACGGCACCTGCCCCAATTTCAGAGGCATCAACCTCCACCTGAAATGGCAGAGAAACATCAGGCTGCCGTAGAACAGGAGCAGAAGTGAATCTCTGCTTAAGTTCCTGAAATGCAGAGACTGCCTCAGGAGGCCAATTCACCACATCAGAACCCTTTCTGGTCAAATCAGTTAATGGTTTAACAATAACCGAGAAATTACCAATAAATTTACGATAAAAATTGGCAAAACCCAAAAATCTCTGAAGAGCCTTTAATGAAGTAGGTTGGACCCAATCACAGATGGCCTGAACCTTGACTGGGTCCATTTCAATAACAGATGGGGACAAAATGAATCCCAGAAATGAGATCCTCTGTACGCCAAAAAGACACTTTGATCCCTTCACATACAGAGCATTCTCTCTCAAAATCTGGAATACAGTTCGAACATGTTTCACATGAGAGTCCCAGTCATTAGAAAAAATCAAGATATCATCCAAATAAACAATCAGAAATTTGTCCACAAAATCCCTGAAAATGTCATTCATGAAGGACTGGAAGACGGAAGGAGCATTAGTGAGCCCAAAGGGCATCACTAGGTACTCAAAATGCCCTTCAGGGGTATTGAATGCCGTCTTCCATTCATCCCCGTGCTTAATGCGAATAAGGTTATACGCCCCCCTGAGGTCAAGCTTGGTAAACCAAGTAGCGTTTTTCACCCTGGAAAACAGGTCAGAAATCAAGGGTAACGGGTATTGATATTTCACAGTAATATTGTTCAAGAGACGATAATCAATACACGGCCTTAATGAACCATCTTTTTTGGCCACAAAGAAAAAACCGGCACCTAAGGGTGAAGAGGATGTCTGATATGACCCTTCTCCAATGATTCCTTGATATAAGACCGCATAGCGTCATGTTCAGGTACAGACAAGTTAAAAAGGCGACCTTTAGGGAATTTACTACCCGGCACTAATTCAATAGCGCAGTCATAGCTCCTATGGGGAGGCAAGGATGCAGATTTACTTTCGCTAAACACATCAGAAAAATCAATCAAAAAGTCAGGAACATCCTGAGCCTGGGGGGAGGCAGAAAAAACAGGGTGTTGGTATTAACACATTGGCAGCCCCAACTGGTTACAGACACAGATTTCCAATCCAAAACAGGATTATGAGACTGTAACCAAGGGAAACCCAGCACGATAATGTCATGCAGATTATACAGAACCAAAAATTTGCAGCACTCCTGGTGATCAGGTTCAACCCTCATTATCACCTGAGTAGAAAACTGGGGTTTATTCTCAGCCAAAGGGTAGAATCGATCCCCAGTAGGGGAATAGACTTCTGTAGGGGTATCAAGGGAAACCCACAACGTTTAGCAAAATCATAATCCATCAGGTTAATAGCTGCTCCAGAATCAACGAAAGCCTGAGCAGAAAATGAGGACAGAGAGCATATCAGAGTGACAGTTAATAAAAACTTAGTCTGAACACTACCCAAGACAACTGAGCGTGCAAAACGTCTTCCCCGCTTAGGGCAGACTGAAATAGCATGAGAGGCATCACCACAGTAGAAACATAACCCATTGCGCTTTCGAAACTCATGACGCTGTGCCCCAGACACCACTCTATCACACTGAATGGGTTCAGAAGCTGGTTCACTAGGCAACACCATTCCACGCATACTTCTCCGCTCACGCAAACGTCTGTCAATTTGAATCGCTAATGACATAGAATCATTGAGACCAGAGGGGACAGGGAATCCCACCATAACATCCTTTACATATCTGACAGACCCTTCCGAAAAAGGGCTGCCAAAGCGTCGTCATTCCATTTGGGTCACGGACTCTGACAGTATAACTCAGCGTCATCAAGACCCTGATTTAATGCCAACAAGGCTTTTTCAGCTTGATCAGTGACATTAGGCTCATCGTACAATAACCCCAAAGCCTGAAAAAATGCATCAACATCACTCAAAACAGGATCCCCAGGTGTCAGGGAAAAAGCCCAATCCTGAGGATCGCCGCGCAGGAGAGAGATGATAATTTGAACCTGCTGCGCTGCGTTCCCTGAGGACTTAGGTTTTAAGGCAAAAAACAATTTACAATTATTTTTGAAATTCTGAAACTTAGCTCGATCCTCTAAAAACAAATCTGGCATGGGAATCCTAGGTTCCACAACAGGCAACCTAGCAAGATAGGTAGCAATACTCCGAACCTCAGCGGCAAGCTGATCCACACGGCCAGACAACTGTGCAAACTCCATTGAGAGAAAAGATCCTCCCCAGCACCCAGAGATACAGAGGGAAAAAAATGCAACAAACAGAAAAATATCTCTGACAACTCTGACAACCTTTTTTCTTTCACAATATTTTTTTTCCCCTTCTGTGAGTACCATACAATTTTCAATTTTTAGGCGGTGATACTGTTATGTTTCGGTAGCTGAGGAGTGCAGGTAAAAAAGGCAATACACCAGAGCAGTTGGAATCTATGAAATTGCAGTACCCTGACTAACCACCACAACTAGAGGCAGCCGTGGAGCGTTCCTAAGTTGGTCCTAGACGCCTCGTCACAGCCTGAGAAACTAACTACACCTAAAGATAGAAATAGGAAAGCTATCTGCCCCGGAGCAGAACCCCAAAGATAATAGAAAGCCCCCAAACAAGTAATGGCGGTTAGACAAGATGAAATACTGACACAGAAAGAAAATAGTATGAGCAAACGCTGGGGCCCAAACTAACTAAATAGAAAAGGATAGAAAGGGTACTTACTGCAATCCCAGAAAACCCTGAAAAGCACCAACTCTACTAATTTCAAAAACACCTGAGATCACACGACCTCTACCACCTAAATTAGTTCTCTGGTGTAACAAAATCAAAACAGCAGCCACTGAAAAAACTGGAAAAAGCAAAAGTACAAACATCAGTGGCTGAACTAAACTGAGAGGGCAAAAGCCCCCGGAGGGGACCCTGAAGGCCCCACAGAAGTGCAGGACAAAATGCAAAAATATAGCACAAAAACAAAAAGAAGAAAATGTCTTATCTGATAGCAGGAGATGCAGACACGACACAGCAGGCTACAAGGGAAACAGGAATGAAGGATTCAGACCAGAACAATTGATCACCGGCAACCCTGATGGGAAGGTGACTCCCTTATATAAGACCAGTCAGTAACACCTGATTTCCAGTCCTCACAATCTTCACTGGACAGACCAGCACCGCTTGTAACCACCAGAGGAAGCCTCTGCTCAGAACTCATCTCAAACCCATTCACAACAAGACCCGCTCCTTTGTAATGGAAACAGATTTTTAGGAAGACTTCATACACGTCTCTTCCAAGTGGTATTTTGGTTTATCCAAATTTGGGGCAGGCCTTGCATTCAATACATAGGTTAACAGTATGGCAGTGCCAAAAGAATAATGTGAACTTGGTTTTCCTGTGGCCATCCAGTACGTGGGTTCAAAGGCTTATTGGGGTGCGTTTGAATTTGGTGCAGGGCGGGCTTTGCATTCAATGCATAGGCTAACAGTATGGGAGTCCCATTTCCTTATAATGTGAACTTTGTTGGTTGTTCATCTTCTTCAACAATGCAATTCTTCAATGCCAGTTCTTTAGCCTCAACACTACAATGCTAAAATGCATGGCCTTCTGCCTCACCACAGCAATTCACCAATGCAGGTTCTTATGCCTCAACAGTGCAATTATCCACTGATGGTTCTTCAGGCTCAACACTGAAATGCTCCACTGCAGGGTCTTTAGCATCAACACTGCAATTGTCCCCTGCCGGGTATTCAGCCTCAACACTGCAATTGTCCCCTGCCGGGTATTCAGCCTCAACACTGCAATTGTCCACCGCTGAGTCTTTAGCATCAACACTGCAACTGTTCACCGCCAGGTCATCAGCATCAACACTGCAATTGTCCACTGCCGGGTATTCAGGCTCAACAATTCAATGCGTAGCCAAACAATTGGGGAGTAACAAATTAATAGGAACAATGCTTTCAGGTGGCCATCAAGTACGTGAGTTCAAAGGCTTATTGGGGTGTGTGTTACTTTGGTGCAGGACAGGCCTAACATTCAATGTATAGGCAAACAGTATGGCAGTGCCAAAAAAATAATGTGAACTTTTTTTCCTGTGTCCATCCAGTACGTCGGTTCAAAGGCTTTTTGGGGTGCATTTGAATTTGATGCAGGGTGGGCCTTGCATTCAATGCATAGGCTAACCGTATAGCAGTGCCAAAAGAATAATGTGAACTTGGTTTTCCTGTGTCCTCCAGTACGTTGGTTCAAAGGCCTATTGGGGTACATGTGACTTTTTGGCAGGTCGGGCCTTGCATTCAATGCATAGGCTAACACTATACTGCACTGCAGAAAAGATGTGGATTCCAGTCCGCGCTGCCAAATAATAGATTTCAAAGACGTAGTAGCAGTTAAGAAGTGGTTTAATCTACGCGTTTCAGCGTGAATACCACCCCTTCTTCAGGAAAATACCACATATAATAGCGTAGATTAAACCACTTCTTAACTGCTACTACGTCTTGGAATCTATTATTTGGGCAGCCGGACTGGAATCCACATCTTTTCTGCAGTGCATTGTATTGTCGGGTCGTTGACCGACCTGTGGATCTGTGGCAGCCTCTACTACATGTGCTTTAACCACCTAATACCAGGTGAGCAGCTTCCTACTTAAAAAAGTGATAACTTACTATTGGATAAGACCCTATTGCGCTTTGTGTCTCCCTTGCTTTTTCTATTAGGCTAACACTATGGCAGTACTAAAAGAATAATGTGAACTTGGTTTTCCTGTGGCCATCCAGTACTTGGGTTCAAAGGCTTATTGGGGTGCATGTGACTGTTGCAGGGTGGGCCTTGCATTCAATGCATAAGCTAACACTATAGCCGTGCCAAAAGAATAATGTGAACTTGGTTTTCCTGTGTCCATCCAGTACGTTGGTTCAAAGGTCTATTGGGGTACATGTGACTTTGTGGCAGGTCGGGACTTGCATTCAATGCATAGGCTAACACTATGGCAGTACTAACAGAATAATGTGAAATTGGTTTTCCTGTGGCCATCCAGTACCTTGGTTCAAAGGTTTATTGGGGTACGTATTACTTTGATGTAGGGCAGGCCTTGCATTTAATGCATAGGCTAACACTATGGGAGACCTATTTTTTTTATAATTGGAACACTTTTTCATGAGGCCCTCCTGTACATCTCATCAAAGGGGTATTGGGGAGCGTCCTAATTTTTGGCAGCCCAGCCACTCAATGCATAGGCAATAACAGTATAGGAGACCCACTGTTTAATAATGGCCCTTTAAGAATAGTAATGCCGACTGATGCCCCTATAAAAATAGGCTTTGTGACTTTAAAAGTCCCTCCTTCATAAATGAAACAAGATGTGTCTGATGATGTGTCACACACCACATGGCCAGCTATGGTTGTTAAATGCTACAATGACATTTCACAGTAATTGCATTTGTATTGTTTGAAAGCAATGGTAACGTTGAAAAACGCATCAAAAACGCTAAGTGTAAACATAGACAAAGTGGTGGAGGAACATTTTTGCTTTAGGTTAATTATTTTGCCTTATATATAAGTTTTTACCCTAGAAAGGATGTTCCTTGACATATTTCCTAGGAAAATCCATTATGGTTTCCTATATTTTTTTTGGTGCGCCTGTAAAAATTGCTAAGACTCTGACAACATTGTTCACAGCTGTGACCTGGGAGTCAGAAAGGCTTCCAGGGGCATTCCCCATGATGTTCCCGTGTCATTTGAGCATTGTTTCCATCATTTACAGACATTTTTAGACTTTAAAAGGACCCCCGGGGGGATCGCGGCAAAAGTGCTCGGTTTTCCTATAGACTTAGATTGGGCTCGTTGCTCGGGTCAAGTACCCGAGTATTCCAATTTGCTCGACCAAAATAACAAGCACCCGAGCATTTTAGTGCTCCCTCATCACTACTTACCACCAGCTGTTTACTTAAGGGTACTAGATTCGGAGGCTGGACCAAGTCACAAGACAGGTTCTCCCTGGAGGCTGTGGACTCAACCCACTCTACTCCACTGGCTGACCTTACTGTTGCTTTTTCTGCCACTCATGTAACTGGAACTGCTGCGCCCACTCTGCCGCTGATGCTGTTGCCGCAGCTGTTCCTCCATCATACTGTGACGTCCGCCCACTGCAGGTCTGAACTGCAGGTAAGACAGCACCCCGAGAAACCCCGAGACCCTTTACCCCTATACAGGGATCTGGAATTACAGCAAAGCCCAGGGGGTAGCTGCCTATAGGAGCAGTGGACCGAAGTAGGAAGGACGCTAGGAAGGAAATAAAAAGCGAGACCAAATGCGTAGTCAGAAGTCCAAAGGTCAAAACCGAGAGGGCAGCAAAGGTTCAAAATCGGCAGGCAGTAGAAGAGTCAGAATCCAGGCAAAGGTCAGAGATACAATAGCAAAAAACAAACTAGCACACTGGGGAAACCAAGACTATATCTGGCGGCCTGCAAGCCAGGCTCCAAGGCATTTGAAGGGCATGGCTACCTCTCACAGGCTCACAGTCTGATGACCTCATCTGGACCATCCCCAGAACCAGGCCAGATGGTGATGCATGACTGACACCAACCCACCAACCACTTCACCTCTGACAGAAGAGCGAAGCCTGCGCCCACCAGACACCTGCGCAGGGACCCCTTCTCTGTCACCAACATTACCCACAGGAGAAACATGGCGGTGCGCAGCGACAGAGGCCGGTGTCAAAGGAGCGGAACCATGTGAGGATACCGCTCTCCTATCACCGGCACCACCAGCCGAAGGAGTCCGGCGCCTCCCAGCGGCCGAGGCAGGAACACAAGCCACAAGCAGGGGGTTGGACCAGATGACCCAGGAGGTCCCTTCCAACTCTACCATTCTATGTATTCTATGAATCCAACGGCGACGTGACACATACACGGTAAGAAGAGCCGATGCAAAAGCACTCTTACTGTGGTTAGACCCCCCCATTTAAGCTGGGGGACCAGCTACAGCATTTCCTTCCTCATGGATGCCTCCTTAGGAGTCCTCGGCTCTCTCGTTATCTGGGTGCACCACTCACTGGATGACACGGCGGAAGGAGAAAAAGGACAAAAGGCCTCGGACACTTGGGTCCATACGAGCCCCCGCTGGACAATCGGATCAAGGCTTGGGTAGCTCTTCATGTCGCATCAGCTCTTCATGACGATCAATCCCCTGGACAATTCCAGGATGTAGGTTCACTCTCTAAGGATAGGAAACCAAACTGATGCAGTGGAGAGGCGCCGCTCTTTTATTCTGTAGGTCTCCTATCCTTGAAGGGCGAATCCCCTCTTTCAAGTAGCGTGGTCATGGGCGATAGGAAAAGTCGTACATTAACTGCCAAAGATTTGAAAAAATCAAACATGAAGCGACCAAGAACCCATTATTCTCCAGTGTTGTTATATTCCGGAATTGCAACATTCTTGGAATGCCCACAAGTACGAGGTGTTCAGTGCTTAGAGACATGACCAAGGAGGGCGGCTGAAGCTTGACCACCACTGAAAAAGACAAAAATTGAAACATCAAGATTATCAAGAAAGATCAAGAAATATCTAAAGATGGATTTTTCAAAGGTTTTATGGACTGATGAGGATGACACTTGACGAACCAGATAGGTCCATTGGCTGGATCAGTAAAGGGCATAGTACTCAACTTCAATTCAGACCCCAGAAATGTGGAGGTGGGGCCATGCTATGGGCTAGTATTATTAAAGATAAGCCAATGGACCGTTTCAGGTTGAAGATTGACTCAAAATCAACTCCCAAACCAGTCAGTTTTTAGAAGACTCTTTCTTCAAGCAGTGGTATAGAAAAAAAGTCAGCATCTTTCAAGAAAACCTTAATTTTTATGCAGGGCAATGATTAAGTGTGTACATTACTGTTGTGTAGCAGTGAAGCCTATCAAAGGTCTTCAATAGTTGCTTAGCAATTCAGTGTATGTGTCTTGATTTTGCATTTCTTTATTTACACAGTTTAGTTTACTAATTCCTGTGTATACATGGCCTGACAATGGATTTCTGTATCAGGGCTGTGTTTGTTTTCCATTGAGGAACATTGATTTGGACTTAACCCCTTAGTGACAGAGCCATTTTGCAGCTTAATGACCAGGCCAATTTTTACAATTCTGACCACTGTCACTTTATGAGGTTATAACTCTGGAACGCTTTAACGAATCCAGCTGATTCTGAGATTGTTTTTTGTGACATATTGTACTTCACGTTAGTGTCAAAAAATTTTTTATATGACTTGCTTTTATTTATGAAAAAAATGGAAATATGGCAAAAATGTAGAAAATTTCGCAATTTTCAAACTTTAAATTTTTATGCCCTTAAATCAGAGAGATATGTCACACAAATTTCTTAATGAATAACATTTCCCACATGTCTACTTTACATCAGCACAATTTTGGGAACAAAATTTTCTTTTGTTACAAGTTATAAGGGTTAAAAGTTGACCAGCGATTTCTCATTTTTACAACACCATTTTTTTTTAGGGACCACATCACATTTGAAGTCACTTTGAGGGGTCTATATGATAGAAAATACCCAAAAGTGACACCATTCTAAAAACTGCACCCCTCAAGGTGCTCAAAACCACATTCAAGAAGATTATTAACCCTTTAGGTGCTTCACAGGAGCTGAAGCAATGTGGAAGGAAAAAATTGACATTTAACTTTTTTTGCAAAAGCTTTACTTCGGAACCAATTTTTTTTATTTTCACAAGTGTTAAAAGAAAAAATGAACCACAAAATTTGTTGTGACAATTTCTCCTGAATATGCCGATACCCCATATGTGGGGTAAACCACTTTTTGGGCACACGGCAGAGGTCGCAAGGGAAGGAGCGCCGTTTGACTTTTTCAACGCAGAATTGGCTGGATGCCATGTCGCGTTTAGAAAGCCCCTGATGTGCCTAAACAGTGGAAACCCCCAACAAATGACCCCATTTTGGAAACAAGACCCCTTAAGACCCCTTAAGGAACTTATCTAGATGTGTGGTGAGCACTTTGAACTTCAAAGTGCTTCACACAAGTTTATAACGTAGAGCCGTGAAAATAAAAAATCATATTTTTTCCACAAAAATATCTTCACCCATTTTATTTTAGCAAGGGTAACAAGACCCCAAAAGTTTTTGTGCAATTTGTCCTGAGCATGCTGATACCCCATATGTGGGGGTAAACTACTGTTTGGGTGCATGGCAGAGTTTGGAAGGGAAGGAGAGCCGTTTGACTTTTTCAACGCAGAATTGGCTGGACGCCATGTCGCGTTTGTAGAGGCCCTGATGTGTCTAAACAGTGGAAACCCCCCACAAGTGACCCCATTTTGGAAACTAGACCCCCTAAGGAACTTATCTAGATGTGTGGTGAGCACTTTGAACCCCCAAGTGCTTCACAGAAGTTTATAACGCCCGGGCGTGAAAATAAAAAATCATATTTTTTCCACAAACCTGATCGTTTAGTCCCCAATTTTTTATTTTCCCAAGGGTAACAGGAGAAATTAGACCACAGAAGTTGTTGTCCAATTTGCCCTAAGTACGCTGATACCCCATATGTGGGGGGAACACTGTTTGGACGCACGGCAGGGCTTGGAAGGGAAGCAGCGCCGTTTGACTTTTCAAACCAAAATTGGCTGGAATTGAGATTGGACACCATGTCGCGTTTGGAGAGCCCCTGATGCGCCTAAACAGTGGAAACCCCCACAAGTAACACCATTTTGGAAACTAGACCCCCTATGGAACTTATCTAGATCTGTTGTGAGCACTTTGAACCACCAAGTGTTTCACAAAAGTTTATAATGCCTGGGTGTGAAAAAAAAAAACAATTTTCCACAAAAATGATTTTTTTAGTCCCAAATTTGGATTTTTCACAAGGAAAATGGGTATTATACCTACCGTTAATTCGGTTTCCAGGAGTCCATCCTGACAGCACTATGGAGGACGTCCTCCTCCTCCTTACAGGGACAGGAAGCACACGAGAGGTTAAAAGGTCCCCCTATACCTCAGTGATTTGACAAGTACCATACCATGGATCAATGCAAGTGACAATATTTAATTACTTAAACATATTACATCATATGAATTAGCATATATATCAACATAGACAAGGGAGGGAACTAACCGTGCTGTCAGGATGGACTCCTGGAAACCAATTAACGGTAGGTATAATACCCATTTTCCAGGACGTCCCCCTGACAGCACTATGGAGAGTACCAAAGAAACCCTCCTTAGGTGGGACTACGGCCTGTAATACTTTTCTACCATATGCCGTATGCTGACCTGACAGCACATCTAATTTGTAGTGCTTGCAAAAGGTATTTATCGTAGCCCAGGAGGCTGCTTTACAAATTTGTTCTAAAGATGTTCCTGCTCTTTCTGCCCATGATGCTGACAAGGCCCTGGTAGAATGGGCTTTAATTTTTATGGTACAAACTACACCTTCAGATGTGTAAGCTTTTGTGATTAAGGTGGTAATCCATCTTGCGATGAAAGGTTTAGAAGCTTTTTTACCCTTATTTTACCTCCGTATAAAATAAACAAATTAGGGTCTTTCCTCCAGCCCCGAGTGGCCTCCAGGTAATCAATTACTGCCTGTCTAACATCCAAGGAGTGTAAAGGTACTGCCACACTAAACAATCCCGCTAGCAATAACGATAACGACGCATACTAATGCGATCGCTAGCGGGATTGTTTATATATCGCTGAGTGCGGCTTAACTTAGCGATATCGTTAAGGACGCTATCGCGGTTAGCGATCTCCTTAACGACTTTAGCGGTACAAAAGTACCGCTAAATCGCTAAGAAAAGGTGCCACACTCAGCGATAATACTTACCCAGCGGGAGCGCCGACGATAAAATAGGGTCCGGAACGATTCCAGCGACGAGCGAGATCACAGCAGGATCTCAGCAGGGAGCTCGTCGCTGACAGATGCCGCACGCAACAACATCGCTAACGGGATCGCTAAATAGTGACGTTTTTTAGCGATCCCGTTAGCGATGTTGTTTAGTGTGGCATACCCTTAAGGCTTGTTCTTTTATATTTAAAGGTTTTTCACAAAAGGATGGAAGTATTATTTCTTGGTTGCGATTTTGCAAAGAGGCATGAAAAGCAGGATCTAGTTTCAATACTACATGATCCTCTCTGATTTGCATATATTGGTCTTTAATGGATAAAGCTTGAATTTCCCCTATTCTTTTGGCTGTGGTAATAGCTACCAAGAAGGCTGTTTTCATTGATAAGAGAGAAATAGGCAAATCCTTATTTGGAGTGTAAGGAGTTTTACAAAGTGCCCCCAGAACTAGATTTAAATCCCAGGGGGAGACAATTGCCTTATAGTAGGCCTTAATCTTTGGATTGCTTTAACAAATCTAACTACCCAAGGATGTGAGGCTAATGGGTAGTCCATGTAAGTACTTAAAGCTGAGATCTGTACTTTAAGTGTACTAGGTCTAAGACCCATATTAAATCCTGTCTGAAGAAAATCCAGTACTCGCGGAACATCCGGACTCCGCCTACAACATCAGACCTGCCACCTTCCAGACAGAACCTCTTCCAGATTTTGAAATATATAGCTGAAGTTACAGGTTTCCTGCTGGCCTGGATCGTTGTTATCACTTGATCTGAAAGACCACGAGCTTTTAGAATGTCCCGTTCAGGATCCAGGCTGACAGGTGCAATCTTTCTGGATCCTGGTGTAGAACTGGTCCCTGGTGCACTATGTCCTTCCACTGGGGAAGCTCGATTGGCTCTTCTCTGGTCATGGCACCTAGCAGAGGAAACCAGCTCCTCCTTGGTCAGAACGGAACTATTAGTACCACTGACGCACCGTCTTCTCTTATCTTCCTCAGAACCGCTGGTATCAATGCTATTGGCGGGAATGCATAATTTAGAGGTTCGTTCCACCTCTGGCTCAAGGCATCTACTCCTTCTGGTTGTCTGCTGGGTTCAGTGAAAAAAACCTTGGTAGTTTTGCATTTTTCCTTGATTGACAAGCATGATATATTTGGAATATAACATATCATAATGGTAAATACCACTCCAAATATATAAAGACTAATATATGATTCAACTGTAAATAAATTTAAGCAGAAGCCACCACTAAAACAAACAGTTCCAGAATCAAATTAATGAAGTAAAAAATTAATTTTTATTAAATCACAAGAAAACACTAAAATTGTAGTAAAGATGGGACACAGGTAAGATGAAGGTAGGGACATAGAAATCACAGAAAAGGTAAACCCAAAAACGTTCACTGGGATAACCAGTGATTGCCTCCCCATATGTAAACAAAATGCTCAGGCATATAAAAGGAATCAATGGAACATTGGCAGTCATATACATTAGGTAAATGCAGGAGCAATCAAAAAGCAAACACCTCACGGATGTATATAGCATTTTTTCTTGTAGCAAATAGGTCCACTTGAGGTGTTCCCCATCGTTGACATAATAACTGGAAGACCTCCTGGCTTAGCTCCCACTCTGTCGGGTAGATCTTCTGTCTGCTCAAATAATCTGCTACTAGGTTTTGCGAACCTTCCAGGTGAACTGCAGTTATGGAAAGGATCGTTCGTTCTGCCCATACAAATATCTTCTCTGCAAGATCCTGCAGTGTTCTGTATCGAGAGCCTCCTTGATGTTTGATGAAGGCTACTGCTGTCATGTTGTCCGATAGGATTTTGACGTGCTGATTTCTTAAACGGTCCTGATTCCTTCTCAAGGATTCCCAGATCGCATACAGCTCTCGCTAATTTGATGACATTCGCCTGATTTTCTCTGGCCATCTGCCCTGAAGAATCTTCCCTTCTAGATGGGCTCCCCACCCCCATGCGCTTGCATCTGTAGTTATTACTATATATGGGGATGGAATCCAAAGAACTCCTCTTCTGAGATTTTTGCTTTGCGTCCACCAAACTAAGGACCTCTTTGCTTTTGCCGAGAGGTGGATCCTTTTGTCTAGGGATGACTGATGACGATCCCACCATGATAGCACCTCTCTTTGTAAGGGTCTTGAATGAGCTTGAGCCCACCTGATGCATGGTATACATGATGTCATTACTCCCAGAACCTGCATAGCTCTTCGTATGGTAACTCGGTTCTTTACCATCTCTGCCACTTTCTTTTTCAAAGATCTTTGCTTGACTTCTGGCAGGAAAGCTGTTCTGGCTCTTGAATCCAGGAGTACTCCTAGAAATACTCTTTTTGTACTGGGAGTTAAATGAGATTTCTCTCGATTTATCACCCAACCGAGAAATTCTAGTACCGCCATTGTTCGCTCTGTATGATAATTTAGGATTTCTGCTGATCGGGCTACTAACAGAAAGTCGTCCAAGTAAGGTATTACTACAATTCCTTGGTTTGCTCAGATAGGCTACGACCTCTGATATTAGCTTCGTAAAAACTCTGGGCAGAAGCTAGTCCGAATGGAAGACCTTGAAACTGGAAGTGGCAGGTGGATTCCGGTAGGCTTACAGCAAATCTTAGAAGTTCCTGCGAGGCTGGATTGATGGGAAACTGATAGTACGTATTTTTTAAATCTAGGGTACACATTACCGAATTTTTGTCTATCAGTGGGATTGTTGACCTTATAGACTCCATTCTGAATCTTTTGTAGCGAACATACTTGTTCAACGGTTTGAGATTCAGAATTGTTCTTGACTCTCCTGACGGTTTCATTATTGGAAAGAGAGAGGAATAATGACCCAACTTCTCCTCTGACCCAACCACTGGCACTATGACTTTTGAAGAGATTAAGTCTCGGAGGTCCTAAAACATTCCTAAATTTTTCTGAACCACAGTGAGGGATATGTATCTCTGGGGCGGATAGGATACCAGTTCTATTCTGTAACCTTCCTTTATAGTTTGTAGGACCCACTCGTTTTCGGTGACCTGTTTCCAGTTCTCTGCCGAGAACAAAAGTCTGCCCCCTATGTGCCTGGCGTCATTGTTTTCTAGGTTTTGAGGAAGATCCAAACAGTGAGCTCCTATTTCCTCTATTTTGAGTGTAGGAACCCTTATATGTTCCCCTGCTAGGTCTACCTGTGTCCCTATAAAATGGTTGTCTACGGAAGGCTGGTTTCTTCCGAAAGGATTGAAACTTTTTAGGTTTTTCCTCTGGAAATCCATTTTTGCTATCTGAAGCCTCCAGAATATCATCTAATGCCTGACCAAATACCTTTGATCCTGCAAAGGGTAATGAACATAATTTATTTTTAGAGGCATTATCCCCCGACCAGGATTTCAACCAAATAGCCCTATGGACTGCATTGGACAAAGAGCTATTTCTGGCAGAAAACCTGACTGACTCAGCCGAGGTATCAGCCAGAAAAGCTGTTGCTGACTTAATAAGAGGAAGAGACTCTAAAATTTCAGCTCTAGGGGTCCTATTAGCCAGTTGATCCTCCAACTGACTCATCCAGAAACACATAGACCTAGCTACAGAAGTAGCCGCAATATTGGTTCTTATTAAGGCCGCCGAAGACTCCCAGGCCCGCTTAAGGAGGATATCCGCCTTGCGGTCCATAGGATCTTTTAGACTTGAAGAGTCCTCAAAAGGAATCGAAGTCTTTTTAGCCACTTTTGCAATTGGACATCAACTCTAGGT
The DNA here is from genome assembly GCA_033576555.1 of Oophaga sylvatica. NCBI lineage: Eukaryota > Metazoa > Chordata > Amphibia > Anura > Dendrobatidae > Oophaga > Oophaga sylvatica. Next base: position 305,722,236 of record JARQOD010000001.1, on the reverse strand, counting down.
GTTTCTTCCCACAGTTTGAGTCCTCAGGATCAAAAGGAAGACGATTTTTAAAGTCACGTGACATTACCACAGAATCATGGTTTTTATATGGTCACTAATAGGAAAAACTTTATCGATCTGAGCTGTGAGACCTCCAAACATCAAATCCTGTCTGGATTGGGGTCGTGGGACATCTTCCATATGCATAGTACTTCTTACGGCCTGGACCAAATCTTCCGTATCTTCCACCGGAACAGGTACCTCCTGGCCTTTTCCTGGACTTCCGCCTGAACTTCACCTTCTTCCTGCTCCGAGTACTGCATCTCCACGTTTTCTTCTGATTCCAGATCCGGTTCCTCTTCCAACTCCAACCTAGGTCTCTTATGGCTTGGACCCTGACTAGTGGGCTGCTGTTGTGAACTAGCTGATAATGATGCCTGCACTTCTTCCTTAATCAGGATCCTCAAGTCAGATAATAACAAAGATCTTTCTTGCTCCAAGACTGCTGCTGCACAAGAACAACAGACCGCTTTTTTATAAGCGTCAGGAAGCTTCTTGTGACATGTAAAACAGCGATTAGTTTTCGCCGAGGCTTTGCCCACTCTTTTCACTGTCTGCAGAGGTGTGGATGAAGTATCCTTGTCCTAAGTAATACAACAATATGTATACTAAGGACCGAGTCTGGATTACTTAGTGAGGGTGGAGTTTTTTGCGCTATGCGCACTTACCCCTGCCTCCTCCTCTCTGGATCTCTCAGACTCCATGTCCTTCCGCAGAAAAGGTTTACTTTGCTGCCTTAGGACTGCTATGGTAGCTGCTGCGCGTACTCTGTTACCAGAATGGCGTTCAGCAATTCAAACGCCACCTTTCGCGCGCTTTTATAGCGTTCTGCGACGTCTTTAGCGCCGCCCATACTGCGTTCCACCTGGAACGCAAAACCAAACGTGACGCGCTTTCCATACCTTTTTTCGTTCTACTTCCGAACGCATGAAGTTTTGCGATGCCCCTGAGACGCTTTCCGACCTCCTGCGTTCTATTCCAGAACGCCCGCTGACCTCACGTTTTCGCGTCACTGGAAGTGACGCTCAGTTTCCAGCCGAGGCTTGTTCGGCATTCCTCCCTGGACCAGGAGGAAGACGCCTGAGCCGAGAGCCTCCCAACGGAAGGAGCGGCTCTTACCCGGGAGCTCGTCCGTCCCCGGTCTTTGGAGCAGAGGACTCCCAAGGAGGGAGTTTCGGCTCTGGACCTCTTGACAGGGGGAAGGATTTGGACGAACCGCACGATCCCCCTGGGCCTGGTAAGTTACTGCGTTCCATCGCAGCGATCTCTCGTGTGTCCCTCCATGCAAGGACAGGAAAAACACTGAGGTATAGGGGGAGGAGTGGAACCTTTTAACCTCTCGTGTGCTTCCTGTCCCTGTAAGGAGGAGGAGGACGTCCTCCATAGTGCTGTCAGGGGGACGTCCTGGAAATTGGATCCTAAAAGTTGTTGTCCAATTTGTCCTGAGTACGCTGATACCAAATATGTGGGGGGAAACTGTTTGGGCGCACGGCAGGGCTTGGAAAGGAAGTAATAACATTTTGGAATGCAGACGTTGATGGGGGTCATGTTCCGTTTGCAGTGCCTCAGATGTGCCTAAACAGTGGAAAACCCCCACAAGTGACCCTATTTTGGAAACTAGACCCCCTAAGTAATTTATCTAGATCTGTGGTGAGCTCTTTGAACCACCAAGTGTTTCACAAAAGTTTATAATGCCTGGGTGTGAAAAAAAACAAACAATTTTCTTACAAAAATGATTTTTTAGTCCCAAATTTTTGATTTTTCACAAGGAAATTGGACCCCAAAAGTTGTTGTCCAATTTGTCCTGAGTACGCTGATACCAAATATGTGGGGGGGGAAACTGTTTGGGCACACGGCAGGGCTTGGAAAGGAAGTAATAACGTTTTGGAATGCAGACGTTGATGGGGGTCATGTTCCGTTTGCAGTGCCCCAGATGTGCCTAAACAGTGGAAAATTCTCACAAGTGACCCCATTTTGGAAACTAGACCCCCTAAGGAACTTATCTAGATGTGTGATGAGCACTTTGAACCCCAAAGTGCTTCACAGAAATTTATAAACGCAGAGCCGTGAAAATAAAAAAATATTTTTTTCCTCAAAAATGATTTTTTTAGCCAGCTATTATTTATTTTCCCAAGGGTAACAAGAGAAATTAGAACCCCAAAATTGGTGTGCAATTTGTCCTGAGTACGCTGATACCCCATATGTTGGGGTAAACCACTGTTTGAGCGCACGGCAGGGCTCAGAAGGGAGGGAGCGCCATTCGACTTTTTGAATGCCACGTCGTGTTTGGAGACCCCATGATGTGCCTAAATAGTGGAAACCCCTCAATTCTAGCTCCAACCCTAACCCCAACACACCCCTAACCCTAATCCCAACCCTAATTGTAACCCTAACCCTAATTGTAACCCTAACCCTAATTATAACCCTAACCCTAAGACTAGGTTCATTTTGCGTTTTACCAGCCCGTTCAACACATAGTGTTGGCGGGCTGGTAACGATATAGCATAACGCGATCGCGTTATGCTATACCCGCTAGCGCAGAGGAATCAGCAGATGATTCATCTGCGCTAGCGGTGACGGAGGCTCCGTCACTGAATGACGGCACGTCGCTAACGCATGCCGCTTTACGGCATGCTTCGCGATGCGCCCTCAAATGGGGGTGAATGGCAGCGTTAACGGACTGCGTTAAATCGCGTTATACCGCGGTGTAATGCAGTCCGTCTAACGGACTGCCATAACGCAGTATGAACCCAGCCTAACCCTAACTGTAACCCTAACCCTAATTATAACCCTAACCCTAGCCCTAACCCTAACCCTAACGGAAAAATGAAAATAAATACAATTTCTACATTTTATTATATGTCCCTAACTAAGGGGTGATAAAGGGGGGGGGGTTATGTACTGGTTTTTTTTATCACAGTGATCAAAATCAACTTTTGGAGAATGAATGAAATATTTTTTGAATCTGCCGTCAGGCAGATTCGGCGGGCGCACTGCGCATGCGCCCGCCTTTTTTTTTTTCAGGAAGAAGACGCCGAGGATCGCAGCACAGGGGGAGCTGACGGGACAGGGAGGATCGCAGCACAGGGAGGATCCGAGGACGCAGAGGGGACCCCTACAGGTACAGGGGGGATCGGGGTCCCGGGACACTATTTCTCAGGGGAGAGAAATCATTTTTTTTTTGTTGAGGTCGCCGTTATACTCAGTATAATGGCGATAGCGACACCGGGGTCAGTAAATACCGTCCCGGATCATGTTCTCTGGGGTCCCCGGCAGCCGAGACCCGGAGAAAATTTCCCAAGCCCCCCCAGCACATCGTGGCGGGCGCACTGAGCATGCGCCCGCCATTTTCTAGGCCTCAAAGATTGCGGCTCCCACCGGGGGACACCGAAGGGCCCGGGGGCCACATGGAGGGATCGGGGGCCACAAGGGGGGGATCGGGGACCCTTTTTCTCTCTCCTCTGATGTCAGATCACATCAGAGGAGAGAGAAATTAAATGGCACATTTTTTTTTGTTGTTGCGATCGCCGTTATAGGGTTAATAACGGCGATTGCAACATTGGGGTCAGTTAAAAACCGACCCGATTCATGTTCTCTGGGGTCTCGGCTACCCCCGGTAGCCGAGACCCCTGAGAAAATGCGCCTCTGGGGGGGCACTATTCACTTTTTCCACAGCGCCGTTAATTAACGGCGCTGTGGTTTAAGTACCCTTAATGACCGCCGTTAAAAGGCGTATCGGCGATCGTTAAGGGGTTAAACTTATTTTCCATAAGTCAAATAGTAATCACCTATCTTTAGACATCTAGAGAAAACACAGGGCCCTGTAACAAAATTTAGAAAAGGCTGAACCATTTATTAAAGGGAATCTGTCAGCAGGTATTACTATATAATTTGAAGACAGCATGCTGTAGGGGTTAAAACACAGATTTCAGCAATGCCTTTCTTATCAAGCTCCTTTCTGTTGTTTATTTGCAATGATTCTTTTAGCGCCAGGAGCTTATCATTGCTCAGACACAGCAGCTCCTGCTTGCTAGTCCGACTCTGCACCCTCCTGCCATTAGCACCTCACTGTCTATGGACATTGTATATACAGAGCATGGTGTGTGTGGGGTTAGCTTTCTCAGCTCTGCTGCATTGCTAAAGGTAAAAACTCTAATTTTGTGAGAACAGCTGCACCCAGTAAACTAAGTGATAAATCTTTGGATTCAGGGTCTCTTTGCCTACTTTATGCTGCTCTCAAATTATGTAGCAAAAACATGCTTAAAGATTTAATTTAAGAATTCAGGCAAAGTCAATATCATCTCTATATATTTTATAAGTAGTTGTACCTGCTTTTTCCTACACCACTTTTTTTCTCTTGTTTTTGCTGGCCAACAGAGTAAGCAGGTCCCACCCGATAAGTGAGTCTTATATATATGCAGAGTGGTGAGTTAATTTCAACTATATAAATATATATAATTTCACCAGTTAGTCAATATAGTGTTATCCTATTGTATGCATGCAGAGAATTCTAACTCTTTTGTTTCTCCTCACACATTTACTATGTGGAAGTAACTTCATGAATTTATACAGCTATTGTTGAATATAAATTACATATATTTATTTTAAAGAGGTTATCCGGGAATATGTTAATTTTTTCTCAGGGTGCTAAAAATTGATAGGCAACTACCTGCCAGTTCAGCCCGGCACCAGCTCAGAGCGATCACAGAATGCTCCTGCCAGCGATTCTGCTGCTTCCTGTCAACAGAGCAGTTCTTCCTCTTCTGTGCTACTCTGTCAACAGGGTATGACTGCAAGCATCATGCTGATAGACAGCTGGCTCCCTGTAGTTATACAGTGGGAAGCCGACTATCAATCAACATGAAATTGGCAGTGACGCCCCATCAATAGAGCAGAGTGGAAGAGAAGCTGCTGCTCTATTAACGTGAGGTCACTGGAAGCTGCAATATCACCTGCAGGAGCAGTCCATGATTCAACTTCCCGCTTGTAAATTTTTGGCCTGTTTTTCCTTTGTTTCCTGCTGCTACCCTGAGTAAATGTGTGTTTTTAAAAAATAAGATATATAATTCCAGAGATATGAGCCTTTTCATTTATTCTGATATTCTAACTAGGCTATAAATGTTAAACCCCTCAGTTTCTTTATGAATGTCTGTACTGAACCAGTACTCACACAGAGTTTGCGAGACAGCATCAACTCAGCTGCAGAGGCATGAAAGATGTTTCCAGAAGTTTATTCACAGACTAAAATTCTTGTATTATGTACAACAGCAATAAGTGAAAAAAATATTCTTAGCTAGAGTTGTACAGAAGATAACATGAGACAATGATGGCTGACTCAATACACAACTAAATAAAAGAAAAAGGGACGGGTTACCTGCATCAGGGAAACAGACAGGATAAACTTCAAAAAGCAAAATAGGTAAAATAGTAGCAACACATTATAATCATAATACTGTACTATATCCTACACGAAAATGGAACACTGCACCCCAAAAACACCAAGGTTACTTACCGGTAGCCGGTTTTTCCAGAACCCATGACAGCACACTTGAGAGAGGGATCCACCCAGCCAGGACAGGAACCTACTGAAACAAAAGGGCGGTACCTCTCCCCCGCTTCAGTTGTTTACAGAGCACGAGAGGACCTTCCGGTTAATTACACATATAACCAACACCACATTATAAACACACCCAACTATAGTGCATACTCATAAGGTGAAAAGGGGGGGTATATACAGGTGCTGTTATGGATTCTGGAAAAACCGGCTACCGGTAAGAAACTTTGGTGTTTTCCCTTCACCCATGACATCACACCTGAGAGACTTTTGGAGAACCTGAAACACCTTAGGAAGGGAACACCGCTTGCAGCACCCTTCTACCAAAGGTCAAGTCAGCAGAGAAGGATAGATCCAATCTATAGTGCCTAAAGAAGGTGGATAGTGAGGACCAGGTAGCGGCCTTACAGGTTTGGTCAATCGATGCCTCTGCTTTCTCTGCCCAGGAGGTTGCCACACCTCTAGTGCAGTGAAACTTGATGCCATGAGGGATCAGAGCACCACTAGCAGAGTAACCTACACTAATGGCCTCCCTAATCCACCTGGCAACAGTACCCTTCAACACCCCATAACCCTTTCTACTACTCTGGAAGACTATGAATAAGGACTGGGACTTCCTCCACTGGCTAGTCACTGACATATACTCTAACAGTGCCCTTCTAGCATCCAGATCATGAAACCTCCTCTCTCCAGGATTATTATGGTTATCACAGAAGGAGGGTAGGACAATCTCCTGACTTCGATGAAACTTTGATGCTACTTTGGGAAGATAAGCTGGATCCGGCATTAACACAACCCTATCCACATATATCAGCATATAAGGAGAATTTATAGATAGAGCCTGCAAGTCACTCACCCTATGGGCTGATGTTAACGCCACCAATATGATTGTTTTTTGGTCAAGATATTTCACCGATAACTCATGTATGGGTTGAAACGGCTCCTTGGTCAGAGCCTCTAACATCAAGGTCAGAGCCTCTAACATCAAGTTCAGACCCCATGTGGGAACCTTTGGAATTGGAACTAGTCTGTATCTGTCACAAGATTTTATAAACCTTGCCAAGCACGTATTAGCAGCAAGGTTACAGTTGTACAATGCACCCAAGGCAGACACCTCGACCTTGAGTGAGGGTGATATCAGCCAACCCCAGTTCAAACCCCGACTGCAGAAACTCTAAGATGGGACCGTTTGGAGGTTTTTGGCCTAACGGCTTTCCTAAAAAATGTAGGATCTTCTGCCGTAGATGTTTGTAGTTATGGGTTTCCTACTCTTCAGCAAGGTGGAAACTAGCCCTGGTGAAAACCCTGTTACTCAGTAGTGCCCCTTCAAATTCCAAGCAGCTAGATGGAAGCCCTTTACCTGGGAGTGGAATATTGGCCCCTGACTGAGAAGGTCTGGAATCTCTGGCAGGATCCATGGATCTGATAGAGACATTGTCCTTAACAGGGAAAACCAAGGTCTTTTTGGCCAAAAGGGGGCAACCATAATCACTCTCGCTTGATCCTTTTTGACTTTTCTCACTACAGTTGGAATCATGACTACTGGAGGAAACGCGTAGGCAATCTCAAAGTTCCAGGGAATCTGTGGGGAATCTACTGAAAACAGGTTTTCCCTTTGGTTTAGAGAACAGAACCTTTTGACCTTCCTGTTTATTTTCGGCTATCCCCATAGATGGCCTATCTGCTGGAACACTCTGGGGTTTAAGGCCTATTTCCCCTGCTTTAGTCTGTTGCAACTTAGGAAATCTGCCTCGATGTTCTCTGCCCCCTTATGTGTAGTGCTGTAAGGGACAAGAGATGTCGTTCTGCCATCTCAAAAATGATGTTGGCTGCCACCATTAGGGAGTAGGACATTGTTTCCCCTTGGTGATTGATGTATGCCACCATGGCTCCGTTGTCTGACATAATGTGGACGTAGCAACCCAGGAGGAGAGGGAGAAAGTTTTCTAGAGCACTTTCTACAACCCACAGTTATTTTAGATTTGATGAAGACTTCAGCTCCTGAGGCGTCCAAGACCCCTGAATCGCTTGACCTCTCAGGTGTGCCTCCCACCCTGAGATGCTCGCGTCTGTCATGATTACGTCGCTTACCAGCCTTTCCCATGGAACTCCTGATGTCAAGTTTGCCCTGCCTGTCCACCATCTGATGGAGTCTCTGACCTCTGAAGATCTACCCTCCCTTCTAAACGCCCCTGTGCGGACAGTATCTCCCACTGCAGCTGCCTGGTATGGAATTGGGCCCATTTGACTGCTGGGATTCAGAACGTTAAGGTTCCCAACAGGGACATTGCTTTCCTCAGGGTCATCCGTGGGAGTTCTATGGCTGCCGAGGTTAGGTTTACCACCTCCTCTACCTTCTCTTTGGTTAGAAACAAGTCTGCAATTCGGAGTCCAGGACAAGGCCCAAGAAGGTCTGTACCCTTAAGGGTTGTAGCCTTAATTTTTGAGTATTCACCACACAGCTTAGTTCTTGTAATGTCACTGACACCTCTTTCAACTACGCAGCACAGTGCTTCTCTGATCCTCCTACTATCAGTAAGTCGTCCAGATAAGGGACAATAACCGTGTTCTGGATACGAAAGGTCGTCATCTCTTCTATCACTTTGGTGAACACTCTTGGGGCTATTGACAGCCCAAAGGAAAGAGCTCGGAACTGAAAATGTCTTACTTCGCCTTCGATGTATAGGGCTGCCCTCAGGTATTTCTGATAGTCCAGATGGATCGTGATGTGATAGTATGCATTTTTTAAGTCGACTACCACCATAAAACAGTTGTGATGGAGAAGTTTTATGGCTGTACTTAAGACTCTATTTTAAAGGTCTGATTTTCCACCCAGCAATTAAGACCTCTGAGATTTATGAGGTCCTGAATGAGCCATCCAGATTCTTTATCAAAAAGAGAGGGGAATTAACCCCTTCATGACCCAGCCTATTTTGACCTTAAAGACCTTGCCATTTTTTGCAATTCTGACCAGTGTCCCTTTATGAGGTAATAACTCAGGAACGCTTCAACGGATCCTAGCAATTCTGAGATTGTTTTTTCGTGACATATTGGGCTTCATGATAGTGGTAAATTTAGGTCGATAATTTTTGCGTTTATTTGTGAAAAAAATGGAAATTTGGCGAAAATTTTAAACATTTTGTACTTTTCAAATTTTTAATTTTTATTCTGTTAAACCAGAGAGTTATGTGGCACAAAATAGTTAATAAATAACATTTACCACATGTCTACTTTACATCAGCACAATTTTGGGAACAACATTTTTTTTTGTTAGGAAGTTATAAGGGTTAAAAGTTGACCAGCGATTTCTCATTTTTACAGCAAAATTTATAAAACCATTTTTTTTAGGGACCACCCCACATTTGAAGTCACTTTGAGGGGTCTATATGGCAGAAAATACCCAAGAGTGACACCATTATAAAAACTGCACCCCTCAAGCTACTCAAAACTACATTCAAGAAGATTATTAACCCTTCAGGTGCTTCACAGGAACTAAAGCAACGTGGAAGGAAAAAATGGACATTTTAATTTTTCCAACAAAAATTTTCTTTTAGCAACAATTTATTCATTTTTACATAGGCAACAGGATAAAATGGATCCTAAAATTTGTTGGGCAATTTCTCCTGAGTACACAGATACTTCATATGTGGTCATAAACCACTGTATGGGCGCACGGCAGGGCTCAGAAGGGAAGGAACGCCATTTGACTTTTTAAATGGAAAATATGCTGGAATATTTAGCGGTTGCCATGTTGCATTTGGAGAGTTCCTGTGTGCCTAAACATTGGAGCTCCCCCACAAGTGACCCCATTTTGGAAACTAGACCCCCTAAGGAACTTATCTAGATGCATAGTGATCACTTTGAACCCCAGGTGCTTCACAAATTGATCTGTAAAAAAAAGAAAGTACTTTTTTTTTCACAAAAATTTCTTTTAGCCTCAGTTTTTTCATTTTCACATGGGCAACAGTATAAATTGGATCCTAAAATTTGTTGGGCAATTTCTCCTGAGTACACAGATACCTCATATGTGGTCATAAACCACTATTTGGGCGCACGGCAGGGCTCAGAAGGGAAGGAGTGCCATTTGACTTTTTGAATGGAAAATATGCTGGAATATTTAGCGGTTGCCATGTCGCATTTGGAGAGTCCCTGTGTGCCTAAACATTGGAGCTCCCCCACAAGTGACCCCATTTTGGAAACTAGACCCCCTAAGGAACTTATCTAGATGCATAGTGAGCACTTTGAACCCCCAGGTGCTTCACAAATTGATCCGTAAAAAAAAGAAAGTACTTTTTTTTCACAAAAATTTTCTTTTATCCTCAGTTTTTTTCATTTTCACATGGGCAACAGTATAAAATTGTATCCTAAAATTTGTTGGGCAATTTCTCCTGAGTACACAGATACCTCATATGTGGTCATAAACCACTGTTTGGGCGCACGGCAGGGCTCAGAAGGGAAGGAGCGCCATTTGACTTTTTAATAGAAAATATGCTGGAATATTTAGCGGTTGCCATGTCGCATTTGGAAAGTTCCTGTGTGCCTAAACATTAAAGCTCCCCCACAAGTGACCCCATTTTGGAAACTAGACCCCCTAAGGAACTATCTAGATGCATAGTGATCACTTTGAACCCCCAGGTGCTTCACAAATTGATCCGTAAAAAAAGAAAGTACTTTTTTTTTTCACAAAAAATTTCTTTTAGCCTAAGTTTTTTCATTTTCACATGGGCAACAGTAAAAATTGGATCCTAAAATTTGTTGGGCAATTTCTCCTGAGTACACAGTTACCTCATATGTGGTCATAAACCACTGTTTGGGCGCACGGCAGGGCTCAGAAGGGAAGGAGCGCCATTTGACTTTTTGAATGGAAAATTAGCTCCAATCGTTAGCGGACACCATGTCGTGTTTGGAGAGCCCCTGTGTGCCTAAAGTTTAGAGCTCCCCCACAATTACCCCATTTTGGAAACTAGACCCCCTAAGGAACTTATCTAGATGCAAAGTGAGCACTTTGAACCCCCAGGTGCTTCAGAAGTTTATAACACAGAGCCGTGAAAATAAGAAATCTTTTTTTTTTTCTCAAAAAATGATTTTTTAGCCCACTATTTTTTATTTTCACAATGGTTACAGGAGAAATTAGACCCCAAAAGTTGTTGTCCAGTTTGTCCTGAGTACGCTAGTACCCCATATTGGGGGGGGAACCATTGTTGGGCACACGTCAGGGCTCGGAAGGGATGTAGTGACGCTTTTAAATGCCGACTTGATGGAATGGTCTGCGGGCATCTTGTTACGTTTGCAGAGCCCCTGATGTGCCTCAACAGTAGAAACCCCCACAAGTGACCCCATTTTGTAAACTAGACCCCTAAAGGAACTTATCTAGATGTGTGGTGAGCACCTTGAACCCCAAGTGCTTCACAGAAGTTTATAATGCAGAGCCGTGAAAATAAAAAATAATTTTTATCCTCAAAAACTGATTTTTTTAACCCGCAATTTTTTATTTTCACAAGGGTAACAGGAGAAATTGGACCACAAAAGTTGTTGTACAGTTTGTCCTGAGTACACTGGTACCCCATATGTGGGGGGAAACCACTGTTCGGGCACACGTTGGGGCTCGGAAGGGAAGTAGTAACGTTTTGAAATGCTGACTTTGATGGAATGATCTGCGGGCGTCATGTTAGGGTTGCAGAGCCCCTGATGTGCCTAAACAGTAGAAACTCCCCACAAGTGACCCCATTTTGGAAACTAGACCCCGCAAATAACTTATCTAGATGTGTAGTGAGCACTTTGAACCTCCAAGGGCTACACAGAAGTTTATAACGCCCGGGCATGAAAATAAAAAAATCATATTTTTTCCACAAACATGATCTTTAGTCCCCAATTTTTTTATTTTCCCAATGTTAACAGGAGAAATTAGACCCCCAAAGTTGTTGTGCAATTTTTCCAGAGTACGCTGATACCCCATATGTGGGGGTAAACCACTGTTTGGGCATACGTCGGGGCTTGGAATAAAGGGAGCACTGTTTGACTTTTTGAACGCAAAATTTGCAGGAATCAATGGTGGCGCCATGTCGCGTATGAAGACCCCCTGAGGTGCCTAAATAGTGGAAACCCCTCAATTCTAACTCCAACCCTAACCCCAACCCTAACCCCTACACACCCCTAACCCTAATACAAACCCTAACCATAACCCTAACCCCAACACACCCCTAACCGTAATCCCAACTCTAACCATAAACCTAACCACAAGCCTAACCGTAATCCCAACCCTAACCCCAAAACACCCCTAACACTTATCCTAACTCTAACCCTAACCACAAACCTAACCCTAATCCCAACCCTAACCCTAATTCCAACCCTAACCCAAATTCCAACCCTAACCCAAATTCTAACCGTAACCCAAATTCTAACCCTAAGGCTGGGTTCATACTGCGTTTTACCAGCCCGTTCAACACGTAGCGTTGACGGGCTGGTAACGGTATAGCATAACGCGATCGCGTTATGCTATACCGCTAGCGCAGATGAATCATCAGATGATTCATCTGCGCTAGCAGTGACGGAGCTCAGACGCTGGAGCCCGTGTCAGAGGCTCCGTCACTGAATGACAGCACGTCGCGAACGCATGCCGCTTTACGGCATGCGTTGCGATGCGCACACAAATGGGGTGAATGAGTTAACGGACTGCGTTACACCGCGTTATACCGCGGTGAAACGCAGTCCATCTAACGGACTGCCATAATGCAATATGAACCCTGCCTAACCCTGAGGCCCCGTGCACATGTTGCGGATTCACTTGCTGATTTTTCTAAAATCCGCAGGTAAAATGACCTGCCTTTTACCTGCGAATTTAGCGCGGATTTGCTGCGGTTTTTCCCTGCGGTTTTACAACTATATTGGAATAGGTGTAAAACCGCTGCGGAATCCGCACAAAGAATTGACATGCTGCGGTTTTGAAACCGCAGCAAATCCGCATGTGCACAGCGTTTTTTTTTTACCATTTATTTGCATTGTACTGTACATGGTTTCTGGATCTGCTGTGGATCCGCAGCGCCAAATCCGCTGCGGATCCGCAGCGAAATCAGCTGCGGATCAGCAGCGAAATCAGCTGCGGATCAGCAGCGAAATCCGCTGCAGATCAGCAGCGAAATCAGCTGCGGATCAGCAGCGAAATCCGCTGCGGATCAGCAGCGAAATCCGCTGCGGATCAGCAGCGAAATCAGCTGCGGATCAGCAGCGAAATCAGCAGCAATATCAGATGCGGATCAGCAGCGAAATCCGCTGCGGATCAGCAGCGAAATCAGCTGCGGATCAGCAGCGAAATCCGCTGCGGATCAGCAGCGAAATCTGTTGCGGATCAGCAGCGAAATCCGCTGCGGATCAGCAGCGAAATCCGCTGCGGATCAGCAGCGAAATCAGCTGCGGATCAGCAGCGAAATCAGCAGCGATATCAGATGCGGATCAGCAGCGAAATCCGCTGCGGATCAGCAGCGAAATCCGCTGCGGATCAGCAGCGAAATCAGCTGCGGATCAGCAGCGAAATCCGCTGCGGATCAGCAGCGAAATCAGCAGCGAAATCAACTGCGGATCAGCAGCGAAATCCGCTGCTGATCAGCAGCGAAATCAGCTGCGGATCAGCAGAGAAATCCGCTGCGGATCAGCAGCGAAATCCGCTGCGGATACGCAGTGAAATCAGCTGCGGATCAGCAGCGAAATTAGCTGCGGATCAGCAGCGAAATCCGCTGCGGATCAGCAGCGAAATCCGCTGCGGATCAGCAGCGAAATCAGCTGCGGATCAGCAGCGAAATCCGCTGCGGATCAGCAGCGAAATCCGCTGCGGATCAGCAGCGAAATCAGCTGCGGATCAGCAGCGAAATCCGCTGCGGATCAGCAGCGAAATCAGCTGCGGATCAGCAGCGAAATCCGCAACGTGTGGACAGGGCCTAAAAGGAAAAAAAAAATTCTTTATTTTTTTTTTGTCCCTACCTATGACAGCGGGGGGGGTTCATTTACTTTTATTTTGATCACTGTGAGAGTTTATCACAGTGATCAAAATAAATTGTACTTTGAAAGGCGCACTGCGCATGCGCCCGCCATTTTCCAAGATGGCAGCGCCCATGAAGAGTCCCGGGCGGACGCCGGGACGGATCAAGAGGTCGCAGAAGACCGGAGGAGGTAAGTATATTCGGGGGGGGGTGATCGGAGGGCGGGGGGGAGCGGAGCACACCGGAGGGGAGACGATAGGACCTGCCAGCAGATGATAGTAACGGCGGTGACAGTTCGCCGCCATGAATCGGCGGCGGCGGCCGATCACCACCGTTACTCGGTGTAGGGAGGGTGGGAACACAGTGTCCAGCCATGGCCGATGCTATTGCAGCATCGGCCATGGCTGGATTGTAATATTTCACCACTTTTCAGTGGTGAAATATTACTAATCGCTCTGATTGGCTGTTTTACTTTTAACAGCCAATCAGAGCGATCGTAACCACGTGGGGGTTAAGCCACCCCCACTGTGGTGATGCGCAAGGGGTCCTGTGCCTGCGGGTCGAGTGACCTTTCAGTGATTTCGGTCACCCGACCCGCCGGAACATGATTTATAGCATGACGCCTGCGTTGGCGTCATGGGTCGGGATGGCACAGGTTTTCAAGACGCCAACGTAGGCGTCATGGGTCGGGAAGGGGTTAAATCCCCTTCCATTCTGTTTGCCTGGAACCTCGCGCAAGACTTGTTTATCCATCAGGCCCAGAATCTCTGTCTCTAGGGCAAGCTGTTCTCCTGTCGATTTTCTGACTGGATATTACAAATGTCTGACACGGCAGATGGTAGAACTCTTTCCTCAGGCCTTCCCTCACTATATTCAGGACCCAGGTGCTGGAGATGTTCTTCCAGGCCCGTACAAAGAGTGAAAGCCTCCCCCCTACTGCTGTTCTGGAGTCATTGTGAGGACTTCTTGGAGGTGGAGGATGGACCGCCGAACATGAATCCAGACTCCCTTTTTCCACTGTCCTCCCATTTTCTTCACTCTCCTGGATGACATCCTCTATTGAATTTTCTCCTCCGAAAAGAAGACCGTCTTTGTTCCCGTGAGAACCTGGGAAAGCCCTTCTTCCTGTCACCGCTTTCTCCAGGATATCATCCAGTTTTTTCCCAAACAAAAACTGGCCATCATACGGTAAGGAACATAGCTTGTTCTTTGACTGCAGATCCCCTGGACAGCCTTTGAGCCATAAGGCCAGCCTTGCCACATTCGATAGACCAGAAGACCTGGCCACCAGTCTCAGAGTCAACAGATGTATCCGCCAGGAATGCTGCTGCTACGTGTAATAGAGACATTTCTGACAGGATTCTATCTCTCGACACCTTGGACTTAAGCTGCTCCTCCAGCTGCTGTAGCCAAACCATTAGGGAACGTGCGGCTCAAGTTCCAGCGTTTGCTTGTTTCAGTCCTCCTGCTGCTGCTTCCTATGTGTGTGTCTCAGATAAGTGTCTGCCTTCTTATCTAATGGGTCTCTGAGTACCCTTCTTCTAGGGAAGCGCTGACCTCTTAGATGACCTGGATACAGCTCAATCGATTCAAGGGACCTTGTCCCACATTTCTGCATCCTTCTCTTCAAAGGGATACATTCTTTTAGAGGATGAGGGCACTCCACTCCCTATTAATGAGGGCCTGGACTTTAGTGTTTACCAGAAAGGTTCATTTTTTCTTCTCCTGTAATCCACAAACATTAATTATATTATTCAAGAGACTTGGCCGCTTTCTCCTCCTTCAGACCCATAGTTGTCCTAATGGCCTTAAGTAGTTATATGTTGGCGCTATAGAAATAAAATTATTATTATCTGCCGTGTCCGCTATAGGAAAACTAGGTCTACCTCCCGTGTCACTATCTGAGGAGTAGGAGGATGAGGATTCAACATAGTCCTGGCCTGTGGCGAGTCTGAAGAGGAGTCAGAATTAGAGGGAACCTCTCTACTCTTTTTCTTCCCTTTTTTTCGGCAGGGCTTTAAGGGAGCACTCCACTTTGGACCTAATATCGGATCGAAGGCTTGCTGCAAAAATCAGGGGTTTCCTCACTAATGGTCTTGTGGATGCAGTTGGAGCAGAGGTCCTTCTGCCAATCCACTGCTAGGGGACCTTTGCACTCCCTGTTCCTCTTCTTTCCCAAAACTTTTCTAGGCTTCTAATGATTTAAACAAATAGAGCCCATTAACAACATGATTGACACTTAAGGAGATCACTCACCACCCGTTGTCAATCAAGGGTACTGGATTCGGAGGCTGCGGCGGGACACATAACGTATCCTCTCTGGACACAGAGGAGTGTGGTGCGCGGTAGGCTGCACTGGCTGCTGCTGCAAATCGCTTTAGTCCATTTTCATCCTTTGCGATGATCTGGTCTTGGCAGCTACCTGCTCTGCTGCTTTCCCTTAAGAAGTGGCAGCCAGTGTCATCTTGTGGGGCCTCAATTCCGGTTCTGATGGTTGCCCTCCCCCTCCCCCACAAAGGCCGGCTGGACACTCTTTTGAATCCAAATATAGGCCGGCATCGCGCAGTGTGCCGCCATCTTGCCTCCGGCGCACCTCCCTGACGTCACACGGGCGCGCCTAACAGCATGCTTTGCGGCGCCGTCATCTTGCCTCCGGCGCACCATCCTGACGTCAAATGAGCGTACCTACCAGCATGATTTGCAGCGCCGCCATCTTGCCCGTGACATCAGCGGCACCCGGAAGAAGCCCCGGCCACTCTACTATGCTGAGACCAGCTAGGAGCTGTTCCAGGGAGCGCAGCAAGGGGCGGGCGGCGCGGTGGACTGAGCCAGAACAGAGCTGACTGTGCCGCCCGCGCCCCCTCGTAAACTGAGCCCCCGGGGGACCCGTGGACGGCGCTTTCAGCACCCGAAGGCCGGCGCCACAGGTATGAGACCTTCTCTTCTGACGCCGGGACGGGCCTGGGACTTTCCTTTCACCCATTACAGGTTACTGTCCGGTTTCAGTACGGGAATCCCATCAAGGACAGGAACCCAACTGAAGCGGGGTGAGAGGTACCTCCCTTTTATTTCAGTAGGTTCCTGTCCTGGCTGGGCAGATCCCTCTCTCAGGTGTGCTGTCATGGGTGAAAGGAAAAGGAGGGTAACACTAGAATGACAACCATGATAATGATAAAAAGTACATTTTATTTAACAATATTAAAAAACAGTGTACAAGTTATGATTAGTAGCTGTAGTGTACAAGTTATGATTAGTAGATGGTAAAGGCACAAAGAGAAAGTCACGTTAGGTACTAATGGATGTAACTAGCACATTTAGAAGGACAAATAGCAAACATATAAAGTTATACAGACAAACCAGCCTAATGTCTATAGCAATGAATCCTGATCTAGACAAAGTAAATGCCATCAATGGATAAAAATGTGATCCATTCACTAAGTGGCATGCTAATACAGACACAGTGTTCTCACTATCCTGTCTAGATATAAGGTCAGAGACATAAGCTGTGTAAGTATATACATAGGCTGTGTAAATAAATTAAAAACACCAAGGTTACTTACCGGTAGCCGTTTTTTCTGGAACCATGATAGCACACCTGAGAGAGGGGATCCGCCCAGTCAGGACAGGAAACCTACTGAAAATAAAGGGGTGGTACCTCTCCCTCGCTTCAGTTGGTTTAGAGAGCATGAGAGGCCCCCCTGGTTAGTTCACAAGGCAAAACTATTACAACATTATATCAACAAAAACACCCAAACTATAGTGCACACCAAAGGAGTGAGAAGGGGGGGAATATATGGGTGATGCCTGGGGTTCCGGAAAAACCGGCTACTGGTAAGTAACCTTGGTGTATTCCCTTCCCCCATGACAGTTCACCTGAGAGACTTTTGGAGAATGAAACACCTTAGGGAGGGACCACTGCTTGCAGCACCCTTCTACCAAAAGGTTAGGTTAGCAAAGGAGGATAGATCTAGCCGGTAGTGTTTGAAAAAGGTCGATGGTGAGGACCAGGTAGTGGCCTTACAAATCTGATCAATCGATATCTCTGCCTTTTCTGCCCAGGAGGTAGCCATGGCTCTGGTGGAGTGAGCTTTGATGCCTTCAGGAACTGGAGCGCCACTCGCAGAGTAGGATAAACTAATGGCCTCCCTGATCCACCTGGCAATGGTACTTTTAGCTACCTTGTACCCTTTTCTGCTACCCTGGAAGGCTACAAATAGGGACTGATCTTTCCTCAACTGACTAGTCATGGACATGTACTGCAACATGGACCTCCTCACATCTAAAGTATGGAACTTTTCCTCCCTGGATTTCTAAGATTACTACAGAACGATGGTAAGGTGATCTCCTGGCTCCTATGGAACTTAAGAATTACCTTGGGGAGATAGGCCGGATCTGGTCTTAGAGCTTCTCTGTCCTCAAAGACCTGAGTGTACGGAAGGCATATAGACAGGGCCTATAAGTCGCTCACCCTATGGGCTGATGTTAAGGCCACTAGCAACACCGTTTTAAGCGTGAGGAGTTTTGGTGACAACTCTTGTAAGGGTTTGAATGGGTCCTGGTTAGAGCCTCTAAGACAAGATTCAGGTCCCATGGAGGAATTTTTGGGACTATGACCGGTCTAGATCTACTACAGGATCTTATAAAACGGGACACCCGTATATTGGATGCAAGGCTGCAATTATACAAGGACCCAAGGCCGAAACCTGTAGAAACTCTAGAAAAGGCCACACTGGAGCCTCATCCCCTAAAGGCTGACCCACGAACTCCAGAAACTTTTTCCATGTTCTACCATAGATTCTCGATGTAATCGGTTTCCTACTCTTCAACAAAGTGGAGACTAGCCCTGGTGAGAATCCCTGGCGACTCAGTAACGCCCTCTCAAATTCCAGGCTGCCAGATGGAAGCCCTTAACCTGAGAGTGGCATACTGGTCCCTGGGTAAGTAGGTCCGGAATCTCTGGAAAAATCCATGGATCGGTCACTGGGATCAGTCTCAGAAGGGAGAACCACGGCCTCTTTGGCCAAATTGGAGCGATGAGAATTACTCTCGCTTGATCCTCTCTGATGTTCCTCACTACCGTCGGAATCATTGCTATTTGGGGAAATACGTATGCCAGGGTGAAGCTCCAAGGTATCTGCAGGGCATCTACTGCAAATGGATTTTCTCTTGGAGCTAGCAAGCAGAATTTCCTGACCTTCCTGTTGTGTAAGGTGGCAAACAGGTCTATCTCCGGCCTGCCCCAAGCCTGCACTATCTGCTGGAATACTCGAGGGTTTAGGGACCATTCCCCCTGTTTTAATTCCCTGCGATTCAGGAAGTCTGCTTTCACATTTTCGATGCCTTTTATATGAAGTGCCGTGAGAGATAGCAGGTGTTGTTCTGCTAACTGGAACAGGATACTGGATACCTCCATAAGAGCACGGGATCTCGTTCCCCCTGGTGGTTGATATAAGCCACTACTGCTCGATTGTCCGATATGACTCAGATATGGCAACCCCGAAATAAGGGGTGAAAATGTCTCAAAGCCTTTTCCACAGCCCACAGCTCCTTTACATTCGAACCCTGATCTCTTTCTAGAGACCAGGCCCCCAGCACCGAGTGGGATCTTAGATGTGCTCCCCATCCTGTATCGTAGGCATCGGTAGTGATCATCTCCTCCACCGGTCTTAACCACTGGACTCCCGATGTCAAATGTTCCCTTACAGTCCACCAGGTCAAGGAATCTTACGGCTAAGGAAAGATGTAGTTTTCCTTCTAAATGTCCTCTCAACGATCTTTGCGCCAACAGGACCTACCATGTAACGGTCTCAGATGAAATTGTGCCCAACCTACTGCTGGTATGCAGAATGTTAGGGAGCCTAGCAGGGACATCGTTTCCTCAGTGTCATTACGGACTGCTGTATTGCTGACAGTACTAAAGCCATTATTTTGACAATTTTGCTCTCTGGCAGGAGGCAGAGCTGGAGTTCGGAGTCCAGCACCAACCCGAGGAAGGATTGTACCTTTTCTGGTACCAACTTTGACTTGAGGGTATTTACCACCCATCCTAGCTCCTTTAGGGTTAAAGTCACTTCCTTCACCTGATCTATGCATTGAGCTTCCGACCTCCCCACTATAAGGAAGTCGTCCAGGTATAGGATGATAACTATGTCTAAAGACCAAAGGTATGACATCACTTCAGCCATCACTTTGGTAAACACTCTTGGAGCTGTAGACAGACCGAATGGAAGGACAGGATGTTGGTAGCGCCTGACCTGTCCCTGTACATACAGAGCTACCCTCAGATAATTTTGATAATCCCGATGGATTGGAATATGGTAATAGGCATCTTTTAAGTCTATGACTGCCATGAAGCAGTGCTGGAACAACATCTTTGTGGCCGTGTTTTTTTACTCCATCTGAAGGAGTAATTCTCTACCCACTGGTTGAGCTTACACAGATTGACAATGGTTCTCCACGAACCATCCGGCTTTTGTATCAAACAGAGGGAGGGGGGAATAAAATCTCCTTCCTTCTTCTTGCCTCGGGACTTCTTGAAGCACTTGTTTCTGTACCAGACCCAAGACCTCCGTCTCCAGGGCTAGTTGTTCCTCCTGAGACTTCCTGCGAGGTATTAACACAAAGGTCTGTCAGGGTGGATGGATAAAATCTATCCCTAAGCAGTCTCTGATGACATTCAGTACCCAACCACTGGGGGAGATGTTCATCCAGGCAGGAAGGAAGAGACAGAGCCTTCCATGTACCCAGACCCTCTTTTGTCCTTAAAGTCCCAGCTCTTCCTTTCCCCTTGGGGACGACCTCTATTAAATTTTCTTCTCCGAAAATAATTTTTTTGGTCTCGCCTGGGAAACAGGGAAATCCCTTCTTTCTATCGCCTGCTTTTTCCAAAAAATCCCTCCAGTTTCTGCCCAAAGAGGAACTGATCGTGGCATGGGATGGAACAGAGTCTATTCTTTGAAGGCAAAAAACCAGGACACCCTTTTAGCCACAGGGCACGTATCACTGCATTCAACAGGCCTGCCGCCCTGGCCGCCAACCTTACTGAGTCAGCTGAGGAGTCCACTAAGAAGGCTGCTGCAACTTGCACCAGAGTCATATTAGCCAAGATCTCATCCCTTGGAACTTTATTCCTCAGCTGTTCCCCAATTTTTGCAGCCAGATCATAAGAGAGCGGGCGGTACATGTCCCAGCTATCGCTGGTTTCAAATCTCCTGCCGCCACCTCCCAGGTATCAGGTATGCCTCAAGAACTGATCCGCCTTTTTGCCTAATGGGTCTCTTAGCATGCCGGAGTCCTCTAAAGGCAGTGACAACTTTTTGAGAATCTAGCCACAGCCCCATCAATTTTAGGGATCTTTTCCCAGCTTTCAAAGTCTTTCTCCTCAAAAGGGTACCTTCTTTTGGATGAAGAAGGTAGGCTACCCGATCTTTCTGGCTTATTCCACTCCTTTTCTATAAGCGCTTCCACCTTTGTATTAACAGGGAAGGTGCGCTTCCTTTTTTCCTCCAGCCCCCCGAACATAACGTCCTCTACGGAACTAGGTGCTTTCTCCTCTTTTAGGCCCATTGTAGACCTGACCGCTTTAACCAGTCTCTCCATATCCTCAGTTGGAAAGCACGGTTGGCCTCCTATATCACTGTCCGAGGAGGAGTCCGAGGATTGGGGAGAGGAGGAGGAGGGTGTTGGGGATCTAAGACTAGTGGCGAAGTCGGGGGTCTCTTTCCGTATTGTTTTGTGTATGCAGTCAGCGCAGAGATCTTTCTGTCACTGAACTGCCAGCGGGGTTTTGCAAAGGGCATACTCCTTGTTTTGGCACTAGCCTTCCTTGGCACCTGGTGATTAAGCAGAAAAAATAACCACCATTATCACAAGGGTGACATTCACATAGATCAATCACCATCGCTGTCAATCAAGGGTACTGGATTTGGAGGCTGATCAGGGGTACGAACCACATCCCTCCTGGAAGCTGAGGAGTTTGTGACCTTTGGTCGGGACGACTGCCACTCCTGCCACTCGAGCGGCTGCTTCTCCCAGTGCCCGATCCTCTCTGGTGACCAGACTTAGAACTTGGTAAGAGCTCCTGCTCCTGCAGCTGCTGCTGCTCCACATACTCCTCCATGATGAGCTTTGGACGTGAGCGCCTCTTTTGTGGTCATCCCTTCTTTTAAAAGAGATACACTGTGCTCTCCGCCTCCTCCGGTGCCCCTCCGCCACCCACTGGGATGTGCAAAAAAAATCCCTGCGCCACGGCCGTCGTTTTCAACATGGGCGCCGCCATCTTGGATCCGGCGTGTCATACCGACGTCACGTGGACACGCCCACCCCAGCGTGCTTTGCGCGCGATGCCAGAAGCGCCAACCAGAAGTAGAGCTCCCTGGAGCAATGGACAGCCGGCGGAGGAGAGCTGCGCGGTAGCCGCAGAATTGTTACTGGACCCCTGACCGCGCTGCCCCACACCCGCACGTACAACAAGGCCCCACAGGACCAGCGGATGGCACTTCCACTACCTAAAGGCCGGCATACGGGCACCCTGCCTGATTTCCAGTGCCAAGACAGGTGTGGGTGAGAAGAAAAAATAAAAATAAAAATCTTGAACCGCCGTCTTTCAGCACAAGGGTCCCTGTCAGGACAGGAATCCCAACTGAAGGAAGGGAGAGGTACCGCCCTTTTGTTTTCAGTAGGTTTTCTGTCCTGACTGGGCGTATCCCCTCTCTCAGGTGTGCTGTCATGGGGGAAGGGAAAAGCTTGGATACATAGTCCTGCAGCGTGCTTAAGTGCAAAGTGCTTACCCATATTGGAATAGGAACCAGGTGAACATCTGTCCGTTGCCCTGACGCACGTCTCGCGTTTTCGGCTTCCTCGAGTAGTTGTGTACATGCGAAACCATGCGTAAGGGCAGCGAACGAACTTACACCTGGTTCCTATTCCCACATGGGTAAGCACTTTCGCACGATGCAAGACTTGGATAGAGAAGAAAGAACTGCCCTGGTAGAATTACAGTAACTCCCTAATATTGTCATAAAACCAGCGGATAAAAGGGGAAACCTAGTAATCTGGCCTAATAATCTAAAAGAGAAACAAGCAATCAATCCTAGAAGTTACATCATGCTATAAAAGGTTAACCCACATCCCTCTAACTACATTTCAAAACCAACCCATCCTGATCCTTGAAAAGGCCTATGATGAAAGTATAATCCCCAAAAAAGTGGTAGATAGCATAAAAAACTAACATCCGAGACTCCCCACTTTTTACCTGCTACCCAAGCTCCACTAAAATCCCCTTGATCCATCAGGAAGACCAATTTTCTTGGGGACTGGGCAATTATGTGAAATCATCTATACCATCATTGATTTCTATTTGAAACCACTAATCCATGCCCTTCCATCATACATCCAGGACACTTCCGCAGCCCTCCAACGGATATACAGTCATGGCCAAAAGTTTTGAGAATGACACAAATATTATATTTTCACATGATCTGCTGCCCTCTGGTTTTTATATGTGTTTGACAGATGTTTTTATCACAGACAGAAATATAATAATTGCAAACATATGAGTAACAAAAGCATATAATGACAGTTAGAATAAGTTAATGCAGCAAGTCAATATTTGCAGTGTTGACCCTTCTTCTTCAGGACCTCTGCAATTCTCCCTGGCATGCTCTCAATCAACTTCTGGACCAAATCCTGACTGATAGCAGTCCATTCTTGCACAATCAATGCTTTCATTTTGTCAGAATTTTTAGGTTTTTGTTTGTCTACCCGTCTCTTGATGATTGACCACAAGTTCTCAATGGGATTAAGATCTGGGGAGTTTCCAGGCCATGGACCCAAAATCTCTATGTTTTGTTCCCTGAGCCATTTAGTTATCACCTTTGCTTTATGGCAAGGTGCTCCATCATGCTGGAAAAGGCATTGTTGATCGCCAAACTGCTCTTGGAGGGTTGGGAGAAGTTCCTCTTGGAGGACATTCTGGTACCATTCTTTATTCATGGCTGTGTTTTTAGGCAAGACTGTGAGAGAGCCGATTCCCTTGGCTGAGAAGCAACCCCACACATGAATGGTTTCAGGATGCTTAACAGTTGGCATGAGACAAGACTGGTGGTAGCGCTCACCTTGTCTTCTCCGAATGAGGCGTTTTCCTGATGTCCCAAACAATCGAAAAGGGGATTCATCAGAGAAAATAACTTTACCCCAGTCCTCAGCAGTCCACTGCCTGTACCTTTTGCAGAATATCAGTCTGTCCATGATGTTTTTTTCTGGAGAGAAGTGGCTTCTTTGCTGCCCTCCTTGAGACCAGGCCTTGCTCCAAGAGTCTCCGCCTCACAGTGCGTGCAGATGCACTCACACCTGCCTGCTGCCATTCCTGAGCAAGCTCTGCACTGCTGGTAGCCCGATCCGCAGCTGAAACACTTTTAAGAGACGGTCCTGGCGCTTGCTGGTCTTTCTTGGGCGCCCTGAAGCCTTTTTGGCAACAATGGAACCTCTCTCCTTGAAGTTCTTGATGATGCGATAGATTGTTGACTGAGGTGCAATCTTTCTAGCTGCGATACTCTTCCCTGTTAGGCCATTTTTGTGCATTGCAATGATGACTGAACGTGTTTCTTTAGAGATAATCATGGTTAACAGAAGAGAAACAATGATGCCAAGCACCAGCCTCCTTTTAAAGTGTCCAGTGGTGTCATTCTTACTTAATCATGACAGATTGATCTCCAGCCACGTCCTCATCAACACCCACACCTGTGTTAATGGAGCAACCACTAAAAAGAGGTTAGCTGGTCCTTTTAAGGCAGGGCTGCAATGATGTTGAAATGTGTTTTGGGGGATAAAGTTCATTTTCTAGCCAAATATTGACTTTGAAAGAAATTGCTGTTAAGCTGATCACTCTTTATAACATTCTGGAGTATATGCAAATAGCCATTAGAAAAAGTGAAGCAGTAGACTTTGTAAAAATTAATATTTGTGTCATTCTCAAAACTTTTGGCCATGACTGTACCATCTCTAATTAGAAGGAGGGTCAATAATGGTCACAGCAGATGTTGAAGCACTATATTCCTCTATAAAACATCAGGATGGCCTCTAGGCAGTTACACATTTTCTAATAGAAAGCAATCTGGAAAGGCCCCTGAGTCAGCTACTTTAGACATTACTGTACTTTGCTTCGTTGTAGAACATAATGCCTTTATTTTTAATAAAAAATAAATGTATCTGCAATTACAGGAGACTGCAATGGAGGCCTCCTGCACCTCCTCATATGCAAACCTCTTTTTGGGAGCTTGGGAAAGGAAAATCTTTCACAGTTATCATCTGGCAGGCATCAAGTACATACAGGGATGGATGAGATATAGCGACAATATCTGGTTTGTGTGGGAAGGACCAATTGATGAATTAACATTTTTGATGGATCATCATAATAGGAATGATCTAACTATCAACTTGAATTTTAAGCATGGAAGAAACCTTGAATGTATATATCTCAATATCTCTACACTTCCTGATGACAGAATTACTACTAATGTATTCAGAAAATCCACGATAACCAATACCTTGCTACATGCCACTTCATCTCATCATGTCAACCTCCATGAAAAAGAAGACCTTCCACAATGGACTCAAACTGATCTTACATCTAGTCCCTTTATAGATATCACTGAATGTGTGGTCATGACCTGGGTCTGTGATACCAATAGTTTCCCAGATATGTCTCGACAAATGGTCCCCAGCAGACCCTTCATGTGTTCCCAATATAGTCATTAGTCAATATGGGGACATTTGTCTTTTTTGCGATTTGTGCCTGGTTACACATCAGGCATCGGTTATCTGGAACTTAATTTGTGATCTCTGGCATTTTCTGAACTTATCAAAAGAACTTTATACAGTTATATATCAATATTAATGATGTTTATATAGCCTTGTCTTCTCTATGGACATTTCGGTGGTTCTCTATGATCTTTACATTTTTATTTGTTCTTGGTTTTAAATACTTGTATCTATATTTAACCCTTTAGTGACCGAGCCAATTTTGACTTTTTACAATTCTGACCACTGTCCCTTTATGAGGTCATAGCTCTGGAACACTTCCCACTGATTCTGAGGTTGTTTTTTTCGTGACAAATTGTACTTCATGCTAGTGGCAAAATTTCTTCAATATGACTTGCGTTTATTTATGAAAAAACAGAAATTTGGCAAAAATTTCGAAAATGTTGCAATTTTCGAACTTTTAATTTTTGTGCCCTTAAATCAGAGAGTTCTG
Organism: Oophaga sylvatica; assembly: GCA_033576555.1. NCBI lineage: Eukaryota > Metazoa > Chordata > Amphibia > Anura > Dendrobatidae > Oophaga > Oophaga sylvatica. Next base: position 305,696,417 of record JARQOD010000001.1, on the reverse strand, counting down.
ACATGCAAAATAGTTAATAAATAACATTTCCCACATGACTACTTTACATCAGCACAATTTTTGAAACAAGTTTTTTTTGTTAGGACGTTATAAGGGTTAAAAGTTGACCAAGGATTTCTCATTTTTCCAACAGTAAAGATGTATATCTTCGTACCGTGTTAGCCAGTAGATAGAAAAATATTTAGAGTTGAGAGTCCTCAGTGGTTGATACCTTTTAATGGCTAACTGAAAAGATGGTAACAAATTGCAAGCTTTCGAGACTACTCAGGTCTCTTCATCAGGCTGAACTAATACAAAATCTGAAGAATCACATATTTATACACAAAAACACAGAAAAAATGCAATAGGTAAGACAAGTGACGTGAAGCAGAATAGTCATTATGGTAGAGGGATGAGCATAAATATTGGAACAATTCATAGATAAGGAGAGAAAGTTTTATTACCCTCTGATTGGGGTCTGGTAATGTTTTGTGATGTTTTCACAGGGTATTTGGAGTAAATTCCTTAATTGATGTAATAGGCCATAAAACCATGTGACAGGTTCATTCCAGCATTAAGAGTGTCAAAGGTCACCATCAATTTGTATTCGCAAATTCTTCTCTGCCTCTGAGATGTGAATCTGCTTCTTAGTACCAGTATTTTCATATCTGACATGCTATGATCAGGGGAGCAAAAATGTTTTGCCACAGGTAGATCCATTCTTTTTTCTCTTATTGCGTGGCGATGAGAATTCATCCTTGTTCTCAGTTTTTGCCCGGTCTCCCCCACATACAGACCCCAGTTGGACATTTAGTACATATAATTAGGTACACAACATTAGATGTGATGCAGCTGAAAGTACCTGGTATCTTGTAGTCCTGATGTGAGTTGGGGATCTTTATCTTGTCCGTGGTCATTATAAATGGACAGGTTTTGCATTTCTTCTGATTGCAAGGCAAGGTTCCTGCAGCTGTTGGGGAGGACAGGGAACTTCTGACAATGATGCTTCTTAGATTTGGGGGCTGCCTAAAACACAGTAGTGGGGGGTCTGGAAATATGGATTGTAACCGGGCATCTTTTTGTAGTAAAGGTTGTAGTTTCCGTGCAGCTCCCCTTAGCACCTCCAGATTTGGATTGTAGGTGACCACTAAAGGCACCCGGTTATTTTCTTCTTTAGCTTTGTAATGTAGCAGGTGATCCCTTGATATTCTGGTGGCTCTTGTAATTTGGTTTTCAATTGTTCTTGGATGGTAGCCCTGATTTAAAAAGGTCTTTCTAAGGCGACCAAGGTGTTCATCTCTATCCATGGGGTTGGAACATATACGGTTGTATCTGATGGCTTGGCTGTAGACAATAGAGTTTTTTATGTGTTTTGGATGGAAACTGTCCCATTTAAGGTATGTTGGACGGTCGATTGGCTTCTGATACAGGGATGTCTCTATTTCATTGTCCTTCAGTTTAATGATGGTGTCCAAAAAGTTAATTTCAGTGCTGGAGTAGTTAAGTGTTAAGTTGATGGTGGGATGAAATTGATTGAACTGTTCGTGGAACGTCTTTAGCTGTTGCTCAGACTCCGTCCAGATGATTAAAATGTCATCAATGTAGCGGTAGTAGGCCCGAGGCCTGGTTGGACATGAGGACAGAAAGTCGCTTTCAAGCTTGGCCATGAAAAGATTTGCATACTGTGGAGCCATTTTACTTCCCCTCGCTGTGCCAGTCTCCTGTAAATAGATCTTGTTGTCAAATTCAAAGTAATTGTGGGTGAGGATGAATTTTGTGAGTTTCACCACAGAATCAGCATCATTCTCTGTGTTTTTCATGAAGTCTTTGCAGGCATTTAATCCATCCTGGTGTGGGATATTAGAGTACAAGGATTCCACATCCATGGTGGCCAGGATGGTTCCTTCTGGTAGAGGACCTATTGCTGCTAGTTTATTCAGTAGGTCAGTTGTGTCCTGAATGTAGCTGGGTGTATCCTTTACCAGGGGTTTAAGAATGCCCTCTACCCATCCAGATACCTGCTCAGTAAGGGTGTCCACACATGAAATAATCGGCCTCCCTGGATTCCCAGCTTTGTGGATTTTGGGAAGCATGTAGAACTTCCCTGTTCTTGGACTCTCTGGTATCAGGTCATCGGCTCTTATGGATTTGTCAGACAGACAAGATACCAACTTGCTTAGTTCCTTGTAATAGTCCTGTGTAGGGTCCGACCCCAGTTTTCTGTAGTAGCGTGTGTCTGTAAGTTGTCTGTTTGCTTCCTTCATATAGTCTGATGTGTTCATCATGACTATTGCACCTCCCTTGTCAGCAGGTTTAATGATGATTTCTTTGTTGGTTTTCAGAGACTGTATAGCCTTTCTCTCCTGGGCACTGATGTTGGATGCTTGTCTCTTGTTGGTGGCTATGATGGTGGATTTTATCAAATATCTGAATGAGTCTATATATTTATCCAAATGAGGGTTGCGTCCAGGAGGAGGTGTCCAGTCTGATCTCTTCTTGGTTGTTGAGATCCCTTTTCCTTCAGTCCGAGTGTTTTCTGAATCTTCTGTATCATTGAAGTATTCCCTCAGGCGCAGTCTCCTGAAAAAATGTTCCATATCACTGCAGAGTTCGGTTTTATCCAGGGCCTTAGTGGGACAAAATGAGAGTCCTCTAGAAAGCACGGCAAGCTCCACTTTGTTGGGTTTGTAATCCGAGAGATTGATGACACAGTTAGATGCTTTTGTGTCTGGAATGGAGTGGTTGTCAGAGTTGTCAGGTTTTGTTTTGGATCTGTTTGTATAGAGTCCGGAATTGAGACGCAGTCTGTGTAGTTTCTTTTCTTTGTTATGAATCAGAAAGGTCCGTAGTTTGTTGTAGTATTGTTGTAATTTTTGTTCTGTGGTTTCTGGAAGTGTTTTCCTTAGGCTTTCAAATTGCCCTTGGACGTTACTCCTTATGCTGTAGCAGACATGCAAAAGATGGTTCCTAAGTCTCTCAGACGTCCTGTGACAAAGGTTTTTTGCATAATGGGTATTGTAGGTGTGAAGAATTGGGTTTGTAATCCAGAGTCCTTTGGGAATTAAATTCTCCTTTTTGCATTTAGATAAGAAAAAAATATCGCTGTCCATTTGTGCACGTTTCTTCAGAAGTGGTTTTAGTTCCATAAAGATGCGGTACATTCTGGTATCCTCCATTTTGATACAGTAAAGATGTATATCTTCGTACCGTGTTAGCCAGTAGATAGAAAAATATTTAGAGTTGAGAGTCCTCAGTGGTTCAATGATACAGAAGATTCAGAAAACACTCGGACTGAAGGAAAAGGGATCTCAACAACCAAGAAGAGATCAGACTGGACACCTCCTCCTGGACGCAACCCTCATTTGGATAAATATATAGACTCATTCAGATATTTGATAAAATCCACCATCATAGCCACCAACAAGAGACAAGCATCCAACATCAGTGCCCAGGAGAGAAAGGCTATACAGTCTCTGAAAACCAACAAAGAAATCATCATTAAACCTGCTGACAAGGGAGGTGCAATAGTCATGATGAACACATCAGACTATATGAAGGAAGCAAACAGACAACTTACAGACACACGCTACTACAGAAAACTGGGGTCGGACCCTACACAGGACTATTACAAGGAACTAAGCAAGTTGGTATCTTGTCTGTCTGACAAATCCATAAGAGCCGATGACCTGATACCAGAGAGTCCAAGAACAGGGAAGTTCTACATGCTTCCCAAAATCCACAAAGCTGGGAATCCAGGGAGGCCGATTATTTCATGTGTGGACACCCTTACTGAGCAGGTATCTGGATGGGTAGAGGGCATTCTTAAACCCCTGGTAAAGGATACACCCAGCTACATTCAGGACACAACTGACCTACTGAATAAACTAGCAGCAATAGGTCCTCTACCAGAAGGAACCATCCTGGCCACCATGGATGTGGAATCCTTGTACTCTAATATCCCACACCAGGATGGATTAAATGCCTGCAAAGACTTCATGAAAAACACAGAGAATGATGCTGATTCTGTGGTGAAACTCACAAAATTCATCCTCACCCACAATTACTTTGAATTTGACAACAAGATCTATTTACAGGAGACTGGCACAGCGATGGGAAGTAAAATGGCTCCACAGTATGCAAATCTTTTCATGGCCAAGCTTGAAAGCGACTTTCTGTCCTCATGTCCAACCAGGCCTCGGGCCTACTACCGCTACATTGATGACATTTTAATCATCTGGACGGAGTCTGAGCAACAGCTAAAGACGTTCCACGAACAGTTCAATCAATTTCATCCCACCATCAACTTAACACTTAACTACTCCAGCACTGAAATTAACTTTTTGGACACCATCATTAAACTGAAGGACAATGAAATAGAGACATCCCTGTATCAGAAGCCAATCGACCGTCCAACATACCTTAAATGGGACAGTTTCCATCCAAAACACATAAAAAACTCTATTGTCTACAGCCAAGCCATCAGATACAACCGTATATGTTCCAACCCCATGGATAGAGATGAACACCTTGGTCGCCTTAGAAAGACCTTTTTAAATCAGGGCTACCATCCAAGAACAATTGAAAACCAAATTACAAGAGCCACCAGAATATCAAGGGATCACCTGCTACATTACAAAGCTAAAGAAGAAAATAACCGGGTGCCTTTAGTGGTCACCTACAATCCAAATCTGGAGGTGCTAAGGGGAGCTGCACGGAAACTACAACCTTTACTACAAAAAGATGCCCGGTTACAATCCATATTTCCAGACCCCCACTACTGTGTTTTAGGCAGCCCCCAAATCTAAGAAGCATCATTGTCAGAAGTTCCCTGTCCTCCCCAACAGCTGCAGGAACCTTGCCTTGCAATCAGAAGAAATGCAAAACCTGTCCATTTATAATGACCACGGACAAGATAAAGATCCCCAACTCACATCAGGACTACAAGATACCAGGTACTTTCAGCTGCATCACATCTAATGTTGTGTACCTAATTATATGTACTAAATGTCCAACTGGGGGTCTGTATGTGGGGGAGACCGGGCAAAAACTGAGAACAAGGATGAATTCTCATCGCCACGCAATAAGAGAAAAAAGAATGGATCTACCTGTGGCAAAACATTTTTGCTCCCCTGATCATAGCATGTCAGATATGAAAATACTGGTACTAAGAAGCAGATTCACATCTCAGAGGCAGAGAAGAATTTGCGAATACAAATTGATGGTGACCTTTGACACTCTTAATGCTGGAATGAACCTGTCACATGGTTTTATGGCCTATTACATCAATTAAGGAATTTACTCCAAATACCCTGTGAAAACATCACAAAACATTACCAGACCCCAATCAGAGGGTAATAAAACTTTCTCTCCTTATCTATGAATTGTTCCAATATTTATGCTCATCCCTCTACCATAATGACTATTCTGCTTCACGTCACTTGTCTTACCTATTGCATTTTTTCTGTGTTTTTGTGTATAAATATGTGATTCTTCAGATTTTGTATTAGTTCAGCCTGATGAAGAGACCTGAGTAGTCTCGAAAGCTTGCAATTTGTTACCATCTTTTCAGTTAGCCATTAAAAGGTATCAACCACTGAGGACTCTCAACTCTAAATATTTTTCATTTTTCCAACAAAATTTACAAAACCATTTTTACTGACCACGTCACATTTGAAGTGACTTTGATTGGACTATATGACAGAAAATACCCAAAAGTGACACCATTTTAAAAACTGCACCCCTTAAGGTGCTCAAAACAACAGTCAAGAAGTTTATTAACCCTTTAGGTGCTTCACGAGAATTAAAGAAATGTAGAAGGAAAAAATGAACATTTAACATTTTTTTACAAAAAAATTAATTTAGAAAATGGACTGCAAAATTTGTTGTGCAATTTCTCCTGAGTACACCGATACCCCATATGTTGGGGAAATCCACTGTTTGGGCACATGGCAGGACTCAGAAGGGAGGGGACCACTATTTGACTTTTTGAACCCAAAATTGACTGGAATTGATGGCCGACACCATTTCACGTTTGGAGACCCCCTGATGTGCCTAAACAGTGGAAAAACCTGACAAGTGACCCCAGTTTGGAAACCACAACCCTCAAGGATTTTATCCAGGGGTATAGTGAGCATTTTGAACCCACAGTTACGTCACAGAATTTGATAACATTAGGTTGTCATATTGAATATTTCGTCATTAGTGTTGAGAGCAGGTGTTCGCTACTCCAGTTTGCATCGGGTGCTCGGATATGCACCGAATATCGCGGATGATCGAGTGACATGCTCGAGTCCCTGCCCCGCATGTTTTGTGGCTGTTAGACACCCCCTCAAAAAACGTGCGGAGATCTGCGATACTCGGTGCATATCGAAGCACCCAATGTAAACTCGAGTAGCGAGTACTTGCGCTCAACACTAGCTATCATATCGTCATTTTTTTACTTTTGAAAACCTCCCAATTCTAACTCCAACCATAACACAGCCCTAAACTCTGACCCTAACACCAATATACCTCTAACCCTAATCCTAACCAGAACACAACCCTAATCCTCATACAACCCTAACCACAACCCTAACACAACCCCAACCCTAACCACAGCCCTAACCCAAACCCTAACCCCAACACAACCCTAACCACAACCCTAACTGCAAAGAATGGAAAAAATAAAAAAAAATATTTTATTATTTTTATCTAACTAAGGGAGTGACAAAGGGGGGTTTGAGTTACTTTTTTTTATTTTGACCACTGTGATAGGATCTATCACAGTGATCAAAATTAACCAATAGAAAAAATTTCCTATTGTTGCCGGGTACCGGCCGGCAGATCTCGGCGGGCGCACTGCACAAGCACCTGCCATTTTCTTCCAGGAAGAGGACATAGAGGGCCAGGAGATGGAGCAGGATGGCCCATGGATGGCAGAGGTACAAGTGGGGCTCAGGGGACCCCATTTCTCTCTCCTCTGGAATGCTAGATCATATCAGAGGAGAGAGAAATGAATTGAAAATCTGACTTTTTTATGATCGCAGTTATTCTGTACCGGCGATCATGTGACAGAGACTGTAAAAACCGGCCCTAATCATGTTCTCCAGGATCTCAGCTACCCCCCGGTAGCCGAGACCCCAGAGATTTTCCAATGCGGGGGTGCGCTAAACCCTTATTTATCAGCGCCACTAAAAAACTGTGCTAAGGAATAAGTATATTTAACTGCCACCGTTAAAAGGCGTATCGGCGGTCGTTAAGCGTTTACGATGGAACGAGTCACTCTTGACCCTTTTTTAACTTGTTTGATAATAAGCACTGTAAGCAATTGTGGGACGTTTACATATTTTACATATTCTCAATAAACATAAATACCTTTACATACCTCCATGTTGCACTTCTACTAATACAGCTCGGTATTTCTGGGATTTTTTTTACAATTCTTAATAACATATTCCAGAGGTGTATCTTTATCTAATACAGCTCAACAATAACAACTCTCTAGCTTAGATGGCAAATTACACTTAATCTCTTCCTCACACCTGCCCCATTTCCTCCCACTATTAATTTATATATATTGTAGGGATTCGCTCTGGTAGGCCGAGGCCGGGCACGCAGTAATGAGGCAACACACAGGCATTAAGTCCAAAAATAACGGTTTACTGTCTCTTTAAGACCAGGTAACAACAACATGACAAAACATAAACGCATTCTATCTTTGCAACTTCTGGTCCCAGACTCACCCTTGCATGGGACAGGATTGACTAAGAGGCTGCAAGCCAGCAGGGACCGCCAGGTGCCTTCCCGGGTGATCTGGACTCGCTTCCAGTGCTCACTGACACATTGTAACAGAAAGTCACTTCCAGGCTAACTCCAGCCAAACTCCTCAATAGAACCGCCTGGTTCTCAGTGTGGGACCGTCACAGGCTCCGCACACACATGTGTCCTGTCCGGGTGCTATTCAGGACCCCAGTCCAAAACCCCGGCCACCAAGTTCCAAGTCTCACCACGTGCTTCCAGGAATACGATCCAACACCGACAGACCTTCCAGGAACCTTCCAGGCAGCCCTGTGCAGGACACACTCTCCACTTGTCTCAGCCAGACTCCCTTGAGACACTTCCCAGTCTCAGACAGAATCCCTTGAGACAGACTACAGAGACACTTCCCAGTCTCCACCACGTTCTCATCTCCATGTGCCCAGCACTGCCTTTCATACCTGTAGCCACTCCCCAAGCCAAGGTATGAAGCACATGGTCTGGTCACGTGTTCATGACCTCATCACAGGTCCTTCACCACATACAATCACCAGTATGTACCATTCATTCTCCCACCACCGGTGGGCGATGTATGTGTGGTTAGCATGTCCCACCCAGCTCACAAGCTAACCCTGTAGGTTCACCCTTAACAAGAATCAGAACTCTTATGGGACTATAAGTCCCAGAACAACTTTACTGACCTACAGCACAGAATAGCTCTGTGACACATACTTTCCGTTTAGCCCCATACCAGGGACTGGTTTCCCATCTCTCTCATGCCTCCAGGCATAATTTGAGCAACTTATACAGCGCCCCCTAGGTGCCACATTAGTCATTATACCACAATATATATGGATTTGATTGTCTCGATTCTCTAAATAATACATTTCTTACACTCTCACTATTGAATAAGTCATTCAATTGCTGCACCATTACCCACCTCATACACCTACCCATGTCCATTCAATTTTTACCATTCCTCCCCTCCCACCCTTTCTTTCCCATCCCTTCCTGTTGTCATTCTGCACACAACTTACACATACCACACACTGACTTTAATTTTACATTTTAATATCATAAATACATCCTTAACCAAGTTTGATTCACTATATATTTTCTAGCTGCACCCTTGACATCTATATTTCATGAAGATATGATACACCTTTCCTTGTCCCTCCTTCTTTTCCTATTTGTCATTATGACCCAATTAGGTTGAGCAATACCATGGGTTGACTCACTCTCATGGTTTGCTTTCGTCAGTTGACCTATACTGTCCTTGCGAGACTCCCCTTGCCCGCTGTAGGCGACTTTCTTGTTCTTAATTTTATCTTTGCAGCTTCTCATATTATTTCACCCATATTTGTTCATACTGTATTTCTATTATTGCCTAAAATGTGCAGTTTAAACAATGTGCCCGCCCCTTTTGTACTCCGCTATAGATGTATCACTGTTAACCGGCATTGGTATACCAGATGATGCGCATGCGTTATTCGCCAACCTCTGGACTTCTGGTCCTGCACACTTGCAACTCTTTGCATTCCAGTGCTGCAAGCCGGAAATCACTTACAGTGGGAGTGGTCTGCAAACATGACATGTGCCAATACCTCTGGTAACTCTGGTGAGCTATCCAATCTGCTGACTCGCAGGGATATTTAAGGGACACATAACCTTACCTTAGTTAACACCCCTTGGATAAAGCTCAGGCAAAACAGCAACCTAATTCCAGCCTAAGCACTAGCTACTTTGTAAGCATATTTTCAAACTATCCCTGGGAACCTACACTTGATCTGACACTATGTGTGATTTACCAACAGTGATTGGCAATGAGTGAAATCTACTGGTCTCTGATATAAAAATGCACTTGCATATTACATAGATCCTCTTGAAATGCGTACTCTTTTCTTGGTTTTTGCATTGGTATTTTTATGAAAAACTAAGTGGCATTCTTATACCCATATCTGAACCAACCAGATGTATCGAAACTCACATCCAATATTTGCAAGTTTGTGTGCCATACAAGGCCGCCATCAGAGCATTGCTGCCCTTACTGGCGTATGGGGCCCAGTGAGCAGGGGTGGCCTGGAGCGAGCACCCCTCTGCTTACCGGGCCCCACCAGGGGCAGGATCCTGCTGGATCGCATGGCACTTTCAGTTTAAAATTTATTGCCGTGCGGACCTGCAGGGCAGATTGGAGACATCATATGGGGCAGAATGGAGACGTCATATGGGGGCAGAATGGAGACACATGGGGCCAGGATGGGAGAACATATGGCTGGAGCCAGGAATGAGACAAGAGGGGGCCAGGATGGGGGATAATATTACTGCAGCAATGTATTTTATTTTT
>JARQOD010000001.1:305651216-305686260 GCA_033576555.1 Oophaga sylvatica | reverse complement strand
TCTGGAGAGTATCACAGGACATCTGTAGCTCCTTCACCTGAGCTTCTAGACCTAGGGTCTTTCTGCGCAGATCACCATTTTCATCACGGGTGTCCTGCAGAGTGGTCTCAACCACCTGGCGCATTTGCTCTGCATCCATCTTATCCTCTTCTAGTTTTTCTTTGACCCTGAGGAGATCCACATAATCGCTCTTCATCTGTTGCAGTTCCCTACTGCGTTCACCACACTCCTTCTTGGAGTCACACAGCTCCTGGTTGAGCTGTTCGCGCAGTCGTTCTAGGATTTGTTCACTTCCAGAAACTCCATCCTGCAGCGCCTCCTTCTCATGCTTCAACTGCAAAACCTCTTCCTTGATTTTGCGGCGGTCCTCTTTAATGGCAAAGAACATATTCTGCCACAGGATAACTTCCTCGTTGCTTCCTTCTAGGACTCGCTGGTCTGAGGACACGTCCTCCAGGTTTTCACATAATTGCAGCATGTCACTCTGATACTGCAGCCGAATAGGTTCCAGCTCTTGGCCATGACTGGCCACCTCCTCTTCTACCTCTAAAGGAGAATCCACACTTGAAGCATAGGCAGACAGTACTACATTCTCTTCATTTTCAGCGAGTACTACCGGAACAACCTTTTTGTGGCCCTTGCGCCGTCGACGACGAGAGGAGGACTCTCTTCCCTCGTCTAGCCTCTCCTGACTGAACTCACTTTTTACTTTCATAGTGTCCCAGTCAGCTACGGGGTCTGTGTCACTCCCCATGGTGTTGTGGACTAACAGGTCACCTCCCACTTTGACGTCACCCCCTTCTACTGGAGCTACCCCGTTATCAACGGTCACATTGTCATTTTTAGGAGGTACCAACCCACCACCAGTAACAATTTTCAGTTTTCCACACTCTACACTCTTGTGAAAATCCGCCCCTTTTTTAGACTCCGCCCCTTTTTAACAACCACACCGGCAGGGTAATTTTTACCATCACAAAAATCAGCAGTAGGCTTAGGACTCAGTTCACAACATCTCTTACCACCTCCCCGGGCACTCTGTGACAACACTGGCACCCCCGGAGAGTCCATAGAATGGTCCACTGCCGCCATTCTATACGGTGCCCACAGCTCCCGCACCATGTCCAGCTGCATGTCCAGTAGACATTTCTCAAATATGCGGTCCGACTCGTCAGACCCATTCGTTGCTCCGTTCACAGCCATCGCGGAGCACTGTTCACACCAGAACTTCACCGCTTTCCCTTGAAAAAAATCTTCGTGGCCCCGCCGAGCCACAGCAAAACTGGATTTGAGTGCGACGACAATCTTCGTAACCCCCACCGAGTCACAGCAAGATGCCTTCGTGACCCCCACCGAGTCACAGCAAGATGCCTTTGTGACCCCACTGAGTCACAGCAAGATGCTTGTATCCACACTCGTCTTCCATGCTGTCAGACTTCTCTGTCTTAACAACGGCAGTCTTCACTCAAGACATACACACTCCACAGTCTTTTCCACAGAAAAATTCAGCTTTGCTGTGCAGACACTTTTTTTTTTTCTTTGCAAAGTCTATTAGGGCTACTGTCTCTTTAAGACTGCTCCAACAGACGTTTCTTTTGCTGACACACTTTTTTTTTTTTTCTCTGCTGCTGCTTCAACAGACTTCACCTTTATTGCTGTCTCTAAGCCACTGTGCTGCACGCACATTCCAGCACCAATTGTATCAGCCACTGTGCTGCCCCAGCATTCTCCGCCAATTGTAACATTTTCAGGGGATATAGCTCTGAGATCGCCGTCCGGGTAGACGAAGTGGCACAGAAACAGTTCATTCAGACAGCAGTTCTGGTGAAAACTGGCCGCAACCAGCTTTATTAAAGTCCACAGCAAACAGATAAAAACAAATCATAAACATAAGACCTGGGCTTGTCCAGCCACTAATTACACTTAGATAGATTTCCCTATCTATCCGGGTCCCGACTCTAACAGCCAGGGCCAAAACAACACATATGTTCAGCATTTACCAGCATGGAGGTTCACAGAGTCTCCTCCTTGTGTCTGAAGGCACCTTCAACATCCAGACTTGAGAGAGCTCCCCTCCTATTCAGCAGCTATCCGCATGGATTCTCACAGAGACTACTCCTGTGTCCGGGGTACATCGAGCACCCAGACTGAGATAGCTCAAACTCCTGGAGACACCTTCTGTGCCTGGACCCCTCCTGTGTCCAGACTAAGCGAGCTCATACTCCTGGAGACACCTTCTGTGCCTGGACCCCTCCTGTGTCCAGACTAAGCGAGTTCTCTGACTGTGTTCGCAGACACCTACTTCTGGTCTCCTAATTAACAGCTGAATGGTTTCAGGCCTGAGCTGCAAGTGTGTACTGAATGTAAGGTGTAGTGACCTTTCTCTACCACTAGGTTTACAAAGCCACACATTTCCCTTATACCATACAGCACAGTACCTAGGTGAAATGTACACCCCATTCAACACATATGCTTTCACTGTCTCACAGCATCATATTGCATGATAGTGCTTCATAGTGCCTTGTGCATCACATTGCATGATAGTGCTTCATAGTGTCTTTGTGCATCATACTGCATCATACTGCATCAGTGTCTGTGCATTATATTGCATCATACTGCATCATAGTGTCTTTGTGCATCATACTGCATCAGTCTTTGTGCATTATACTGCATCATAGTGTCTTTGCGCATCATACCGCATCATAGTGTCTTTGTGTGTTGTGAACGTATTGGAGACAACTTCGGAGCTGAAGCTCCCTCTGGTGGTTGCTGAGGGTATTGAACCTATGTTGAACACCAAGAGTCCTACACCTGCAGTTGACGAGTGGTTGTCAGGTGGTACTGCTGAGGGTATTGAACCTATGTTGGACGGCAGGGTTCCACCACCTGCTTTTGGGGAGTGGTTATCAGGTGGGACGGACTGGCCTGATATAAGTGAGCTGACCTCCCATGATCCTCGCCAGTGATCAATTGTTCTTCCTGGTCTAGGTTGGAATTCAGCTTGCTTTTCTGCTGTCTCCTGCTTGCATTCAGATAAGTCTCTTTCAGTTTTTTTTACTGTGGTTTGAATTCCTTGCTTTTTGTTGCAATGCTTTTTGTCTTCAGCCGGGTCCCCTTTGGGGGACTTTGGCTGGTCTCCGTTCGTTTTTTGTATTTGTTCATTTGCTCAGTTCTTGTGATATTTTACTGCTGGGTTGCTACGTGTCCACACCAGAGATCTGATATAGGTGGTCGAGACCGTGTGGTCTCAGTATTTTGGATTCAGAAGTGTTGGAGGTTTTCCTAGGGTTTTTCTAGGTTGCAGACAGTATTCTCTCCTGTGCTGTCCTATCTAGACAGTTTTGGGCCCCAGCGTTTGCTCATTCTATTTTCTGTCTGTGTTCGTGTTTTCATCTTGTCTAACCGCCATTATATGTCAGGGGGCTTCCTATTCTTTTGGGGTCTACTCCGGGGCAGTTAGCTTTCCTCTTTCCATCTTCAGGGATAGCTATCTCTCCGGCTGTGACGAGGCGTCTAGGGCACTGTAGCAATGTCCCACGGCTGCTTCTAGTTGTGCGGTTAGCTTAGGGGATTGCAACCTATTAGTTTCCAATCTCTCTGGTGTTAGGCTGCCTATGCGGTTTTTTGCTCCTGCCTCCTCAGCTACCTAAACATAACAGAATCATCGGCCATACTGAAAACTCTATGGTACTCAATAGAAGGGAAAAATAGTAAAGGAAAAAAAAAATAGTTGCCAGAGTTGTCAGAAATTTTTTTTTTTCCATTTGTTACATTTTTTCCCTCTTTTTCTCTGGGGGCTGAGGAGGATTTTTTTTTTCTCCTCAATGGAGGTCAAGCATTTTTCAGATCGTGTGGAGCAGCTTGCTGCTAAAGTTCGGAGTATTGCTATCTATCTTTCTGGGCTGCCTGCTGTGGAACCTAGGATCCCTCTGCCGGATTTATTTTTGGGGGATCGGTCTAAGTTTTTGAATTTTAAAAATAACTGTAAGTTGTTTTTTGCTTTGAAGCCTAAATCCTCAGGGAACACAATGCAGCAGGTTCAAATTGTCATCTCCCTGTTGCGCTGTGACCCTCAGGATTGGGCCTTTTCCCTGACACCTGGGGATCCTGTTTTGAATGATGTTGATGTGTTTTTCAGGCTCTAGGGTTATTGTACGATGAACCTAATGTTACTGATCAAGCTGAAAAAACCTTGTTGGCATTGAATCAGGGTCATGAAGCCGCTGAGCTTTATTGTCAGAAATTCAGAAAGTGGGCAGTCCTTACTTAATCGAATGATGATGCTCTGGCAGCTCTTTTTCGGAAGGGTCTGGCAGAGACTGTAAAGGATGTTATGGTGGGATTCCCTGTCCCCTCTGGTCTCAATGACTCTATGTCATTAGCTATTCAAGTTGACAGACGTCTACGCGAGCGTAGAAATATGCGTGAGATTGTGATGCCTTGCGGGCCAGCCCCTGAGCCTGTGCAGTGTGATGGAGTGACTTCCGGAGCACTGCGTCATGAATTTCGTAAGCGTAATAAGTTGTGCTACTATTGTGGTGACGCTTCTCATGCTATTTCCGTCTGCCCCAAGCGGGAAAGACGTTTTGCGCGCTCAGTTGTTTTGGGTAGTGTTCAGACTAAATTTCTGTTGACTGTTACCTTGATTTGCTACATGTCCACATTTTCAGCTCAGGCTTTTGTTGATTCAGGGGCAGCTATAAACCTGATGGATTTCGATTTTGCCAAATGTTGTGGTTTTCCTTTGATACCCCTGCAGAAGTCTATTCCTTTGCTGGGCATTGATTTTACCCCCTTGGCGGAGAATAAATCCCAGTTTTCTACCCAGGTGATAATGCAAGTTGACTCGGACCACCAAGAGAATTGCAAATTTTTGGTGTTACATAATTTACATGACATTGCTGTACTGAGTTTTCCTTGGTTACAGACTCATAATCCTGTTTTGGATTGGAAATCTGTGTCTGTGACCAGTTGGGGTTGTCAATGTGTTCGTGCTGACACTCCTGTTTTTTCTGCCCCCCCAGTCTCAAGATGTTTTTTCTGCCTCCCCGCAGTCTCAAGATGTCCCTGACTATTTGACTGATTTTTCTGATGTGTTTAGTGAGAGTAAGTCTGCATCCTTACCTCCTCATAGGAGTTATGATTGCACTATTGACTTAGTATCCGGTTGTAAATTTCCCAAGGGTCGGCTCTTTAATTTACCTGTACCTGAGCATGAGGCTATGCGATCTATATTAAAGAGTCTTTAGAGAAGGGTCATATCAGACCATCCTCTTCACCCTTGGGCGCCGGCTTTTTCTTTGTGGCCAAGAAGGATGGCTCATTGAGGCCGTGTATTGATTATCATCTTCTGAATAAGATCACTGTTAAATATCAATATTCGTTACTCTTGATTTCTGACCTATTTTCTAGAGTGAAGGGTGCTTGTTGGTTTACCAAGCTTGACCTCAGAGGGGCGTATAATCTTATTCGCATCAAGCACGGAGATGAATGGAAGAAGGCGTTTAATACCCCAGAGGGGCATTTTGAGTACCTAGTGATGCCTTTTGGGCTCACTAATGCCCCTTCCGTCTTCCAATCCTTTATGAACGATATTTTCCGGGATTTCGTGGATAAATTTCAGATTGTTTATTTGGACGATATCTTGATTTTTTACAATGACTGGGATTCTCATGTGGAACATGTTCGGACTGTACACCGGATTTTGAGAGAAAACGCATTGTATGTGAAGGGAATGGATCAAATGTCTTTTTGGCATACAGAAGGTTTCATTTCTGGGATTCATTTTGTCTCCGTCTGTTATTGAAATGGACCCGGTCAAAGTTCAGGCCATTTGTGATTGGGTTCAACCCACTACATTGAAGGCTCTTCAGAGATTTTTGGGTTTTGCTAATTTTTATCGTAAATTTATAGCTAATTTCTCTGGTATTGTGAAACCACTGACTGATTTGACCAAGAAGGGTTCTGATGTAGTGAATTGGTCTCCTGAGGCAGTTACTGCGTTTCAGGAGCTTAATCGGAGATTCACTTCTGCTCCTGTTCTGTGCCAACCTGAAGTTTCTATACCATTTCAGGTGGAGGTTGATGCTTCTGAGATTGGTGCAGGAGCCGTTTTGTCCCAAAGGGATCCGGAGACCTCTAAGAGTAACCCTTGTGCCTTTTTCTCTTGAAAATTTTCCCCAGCGGAACGTAACTATGATGTGGGTAATCGGGAGTTATTGGCAATGAAGTGGGCTTTTGAGGAGTGGAGACATTGGCTGGAAGGAGCCAAGCATCAGGTGGTGGTCCTCACGGATCATAAGAACCTGGTTTATCTTGAATCAGCCAAGCGACTTAATCCTAGAGAGGCCAGGTGGGCCTTGTTTTTCACACGTTTTAATTTTGTGGTCTCTTTTCTCCGGGCACTAAGAATGTTAAGGTGGATGCCCTCTCGAGGAGTTTCTTCCTGGATTCTCCTGAGGTAACTGAGCCTGCTGTTATTCTGAAGGAGGGTGTGGTTCTTTCCGCTATCTCGCCCAATTTGAGACTGGCTTTGGAGAAATTTCAGGAGGATAAACCTGAACATTGCCCTGCTGGGAAATTGTTTGTCCCAGACCAGTGGAGGAAGAATGTGATGTCTGAGATTCATTGCTCCACGTTGGTTGGCCATCTTGGTATTTTTGGTACCAGAGATTTGGTGAGTCGGTCCTTTTAGTGGCCCACTTTGTCTCGTGACGTCAGGGACTTTGTGCAGTCCTGTGGAACTTGTCCAAACCTTGCTCTCGCTCTAGTGGTTTGTTAATGCCATTGCCTGTGCCCAAGAGGCCATGGACCCATATCTCTATGGATTTTATTTCCGACCTCCCTGTCTCTCAGAGAATGACCGTTATTTGGGTGATCTGTGATAGGTTTTCCAAGATAATACATCTTGTGCCACTATCTAAGTTGCCATCCTCCTCTCAGTTGGTGCCCTTATTTTTTCAACAGGTGGTTCGGTTGCACGGCATTCCAGAGAACATTGTGTCTGACAGAGGAGTCCAGTTTGTGTCCAGATTTTGGAGGACATTTTGTTCCAAACTGGGAGTTCAGCTGTCTTTTTCCTCTGCAATCCATCCTCAGACCAATGGACAGACTGAGAGAACAAACCAGACCTTGGAGACTTATTTGAGATGTTTTGTATCTGCTGATCAAGATGACTGGGTCTCCGTTTTGCCCTTGGCTGAGTTTTCTTTGAATAATAGGGCTAGTTCTGCCACCTTGATGTCTCCATTTTTCTGCAATTTCGGGTTTCATCCTCGATTTTCTTCAGTGCAGGTGGAGGCTTCTGTCTGTCCGGGTGTTGACTCTATTTTGGAGAGAATGCAGCAGATTTGGAATCAAGTAGTGGATAATTAGTCCCTCTCTTTCTCTCTCCAGCGGTTTTTCAACCGACATAGGACTTCTTCCAGGAACATTCAAAATTCACAACGTATTTCACAAATCTTTATTGAAGAGATTTGTCGAGCCAGTGGTTCCTATGGCTGCGCCTCCTGATCCTGTTTTGGTTGAGTGCAATTTGGAGAATGTGGTTGAGAAGATATTGGATTCTCATTTGGCCAGGCTGAGACTCCAGTACTTGGTGAAGTGGAAAGGCTATGGTCAGGAGGACAATTCTTGGGTGTTTGCTTCTGACATTCATGCAGAAAGACTGGTCCGTGCCTATCACTGAGCTCATCCTGATCGTCCTGGTGGCACAGATGAGGGTTCGGCGACCCCTCCTCAAGGGGGGGTACTGTTGTGAACGTATTGGAGATTACTTCGGAGCTGAAGTTCCTTCAGGTGGTTGCTGAGGGTATTGAACCTATGTTGAACACCAAGAGTCCTACACCTGCAGTTGACGAGTGGTTATCAGGTGGGACGGACTGGCCTGATATAAGTGAGCTGACCTCTCATGATCCTCGCCGGTGATCAATTGTTCTTCCTGGTCTAGGTTGGAATTCAGCTTGCTTTTCTGCTGTCTCCTGCTTGCATTCAGATAAGTCTTTTCAGCTTTTTTTACTGTGGTTTGAATTCCTTGCTTTTTGCTGCATTGCTTTTTGTCTTCAGCCGGGTCCCATTTGAGGGGCTTTGGCTGGTCTCTGTTCGTTTTTTGTATTTGTTCATTTGCTCAGTTCTTGTGATATTTTACTGCTGGGTTGCTACGCGTCCACACCAGAGATCTGATATAGGTGGTCGAGACCGTGTGGTCTCAGTATTTTTGGATTCAGAAGTGTTTGAGGTTTTCCTAGGGTTTTTCTAGGTTGCAGACAGTATTCTCTCCTGTGCTGTCCTATCTAGACAGTTTTGGGCCCCAGCGTTTGCTCAATCTATTTTCTGTCTGTGTTCGTATTTTCATCTTGTCTAACCGCCATTATATGTCTGGAGGCATCCTATTCTTTTGGGGTCTACTCCGGGGCAGTTAGCTTTCCTCTTTCGATCTTCAGGGATAGCTATCTCTCCGGCTGTGACGAGGCGTCTAGGGCACCGTAGGAACGTCCCACGGCTGCATCTATTTGTGCGGTTAGTTTAGGGGTCTGCAACCTATTAGTTTCCAACCTCTCTGGTGTTAGGCTGCCTATGCGGTTTTTTGCTCCTGCCTCCTCAGCTACCTAAACATAACATTTGTGCATCATATTGCATCATAGTGTCTTTGTGCATCATATTGCATCATACTGCATCAGTGTCTTTGTGTTTTATATTGCATCATACTGCATCATAGTGTCTGTGTGCATCATATTGCATCATAGTGTCTTTGTGTACCATATTGCATCATACTGCATCAGTGTCTTTGTGCATTATATTGCATCATAGTGTCTGTGTGCATCATATTGCAGCATAGTGTCTTTGTGCATCATATTGCATCAGTGTATTTGATGCATTATATTGCATCAGACTGCATCACAGTGTCTTTGTGCATCATATTGTAAGTCCGCAAGGAGAGAGCCCTTTCCTTTCTGAACCAGTCTGTCATTGTAAATTTGTTTACTGTAAACAATATCTATAACTTTGTATGTAACCCCTTCTCATGTACAGCACCATGGAATTAATGGCGTTGTATAAATATTAATAATAATATTGCATCATAATGCTTCAGTGCCTCTGTGCCTCAAAGTGTGTCATTTGTGTGTCATAGTACCTCAGTGCTTCATAGTACCTCAGGCGTTGTGGTTTTGTGCCTCTGGCTTAGACCTTCTGACTTGTGCCTTGTTGCGTGTGGTCAGCCTACCATTTCACATTTTGTCTCGGGCCCCAAGTCAGGCTATAGAGTCCTCGTGATTTGGGACCCAGGTCCAGCTTCTGTTGCTTCATTCTTTGCAGCTGGGCTTAGCCAGACGAACAGCTATGCTTGAATTGGCCTAGTAACTTAGCGCTTCTTCGGTTTGGAACAGAACTCTTAAGTGAGTTACTGCCTTGAGTGCTAAAGGCAAGTCTCTTTCATATTTGGCTTTAAAGGGAGACCTACGTCTTTGGGTCTCATCCTATAGATGGACATACTACTGTGCTGAGAGCAGGAAATCCTACGAGGTGGAAGAAAAAGAATCCTTCCCGACTCCACAGATGGCAGTCGGACTAGTTTCCTTGATCAACACCCGGTAGACAGATTCTTGTCCCATAAATCTGTTGTATTATGTTTACCAGGGACGGCATCATTGCCTTTGTACCTTGTGGCGAATCGGCAGCACTGCGTCATGTGGCAGAGGATCCCATACCCACTGCTCGTACAGCAGTCAGTGCTCCTAAGGTAAAATAATCTGTATCCAGGACTCTTACAGTTGAGGACCCAGTCTTTCTGCCTCTAGTAGACAGTCCCCTCTGTGATGGGAAGGAACCTACTTCCCTCTAGTTATAGAGTGTGGTTCCTCCCACCAGGGCAGTTGGGGTGTATAAACATCTCTAAGAAGATTGTCTTTTAGGATATAATATATAAATAATATCCTGTGTCAAAGGATTTTTTTACCAACAACTCCCCCCCACCATTTACTATCATCGATTCCAGAGTCAAGACTCCCTGTGTCTAACATCAGTAAAACAGGAGTGGTGATCCACATCTCCCTTTCATCACTTCTAATGAGAAGCCCGATGTTGGTAGTGGCAGGGGATATTACCTGCCAGATGGAGTATCTCCTTAGTTCCAATAATATCCAACCCTTAATGGGGGTTGAGACATCTAAGAATTGGGAGTAGACATGATCTCCTGGATGAGTAGGGTTCATACGTCCCAATGCTCGGCCATTTTCCATGTACTAACTGTTATTGGTTTAATCTTCCAGCAGTCCAGGGTCTCTGTCTTGCAGGTCTCCTTATAATATGGTAAGCCGGTCTCTAACCAAGGTTTAATCTGAGCCCAAGAACACCGATGAAGAAACAGTCTTGTGTTATAAGCACATGCAGCCGATTACTGGTCTGTACAGTCCTCATTGTGTGGTGGTTGTGGCTATCACCATACGTTGCTGGGCAAAAAGGTTTTTAAACCTATTCTGTGACTGCGGTGTTTACAAGTATCTATCACTATAACTGTAATTCACTGTGGTTCATTATTGGTATTGGGGTACAATGGGTGTGTTTCACTCTCCGTTTCTGCGGCATATCTTGTTTACCACATTCATACTGGAATTGGCCATTATAGACATATATCGGACACTCACTACGGTGATTATCTTTGCGGATTTCTTTAGATATCTATATTTCTTTTGATCTTTCAGATCATTTCTATATCTAACCTGGTTCTTGTCTGGGACTTTGGTCCTTGGGCTTCTGTACCCACCCTGGGATATTTCTTTGACAGGGTGCTGTCCGGAGGGACGTAATGGAAAAAGGGAACTAGACCTACAGATAATTCTGTTTCCAGGTAGTCCCTCAGGACAGCACCCTTAATTCCCTCCCTTATGTTTGTCTTTAGGCTTGCATGGGATCGATCTTCTGGCAGATTGTTCATCCATCAGGTCGCCATGGCTCGAGTTTGAGATGGAGCCGTTAAGGGGTCTTACACATATGCATTTGTAAGGGCGCGTTTATAGACCATTTCCATCTATCCTTCTGTGGTACTTTGAAAAAACACTGGAGGGTGGAGGTGGGAGGGGCCTTTTAACCTCTCTGTGATCCTGTCCCGCTATAGGTCAAGGAAGGACTACCTCCATGGTGCTGTCCTGAAGGACTACCCAGGGGTGAACCTAGCCTCTGTGCTGCCTGAGGCGAACTGCAAAACGGCGCCTCCCAATTCGAGGGCGGCAAATTTTAGGCCACGCCCAGACCACACCCATTTCACAACTAGTCACACCCATGTCCACGCCCCGACCACACCCATTTAGCACTGGTGATCACACTGACTGGTACTGAGGGCACAGTGACTGGTACTATGGGCACACTGGTACTGAGTAAAAGCAAGAACAGAGAGAGAAACAAGAAAACAGAGAAAGGAGAGAGAGAAAGAAAGAGGGGAAAGCAAGAAAGAACAGAGAGAAAGTAGAGAGAAAATAAATAAACAAAGAAAGGGAAAAGAAAGAACAGAGAGAGAAAAGAACAGAGAGAGAAAGAAAAAAAGACGGGAAAGAAAGAACAGAGAGAAAGAAAGAACAGAAAAAGAAAGAGGGGACAGAAAAAAAGAACAGAGAGAAAAAAAGAAATAGGGGAAAGAAAGAACAAAGAGAGAAAGAAAGAACAGAGAGATAGAGAGAAAGAAAGATGGGAAACAAAGAACAGAGAGAGAGAAAGAGAAATAAAGAAAACAGATAGAAAGAACAGAGAGAGAGAGAAAGAACAGAAAGAAAGAACAGAGAGAAATAAAGAGAAAGAAACAACAGAGATAGAAAGAAAGAACAAAGAGAGAAAGAAAGAGAAAGAAAGAACAGAGATAGAAAGAGGGGAAAGAAAGAACAGAGAGAAAGAAAAAGAACAGAGAGAGAAAGAAAGATGGGAAAGAAAAAAACTACTGAATAATGGCCCCATATTCTGCTGCATACAGTATAATAGCACCACATGATGCTCAATACTGAATAATGGCCCCATATACTGCCGCATACTGTATAATGGCCCCATATACTGCTGCATACTGTATAATAGCCCCACATGATGCTCCATACTGAATAATGGCCCCATATACTGCTGCATACAGTATAATGGCCCCACATGATGCTCCATACTGAATAATGGCCCCATATACTGCTGCATACAGTATAATAGCCCCACATGATGCTCCATACTGAATAATGGCCCCATATACTGCTGCATACAGTATAATAGCCCCACATGATGCTCCATACTGAATAATGGCCCCAAATACTGCTGCATACTGTATAATAGCCCCATATACTGCTGCATACAGTATAATAGCATCACATGATGCTCAATACTGAATAATGGCCCCATATACTGCTGCATACTGTATAATGGCCCCATATACTGCTGCATACTGTATAATAGCCCCACATGATGCTCCATACTGAATAATGGCCCCATATACTGCTGCATACAGTATAATAGCCCCACATGATGCTCCATACTGAATAATGGCCCCATATACTGCTGCATACTGTATAATGGCCCCATATACTGCTGCATACAGTATAATAGCCCCATATGATGCTCCATACTGAATAATGGCCTTGCATAAAAAAAACTACTCATCTCTGCCCGTTCCAACGCTGATATCGCTTCCTCATCTATCACACACACAGCGTCTCACACACACAGCACACACACATACACACAGCGTCACACACACACAGCAGCTTCACACACACACACACAGCAGCTACACACACACACACACACACACAAACACACACACAAACACACACACACACACACACAAGCTTCACAGGCACAGCGGCCAGACTCACCTCTCCATGATCCGGCAGCTTCCTGCTCACTTCCTCTCACACATTATGAGTTCTGCTCTGCCGCCCCCTGGCTGCCGCCGCCTGAGATAACAGCTCAACTCGCCTCATTATAGCGGCGCCAGTGGGACTACCTGGAAACAGAATTACCGTTAGGTCTAATTCCCCTCTATAACGCCATTCCTCGTGCGGTATAACTGATTAAACTTATTTTTTGGGTTGGTGCAATTACAGCAATACCATATTTATTGGTACATACACACAGCGTCACACACACACAGCAGCTTCACACACACACACACAGCAGCTACACACACCACACACACACACACACACACACACACACACACACACACACACACACACACACACACACACACACACACACACACACACACACACACATTCACAGGCACAGCGGCCAGACTCACCTCTCCATGATCCGGCAGCTTCCTGCTCACTTCCTCTCACACATTATGAGTTCTGCTCTGCCGCCCCCTGGCTGCCGCCGCCTGAGATAACAGCTCAACTCGCCTCATTATAGCGGCGCCAGTGGGACTACCTGGAAACAGAATTACCGTTAGGTCTAATTCCCCTCTATAACGCCGTTCCTCGTGCGGTATAACTGATTAAACTTTATTTTTTGGGTTGGTGCAATTACAGCAATACCATATTTATTGCGGGTTTTTTTTATGTTTGCCTGCTGTCACACACTAAAAGACGCTTTTTATTGCATCGCCATGTTTTGAGAGCTATATTTTTCCACATTTCTCCTAAGGCTAAGTGCACACGATCAGGAATAATTGCGTTTTTTTCGCGGTTTTTCCGCGGTAAAAACGCGATAAAAACGCAAGCATTAAGCATCCTATACATGTTAATTGATTCCGCATGTTTTGGCCACATGTTGCGTTTTTTTCCGCGAAAAAAACGCTTCGCGGAAAAAATAGCAACATGTTCATTAATTTTGCGGAATGTAAGCGGTTCATGTGCGGTGGTACCCAGGGTCTGGAGGAGAGGAGACTCTCCTCCAGGCCCTGGGTACCATATCCCTGGTAAAACAATAATTAAAATAAAAAATAATGATATTCTCACCTTCCGGCGGCCCCCGCAGCCTTCCCGCGGCCCCCGCAGCCTTCCCGCCTTCAGCGATGCTCCCGGCAACTTCCGGTCCCAGGAGTGCTTTGCGAGAATCACCCAGATGGCATAGCGGTCTCGCGAGATGTACGTCATCGGTGTGATTTGTCGCAAAGCACTCCTGGGACCGGAGTTGCCGGGAGCGTCACTGAGAGGCGGGAAGGCTGCGGGGGCCGCCGGAAGGTGAGAATATCATTATTTATTATTTTTTTTATTATTTTTACATTAGATCTTTTTACTATTGATGCGGCATAGGCGGCATCAATAGTAAAAAGTTGGTCACACGTGTCAAACACTATGTGTGACTCGTGTGACCAACCTGTCAATCAGTTTTCCAAGCGATGCTACAGATCGCTAGGAAAACGCTAGCATTCTGCAAGCTAATTACGCTTGCAAAACGCTATTATTCTGGCGGGAATCAGCATACAAAAACGTGCGTATTTCCTGCGGGAGAAGTGCGGGATTGCCGCGGAAATTTCCGCGGCAATTCCGCAACGTGTGAACTTAGCCTGAGAGTCATGTGAGGGCTTGTTTTTTGTGGGACAAGTTGACATTTTTATTGGTACCATTTCCGGGCACATTACCTTTTTTGATTGCTTTCTCTTCCGATTTTTGAGAGACAGAATGAATAAAAACCAGCAATTCAGGAATTGTTTTTTGCTGTTATGCCGTTCCACGTGTGGCAAAATTGATAAGGCAGCTTTATTCTTTGGGTCAGTACGATTACGATACCACATTTATAATTTTTTTTGTGTTTTGGTGCTTTTACACAATAAAAACTGTTTTATAGAAAAAAAGTATTTTTGCATTGCTTTACTCGGAGAGCTAAACTTTTGCTGCTTGTTTGTTGCAGGATGACGTTTTCAGCAATAGTATTTTTTTTACATTCGTCTTTTTATTTGCGTTTTATTCAGTGTTATGATACTAAAGTATTGTGTTTTGCCTCGCTATTTATTTTTTACGGTGTTCACTGACGGGGTTAGCTAGAGGGACAGTTTCATAGGGCGGGTTGTTCTGGACACAGCGATACCAAACATGTTTTTTTCATAAAAATATTTATGGGTACAATAAATTTATAAAATATATACATACACACATATACACAAGCTATATACAGTATAAATATATTTTGTGATTTAAAAAAATATATATTTTTACAACTTTTTATTTCTTCTTTTTACTTAGTCCCATGAAGGAACTTTCACTTTATGCAGTCGGATCGCTGTTATAAAGCATTGCAATGGTTTATATACGTTTGGTCAATCATAAACGTATAAAGTGGCTCGGTCCTTAAGGGGCTATTGGTTTGCTGGTGGTATTGCTGTTGTCTTTTTGTGGTGGGTCCCCACTTGCAGTTTTTCCCTATCCTTTCTTCTATGTGTGGGCAGCTTCCTAATGGAAGCACCAAATAATGAACATGTTAGGCCTCTTTCACACATCCGTCTTTTTGTATCAGGCATGATCCGTCGAACACCTGAAGGGACGGATCCGGCACTGAAATAAAAAAACTGATGCAACGGATCCGTTTTTTTGCTGGATCCGACCTGAACTTTTGAACCCAGAAAAAGAGGGTTTCGGATGCCCGGAGACACTGGGAAATGTAGTAGTAGTAGTAGACTTGATTTCCAGAACCGGATCAGACTTTTGACGGATTGCACAAAAGTCTGATCCAGTTCCATTGACTTCTATTGTTTCCGGCCGCCTGATGCGCATCTTCAGGCACATCAGGCGGCTCCATCAAAAAAAAAAACGTTACATGCTCCGTTTTGTCCGGCCGCCGGAATGTACATTTCCGCCGGATCCGGACAAAAACGGATACAACGCACTGACATCAGGCACGATCCGGCGCTAATGAAAGTCAATGGTAAAAAACGCATCCGGTACCGGATCTGTTTTTTTACCAACACGCTGGATCATGCCTGATACAAAAAGACAGATGTGTGAAAGAGGCCTTACTTCTTTTACATTTTCCGAACCCTGAAGCGATTAAAAGAAATAAAAGAACATATGCACCGCTATTTCGTTTTCACATTGCTGAGCATTAGCCTTCTTCATGTCCATTTTCAGTACGCGTGGCATCCAATTCTCCCCCACTGTTACCATTATAACCTATGGTTCCGCATATGTCCGTTTTTCCAGCAGCACGGATTACAAAGGTCAAAATAAAACTATGGGTCTGTGAAAGCCACATATAGCACATGGATGGCATATGTGTACTGTCTGTATGGTGTCCGGATTTTACATTGTAAGTATAGGAGAAGCTACCTAATTTATAGATTTATCTGTACTGGAAAAAGATATGTTCACATGCTCTGACAAGTAAAAGACAAGGGTAAACCAAGGGTCAAAAAAATCTGAAAAAAAAAAAAAAATCACACACTTAGGTAATAATAATACCATTAGCAATTGCTGAAGGTTCTTGTGAAACACTCAAGGGTCCTTGGGCAAACAACCTGCCAAGATGTGACCCCACAGTGTCAACAATTTACCCAGGCGACCCTGCCAATCCAAAGTTATGACCCCACAATGTAACTCCATAGCACCATCTTTCCCAAGCGACACAACCCTTACAGCAGCCACTGACAGCACAGCCCCCTCCACCTCAGAGGGGAAACAAGTGCCCCAACTCCACAACGTGAGATTCCAGTCACCCTATAGCAGCAGCGCTGAACAATTTCCCGCCCATTCCTGTAATGACTCTGAGGCGATCTTATTTGGCGGGAAAATAAGAGGGCGGGGAAATAGAGCGAGACACAGAGCGATAGCTGAGGAGGAGGAGAGCGCCATCTCTGAGCAGTCACACAGCGGGGCACGGCTGAGAGAAGAGCCAGTAGGCTTTTACTATCGCGCCCTCTTCCGTAGGCAGCACTGCTAGAGATTGTGCCAGTCTCCGATTGGTAGCGTGCAGTCCTGTTTTTAGTTGTCGGAGCAGATTTTAGCTCGGGAGCGGCTTCACCAGTTGCCATGGCGGGTTACTGGAGTTTTGTAAGTGACAAGATGGGGGCGAGGTGTGGGGGATAGTCCGTCCGATACTTCGTCACTCCTACCATTGTGTCAGGACTGAAGGGTTTACTGTCTGTGGCCAGCTGTATACGGTCAGTCACAGCTGTGTAATAGTTGTGAGGCGGACTACAAGTGCCATGATGCTGCTAGTACTTGTAGTGCCACATTGCATGGCGACTCTGCACCTGACTTAGGTTGTCTGGAACCTGAATGAAAAGTCAAAAATGTGATCCCATAATAATAGCAGTGTAGGAGGAGGAGATGGCCGACACCTTATTGGTTGGAGCGCAGATGTGCGAAGACTGCTCCAGCCATTAGTCCTGAGAATCAGTGGTCTCACATCCGGCTAGGTGGTCCTGGTTCTGCTGGTCAGTGCAGGTCCCTGATGGTCAGACTGCCCCAATCCGTAAGTGATCGCACAGCCTATGAGTCTGAAGGGATACACTGTGTTTATGTAATTATTCCATGTGTTTTTTTTTTTTCTCCCAGAAACTAGACATCCTCTGCAAAATAGTATCATGGTGTACAGTTGTCAGAGGCTCTCCGCTGTGTGGTACTAGCATGTCACTGGCAAGCCCTCTTTAAAGGGGTTGTCCACTAATAGGACAAGCCCTTCTTAAAGGGAATCTGTCACCCCATTTTTGGACTATGAGATGCGGCCACCGCCATCAGGGGCTTATCTACAGCATTCTGTAATGTTGTAGATAAGCCCCCGATGTCACCTGAAAGAGAAAAACTAGTTATATTATACTCAACCAGGGGTGTTCTGCCGTCCGGTGGGGTCCGATGGGCGACACGGTCCGGTCCGGCGCCTCCCATCTTCTAGTGAAGCCGGCCACTTTGCTTCCTGTCGCGGCTCCTGCGCAGGCGCACTGATCTGCCCTGGTGAGGGCAGAGCACTGCAGTGCGCAGGCATCGGGAAAGGTCAGAGAGGTCAGTCGCCTGCGCACTGCAGTACTCTGCTCTGCCCTCACCAGGGCAGATCAGTGCGCCTGCGCAGGAGACGGGACGCAAAGAAGAGGACGGCTTCGCTAGAAGATGGGAGGTACCGAGCCGTGATGCCCATCGGACCGAATGGTGGACCGCCCCTGGGTGAGTATAATCTAACTCGTTTTTCTTCTCTTTCAGGTTACATCTGGGGCTTATCTACATCATTACAGAATGCTGTAGATAAGCCCCTGATGGCGGTGGTCGCATCTCCTCGTCCAAAAATGGGGTGACAGACTCCCTTTAAACTAAATGTTCGGCCACAATAAGGGTATATGCACACGTTGCGGATTTGGCTGTGGAATTTCCTGAGCGGGTTCTGCCTCTCTTGGCAGAGAACGCATGTAAAAATCAGCGTGTTTTTTTTCTGCGGATTTATTGCTTATTGTCGTGCATTTGCGTTTTTTGCCCTGCGGATTTCATTAATTCAATGGGTGTAGGAACGCAGCGGATCCGCAAAAAGAATCGACATGCTGCGAATAATAAACGACAGCGAATTCGGTGCGGAATTTCCGCAGCATGTGCACAGCAATTTTTTGTTCCCATTGATTAACATTGCTTTGTCAAACACTTGCGGATCTGCTGCAATTCCACGTGGAAAATCCGCTGCGGAACCGCAACGTTGCACATACTCGCCTCCCGTGCCGGGGCCGGTCTTGCGGATGTCAGCACTCTTTTTCTCCCCTGGGCTGTAATGCAGTGTCGTGACACGAGATGCTGGCGTTACTGACTTCGTACGAACTGAACATGAAGAGGAAGCCAGGGTTTCAGCTCATCCCAGACTTCCTCTTCATGTTTAGTTTGTTTGAAAAGAGGAGTCAGTGACGCCAGTGTCTCGTGTCATTCCACGGCTTCACAGCCCCAAAGAGCACGAGTACCGACACCACTGGAATGTCGCTGCCACTTGAGTTGAGTAATAGGCTTTATTATTTTACCGGGATCAAACATTTAGTTTAAAGGGAACCTGTCAGCAGGATTGTGCTCAGTAAACTGCAGACAGTGTCAGGTTGGCGTCATTATACTGATTAAAATGATACGTAGGTGATGAAATCCATGTTGTGGGTATTGTGTAATCTGTATTTGCAATTTTCAGTTAATGATATTCTCGGGGACGTGTGTGTGTGGTGATACTTTGCTTAGGTATTCATCCTTACTGCTTTTGACAGGTCACTGATCCCTCAGTGACCTGCCCCTATTTTACATACTGCATAGAATGTTGTTGAATTTTTTTTTTAATTCATCAGGCAGGCTTCGGCAGCAGTGCCTGCTCTGTAGCATGATATGTTGGATAATATGCCTATTTTAATTTTATTAGACATTTGTTTTGTATTTATTTTTCTAACAAAACTATATCTTAATCAAAATGGCAGCGCCTGTGCAGTAGCAGCTATCGCATTCCGATAAATGTTACTTCGCCTCCGCTCCATTTTGGTAGATAAAAAAAATTAGGCGCCATCAAGGTGGTGCCTGCGCAGTAGCATTGTTTTGATATAGGCGCCATCTTGATGGAGCCTAATTTTTTTTTTTTTCTCCAACAAAACTATAAGTCTGAATAAAATGAAAACGGGCATATTATCCACTGTATCATGCTACAGTGTAGGTGCCTTTTTCAAACAATATTCTATGCATTATGTAAAATTGGGGGCAGGTCAGTGAAGGATCAGTGACCTGTCATAAGCCATCAGTATGAATAGCTAAGCAGATTACCACTTAACTCCTTCGCGACATGCTCCGTACTAGTACGGCGCATGTCGTGTCTCCCTCTTTGATGTGGGCTCCGGTGGTAAGCCCACATCTTTCCCGGCACATGTCAGCGGTTTTGACCTGTTTGACCCCTATTAACCCGTTAAATGCCATTGTCAAACTTGAGACATCGGCATTTAACGCGCGCTTCTGACCATCTGGCCGGAAATCTGCTCATCAGTGACCCCCCCCATCACGTGATCACGGGTCACTGATGGGTTGGCGTGACAACCAGACGTCTCCTGGAGACCTCTAAGGTTGTCACTTAAGACTTGCTGTGAGCGCCGCCCGGTGGTCAGCACTCCTAGCAAGTGAGGTATTCTGCTACATACAGGTGATCTGATTACTAAAACAATATAAAAAAAAAAAAAAAATCAAACATACACATATTTGGTATCACCGCGTTCAGAATCGCCCGATCTATCGATTAAAAAAAAAAAAAAAAAAAGGGATTAACCTGATCACTAAACGGCGTAGTGAGAAACAAAATCAAAATGCCAGAAATACATTTTTTTGGTCGCCGCGACATTGCATTAAAATGGCATGCAAAAACACAGGCTCTCCATGAATTTGTTGTGACAGTGACACAGCCGTGACACATGCAGCTGCGGTGATGGACAGTTGATCAGCCAAGTATCCAGGTTCCCTCTGCAGCTTAAAGTATAGCGTGGCACTACTGTGAGGTGCTCAAGTAGGTCGCCCAAACCAAACATGCAATAAAGTAGAAAACTTGGCACTCAACTTAGAATATTCATTCAAGAGCTTTTATTATAGCATTCTGCAAGAAGAAATGTTTCGGTTTAGTATAGACCTTCGTCAGTCTGCAGTAGAATATAAGACAAAACATCAACAAAAATATATATATAATTCAAGTCCTCATACAGACAAAAAGCAGTTGACGTATAACGTGGCAAAGCGTTACAGCAGAATAGACAATAGTAAACAACCCGTGGTAATATAATGAACACCATTTCTCGTGATTGGTAAGAGGGAGTGAAAAAGGGGTTGGGGAGGAGGAATAGGGTACCTACCCCACTGCTTGAAACTGAAAGAATTAGGAGATTATATAAGAGTAATAGTCTCCTAAGTAAAAGATAATAAGAATTACCCTTAAATGTAGTGGTGGAGTAAAGAAAATGTGAGGTAATTATAGATAAATAGCTACCTATTTTATATACAAGGTTTCACTTGGTTCAAAGTTCTCATCCAAGAAAAAAAATGGCTGTGGCAAAAAGGGTTATAAATAAAGACGTTTAGAAATACATTAGTATAAGTTCAATATGAAATATCAGTATCAGCCTAAAATTACCTATATGGGCTCAGTATATGGCAGCCTGGTATAGAGATGTAGTACAAGTGCAACTATGGCTAAAATCAGGGTGGATTTGATTTAAATCAAACTGATTTAAATCACTAGTCAGTAAGGCTTGATTTAAATCAGTGATTTAAATCAAAGTTTCTACCTAAACTAGTTCTTGCTACTTTAACATGCAAGTAGATGAAGATTTTTAGAATCACTTTTTATATTACTTTTTTCTCCCCAGTTTAATGGGTTAATCATTCATATTTGGACACCACTGTTCTGTTGTACTTAGGAAGGAGAAAAATAATCCTGACCTTAATAACAATTTAAATAGATTTATTCAACTGAAACAATAACAACATTACAGCATAAGTTATTTGCTTAAACAAACATCCATGTTTGTTAACTAATTTGGCTAAACAAAATATATATTATTTTAAGAAACTTAGACTGTCAGCCCAGCCGACACATGAAAAACTTAAATACTACTGTCCCTGCTGTCCTCTGTAGCTCACTCGTCGTCATCTTCATCATCTTCTTTGTTCCTATTCATAATCTGGAAAAGAAAAACAAGCTTTCCTGCTTTTTTGGGTCCCAACTGATTTTAGAATGAATGAGTCCAAAGGAAGAGAATATTCTTTCAACGCCTGCAGAAGAAGCTACTGCTGTTAAAAGTGAAATCATTACTTGGAACAGTCTCTAAATCCAAGCGCTTAAGTGACTTCCACCAGTTTACTGGTGTGACCTTCCTTAAAATATCTTCAGCAAACATATATTTCTTGAATGGTTCCCCCTTAGCTCTGAAGTTTATTATAGTTGGCATTAAAGATGGATGATTGCTGGATACTCATGTCATAGCTAACTCCTCTTCCTCAGCACTTAGGTTTTGACCCTGATATTGGATATTGACAATATTTGCCAAAAAATGAGCTGGAGTCATTGCTTGTCCCATTCGTTTGTTTACTGCTTGTAATTTAATTCTGTCCATGTGTAGTTCTGTTTTTAAGTGTTCACTCAGTTCCTTCCAAATTTCAACAGCATCCGCAATAAAACAGCTATTTTTCTGTATTTTGTTTAAAGCTTGAGAGATGGGTTTCAGGAAGCTCAGCATATGTTCAACATTTCTCTTAAGCCCAATGTTGAGGATTTTGGCCGTGACAGTGCCATCTATTTTATCTCGATTTTCTTCACAAAGTGTCATCAGAATAGGCCAGTTTTTGATATACTGCTCAAAACAGTCCACCACAGAGTTCCATCTAACATCTTGTGGGAGCGTTAGCTTGGTTCCACCCATCCTTTTCAGAGCTGCTGTAGCAAAATGATTATTACGGAAGTATTTAGCAATTTCAACAACATTAGCCTTTATTTCTGGAACACTTTCACTTAAGTCTTTGGCTAAGAGGTGCAGCAAATGAGCACTGCAACCATATGTTATTAGCTTTGTATTCCCTCCCTGCTCTTCTAAATTTCTTCTCATCTTGGATACGTTTGCAGCATTGTCAGTGACCAAACTGCGTACTAGACATTTGAATTTTTGTTCACGTTGTTATAGCTTTTACTGCCACTTCTTGTAAGTATTCTGCTGTGTGTGCATTTCCTGACGTATCAGTTGTTTGTGCAGGAAGACTTTACCTTCTTCTGTTGTTATACAAGCACATACAATAGGATCATTGTGGACATTACTCCACCCATCAATACTTAGGTTAACAATTTTACCCTCCAGAGCTGTTGCACATTGCTCCATTTCTCTGTCATACACTTGATCCAGCAGTTTCCCTGCAACATCAGCTCTGCTGGGTGGACTGTATCCTGGTCTCAGTGACTGAACCATATTAATGAAATGTGGGTTCTCAGTCAGACGGAAAGAAGAGTTTGTTGCATAAATAAACTGGGCAATTTTTTCATATCAATCAACTCTTTTTCTAATCTGCTAGTTCTTATCACAAACCTATGGTGGTTCCAGGAGGTAAAGGTTTTTTCTTCCTTTTGGGTGATGGTGATATGTGGCTGTGGGTGTCTGATGATGATGCTGCTGCTAATGAAGCACTATCCTGGATGGATAACTCTGAAACTGTAGAGCAGGATGATGGTGATCTTGGAGGTGGATAGTTTCCAGAATCCATGAATTCCCATAAACAAAAAAAGTCAATGCTGTTATTTTATTGTTTATACGATTTCTGCTTATTGTACACAACACAGCACTGCCCCAAAAGGAATATTTGTTTTTCTTCATAACTGTACCAAATGACAGTAACATGCAGTAATAAAAAGAAATATAATTTTTCTCACACATGACAGTTCAGTCTTTAGAAATAGGATTCAATAAAAATGTTTACCAACCTGAAGATCCTGCCTGTTCAGAAGTGTTTCTTTGGTCATCTTCATCACCGCACTTCTCATGATGTTGCCTCATTCGCGCCACCAGGCCTTGCATCTCTTTGTTGCATCGTTTGCATTTTGCACGCATGCCTGCCTTACCGATAGGTGAAGGAGCTTCATTAAAATATTCCCAAACTGGGTCTCTTTTACGGCCTGCTGCCATTATAAGGAAAGAATGTAATAATCCTCAGATCGTACACACAAACAGATCCAGACT
Source organism: Oophaga sylvatica (assembly GCA_033576555.1). NCBI lineage: Eukaryota > Metazoa > Chordata > Amphibia > Anura > Dendrobatidae > Oophaga > Oophaga sylvatica. The sequence continues at coordinate 305,662,664 of JARQOD010000001.1, read as the reverse complement.
TGTCTGTCTGTGGCTATGCTGCAGTATTGTGCTCAAAGTTTCACTTTCATTTTCTTGTCTGCTTGCCCTTCCTCCTCACACTTAAGGGTATGCCACACTGAACAATATTGCTAACGGGATCGCTAAAAAAACGTCACTATTTAGCGATCCCGTTAGCGATGTTGTTCAGTGCGGCAGCTGCCAGCGACGAGCTTCCTGCTGTGACTCGCTCGTCGCTGGAATCGTTCCGGACCCTATTTCCTCGTCGGCGCTCCCGCTGGGTAAGTATATATCGCTAGTGTGGCACCTTTTCTTAGCGATTTAGCGGTACTTTTGTACCGCTAAAGTCGTTAAGAAGATCGCTAACGGCGATAGCGTCGTTAACTATATCGCTAAATGTGGCCGCACTTAGCGATATAGAAACAATCCCGCTAGCGATCGCATTAGTATGCGTCGTTATCGTGATCGCTAGCGGGATTGTTTAGTGTGGCAGTACCTTAAGATTCACATTCTTCTTGTGTTGTGCAGATCTATTCCACTCCAAACAATCGAAACATATTGTCTAACTTCTTGGACTTGGCACTGAAGGGGTTGATTCTGTATTCATATAGGTTTGTAGAACAATAGGATTAAGGTCTTTTTCTCAACTCTGTTCATGTTGTAACATTTTTGCCGTGAAGAAGAGGCTGGGACCTCTGCGGAGTCAAATTCAGTTTTGAGAACTGCGTAAGTAGAGCGAGCGTCTGTGATAATATAGGAGAGAAACTGCCCACTAATCCTACAGAAACCTCTGGAAGAGCATGGCATTGTGAATGTTACACTATACAGCCTTTATTCTACTGAGTTAAACAACTCAGCTTTATCTCATGATGGAAGAACCTTTGGATGGTAAAATATTTTCCTCAAAAAGCAGTTTATTGAAAAAAATCGATTGAAATAAAAAAAATCCGATTTTTTTTTTTTTGATTTTTTTAAAAAAATCATTGATTTTTATCCACCCTGTCTAAAATAGAGACAATACATCAATAAATGTCAAAGGAAATAGAGAACACGCTAATTCATAGGCAGTGTGTGGCTACCTTTGTTAAATACCATGTATATTAAGGCTGGTGTTGGGCTGTAGTGTAGGTATCATGTAGGCACTGGGGACAATATAAGGAAGAAATATAAGAGTAAAACTAATGCAAAAATAAAAGTAGGATAAGATGTAAACAAGCATACCTATGGTCGGTATGCTTTGAGTTCAATGGTTGCTGTAAATAAAAAGGAGGAGGCAGTTATGGGCTACTAAAGCAACCAGAGTTTAAGTAGCGCTAAAAGAAGAGCTCACCGGTGGTGAAAGTGTGCCATGAAGACGCGGTATCCGCGGCTTGTCCTGTCCGTATGGCTAAGGGAGAGTGCGGTATAGATGCCCAAAGGGTAGTGTGGTGCGTCCCGGAAGTAGCGCTGAACATTTGTTACATAGGCAGGAAGTCATCATCCTGTGCGATCCACTGACAGGAAGTGGTCACAGGATGCGTTCCAAAGACAGGAAATAAATGTCCGGTCAGCCGGGGACTCCGCGCAGCCTCCCTGACATGAGTAAAGTACTGCAGGTGCCAGGCCTCTCCTGACTTTTTCCGGTGCCTGCACACTGCAGTACTTTGTTCTGCCCTCAACAGGAATAATGCCTGCACAGGAGCCGCAACAGAAGCATGGAAGAGGACGTCATCGCATGAAGATGGGAGGCGCCGGATCCGTACCGTACCGTGCCGGACCCGAACCGTAATCTTTCAGGTTACATCGGGGGCTTATCTACAGCATTACAGAATGCTGTAGATAAGCCCTTAATGGCCGTGGCCACAGTTTATATCCGAAAAATTAACTGACAGGTTCCCTTTAAGGGCCGGCGTGCTTGCACAACACAGTGCTGCGATTCCCAGGAAACTCTGGTCATGTGAAAATGACATTGCGGGTCGTAAACTGCCCGTGGGCTAGCTGTTCCCCACCCCTGATTATAGGTGATTAAGCAGAGTGGAGACCTGTATATACATAGAGGCACTGTAACAGAGAAATGAGAAATATACGGATTGAGGGCTGCCAATGTTTGGCTGTCTGCTGGTCCCTACTTCATGCTTGCTTTAGCACCTAGCTGCTATGGTGAAAAGTCACTGCTGTGAGACATGGCTGATTCATAATTTGCAATTTCTCCAGTCACCTTCCACGAGTCACCTTGGAGGACGTCTCCCCGCCCTAATGGGGGACAGGAAACACAAGAGGTTAAATACCCCTCCCCTTTCTGCTACCTCCAGTGTTTTTCCTGTCCCCCATTGCGTCATGAAGAGGTTCATCAGGTGCTGCCGCAGTCGGCAAGCGGAGCCCCTAAGAAGTTCTTACTGCCGGGCAGTCGAGGTCGGGGGGTTCGCTCTCCTCCGTGTGGCTACTCCCATCTCCATGGCCCCATGTGACTCGGGACCCCCCTCCCGCGCCTCTTAGAGAGGTAAAGCGGGGCGGTGATGTGCGGCCGGGGTCCTCCTCAGCTCCCCGGCGTCCTGCTGCTTCCGAGTTCCGAGTCTGCGGGCACTTTCGGTTTCGTGTCTCATGCGTACCACGGTTGAACGCACGCTCTACACGCCGCTTTACGGCCGGGGTGGGGCTCTGGCGCAACTTCCTGGGTCGTTCCTTCGGTTCCTCCCTGTGGACCATGAGGGAGGAGGGGCACACAATTGAACGCTGGACCACGATCCATCATATCCTGGTCAGGAGCCTCCAGGTAAGACGCAGTGTCCCTGTCTGTGTGACTGCTGACAGTTGACCATGGACGGCGACAAACCTCCTACAGCTGCGTCTGCGGGAGCTCAGCGTTCACCCTCCTGCCGTGAGTAGCGGGGTTGGTCCCTGACTGTCCAGGCATTCTAGCTATGGGTCATTTAGTATACCTTCTCTCTTGTTTTAGGGAGAAAAGTTCTCTGCCCCAAAGAGTAAACCCAGCCACAAATGCGGTGTTTGTGGGTCCAGGCTTCCCTCTGCTTACAAGAAGAAGCTGTGCCAACCTTGCCATATGACATACTATGTGAGAAGCAGCCCTCCCTCCTGGACAGTATTAAAAGCTCTCATTAAGCAGGAGGTGCACACCTCCATGGTGGCCTTTTCCCAGACCTCGCTGCCGCATCCCCCTCTCCCTAAAAAGAGAAAATGGCACCTGCTGAAACCGACTCTGGCTCGGGTGAAATTCGTACCTTGGGGTCTGAGGATATTTAGGAAATTGAGGGCTCCACATCCACCCCTAAACCCATAGTAAAAAGTATTATTTCTGTTCGGAGGATATGAAAGAGCTTGTTTCCATGGTGAGAAGCACCATAGGGGTTGAGGAGGAGGAGGTGAAGTACTCAGTTCAAGATGAGATGTTTGGGGGGGCTGAAACCCAGAGGTAGGAAAGGGTTTCCGGTTTATGAAAATGTCCTAAATCTTATTCTACAGGAGTGGGCCCCCCGAGAAAGGTCTTTCTGTACCCTCAGAATTAAGAAATCACTTTCCCTTGGAAGTGACAATTCAATTTGGGAAATCCCTAAAGTAGACGTCCAAGTCTCTAAAGTTACCAAAAAGACGTCTCTCCCCTTCGAGGATGCTTCCCAATTGAAAGATCCTATGGATTGGAAAATTGAAAGCCACCTAAAGTCCTGGTAGGCCTCTACTAATTTGCTCAAAACAAATGTAGCCTCTACATGCGTCGCCAGAGCCCTTTCCCTCTGGCTTCGCACACTAGAAGAGCTCCTCTCTCAGGGGACCTCCAGGAAGGAGATCCTGGAATCCTTACCCCTTCTCCAGAAGGCTACGGGCTTTTTAGCCGATGCCTCAGGGGAATCTGTTCGGGTTGCGGCAAGATCTCTAGTCCTCTCTAATTCGGCTAGAAGAGCTCTTTGGGGGGGGGGGGTGACATCACCTTTAAAACTGGACTCTGTGCCATACCTTTTCAAGGACACCACGTATTTGGGCCAGTTTTGGATGATATACTTGAAAAAGCTTTGGATAGGAAAAAGTCGCTACCCGAACAGAAAAATACTAGGAGATGGTTTTTTTCGTCCCCCAAGTGAACAGCCCTCCAAAAAGGAGTTCAGGGGAAAAGGAAAAACTGGACGGTGGAGCTATCCGAAGGGGGGTAGAGGCAAGAACATCCTTGTGAGAATTACCCTGCGACAAGCTTCAGATCTCCAAAACCCCTTGCTTCTTCAAATACAAGATCTATTGCGAGAAGAAGTGATTTCTCATGTGCCCCAGCAAGAGATGGGCAAACGCCATTATTCTCGTCTATTCCTCATAAGGAAAACCTCCGGTAATACAGGGTTATCGTAAATTTAAAACCCCTGAATCAGTTTTATCAAGTACCAGAGGTTCAAGATGGTCAAATCGGCGATCCCTCTAATTGGACGAGGCTGGGTCATGGCTACAATAGACCTGAAGGACGCATATTATTATGTATCAATCCATCCGGATCACAAGAAGTTCCTCAGGTTCGCAATCTCTCACAACCAGGGAATCAGCCATTTTCAACTCAATGCACTCCCGTTCGGTGTGTCCCCGGTACCAAGGGTATTTACAAAGATCATGAGAGAAGCAGTCATTTTCATCCGTCTACAAGGAATATGTATTGTTCCATATTTAGACAACTTGCTCATAGTCGCACCATCAGTATCTTGGCTGAAACTGGATGTGTCAAAAACCCTGGAGATCCTCGGATCCCTAGGCTGGATCCCGAATCTTCAGAAGTCAGACCTTCACCCTTCCCCCAAGAAAGTTCCTGGGGATTCTCTACACTCGGAGAAGAGGACATCCTTCTCCAAGGATCGTCAGCGCGACCTTCGTCAGAGAGTCTCCAGATTCAAACAACAAAGGGCGCCGACATTAAAGGAGTCCATGTCCATACTGGGGTCCATGACATAGTGTATCCAGGCGGTGGCCTGGGCTCAGGCACATACGCAAATCCTTCAATCCCACGTCCTTCTACAGTCACGGAAGTGTCAATGTTCTGTCCAGGAGAATTCCGCTTCCCGGGCACGTGAAGTCGGCCCTCTCATGGTGGCTCGATGGCAAAAAAACCGACAGTGAGGGGTGAACTGGGATCAACTCCCCCTGAAATTACTTTGTACGGATGCCAGCCGAAGAGGTTGGGGAGCCGTGGTGGAGGAATCTTATTTTCAAGGACAATGGTCCCTGGATATAAGAGCCAGATCTTAATATCTGAGAGAATTGAAGGCAGTGGAGGAGGCACTGAAAGCCGCTTCAGCTCTCATCCAAAACCATCATGTTCGTATCTACTCCAACAACGTGACGGCGGTGGCCTACCTCCGTCACCAGGGGGGCTCGAGATATGGCAGCTTAAAATTAATCACAGCAAGAATATTTCTCTGGGCAGAGAAACACCTTTTTATCCATTTCAGCAGTGCACCTGAAGGGTTCGGACAACATCCAGGCGGACTTCCTCAGCAGGAAGGACGTCCATCCCGGAGAATGGTGCCTAAACCAAAAGGTCTTCCTATCTCTCACATCAAGAAGGGGGAACCCAGAGATAGATTTATTTGCAAATGCTCAAAATACAAAGGTCAAAACATTTTTCTCCCTCAGTCCTTCGTACGGGGCTCGGGGGATAGATGTTTTCGCCCATACATGGGTTTTCAACCTGGCTTACGCCTTCCCTCCAATTCCTATGCTGGCGAAGACGCTGCAGAAGATCCGGTTGGACCAGGTCTCGACAATCTTGATAGCCCCAATGTGGCCAGGGCGAAGCTGGTACAGCGCTTTGAGAAACATGGCCCAGGACGGTCCCTTGCCCCTGGTCCAGAAGCTTGATCTCCTTCATCAGTGTCCCCTACTGTACCCAAACCTCAAGCAGACTAAACCTTGCGTCTTGGTTGCTGAAGCCGACATCCTAAAGGCCAGAGGTCTCTCGGACAGAGTGATCCAGACTCTCCAAAAAAGCAGAAAACAAAGTATGGAAGAAGTTTTCTTCCTGGTGTCTTCCTAATATTCCTGCTCCCTTCCATCCCAACATTGCTCAAGTTTTAGGGGTATGCCACACTAAGCGAGATCGCAAACGAGATCGCTAACGAGATCACTAAAACGTCACGATTTAGCGATCTCGTTAGCGACCTCGTTGTGTGTGGCATGTAGCAACGATGTGGCCCCTGCTGTGATGTCGCTGATCGTTCACTAGCGTTCTGGACCGTATTTTGATCGTTGGCGTCCCGCTGGTGAACCTATATCGCTATGTTTGGCACCTTTTGCAAACGACGAGCGACCTCGTTTGTGACGCATATGTTGTTTAGCGTCACGAAGTGGATCGCAATATATGTAAGTTCTCTTTTGCGTCACAGAGAGGATCGCAGAAGTTGCAAAGCAGGCTAGCAGGACGCAGAGAGCAGGAGCGATGCTGGATATTCCTATGAATCAGAAGCGCTCAGTACCTGCTAATGACATCCTAACGACCGCCAAAGTCGTTAAAGAGATCGCTGACCGCTGATGTGTCGTTTATGAGATCTGTTTGGCAGCTACTAGCGACCTAAAAGAGATCACACCAACGATCTCATTAGCTTGCGTCGTTATCTAGATCGCTAACGAGATCGCTAAGTGTGGCAGTACCTTTAGACTTCCTCCAGAAGGGATTAGAGCTAGGGCTTACCCCAAGCACACTAAGAGTTCAGGTTTCTGCTCTCAGTTCCTTTTTTGACCAAGATCTGGCGGGACACCATTGGATCAAACGATTTATGATCTCCGCAAACCGAATACGTCGTAAAATTCCTAACTGGGTTCCCCCCTGGGATCTAAATTTAGTGCTTAATAGTCTTAACACAGGTCCCATTTGAGTCCTTGTCTTCATTATCGTTAAAAATCCTAACACTTAAAACTGTCTTCCTTGTGGCAATCACCATGGATAGACGTACAGGAGAGTTGCAGGCCCAGTCCGTTCAAGAGCCCTACCTGTCTCTGAATGCTGATAGCATAATTTTGCGTTTAGACCCCTCCTTTATGCCCAAAGTAGTCTCAGACTTTCATAGGGGTCAAGATATTGTGTTGCCCTAATTTTGCCCAAATCCTTCCAATACGAAGGAAGAAAGTTTCCACACTCTGGATGTCCGCAGAGTGGTTCTCCATTACCTTGAACAAACCAAGGTTTGGAGGATTGACCAAAATCTTTTTATTCAGTTTTCAGGCTGGAATAAAGGAAAGAAAGCAGCGAAAAGCACAATTGCGAATTGGATCAAACAGGCCATCTGTTTGGCATACTCGGCAAGAGATTTTTCCCCTACTGCTTCGCTAAAGGCTCACTCCACTCGATCAGTCGCTAGATCATGGGCAGCAAGAGGGAACGCTTCATCAGAGCAGATATACAGAGCCGCCACCTGGTCTTCCGTGCGTACTTTCACCAGACACTATAGCCTGAATTTTGTCAGGGATCTAACATTCGGCAGACGAGTTCTGCAAGCTGTGGCTCGATAAAATAGAATTAGTCTTACCGGTAATTCACTCTTATTGGATGATTCCTTCACTTTGGTGGTAGCTATACATGCTAGTGTATCCAGAAAAAACACTGGAGGTAGCAGGAAGAGGAGGGGTATTTAACCTCTTTTGTGTTTCCTGTCCCCCATTAGAGCAGGGAGATGTCCTCCAAGGTGACTGTCGTGGAAGGTTCCTAGAAACCGAATTACCGGTAAGGGCCCCGTCACACATAGCGACTCACCAGCGATCCCGACAACGATATGAACTTGTCAGGATCGCTGGTGTGTCGCTACATGATCGCTGGTGAGCTGCCAAACGGGCAGATCTCAGCAGCGATCAGGACATCGACTACGCGGGCAACGTCGCTTAGTTACTCGCATACCAGCGCACTGGTGCAGGGAGCTGGTAACCCACTGTTTACCTTGATTACCAGCTCCCTGCACCAGCATGCTGGTATTGAACGTACACATCGGGTTTCTGAGCGCCGCGTGCGCTTAGAAACCCGATGTTTACCTTGGTTTCCAGCTCGCTGATCGCTGGCTCCCGTCTGCCACACGCAGCGATGCGTGCTGGCCAGTGGGAGACCAACGATCAAAAAAATGTCCAGAGCATTCGAGCACGATTAGCGATACCCGGCAGGGGGGCCGGTCGCTGATAAGTGTCACACACAGCGATATCGCTGGGGAGATTGCTGTTGCGTCACAAAACTTGTGACTCAGCAGCGATCTCTCTAGCGATCTCGCTATGTGAGACGGGGGCTTAAGACTACCGTATATACTCGAGTATAAGCCGAGATTTTCAGCCCATTTTTTAGGGCTGAAAGTCCCCCACTCGGTTTATACTCGAGTCATATACAGGGGAGGCGGAGCGCAGCTGTTCTATATACTCACCCCTCCGCCTGCGCGGTCTCTGCAGCCCCTGCTCTTCTCCCACGGTCTCCGGCGCCAGTGTTCAGCGATCAGGTGGTACCGCTCATTAAAGTCATGAATATGCACATATTCATGACTTTAATGAGCGGTCCCACGTGACCGCTAAACACTGGCGCGGGAGAAGAGCAGGGCAGAGACGCGCCGGCGGAAGGGTGAGTATAAGCGATATTTACCTGTCCCGTTCCACAGCTGCTTGCCGCTGTGTCCTCAGGTCCTCTTGCTGCCTGATCATTCACTGCTAGAGGACCTGGAAGACAGCGGCGCTCAGCAGTGGACCGGGTGACAGGAAAAATTCGCAGGTGCCGGGGCCCTGAGCGAGCGGTGACTCCGGCACCTGTCCCCCATAGCGTGCCGGTGTCCCTGCCTGCTCGGGACACCGGCACCTGGCCCCCAGCGACGAGAGGTGAGTATGTCTTTTTTTTTTTTTTGCAGCTGCGGCAGCATAAGGGGCCTATTCAATGCAGCATCTATGGGGGCATAATACATGGGGCATCGATGGGGGCTTACTAATACATGGGGCATCTATGGGGGCATTAATCTAAGGAGCATCTATGGGGGCAAAATACATGGGGCATCTATGGGGGCATAATCTAAGGCGCATTCTATGGGGGCATAATACATGGGGCATCGATGGGGGCATAATCTAAGGAGCATCTATGGGGCAAAATACATGGGGCATCTATGGGGGCATAATCTAAGGCGCATCTATGGGGGCATAAGACATGGGGCATCTATGGGGGCATAATACATGGGGCATCGATGGGGGCATAATACATGGGGCATCTATGGGGGCATAATCTAAGGAGCATCTATGGGGGCATAATCTAAGGAGCATCTATGGGGGCATAATCTAAGGAGCATCTAAGGGGCAAAATACATGGGGCATCTATGGGGGCATAATCTAAGGCGCATCTATGGGGGCATAATACATGGGCATCGATGGGGGCATAATACATGGGGCATCGATGGGGGCATAATACATGGGCATCTATGGGGGCATAATACATGGGGCATCTATGGGGGCATAATACTAAGGGCATCTATGGGGGCATAATCAAGGGCATTATGGGGGCATAATACATGGGCATCTATGGGGGCATAATCTAAGGGCATCTATAGGGGCATAAATTACATGGCGCATCTATGGGGCAATCAAGGGCATATCATAATACATGGGGCATCTATGGGGGCATAATAATGGGCATCTATGGGGGATAATCTATGGGGCATCTATGGGGGTATAATCTATGGGGCATCTATGGGGGCATAATCTATGGAGCATCTATGGGGCATAATCTATGGAGAATCTATGGGGGCATAATCTAAAGGAGCATCTATGGGGGCATAATTTTGGGAGCATCTATGGGGGCATAATCAAATGGAGCATCTATGGGGGCCAAAAAAATGGAGCACTTGTGGGGCATAATACATGGGAAAGCAGGGGGGCAAAATTTCTCATTTTCCACCCTAGGCTTAAAAAACTCGAGCGATGTTTTCCCAGTTTTTTGGGGAAAAAATTTAAAGGGGGGTGGGCTTAAAACTCGAGTTATACGGTAATTCTTTTTTTGTGCAAAATCAGATTAGTAGTTTAAACACTGGGAACACGGGTATTTTTTTTTGACTACTTGCACTAGTAGTGTTCTAGTCGGGGGCAGGAGCCCAGTGGGTCCTAGTTTTAAAAATTTGGCTAATTTAAAATCCCAGTTTTTTTGGGCCCCAAAGTAGAATAAGGGGTTTTTAAAATGTTTGGGGAGGGGCCATAAAGCACCAAAGTTCCGAAATTTGGTTTTGTGTCTGTGCTGAAAATCCCTTGAAAAGGGGTTGTCGGGGGTTTTGATGGCCATTTCTGTGACTGCAGACTTCTAAGCCTTACAGATTGCACATCACGGGGAATAAGGATTCTAACGTTTTTGGTGGCCGAGGGGGGTGGTGTAGAAAGGGATTTGCAAAACATGCGGGTTGTGCTGACTAATCATTTCACTTCACTCACTACAAGTTTTGGGCCCAAAATTATGGGGGTTAATTTTGACTTTTGGGATTCCTACATCCATGGGGAGGGGCTTTTTTTCAAGCCCCAATTCTTAAAAGGACGAGCCTATTTCCATATCTCTTGTCAAACAACATGAAAATTGGACACACTCGGAGGCATCCAAATGCTGTCTGTTTATTAACACAAAGTTTAAAAACCCTGGGTCAATAACCCTTTTTTTACTAATTTGATCGTGCCCCTTTTTTCAAAATTTTTAATTTTTTCAGTGTTTTAAATGGGGCCCTTGGCGCTAAAAAACCCCCAAAAAAAGCAAATTTGTGAAAAAAAAGGGTTAAAAAATTTTCTTAAAAATGGGGGCGAGTGACCCTAACTTGCACCGCGCATTTTTTCATTGTGAAGGTTGGGGTTTTTAAATTTTCTTCAATGCCCCGAAGTAAAATCCTAAATCTTTTTTTAATTTTTTTTTTTTTTTTTTTCAACGAAGAAAAAAGCTATAGGCCAAAAATTGTGGAAAAAGGTAAGTCTTTGAAAAATTTTTTTTTAAATTTTTTAAATTTTTTTTTTTAGAAATGCCTTGCAAGTGTTTAAAAGGGGAAAATGTGGGAGTATTTTCTATGCAAAAAGAAACAGCAGAGGTAGGGGTTAAAAAGCAAAATATCAGGGGTGCCCCTTTTTTCCTTCCCGAGGTCTTGTTTCTTTCAATGATAAAATTTGAAACCCAAAAGGGTTATTTTTCTGGGACTAGGGGCCTGGCCTTGCTACCAAAAAACCCCCCCTTTTTTTGCTGGGAGACCGGTTTTTTAAAATTTTTTGAAATACAAGACTGGTGTTTGCATTTTTGCTTCCCCCTCTCTTTAAAAATTTTTAAAACTAAACACGGGAAAGGGTCACCCAAAGGCTTGGGTTTTTCCTTAGCTAATTTTTTGGGACAGCGATCGTCCCCATCCATCGCATGCGCCCCCATGTCTAACGGGGGGGCGCATGGTTTACGTTTCAGCGATCATCACGTTTTTCCCCCGGGGCTTTCGTTTTCGAGGGCGCCCCTTGGGGCGCACAACGCAAAATTTGCATTTTTTG
>JARQOD010000001.1:305606727-305651116 GCA_033576555.1 Oophaga sylvatica | reverse complement strand
TAAGGTGGACGTCAGTGCTTCCGCTGATGCGGCCTTAGGACGTAGGGTCCTGCAGGCAGCGGTAATTTAAAGTTTTTAGTTAACTTGTATTTGGTGCCTGTGGCGCATTTATCTAGGTTGTTGGGTTTCTGCCTATTTTGTTTTTTTTCCCACCCTAATTTTTGGACTGCTTTGGGACGTCCCACTAGTAATGACTGTTCCTTCCATCTGCAGCTGAAAGACGGATTTTGGTAAGAACTTACCTGTAAAATCCTTTTCAGCGAAGGAAGGGAGACACAGCTCCCTCCCATGGCAGAAATGTGTTGTTGTATTTACAGATGCAGCGTGACCCTTCTCTGATAGCGATTATCTGGACTGAGGTCGACGCGCTACGTCTCTGTTCCAGCATTGCCAGCTTATCGCAGTAGTCAGGTTCAGTGAGTAGTACCTGTAACTGTGTGATTTTTTTTTTGCCGAATGCATGCATAACCTGTACTCTTATGTTTTTTCTCTGAAGTCCTTCAGAAGGGGTTATGTTGCTTCGCTGGTGATATTGTTCTTCCTTAAGCTTGGGTACGACTGAAGAGCTGAGTAGGAGGAGCCCGAGCTGGAGGGGCCGGTCAACACTCTTTTTAATCTGAGGTGTCAATCCTATCTGGGCTCCGCCTACCCACTAGTAATGACTGTGTCTCCCTTCCTTCGCTGAAAAGGATTTTACAGGTAAGTTCTTACCAAAATCCGTCTTTTTTTTTTTCACAGCACCTGGAGCAGCACCCTGCAACCTGGTCCTGGATCGGTCCTTCAGAGCGTTGCCTCAGACCCGTCCCAGCCATCCACCAGCCAAGAAGCACTTTGTGGGTCGGCATCACAGCCAGCTGGAGACCAGGAAGCTGGTTCATCAGGTGTTCCCCTGTTCCAGGTCTCTGCCACTGATTTTGCGGGCACTTCCCTCCAGCAGCAGAAGGCCTCGGACAGGAATTTCATTCCCGAGTTCATTCACTTGAGCACGGTTTTTCAAAATGCCCTCAAGGTGGTGAGCGACAGACTGGACAGTGGTTTTGCACTAATGGATACACGCTTCCAGTCTGTTGAGCATTCGCCTTGACCATCTTGAAGCCGACCTCAACAGACCAGCGCACCATTTTTTTTAATAAAATTGAACTGGACATAGTGGAACACCTTAGTCCTGATCTCCAGCTGACTGTTATGCAGGCCTGCAACACTGCTTACACGCAGGCTATGCAGCAGAGTCGGTACGTGCAGTAGCCAGTGGTGCCTTTCCCACCCGTGCCACCACTGACTCGCTTCACCTCACTACTGACTTCTGCATACCACTGCACGGCCACCAGCATTCCAAGCAATGCTGGACTCCACTACACCACACCGAGTCACAGTGCAACTGGACACTCCCCCGCCACCACCATGCCAAGCGCTGCTCCTGTTTGGACTTCCTCCACCCCTGCTTGGACCTCCTCCACCTCAAGGACCGCCACCACCACCGAGCAGCAGCTGGGGAACCCTCACTCGTCTTCAGGACCACGGACCATGGCAGGAGGTCCCCCAGCTCCCGAAGGTCCCCCAGTTTGAGGTCACCCAGTTCCCGGACTTCACAAAGTTCCCGTAGGTCACCCAGTTCCCGGAAAAAAGAGCAAAAAAACTTTTGTCCTCCCTCCCCCTTCACCTCACACTGTGTCTAACCTGCTGCCTTCCCCCCACAACTTTGTTTCTCCTTCCCCTCGAACCCCTTTGTCGCTCACCCTAAGTCATTCCTCGTCCCGTTAATTATTAATTTTTTTTTTTTTGTCTTGTATAAAATGTGATTTTTTTATTTTTTCCCCCCAACTGTTGGGTTTAATTGTGTCTTTCGCCGCCTACACACACTTCGCCGTACACTTTGTGATTTTGCCACCACATAGCTCCATTACCGACACATGCTTTTCAGCAGCAGAATGGAAGGAAAGGAGACACACTAGTAATGACTAGTGGGTAGGCGGAGCCCAGATAGGATTGACACCTCAGATTAAAAAGTGTTGACCGGCCCCTCCAGCTCGGGCTCCTCCTACTCCTGCTTCTTCAGTCTAAAATTTGAGGTCCAGAGGATAGGTCGCTGCTGGAAGCAGCTCCTCAGAAAACTTTATTATTTTTATCGGACAAGAGACTTGGATCACCAGAAGTGGTCTAGAGGTCTCAGGGTCTCAGCGCTGCTGGACCCCCACCTCTCCCTTGGCGATCTGTAATACCCTGTATGGTGGTCCCTGCAGTTTCACGCCGGCCCTGGGGGATGAGGATTGCTTCCCTGTCGGGGACGCAAACCGCACATCGGGGGTCACTGCATTCCCCGCCCGGGGGGGAAGCGATGGGCACAGCGCCACAAACCCCTGGGGGTCCCTGTGGCGCTCGGCTGGTGAGTACCGCATTTTTATGTGAATGTGTGTGTGCTCTCAGCGGCTGCTGCGGCAGCCGCTGGTACATGTATTAGATGACATGTTTGGTGACTGTATTTTATGTCCGCAGGCAGATACCTGCAGGACAGAGGAGAGCAGAGAGCGAGGAGTTCGCGCTCTTTTTGAAGCCGGAGGGGGGCGTGGCTTCACGCTTCCTGCTCTTTTTGTGACAGGAATCGCTCTGAGGAGACTGCAGCTTCACTGTCCTCTTCCGGCTTCTCTCAGCGCGGCGGCCATTACAAAGGCTCCGGGCTCCTCATGCTCCGCTCCTCCTGTTTAAGGTATACTTTCACCGAGGCCAGCTGGGTGAGTGAATATCATCACCAGGGGAGGAGCCCCGTGGAGATAATTTGCATATTCCCAGTGCCTTCTGGGATAAGTGACGAGTCTCCGCGAGCTCAAGGAACACAGGATTTTGGCTGTTGCAGCTGAAAGGAGGACATCAGTAAACCAGGGAGGAGCCCCGAGGAGATAATTTTCATATTCCCAGTGCCTTCTGGGATAAGTGAAGTCTCCGCGAGCTCAAGGAACACTGGATTTTGGCTGTTGCAGCTGAAAGGAGGCCATCAGTAAACCAGGGAGGAGCCCCGAGGAGATAATTTTCATATTCCCAGTGCCTTCTGGGATAAGTGAAGAGTCTCCGCGAGCTCAAGGAACACTGGATTTTGGCTGTTGCAGCTGAAAGGAGGCCATCAGTAAACCAGGGGAGGAGCCCCGAGGAGATAATTTTCATATTCCCAGTGCCTTCTGGGATAAGTGAAGAGTCTCCGCGAGCTCAAGGAACACTGGATTTTGGCTGTTGCAGCTGAAAGGAGGCCATCAGTAAACCAGGGAGGAGCCCCGAGGAGATAATTTTCATATTCCCAGTGCCTTCTGGATAAGTGAAGAGTCTCCGCGAGCTCAAGGAACACTGGATTTTGGCTGTTGCAGCTGAAAGGAGGCCATCAGTAAACCAGGGGAGGAGCCCCGAGGAGATAATTTTCATATTCCCAGTGCCTTCTGGGATAAGTGAAGAGTCTCCGCGAGCTCAAGGAACACTGGATTTTGGCTGTTGCAGCTGAAAGGAGGCCATCAGTAAACCGCGCGAGTTTTGGCTTGTATTTCACCGCTTGATTATCTCTTGAACAATAAGAACATGGAAGAGGCTAGGAGCCATGTGGTGAGCTGCATTTCTTGCTACATGTTCATAGACTTACCAGTGGAAAAGCCAAACTTCACATGCCAGAAATGCAAGCTTGTGTCCCTGTTGGAGGAAAAGTTGCAAAATCTTGAAGAGAGGTTATCTACATTGAAGACCATTAAGGAAGGTGAAGAGTTCTTAGACAGAGCAGAATTATCTCTTCATGGTACAGAAAGAGAAGAAATTCGAAGTGCAACTGAAGAAACAGAGGAATGGAAGCATGTGACCCAGAGAAGCAGGAGGATCAGGAGGCAGTCAGCACCAATTCTGCTCAGGAACCAATACCAGGCTCTTACACAGGAGAACGATGAAGAAATACATCAGGATAAGACTTTGCCCACAAACAACCTTGTACACCCTCAGAGTCCTCCTGAATGGAGAAAGAAAACTGTTGTGAAGAAGAAACGGAGAGTTGTCATGGGCGATTCCCTGTTGAGAGGAACAGAGGCCGCTATCTGCAGACCGGATATAACCTCAAGAGAAATGTGCTGTCTTCCAGGTGCAAAAATTAAAGATGTGTCTGACAGGATATCAGGACTCTTCAGACCTAAAGATGACTACCCATTCCTGCTAATACATGTGGGGACAAATGACACCGCTAGAAACGACCTGGAAACCATCTGCAGTGACTTTGAAAACTTAGGTAAGAAAGTGAAAGAACTGGGAGCGCAGGTGGTCTTCTCTTCCATCCTCCCAGTGGATGGCCATGGAACAAGGAGGTGGAATAAGATTCTGCAGGTGAACAACTGGCTACGTCGATGGTGCCGTCAGCAAGGATTTGGATTTCTGGATCACGGAGTGAATTACCTATACGATGGACTACTTGCTAGAGATGGGGTGCACCTTACGAAGACTGGAAAACATGTATTTGGAAGTCGCCTTGCTACACTCATCAGGAGAGCTTTAAACTAGAACAATGTGGGAAGGGAAGCAAAACGCCAGCAAAAGCCATACACTTGACAAATACTATTGAGATTTCTGCTATTAGAAGTGAAGGGGAAGAACAAAGACAAAATAATTTACATAATAAAAATATTGAAGGAAGAGAAACCAATCACAAACTAAAGTGTTTCTATACGAATGCACAAAGCATGGGCAACAAACAAGGAGAACTGGAGCTACTAACGCAGGAGAAGAAATATGATGTCATTGGAATCACTGAGACTTGGTGGGACGATACACATGATTGGAATACAAGGCTAGAAGGATACAACTTATTTGCAAGAAACAGACTTGATAAACGAGGAGGAGGTGTTGCATTGTATGTTAGAAAAGCGTATATCTGCACAGAGAGTGACGCTTCAGAGACTGGGAGTTCTGTGGAAACTGTTTGGGTAAGAATACAAGGACAGAACAATGGAAAGGACACCATTGTAGGCATTTACTACAGGCCGCCTGTGCAAGCTGAAGATATGGATGAACTCTTTATGCATCAAATGGCCAAGTTCTCCAAAAAATATGACATAGTGGTCATGGGAGATTTCAACTATCCAGACATTTGTTGGGAATCTCTCTCAGGCAAAACTAACAGGTCCAGGAAATTCTTATCCTCTCTTGCTGACAACTTTATCTTCCAAAAGGTAATGGAGAAAACAAGGGGATCTGCTACCTTGGATCTAATCCTCATAAACAGGGAGGAAATGGTGGAGGAGGTAAGAGTGGCTGGGACTCTAGGAGGTAGTGACCATGCTATTTTAGAATTTTGGATAACAAGAGGAGGAAGACCTGTGAAGACTCAGACGTCAAGGTTAGATTTCAGAAAGGCAGATTTTAAGGAACTCAGAAAGAGAATTGGAGGGATCCAATGGCTGGATATCCTTAAGGACAAAAATGTCCAGGAAGGATGGAAAATCTTGAAAAATGAGATTCTCAAAGCACAATCGTTAACAATTCCGAAAAGAGGGAAGAATGGGAAGCATTTAAGGAAACCAGGATGGATGAACATAGAACTTAAACACATGCTAAAAAGGAAGAAAGAAATGTTTATCAAATGGAAAGAGGGAGGCATATCTAAAGAAGAATATAATGCCGTCTGCAGAACCTGCAGGGCACAAATCGGATTATCTAAAGCTGACAATGAATTAAGGCTTGCAAGTGACGTCAAAAGCAACAAAAAAGGATTTTGGGGATACGTCAAAAGTAAAAGAAAAGTCAAAGATGCTATAGGATTTTTACAGGATGAAAATGATGAAATGGTAAGTCAGGATGTTGAGAAGGCTGAACTTTTAAATTCCTATTTTGCATCTGTTTTCTCTCAGAAAGGAAATGTAACATCAACTGATCTTCACTGTCCTATTAAAGGAATAGAAGAATCCAGGATATCTATAAACAGAAAGACAGTGAGGAAACACTTAGCTAACATAAATGAATTCAAGTCTCCAGGTCCAGATGAATTACACCCCAGGGTACTGAAGGAGATAGCAGAAGAAATTCTTGAACCACTGTCCATAATCTTTGAAAATTCTTGGAGAACAGGAGAAGTCCCAGAAGACTGGAGAAGAGCAAATGTTGTTCCTATCTTCAAAAAGGGGAAGAAGGTGGACCCAGGGAACTACAGGCCGGTGAGTCTGACTTCTATACCAGGAAAGATCTTTGAACAAATTATTAAAGAACATGTATGCAAGTACCTGGATAAGAATGAAGTGATTAAACAGAGTCAGCATGGGTTTGTAACTAATAAGTCATGTCAGACTAACTTAATTTCCTTCTATGACAGAATCACTGACTGGGTGGATCAGGGAAATGCTGTAGATATAGTATATCTTGACTTCAGCAAAGCATTTGACAAAGTATCTCACACAATCCTTATTGAAAAAATGACTAAGTATGGAATGGACAAGGCAACTGTTAGGTGGATTCATAACTGGCTTAGTGATCGGACCCAAAGAGTGGTTGTAAATGGCTGCACATCCAGTTGGAAGAATGTCTCAAGTGGGGTACCACAAGGCTCTGTTTTGGGCCCTGTATTGTTTAACATCTTTATCAATGATTTAGATGAAGGAATTGAGGGTAAACTGATCAAATTTGCTGATGACACAAAGCTAGGAGGGGTAGCTAATACTAGAGAAGAGAGAGAGAGGATTCAAAAAGATATACATAAACTGGAGCAGTGGGCAGCAACTAACAGAATGGATTTTAACAGGGAAAAATGCAAAGTACTACATCTGGGAAATAAAAATGAAAAAAGCATATACAAAATGGGAGGAATAGGGCTAAGTAACAGCACATGTGAAAAAGACTTGGGTATACTAATTGATCACAGACTTAACATGAGTCAACAGTGTGATGCAGCAGCAAAAAAGGCAAATGCAATTCTAGGATGTATCAACAGAAGCATACAGTCTAGATCACGTGAGGTCATTATTGCCCTCTACTCCTCTTTGGTCAGACCTCATCTGGAATACTGTGTCCAGTTTTGGGCACCACATTTTAAAAAAGACATCAACAAACTGGAGCAAGTTCAGAGAAGAGCCACCAGAATGGTGACCGGTCTGCAAACCATGTCCTATGAGGAACAGTTGCAGGATTTGGGAATGTTTAGCTTGCAAAAAAGAAGACTGAGAGGAGACTTAATAGCTGTCTACAAATATCTCAAGGGCTGTCACATTGTAGAAGGATCATCTTTATTCTCATTTGCACAAGGAAAGACTAGAAGCAATGGGATGAAACTGAATGGGAGGAGACACAGATTAGATATTAGAAAAAACTTTTTGACAGGGTGATCAATGAGTGGAACAGGCTGCCACAAGAGGTGGTGAGTTCTCCTTCAATGGAAGTCTTCAAACAGAGGCTGGATAGACATCTGTCTGGGATGATTTAGAGAATCCTGCTTTGAGCAGGGGGTTGGACCAGAAGGCCCAGGAGGTCCCTTCCAACTCTACCATTCTATGATTCTACCCCACAGCGCAGAACCTATCTGTGTTCCAAGTGACAGATAGCGTTTATCTGCAGCCGCGCTCTCTTATAGAGACCTGGGACTCGCACACTCCTTTTATTTTATATAGGGAGTTGTGGGGAGTTGGCGGCATTAACCCCTATGAAGGGTTAACCCTTCCAGCAATAACCGCCGCAGGTTCTACCCGGTAGGGATCAGAACGCAGGAGGTTATTTATATACTGAGAGATAGCTGGGGTAACTCTCTTCTTTAAGAGCTTTAACCCTTCAGCGTACTTGCTCAGTCTGCTTAGTAACCACACTGTTTCCAGTTACTAACAGGGTTTTGACCTGCCATTTACTGCTGACATGTCGGTTCAGGGTCCGGAAGGTGCGGACCATCTGCCAGATCCGCTACAGGATCAGTCGCAAGTATCTGATACGCAGACTTCGACGGCATCAAGCGCTGCGATTTACAGCGATACCAAATTGGATGCCATCGCTCAGTCAATTAATGGCTTGTCTGACCTTTTAGGTCAGTGGGTGTCAGCTAGATCCTCTCATGACAGGAAGCGGCGCGGGACCGGTGCCATCTTTTCCGCGTAGCGAATCAGAGGTATCTGATATGGAATGCGGACAGGGTTCTCCTTCAAACTCAGAAGGGGAGTTATCCGATTCGGATAAGGAGGATGGCAGGGACATTCTTTCTCTCTTGTGAGCCGAACAGAGGCTTTAATTGAAGCTATGAGATAGGCGTTACAGTTACCGGAGGAGGTAACTACACTGCCTGGTAAGTCGGGCCGCATGTACCAGGAGTACCATAAGTCGCGGTCAACATTACCGGCTCTGGAAGAGCTTAATACGGTAGTGGAGAAGGAACGTCTGTGTCCAGATAAACGTTTTCAAGGGACACGGTTGTTTGAAGCATTATATCCGTGTTCAACGGAATTGACGGATAATTGGATTCCTTCTCCTGAAGTGGATGTTCCTTTATCCCAGCTTAGTAAATCCTCATTGCTTCCGGTTAAAGGGAAAGCGAGTCTGCAAGAGCCGCTGGACAGAAAAACGGAGATGGCGGCGAAATCCATCTATGAAGCTGCAGGTCATGGATTCAGAGCAGTACTAGGATCCATGTGTGCTTCTAAGGCTTCCCTGTGCTGGTTGGTCCGTTTACGGTAGGCGTTGCAAAATAGATCTCCATTATCCGAGATAGATGGACTTCTCGATTTATTGGAGACTGCAGCCCGATATAGCCGTGATGCAGGTCTGGATACTGCGTCATTATTATCCAGGACGCAATCCTCAGCGGTCACAGTCAGAAGAGCACTGTGGCTTAGACAGTGGACCAA
Source organism: Oophaga sylvatica (assembly GCA_033576555.1). NCBI lineage: Eukaryota > Metazoa > Chordata > Amphibia > Anura > Dendrobatidae > Oophaga > Oophaga sylvatica. Next base: position 305,642,291 of record JARQOD010000001.1, on the reverse strand, counting down.
GCAGGGTTTACTGTCTTTAGCCTACAAGGGTGGTCAGCTATTTGGATCTGATCTCACAGAGCTGATTGCCAAGGCAAAGGCTAAAGAAGCGGCTTTACCACAGCGAAGGGCTATGGCTTCTACGTCTGGCAGACCTAGTGCCGGTAATGGTCGGCGGTATTTTCGGTCTAGGGGACGATCCGGTCAGTCTTCTTGGGGATCGGGTCGTCCCTCTTTTTCGGGAAAGAAGTCTTCTCAGAAATCCCGCACCCCTTGGAAACAAAGTTTCCGTCAAGACAAGCGGGAAACTGACAAGAAGCCCGCCAAGGCAGACTGACGCCAGGTCCTCACTCGAGGGCTCTCGAGTGGGGGGTCGCCTGCTCCAATTCAAGGCGAATTGGATTTCCCGCGTTCCGGATTCCTGGGTAACGCGAGTTGTGTCGGCAGGCTATTTCATAGAGTTTTCTTCTCGACCCCCGGACAGTTTTTGCCAGTCTCGCATTCCGTCAGAGCTTGAGCTATTTGCCGCTCTGCTACGAGAGGTGGAATTCCTTCTGCAGAAGGGTGTAGTAATACCGGTTCCAACAGAGGACCGGGGAAAAGGTTTTTATTCAAATCTCTTTGTGGTCCCCAAAAAAGAGGACAAATTTCGTCCTATTCTGGATCTCAAAAGATTGAATCAGCATGTCCACACCCAAAAATTCCGCATGGAGTCACTTCGCTCCGTTGTGGCAACCCTGTCGCAGAACGACTTTCTGGTGTCAATCGACATTCGCGACGCTTATTTGCATGTTCCCGTCGGAAGGGCTCACCAGCGCTTCCTTCGTTTTGCCATAGGTCAGGACCATTACCAATTTGTGGCCCTGCCATTCGGCTTGGCTTCAGCGCCCAGAGTTTTTACAAAAATTCTAGCGCCTCTCATGGCAATTCTTCGAAGACAGGGAGTCACGATTATTCCCTATCTGGACGACCTTTTGATTGTGGCGTCCTCAAAGGAGGAGGCGGTGACGGCTCGCAATCTATCCCTTCAGCTCCTGGAGGACTTCGGGTGGCTGGTCAATTGGGAGAAGTCGTCTCTGGAACCGTCGCAGTCAATCCTGTTTTTGGGGATGCATTTCGACACGGTACGGGCAGTGGTGTCCCTACCTCCAGACAAGCGGGCATGTCTCCTTCGACATGTACAGACTATAAAGTCTTCGACAGCAATGTCCCTTCGGAAGTGTATGCGCCTTTTAGGTCTGATGGTGGCTTCCATGGAAGTGCTTCCGTTTGCCCAGTTTCATTCCAGAGCCCTCCAAAGGCTCATTCTGAGTCATTGGGATCGATCGCAGATTGCACTGGATCGCAGTATCCTCATCTCTCGCAGGGTGCGAGAGTCCCTAAGTTGGTGGTCATGTCCAGGAACGTTATCACTGGGGAAGTCTTTCCTTCCTCCGAGGTGGTCGGTCATCGGAAGAGTCTGTTCTACCGATCAACATCTTGGAATTGAGGGCAATTTTCCTTTGCCTCCAACACTGGACGGTCCCTTTGAGCGGTTTACCAGTCCGAGTGCAGACAGACAACGCAACGGCGGTCGCGTATATCAACCACCAAGGCGGGATGAGGAGTTCCAGGCTCATGGTGGAAGTGTCTCGGATCCTGAATTGGGCCGAGGACAGAGTACCAGCCATCTCTGCGATTCACATTCCAGGAGTTCAGAATACCACGGCGGACTTCCTCAGTCGAGAGAAGATGGATCCCGGAGAATGGAGTCTTCATCCGGAGATCTTTGCACTGCTGTGCTCCCTTTGGGGAGTTCCCCAAGTGGATTTGATGGCATCCAGGTCCAATGCCAAGTTGCCGACCTTCATGTCCAGGTACAAGGACCCGAAGGCTGTGGCGGTGGATGCTCTGGTGGCCCCGTGGGACCGATTCGAGCTAATCTATGTGTTTCCGCCGATATCCTTACTTCCTCTGGTGCTGCGTCGGATCAGACTGGAGAGAATCCCGGCTATGTTGATAGCCCCAGATTGGCCAAGGAGGACGTGGTTCTCGACACTGGTGTCGCTTTTGGCAGCACCGCCATTTCCACTTCCTCTTCCTCTGTTAACCCAGGGTCCTGTCCGTCATCCGGACTTGAAGTCTCTGCGTTTGACGGCGTGGCTCTTGAGACCGAAATACTGACCCGTAGAGGTTTTTCAGCCAAAGTCATTGCCACTCTGCGAGCTGCCAGAGGTCCGGCTACTACTAGAATTTACCACAAGACCTGGGAAGCCTTCTTCTCGTGGTGTTTGGGTTCTTCAAGGAACCCGAGGATTTTTTCCATTCCCAATCTGTTGGCTTTTCTACAGTACGGGCTGGACAAGGGTTTGGCAGTTAGCACCCTGAGGGGTCAGGTTTCTGCCTTGTCCCTGTTGTTCCGGAAAGTTATCGCCTCGCTAGGGACGTGCGCTCCTTTTTTCGCGGGGTAACCCGTCAGTTTCCGCCGCGGAAGGCACCTGTGTCTCCTTGGCGGCTCAACCTTGTCCTGGAGGCTCTTCAGCATGGGCCTTTTGAGCCAATGGATTCTGTTAACCTTTCTTTGCTTTTTTGGAAGGTTGCCTTCCTAGTCGCAGTCACTTCTTTGAGAAGGGTTTCTGAGTTGGCGGCTCTTTCTTGCTCGCCTCCTTTCCTGGAATTTTACCCGGATCGAGTAGTGCTTCGCACACGGGGCGACTTTCTACCTAAGGTAGTGTCGCAATTCCATGTTAACCAGGATATTGTTTTGCCTTCACTTTGCCCGGGCCCGAGGAATGCAAAGGAACGGGTTTTGCACACATTGGATTTAGTGCGGGCCTTGAAGTTCTATTTGTCTGTTATTCAAGGTTTTAGGAAGTCAGACTCCTTGTTTGTGATTCCAGCAGGTCGTCGACGTGGTCAACGAGCTTCCAAGGACTCTATAGCTCGTTGGATTCGGTCAGCCATTTTGGAGGCTTACCGACTTAAAGGCGAACCTTGCCCGATTAAGATTCGTGCTCATTCCACGAGGGCTGTGGCCTCATCGTGGGCCTTTCATCAAGGGGCTTCGGCAGCTCAGCTCTGCCGAGCGGCGACTTGGCGCTCCGTCCACACGTTTACAAAGTTTTATAAGGTGGACATCAGTGCTTCCGCTGATGCGGCCTTAGGACGCAGGGTCCTACAGGCGGCTGTAGTGTAAAGTTCTAGTTAACTTGTATTTGGCGCCTGTTGCGCATTTACCAAGGTTGTTGGGATTCTGCCTGTTTTTTCTTGGTTATATTCCCACCCTTAATTTTTGGACTGCTTTGGGACGTCCCACTAGTCATTACTAGTGTGTCTCCTTTCCTTCCATTCTGCTGCTGAAAGACGGATTTTGGTAAGAACTTACCTGTAAAATCCTTTTCAGCGAAGGAAGGAAAGGAGACACAGCACCCGCCCATGGCAGAAGTGTGTTGATGTGTTTTCAGATGCGGCGTGACCCTCTTCTGATAGCGATTATCTGGAATGAGGTTGACGCGCTACGGCTCCTTTCTAGCATTGCCAGCTCATCACGGTGGTCAGGTCCAGTGAGTAGTACCTGGAACTGTGTGGTTTTTTGCCTACATGCATGCATAACCTGTATTCTTGCTTTTTCTCTGAAGTCCTTCAGAAGGGGTTATGTTGCTCCGCTGGTGATATTTGCTCTTCCCTAAGCTTTTGTACGACTGAAGAAGCAGGAGTAGGAGGGGTCGGTCAACACTCTTTTTAATCTGAGGTGTCAATCCTATCTGGACTCTGCCTACCCACTAGTCATTACTAGTGTGTCTCCTTTCCTTCCTTCGCTGAAAAGGATTTTACAGGTAAGTTCTTACCAAAATCCGTCTTTTACCCATCAACATTTCACTCTTTGTGACACAAGGCCAGGGCATTGTAGATATACCTTGTAATTAACCACATCCTCTATTCAGTGTGTGGTGAATAAACTGTAGAGATGATGGAGAAAATACACGTCATATCTACAAGCCCCTGGCCTGGTATCATAACTATCACACCTGGCCAGGTGACTATACCTATGAGTTGTCAGCTGCAGCGTCGCTTCAGTCTGCATCATCTATTGCACGCAGACTGTAGAGATGCTGGTGGTTACTCATATGTGTATTCACCTGCCCAGGTGTCATAAAATTCTGAAGTCAGGATGCATTTTTTTGCATCCTCACTTCAGCATGACACCAGGCCAGGGATTGTTGAAGTTGTCTATACTTTAGCATCTCTCCAGTGTGTGTGCATACTGAAGCCACAGTGGACATACTACAAATCATTTTTATACTCCTATGGTCAGGTGTCATAAAGAGTGAAGGATGCTATTGCATCCCAAAATCACTATTTGTCACATCAGGCCAGGTGATAAATATTTGTTGTATCTCCACCGTCGCTGCAATCTGTTTGAACACAGACTGGAGAGATGATGAAGGTCATACAACTTTTCTCTGTAGTCTCACCTGGTGGAGTCCTAGTAAAGTCAGGATGCACAAAACACAGCATCCTGACTTCACTGGGACACCTGGACAGGTGATTATTGTATTGGAGTGTATAAAGACAGAGTGCACTCGGTACTGGTATCAAAACTGTTTTTTTATTAACATACACGCAATACATTTTTTTTACACCATTTGATCTTGACATGACACACTTCCCACATCAGATATAAAGTAGGCCGCAATTTGGCATTTGGCCAACTTCAACTGATAAACTGAGAGGGTGCTGAGTGAAATCAGGCAACGGGTTGGCAGCTGGTTCATCAAGTTCAAAGTTAGGGCCCTCTTTAGCCATAATAAAATTGTGAAGAACCACGCAGGCTTTCACCACCTCATCCACTGTTTCAAGTTTAAGATTAATGGCTGTGCCAAGAATGCGCCATCTGGACACAAGAATCCCAAAGGCACACTCTACAGTTCTTCTGGCCCTGGTCAGTCTGTAATTAAATATTTTTTCTTGTGTGGTCTAAGTCCCGGCTGGACTAGGGTTTCAACAGGTTTGTGCACATTTGAAAGGCCTCATCCCCAACCATTACAAATGGCAGTGGCGGCCCTCGGTGTGTGGAAGAGGCCGCGGCAGGGGGAAATTAAAATGGTCGCCATACAACCTACGGCCCATGTCCGAGTTCTTAAAAGTCTGAGAGTCATTTCCCCGTTCAAATGCCCCAGTGTCCACCGCAATAAACCGACAGTCTGCATCCACAATGGCCATGCATACTGTAGAAAAGTACTTTTTATAGTTAAAGTTCTCCGATCCACTTTTTGCGGGTTTGGTTATCCTTATGTGTTTCCCATCCACCGCTCCCAAACAGTTGGGGAAATTGCAGACTGTCAGGAATTGATCAGATATTTCAATCCACTTTTCCGCGATGGGCAGGGGCATAAATTCAGGACAGACAACGTCCCACAAAGCCCGGCAGGTGTCTGCTACTATTCCCGACAAGGTGGAGATTCCAAGCCGGTACTGGAAGTGGAGTGAAGAGAGGGTCTCGCCAGAAGCCAGGAATCTGCAAAACAGAAAAATTGTAATTGTCTAGGCTTTGACAAAACACTGACATGAAAAAAATTACTGTACATGGCAGAATTATAATTCTGCAGGCTTTTAGTCAATGGCAGAACAAAAAAAAATTATGCCCGCATTGGTTTTTAAATATTACGTTTCGTAATGTGACCAGGAGCCGTTCCTCAGGAGAAATGGCACGACGGAGCTGTGTGTCCTGTCCCTGGATGACTCCTTCAACACGACCAAACAAATGCATGAAGCTTTCTTGGGACATCCGGGTATAGTCATTAAATTTTGCCGGGTTTGCCTGGAGCTCGCTGAAGAGGGTGTGGTATGCTCCACGGCTCTCCCGGACTTCAATAATCGGATGTCTCCAAAAACGCTGCCGCCACCGTCTTCGCTGTCTCTCTCCCTTTGTTGCTGGCAAGGAAAATCCAGAAACGGTGCGATGTCCAAATCCAAGTTGAAGCGGAAACTCTCCCAACGCAGATCCATGGTGAAACAGGAAACAGCAGCAAAATCTGAAGAATTCAGGTGTTTAAGGGTCTATATAAAGAAGTGCCATGACACTCGCCCACTGGTGTCCCATTGATGAAGTCTGTTTCAAGGATTTTCCCCCTGTGGAAATATAACACTTTGAGAAAGCATGTGCCTAAAAAACGCAAACTCTACGTTTTTTTTTTCGTTATGCGTACATTGATGCGTTAAAAAAAACATGCGCTTGTAAGCGTTTTAGCACGCGTTAATTGCGCACGATGCGCTGCGCACAACGACGCAAATGTGAACCTAGCCTTACCTAAGCGATACATTGTTGTATTAAACTTCTCTTTGCCCACATCAGGCTGCACTCATATGAGGTAGCAAAAACCTGCTAACAGGTCTTAAGGCATAGCTAACATTTAAAGGGGTTATATGGAGCATTCCCCCCCACCTCTCTTTATTTTTGCATCCCTGTTGCAGAGAAATTAGAAATTAGCTTATTAGCTGCCAAATAATTTTAAGAGGAACCTGTCAGGCTATTACCCTGCAGATATGCGGTTAATATGCAGGTTGATGGAGTTCTAAAGTTGTGTGAAAAGCCCAGTTGCTGGGAGGAAACAAACTTTATTCCTCCCAGTAGCCTCTGGCTTTCAGTCAGAGGCACGGCTTCAGTCTCTGCTCAGTATATAGTGAGCGGCGACTGTAACCATGCCCCGGCACTGACAGCCAGCTCAGCAGTGTATCACCCACCAAGTTCTTATCACTACTTATAATTGTAGATCATGAGTATCAATATATCTTTTTAAGAGCATCAATATTTATAGTTCTTATGCAGAAAGCCACTCTTCTAATATAGTACTAATAGTTGGAGACCCTTCCAATCCCCATCCATGTGGAGGGAGACCTCTAATAGAAGTTAAGATTGTTAAAACTAATTATAACAAGAAAAGATCATTGGCCTGCGTGTTCTTACTATATCTGTAATTTTAGATTTCAAGATGTTCCCGACTTGAAACCTGGGGATAATGCTGTTTCCTTTGTGACTAAATATTTTAATCTGACAAGTAAGTTCAAGTTTGATAAGTATGTTCTATATTTTTTTTTTTTCTTTTTAATGGGTAAAGGTACTTTAATAATATATTTAAAATATTTAGAACTTGTTCACATGTTGCGTCTTTCAAGGGTAAAAGCAGTGCTGTGTACAGTAACAGCAAAGTAAATGAGATTTCTGAAATCTCATCCACATGCTACTTATTTTTTCCTTGCAGAGTTGAATATTCAGGCTACGAGTATTTGATTTTTTGATGTTGCATATTTTCTGCACCTATTATGTAAACATAATGTTTTGGGTTATTTTTTTTTTCACTCCTTTGAGTGCATTTTTCATGTGTTTTTATTGTTTGTTTCTTTTTGGCTTCAAATAAAGCTGCTTTGTTTACATTGCATCTGGTTTTTAGAGCATTTCCCCAGCAGAAATGCACTGAATTTCAGAAGGGTCTAGATAAGCTTGAACAATGGGCAGCAAGTAATAGAATGGTATGTAACAGGGAGAAATGCAAGATTCTACATCTGGGCAAGAAAAATGAAAATTACATCTACAGAATGGGAGGAATAGAACTAAGCAACAGCATGTGTGAAAAAGACTTGAGTATACTAATAGATGACAGACTGCACATGAGTCAACAGTATGATGCTGCTGCTAAAAAGGCAAACACGGTTCTAGGATGTATTGAGAGAAGCATAGAGTCTAGATCATGTTAAGCATTCCAACCCCCCCTTCCTCCTCCTTGGTCAGGCCTCTTCTAGAAAACTGTCCAGTTCTGGGCACCACATTTAAAAAAAAAAAAAATACATAAATAATTGAAAAACTGGAGCAAGTTAAGAGCCACCAGGATGGTAAACAAACTGTAAAGTATGCCCTATGAGGAACGGTTAATGGATCTGGGAATGTTTAGCTCGCAAAAAAGGAGACTTTAATATCTGTCTACAAATATGTGAAGCGATGTCCATGTCGAGGGATCAGCCTTGTCATTTACACATGGAAACAGGAGCAGCAATGGAATGAGGCAAAGGGAGAATATACAGATTAGATATTAGAAAAAACTTTTTGACAAGGTGATCAATGTGTAACAGGCCGTCGTGAGAAGTGTTGAGTTCTCCTTCAATGGAAATTTTCAAATGGAGGTTGGACAGACATCTGTCTAAGATGGTTTAGTGAATCCCGCAGTGAGCATGTGGTTTAACATGATGACTACCGGAGGTCCTTTACAACTCTAACATTCTAAGATAAATGCGTGTGCGTTTTTTTTTACCAGCAGATTGATTGCATCTCATGCAATTTTATAGGGAAAATTTACACATAGTACTCGGAAGAGAAATTTACATGTAGTGGATTTGAAATGCAATTCATAAAAATAAAGCACAGTGGGCATATGATTTCTATAAATCCCATCCATTTTGCTGTGATTGTGAGACACAACATTGTTTTGCCGTTTGAAAATAAGCAGTGACAAAACCTTAACAAAAACTCATTGTGGAAACGTAACCTCAGTGTGTTTTTTTTTTTTTTTTTTTAATTCTGATTTATTTATTTTTCAGCTGCAGATGGAAGGGAGGGAGACACAGGAATTCATTACTGATGGGTAGGCGGAGCCCCAGATCAGGATGTCACCTCAGATCAAAAGAGTGCTGACTGGCTGGCCCCTCCAGCTCGGGCTCCTCCTACTCCGCTCCAGTCTAAGATTTGAGGTCCCAGAGGATGGTCGCTGCTAATGCAGCTCCTCAGAAGATTTTATTATTTTATATTCGGACAGGAGACTTGGATCACCAGTTGGTCTAGAGGTCTCAGGGGTACCAGCGCTGCTGTACCCCAACCTCTCCCTTGGCGGATCTGTATTTACTCAATAGTCCCTGCAGAATCCTTGCCGGCCCTGGGGGATGAGGAGAGCTTCCCTGGCAGGGACGCAAACCACACGTGCGGTCACTGCGTTCCTCGCCCTGGGGGGAAGCATGGGCACAAGCGCCACAAATCCTGAGGGGTCCCTGTGGCGCTAAGCTGGTGAGTACTCCACACAAAATTTTATTATTAATGTGTGAGTGCTTTAGCGTCTGATGGCAGCGCTATTACATGTATATCAGTATGCTTCAGCGCTGCGGTGACAGCACTATTACATGTTTATCAGTGTATTTCACCAGCCTCTCCCTTGGCGGATCTGTAACTACATAATGGTCCCTGCAGAATCTTGCCGGCCCTGGGGGATGAGGAGAGTTTCCCTGGTGGGGGCGCAAACCACACACTGGGGTCACTGCGCTTCCCGCCCTGGGGGGAAGCATGGGCATAGCGCCAGAAACCCCTGGGGGTCCCTGTGGCGTTTCGGCTGGTGAGTACTCCACAATTTTGGTAAAATGTGTGTGAGTGTTTTAGCGACTGCTGCGGCAGCCGCTGTACATATATATGCCGGTGACTAGTTTTTCTATGTCCGCAGGAGGATGCCTGCAGGACGAGGGAAGGAGGGGAGTACGCGCTCTTTTTATTTTTTGAATTTCGCGCCGCTTCTGAGCGCGCGCTTTACTGCAGCCTCCATTTCCGGCTCCTCTACATGGAGCACACGGAGGCAGAGCGCTGTGGCCATTGCTGATAAAGCGCTGCAGGCTGAAAGCTCCCCGGATCGTTCTCCTCCCTCCCGGCAAGAATACGTGACCAGCTTGGTGAGTCGCTTCTAGCCCGCCGGGCAGAAGCTTAACCCCTTCACCTCCACAGCGCGGGCGCCGTCTGGGGCACTTCTGAGTGACAGATTGAGCTGTCCTGCGGCTGTTCTCGCATAAGGGGCTTGCACACTCTTTTAATATTAATAAAGAGGCTGTGGGGAGTCTGCGACATTAATGCTGCCACTATACGTTTCCGCTGACGATCCTGATGGCGTCGCATAATATTGCGATCGTTTGTGTGTCATTTTTTAGTGTCGCTGGTGGCTGCCAATCTGGGCAATCGAATAGGCGATTAGCGATCTCCTTGACAACTTTGGCTGTCATTGCGTTATAAAAAACAGCGCAATTTTTTAGCGATCTTGTGGAACGTTTTCTGTTTAGTGTGGCATGGCTGTCCTGCAGCTGCGACCTTATAAGAGGCGCCTGAGATTCGCACACCCTTTTTCATTATCAAGGTTGTGGGGAGTCAGCTACTTTAACCCCTTCTTAGGAGGTTAACTCTTAATGGGAGACAGCTGGGGTAGCTCTCGCTTTAGAGCTTTAACCCTTCAGCGTTTGTTTTTTATTTAAGTACTGCTCTGGTTACTGACAGGTTTATCCTGCCATATACTATGCAAGGGCATGTCAGAGACCCTCTCCCAGATCCGCTACGGATCAGTCCTCGCGTATCTGACACGCAGACCTCGACTCATGCACGGTCAGAGGTTCCAGTGGTGTCAAAATGGAGGCCTTCACTGGTTTCTATTGATGACCTTTTAGGTTATGGAGTGTCAACTAGATCCTCTCAAGGAAGCGACACAAATCGGTGCTTTCCTTCTCGCTTAGCGAAGAAGTCCGATTCGGACAAGGAGGATCGGCAGGGACACCCTGCCTCTCTCAGGGGCCGTACTAAAATTTAGCCATGTGGACGTTACATTTACCGGAGGAGGTAACTAGTCGTCCTGGTAAGTCGGCCCGGATGTTGCAAGGGTCGCATGGGTCGCGACGACCTTACAAACTGTATCCGTTTTTCTACGGAGTTATTTGTTAATTGGACCCCTTCTCCTGAAGTGAATGTCCCTTTATTCCAGCTTAGCAAATCTTCCTGGTAAAAGGGAAGACGAGTCTGCAGGACACGCTGGACAGAAGAACGGAGATGGCAACAATTTCCATCTGTGTAGCCGTGGATCATAGATTCGGTATTAAGGATCTAGGTGTACTTGTTAAGTTCCCCTGAGCCGGTTGGACCGTCTAAGGACGGCGTGGCAAGTTTCCCTCTATCAAGGTAGATGGGCTTTTCTAGTTGAAGGTTAATGCGTCACTGCTATCCAGGGCGCAATCCTCGGCAGTTACAGTCAGAAGAGCACTGTGACTTGGATGGAACGCAGTTTTCCAACAGGGTTTGCTATCTTTAGCTTAGAAAGTGGTCAGCTATTTGACTGACCTCACGGAGCTGATGCAAAGGCAAAAGAAGCAGCTTTACCGCAGCGCAGAGCTGTGACTTCTGCGTCTGGCAGGACTAGTGCCGATAGTTATCGGCAGTCCTTTTCGGTTCAAGGGATGATCTGACCAACCCTCTGGGGGTTTGTGTCGTCTCTCTCTTTTTTTAAAAAAAAAAAAAAAAAGAGAGTGGGAATTCTCAGAAATTCCGCATACCCTGGAAACAGAACTTCTGTTAAGGCAGAAGCTGGCAAAAAAAAAAAAATCCGCTAAGGCGGACTGACTTCTGACATTCCGTCAGAGCCGAGCATGAAGTCGCTTCGCTCAGTTATGGCAGCCCTGTGCAGAACGATCAATCGACATTCGCGACGCTTTTTGGGATGTTCCCGTCGGAAGACCTCACCAGCGCTTCCTTCGTTTTGCCATAGAATCAACCATTACCAGGTTGTGGCTCGACCATTCGGCTTGGCCTTAACGCCCAGAATTTTTACAACGATTCTGACGCCTAAATCTCATGGCAATTCTTCGAAGACGGGGACTTACGATTCGTCCCTATTTGGACGGCCTTTCGGTTGTGGCCTCAAAGGAGAAGTCGTCTCTGGAATCGTCGCAGGCAGTCCTGTTTTTGAGGATGCATTTCGACACGGTACGGGCGGTGTTGTCCCTACCTCCAGACAAGCAGGCATGTCTGCTCCAGCATGTACAGACTATGAAGTCTGCGACAGCAGTGTCCCTTCGGAAGGTATGCGCCTTCTGGGTCTGACGGTGGCGTCCATGAGGTTTTTTCCGTTTGTCCAATTTCATTCCAGAGCTTTCCATAGGCTCATTCTGAGTCGTTGGGATCAATCGCAAGGTTCGCTGGATTGCAGCGTCACCATCTTTCACAGGGTGTGAGAATCCCGAGGATGGTGGTTATGTCCAGGAGCGTTATCCCTGGGAAAGCCTTTCCTCCCTCCGAAGACCTTTGCCTCCAGCATTGGACGGTCCTTTTGAGCGGTCTGCCGGTCCGAGTGCAGACAGACAATGCGACGGCTGTCGCGTTTATCAATCACCAAGGCGGGACAAGGAGTTCCAGACTCATGGTGGAGGTGTCCCGAATTCTGATTTGGGCCGAGGGCAGTTTACCAGCCATTTCGGCGATTCACATTCCAGGGGTTCAGAATATTACAGTGGACTTTCTCAGTCGCAGGAAGATGGATCCCGGGGAATGGAGCCTCCACCCGGAAGTTTTTTGCACTACTATGTTCCCGTTGGGGGACTCCCCAAGTGGTTTGATGGCATCCAGGTCCAATGCCAAGTTACCGACGTTCATGTCCAGGTACAAGGACCCGAAGGCTGTGGCGGTGGATGCTCTAGTGGCTCAGTGGGATCAGTTCGAGCTGATCTATGTATTCCCGCCGATATCCTTACTTCCTCTAGTACTGCGTCGGATCAGACTAGAGAGAATTTCAGCTATTTTGATAGCTCCAGATTGGCCAAGGAGGGTGTGGTTCTCGACAATAATGTCGCTGTTGGCGGCACCTCCTTTTCCGCTTCCTCTTCAACCGGACTTGTTGACTCAGGGGCCCGTTTGTCATCCGGACTTGATGTCTCTGCGTTTGACGGCGTGGCTCTTGAGACCGAAATTTTAACCCGTAGAGGTTTTTCAGCCGAGGTCATTGCTACTCTTCGTGCTGCGAGAAGTCCGGCTACTACTAGGATTTACCACAAAACTTGGGAAACCTTCTTTTCGTGGTGTTTGGGGTCCTCTCGGAACCCGAGAAAATTTTCCATTCCCAATCTGTTGGCTTTTCTGCAGCATGGGCTAGACAAGGGTTTGGCAGTTAGCACCCTGAAAGGTCAGATTTCTGCTCTGTCCTTATTGTTCCGGAGAACCATTGCTTCGAATAGGGACGTGCTCTCCTTTTTCCGCGGTATAGCTCGTAAGTTTCCGCCGCGGAAGGCACCCGTGTCTCCTTGGCGGCTCAACCTTGTTTTTGGAAGCTTTTCAGCATAAACCTTTTGAGCCTATGGGTTCTGCTAGCCTTTCTTTGCTTTCTTGGACGGTGGCCTTCCTTGTAGCAGTCACCTCTTTGAGGAGAGTTTCTGAGTTGGCAGCTCTTTCTTGTTCTACTCCTTTTCTGGGGTTTTTTTCCGGATCGTGTAGTGCTTCGCACACGGGGTGATTTTTTTTTACCTAAAGTGGTGTCACATTTTCATGTTAACCAGGATATTGTGTTGCCCTCATTCTGTCCGGATCCGAAGAATGCGAAAGAGCGAGCTTTGCACACATTAGATTTAGTGCGGGCCTTGAAGTTTTATCTATCTATTACTCAAGGTTTTCGTAAGACGGACTCCCTATTTGTGGTTCCAGCTGGTCTTCGATGTGGTCAACGAGCTTCCAAGGATTCCATATCTCGTTGGATCCGGTCAGCTATATTGGAAGCTTACCGTCTTCAGGGTGAATTTTGCCTGATTAAGTTTCGAGCCCATTACACGAGAGCTGTGGCTTCATCGTGGGCTTTTCATCAAGGTGCTTCGGCAGTGCAGCTCTGCCGGGCGGCAACTTGGCACTCTGTCCACACGTTTACAAAGTTTTATAAAGTGGACGTCAGTGCTTCCGCTGATGCAGCCCTCGGACGTAGGGTCCTGCAGGCAGCTGTAGTTTAAAGTTCTAGATGAACTTGTGTTTAGCGCTGTTTGCGCATTTTTTCTGTTAAGGTTGTTGGGTTTCTGCCTTTTGTTGGTTTTTTCCCACCCTTATTTTTGAACTGCTTTGGGACGTCCCATCAGTAATGAATTCCTGTGTCTCCCTCCCTTCCATCTGCAACTGAAACACGGATTTTGGTAAGAACTTACCTGTAAAATCCTTTTCAGTGAAGGAAGGGAGGGAGACACAGCACCCTCCCAAGGCAGAAGTGTGTTGATGTTTTCAGATGCAGCGCGACCCTTATCTGATAGCGATTATCTGGGCTGAGGTCAGCGCGCTAAGGCTCTGTTCCAGCATCGCCAGCTCATCGCAGTAGTCAGGTTCCGTGAGTAGTACCTGGAACTCTGTGGTTTTTGGCTTTCTTTGCATGCATAACCTGTATCCTTGTGTTTTTTCTCTGAAGTTCCTTCAGAAGGGGTTATGTTGCTCCGCTGGTGATCTTGGTTCTTTCCTAAAAGCTTTGGTACGACTGGAGCTGAGTAGGAGGAGCCCGAGCTGGAGGGGCCAGCCAGTCAGCACTCTTTTGATCTGAGGTGACATCCTGATCTGGGGCTCCGCCTACCCATCAGTAATGAATTCCTGTGTCTCCCTCCCTCCCTTCCTTCGCTGAAAAGGATTTTACAGGTAAGTTCTTACCAAAATCCGTGTTTTGCATCGGTTTTTCTCCCATTCAAATAGTGTAGGAAAAAACATGTCAAAAAACGCTTGTATTTTACTCTGTAAATTCGCTTGTGGAGACTGACATTTCAGTGTAAGGAGACTTGTAGGCAATGAAATGCATCTCAGGAAAATTTAACCCCTTCCCGACCCATGACGCCTACGTTGGCGTCATGCTATAAATCATGTTCCTGCGGATCGGGTGACCGGGGGTCACCCGACCCGCAGGCACAAGACCCTTTGTGCATCACCACAGTGGGGGTGGCTTAACCCCCACGTGGCTACGATCGCTCTGATTGGCTGTTTCACTTTTAACAGCCAATCAGAGCAATCTGTAATATTTGACCACTGAAATCTGGTGAAATATTACAATCCAGCCATGGCCGATGCAGCAATAGCATCTGCCATGGCTGGACACAGAGTTCCCACCCTCCCCACACCGAGTGACCGCGGTGATCGGCCGCCGCCAGCGATTCATGGCGGCGATCGGTCACCGCCGTTACTTTTTGCTGCCTTGCGCTCCGATCCTCTCCCCTCGGCTTTGGTCCGCTCCTCCCCGCCTTCCGATCACCCCCCCTCCGCTCTTCTCACCTCTCCTGGTCTTCTGGCGCCCGTGGATCCGTCCCGGCGTCCGTCCGGGACTCTTCATGGGCGCCGACATCTTGGAAAATGGCGGGCGCATGCGCAGTGCGCCCTCTAGTGTAAAAAAAAAAAAAATTATTTTGATCACTGATACTCTCTCATAGTGATCAAAATAAAAAAAAACAGTAAATAAACGCCCCCTTTATCACCCCCAGAGGTAGGGACAAATAATAAAATAAAGAATTTTTTTTCCTGTGCACACGTTGCGGATTTTGCTACGGATCCGGAAACCATGTACAGTACAATGCAAATAAATGGTAAAAAAAAAACCGCTGTGCACATGCTGCTGATTTTTCCACGCAGATTTGGTGCGGTTTTAAATCCGCAGCATGTCAATTCTTTGTGCGGATTCCGCAGCGTTTTTACAGCTATTCCATTATAGGTGTAAAACCGCAGGGCAAATCCGCACAAAAACCGCAGTAAATCCGCAACGTGTGCACAGGCCCTTAATCCGCGCTAAATCCGCAGGTAATTTTGCCTGCGGATTTAGTAAAATCCACACGGAAAAATCGGCAAGTGAATCCGCAATGTGTGCACGGGTCCTTAGGGTTAGGCTGGGTTCATATTGCGTTATGGCAGTCCGTTAGACGGACTGCGTTACACCACGGTATAACGCGGTATAATGCAGTCCGTTAACGCTGCCGTTCACCCCCATTGTCGGGCTCATTGCGACGCATGCCGTAAAGCGGCATGCATTCGCGAAGTGCCGTCATTCAGTGACGGAGCCTCGGACGCGGGCTGCAGCGTCTGGGCTCCGTCACCGCTAGCACAGATGAATCATCTGCTGATTCATCTGCGCTAGCGGGTATAGCATAACGCAATCGCGTTATGCTATACCGTTACCAGCCCATCAATGCTATGTGTTGAACGGGCTGGTAAAACGCAATATGAACCTAGCCTTAGGGTTAGAGTTTGAACTAAGGTTAGGGTTAGCCTTAGGGTTAGCATTAGAGTTAGTATTAGGGTTAGAATTAGGGTTACGGTTAGAATTTGGGTTAGGGTTGGGGTTAGGGTTAGGGTTGGGGTTAGGTTTGTGGTTAGGGAAAGAGTTAGGATAAGTGTTAGGGGTGTTTTGGGGTTAGGGTTGGGATTAGGGTTAGGCTTGTGGTTAGGGTTATGGTTAGAGTTGGGATTAGGGTTAGGGGTGTGTTGGGGTTAGGGTTATGGTTAGGGTTTGGATTAGGGTTAGGGGTGTGTTGGAGTTAGGGTTGGAGTTAGAATTGAGGGATTTCCACTATTTAGGCACATCAGGGGTCTCCATACGCGACATGGCGCCACCATTGATTGCTGCAAATTTTGCGTTCAAAAAGTCAAACAGTGCTCCCTTTATTCCGAGCCCGACGTGTGCCCAAACAGTGGTTTACCCCACATATGGGGTATCAGAATACTCAGGAAAAATTGCACAACAACTCTGGGGTCTAATTTCTCCTTTTACTCTTGGGGAAAAAAAAATTGGGGACTAAAAAAATTATTTTTGTGGAAAAAAAAAAATGATTTTTTTATTTTCACGGCTTTGCGTAATAAACTTCTGTGATGAACTTGGAGATTCAGGCTAAGTGCACACGATCAGGAATAATTGCGTTTTTTTTCGCGGTTTTTCCGCGGTTTTCCGCGGTAAAAACGCGATAAAAACGCAAGCATTAAGCATCCTATACATGTTAATTGATTCCGCATGTTTTGGCCACATGTTGCGTTTTTTTCCGCGAAAAAAACGCTTTGCGGAAAAAATAGCAACATGTTCATTAATTTGCGGAATGTAAGCGGTTCATGTGCGGTGGTACCCAGGGTCTGGAGGAGAGGAGACTCTCCTCCAGGCCCTGGGTACCATATCCCTGGTAAAACAATAATTAAAATAAAAAATAATGATATTCTCACCTTCCGGCGGCCCCCGCAGCCTTCCCGCGGCCCCCGCAGCCTTCCCGCCTTCAGCGACGCTCCCGGCAACTTCCGGTCCCAAGAGTCCTTTGCAAGAATCACCCAGATGGCATAGCGGTCTCGCGAGATGCTACGTCATCGGTGTGATTTGCCGCAAAGCATCCTTGGGACCGGAGTTGCCGGGAGCGTCGCTGAAGGCGGGAAGGCTGCGGGGCCGCCGGAAGGTGAGAATATCATTATTATTTTTTACATTAGATCTTTTTACTATTGATGCGACATAGGCGGCATCAATAGTAAAAAGTTGGTCACACTTGTCAAACACTATGTTTGACTCGTGTGACCAACCTGTCAATCAGTTTTCCAAGCGATGCTACAGATCGCTAGGAAAACGCTAGCATTCTGCAAGCTAATTACGCTTGCAAAACGCTATTATTCTGGCGGGAATCAGCACACAAAAAACGTGCGTATTTCCTGCGGGAGAAGTGCGGGATTGCCGCGGAAATTTCCGCGGCAATTCCGCAACGTGTGAACTTAGCCTCAAAGTGCTCACCACACATCTATATAAGTTCCTTGCGGGGTCTAGTTTCCAAAATGGGGCCACTTGTGGGGAGTTTCTACTGTTTAGGCACATCAGGAGCTCTGCAAACGTCGGCATTTCAAAACGTCACTACCTCCCTTCCGAGCCCCGACGTGTGCCCATACAGTAGTTTTCTCCCACATATGGGATATCAGTGTACTCAGGACAAATTGGACAATAACTTTTGGGGTCTAATTTCTCCTGTTACCCTTGGGAAAATAAAAAAATTGGGGACTAAAAGATCATGTTTGTGGAAAAAATATGATTTTTTTATTTTCATGCCGGGGTGTTATAAACTTCTGTGTAGCCCTTGGGGGTTCAAAGTACTCACCACACATCTAGATAAGTTCCTTGCGGGGTCTAGTTTCCAAAATGGGGTCACTTGTGGGGAGTTTCTACTGTTTAGGCACATCAGGGGCTCTGCAAACGTAACATGACGCTCGCAGACCATTCCATCAAAGTCGGCATTTCAAAACGTCACTACTTCGCTTCCGAGCCCCAACGTGTGCCCGAACAGTAGTTTTCTCCACATATGGGATATCAGTGTACTCAGGACAAATTGGACAATAACTTTTGGGGTCTAATTTCTCCTGTTACCCTTGGGAAAATAAAAAAATTGGGGACTAAAAGATCATGTTTGTGGAAAAAATATGATTTTTTTATTTTCATGCCGGGGTGTTATAAACTTCTGTGTAGCCCTTGGGGGTTCAAAGTACTCACCACACATCTAGATAAGTTCCTTGCGGGGTCTAGTTTCCAAAATGGGGTCACTTGTGGGGAGTTTCTACTGTTTAGGCACATCAGGGGCTCTGCAAACGTAACATGACGCTTGCAGACCATTCCATCAAAGTCGGCATTTCAAAACGTCACTACTTCCCTTCCGAGCCCCAACGTGTGCCCGAACAGTGGTTCCCCCCCACATATGGGGTACCAGTGTACTCAGGACAAACTGTACAACAACTTTGGGGTCCAATTTCTCCTGTTACCCATGTGAAAATAAAAAATTGCGGGTTAAAAAAATCAGTTTTTGAGGAAAAAAATGATTTTTATTTTCACGGCTCTGCATTATAAACTTCTGTGAAGCACGTGGGGGTTCAAGGTGCTCACCACACATTTGGATAAGTTCCTTGCGGGGTCTAGTTTACAAAATGGGGTCACTTGTGGGGGGCTTCTACTGTTTAGGCACATCATGGGCTCTGCAAACGCAACATGACGCCCGCAGAACATTCCATCAAGTCTGCATTCCAAAATGGCGCTCCTTCCCTTCTGAGCTCTCCCATGTGCCAAAACAGTGGTTTTCCCCCCCACATATGGGGTATTGGTGTACTCGGGACAAATTGCACAACAACTTTTGTGGTCCAATTTCTCCTGTTACCCTTGTGAAAATAAAAAATAGCGGGCTAAAAAAAATAATTTTGAGGAAAAAAATGATTTTTTTTTATTTTCACTGCTCTGCGTTATAAACTTCTGTGAAGCACTTGGGGGTTCAGAGTGCTCACAACACATCTAGATAAGTTCCATAAGGGGTCTAGTTTCCAAAATGGTGTCACATGTGTTTTTTTTTCACTGTTTAGGCACACAGGGGCTCTCCAAACGCGTCATGGTGTCAGCTAACGATTGGAGCTAGTTTTCCATTCAAAAAGTCAAATGGCGCTCCTTCCCTTCTGGGCCCTACCGTGCGCCCAAACAGTGGTTTATGACCAGATATGATGTATCTGTGTACTCAGGAGAAATTGCCCAACAAATTTTAGGATCCATTTTATCCTGTTGCCCATGTGAAAATGAAAAAACAGGCTAAAAAAATTTTTTGTGAAATAAAAGTACTTTTTTTTTTTTTTTTACGGATCAATTTGTGAAGTACCTGGGGGTTCAAAGTTCTCACTATGCACCTAGATAAGTTTCTTGGGGGGTCTGGTTTCCAAAATAGGGTCACTTGTGGGGGAGCTCCAATGTTTAGGCACACAGGGACTCTCCAAATGCGACATGGCAACCGCTAAATATTCCAGCATATTTTCCATTCAAAAAGTCAAATGGCGCTCCTTCCCTTCTGGGCCCTGCCGTGTGCCCAAACAGTGGTTTATGACCACATATGAGGTATCTGTGTACTCAGGAGAAATTGCCCAACAAATTTTGGGATCCATTTTATCCTGTTTGCCCATGCAAAAATGAAAAAATTGATGCTAAAATAAAATTTTTGTTGGAAAAATTAAAATGTCCATTTTCTCCATCGCCTCATTGGGGGACACACAGACCGTGGGTATTATGCTGCTGCCACTAGGAGGACACTAAGCAATACATAAGCACAAAAGATTAACTCCTCCTCCTGCAGTATACACCCTCTGTTGGCTCAATCCTGAACCAGTTCTTACTTAGTGTCTGTAGGAGGCACTAGGGTCTGCTCTCAGACCCCACTTTTTTCTCATTTTTTACCTTTTTTACCTATTTTATTATTTTGCTTTCTTCACGCACGGATGGGCGACGGGACTTGTACGAAAAGTCACGATCTCCCAAAAACCAACAACAGTTGGCATCGTGGAGTGTCACCTCCACGTACCCCTCCTGCCACGCTACCATGTGGCGACAGATCCCTTGAATGGGCCGCTCTCCCCATGAGATACCCCTCGATGTGGACGATGTGATTCGCGTGGCACCATGGACGGATACCCCGCTCCACCTCTCCTGAAAGCGGTGGCGGTCTGGAGGCATATAAGATCCCTCTCCACCCCCCTATTGAAAAGGGATGGTGGATTGAGGAAGTACGGCCATAACTGCCGTAGTCCTGCGGAGTTCCCCCTTCTCCATCTTCGGGCTCCCCCCGCAGTGAGTACAGCCATCTGGCACAGGTCACCGCGACCGTTTCTGCGTCGCACCGCGGCCGCACCTGCGTCGCGCCTCCGCAGCTCAGCGTCGCGCCGCTGGCGCTTCCATTCGCGCCGCGGCCACAGCTTCAAATTTAGTCCCCGGCTTCGGCCCGAGGTAGGCCGCAACCAAAAATTTAGTCCCCGGCTTCGGCCCGGGCTAGGCCGCAGTCATAAATTTAGTCTCCGGCTTCGGGCCGGGATAGGCCTCAAGGGGAGTGGGCTGTCCGGGTGTCTCCGCCCACCTCCCACGCTATTGGCCGCCTTCAGATGACATGGGACTCCCTCCTGTTTCCTTCCCCTCTCCTCCCACTGCTTCTGGTGCTTCTCGTGTCATACGAGAAGCGCTACTGTAATCTCGGACGCCATCTTCTTGTGGGACAGCGCTGCAGACGCCATCCTCCTCCTTCCCTGGTTCACACACAGGACCTGGGTAAGTGCACGCTGCGACTAGGTCTACACAGCGCTTGACCCTTCTCCTGCAGCAGGCTCTCAGGTGCAGAAATATGTCACAATCAAAGGGCACTAAAAAGGCTGACAAAAACTACACCGTAGTGTATGCCGCCTGCATTTCATGCAACGCTTCCCTGCCGTCCAAAGCATGGTTCCCAATTCTGTACATTATGTGCCCAAGAGCCCATTGCCTCTTCCGCTCAGGAGCCCCCTACTACCGTGCAGGAGTCCCTACCTATTTCTGATCCCATTGAGCCAGGTCCTTCAGGGTGGCCCGAGTTTCTGGCGCAGTCCATGGATTCTCTGACTAGGGCCTTGGATACCTTCCGTGGCTCCGCTTCTAGCCAGGGCGTCCCTTTTCCAGAAAGGGGCCCGTTAGCCTTAAGAGAGACCTCATCTGACAGGGGCCGACTCACGGCGTCTGCAAAGCGGTCGTCCAGAAAACGCCGCCATGATGCATCTCCCAATCCATCTAGCGGTTCGGCATCGGCGAGCTCAGGCTCTTGCTCCCCCTCTCCTAGAGATATTAGTGACCATGATTCGGAATACGAGTCGGACATTGGTGATGACCCCAACTCGCCAGACTTTCAAGAATCGTTAGATTCCCTCATTGAGGCAATTAATAAAATCCTCAAGTTAGATGAAGAACCCGGGTCTCAACCGAATCATCCTATCTCCTTCAAAAGAGCCAAACGTGTTCACAAGGTGTTTAGTAATCACCCTGAATTTACGGATATTGTTCAGGGACATAGGGTGCGTCCAGACAGACGTTTTTCAGGACTGAAGTCTCTGAAAACACGATACCCATTTTCAGCAACTGTAGCGAAAGAATGGACTGAATCCCCAGTTGTGGATCCTCCAGTATCTCGCTTAGCTTCAAAAACCCTGCTCTCTGTTTCAGATAGTTCATCCATTAGGAACCCTTCAGATAAACAGATTGACAACCTCGCTAAATCGATTTTTGAGGCGGCTGGAGCATCTTTCTCCCTCCTTTGCAGCCACCTGGGTAGTAAGGGCCATGGTGGCTTGGGTTGAGAACCTAGTTAAAATAACTAGTGATATCCCTCTTTCCCCCGAGGCACGTAATCTGGCCTATCAGATTACTCGGGCAGGTGACTACATGGTTCATGCGTCCCTTGATGCAGCTAATTGTGCTGCACTCATAGCCGCCAATGCTATCACCATTCGGAGGTCCCTTTGGCTCCGGGAGTGGCGTGCAGACGCTGCCTCAAAGAGGACTTTGACTTCGCTGCCTTACAGGTCAGGGCGTCTCTTTGGAGATCGTCTTGATCAGATTATTTCTGACGCTACTGGTGGCAAAAGCAAATTTCTGCCGCAGCGCAGAATCAATCGGCCTTTTCGGTCTCAATACCAAAGTTGTTCCCGACCATTTCGTAGCTCCTTTAACTGGTCCTCTGCCTCGTCCTCGGCTCGAGCACCCCGTCCATCTCGCAGAGATAGGGGCTCGCAACCATCGTCCAGGTCCTCTCAGCCCTGGAGAAACAGATTCTCTCAGACGGGAAATAGGAGCTCCTCCTCTCGCAAATTGTCTTCCCAATGACTCCTTGCTGAGGACGGGGGACCCAAACAAGGTAGGCGGCCGCCTACTCTTGTTTCACAAAGTCTGGGAGTCGGTCGTTCAAGACCGGTGGGTCCTCGATCTTGTACACTCCGGCTACAAGATCGAATTCTTGTCCCCTCCCCCCCAAGACGTTTCTTTCAGTCTCGTCCCCCCAAATCCAAGGATCTCGCATTTCCTTTTCTTCAGGCTCTGCACACGCTTCGTTCCAGCGGGGTCATCGTCCCAGTTCCTCACAAGGAAAGATTCAAAGGGTTTTACTCAAACCTCTTTGTGGTTCCCAAGAAGGACGGCTCCTTGCGTCCTATTCTGGACCTAAAATTGCTAAACAAATTCATCAGAGTCCGTCACTTCAGGATGGAATCCCTCCGTTCTGTTGTCGCATCTCTAGAAAGAAAAGAATACTTGGCGTCTATCGACATCAAGGATGCGTATTTACACATTCCGATTTTCAGAGGTCATCAAAAATTTCTACGTTTTGCTGTGGGAGAGGATCATTTTCAATTTGCCGCTCTGCCCTTTGGTCTCGCAACCGCCCCCAGAGTGTTCACAAAGGTCATGGCGGCCGCCATGTCAATTTTACACTCTCGGGGTGTGGTGGTCCTCCCGTACCTGGACGACCTACTCATCAAAGGTCCGACTTTTCGGGCCTGCGCAGAGAGTGTCGAGATCACTATCGACACCCTCTCTCGCCTGGGTTGGCTAGTCAATTTAGACAAGTCTCTTCCCATTCCCTCTCAGAAGATTCCTTTCCTGGGAATGATTCTGGACACCTCCCAAGGGTTGGTATCTCTCCGTCCGGAGAAGATCGCTTCTCTGAGGCGGGGAGTGCTCCTGTTGTCTCTAGGCCGCTCCCACTCTCTGCGGGGCGCCATGCAGGTCCTCGGGAAGATGGTAGCGTCCATCGAAGCAGTACCGTTCGCTCAGTTCCATCTTCGCCCTCTTCAACAGGAGTTAATATCAGTTTGGGACAGGAACCCTGCGTCTCTAGGTCGCCACTTCCGTCTGTCTCCCACAGTCAGAAGCTCCTTGAAATGGTGGACAAATGCCTCATCACTGAATCAAGGAAAATCCTTTCTGCCTGTCCATTGGCTGGTGGTGACCACCGATGCCAGTCTCCTAGGATGGGGAGCTGTGTTCCTCCATCACACGGCTCAAGGCCGCTGGTCTTTACCAGAGACCCGTCTCCCGATCAACATCCTGGAGATCAGAGCTATCAAGTTAGCTCTCGTGCAGTTCCATCATCGTCCCATCCGGATCCAGTCAGACAACGCCACGGCCGTGGCGTACATCAACCGTCAGGGGGGCACTCGGAGCAGAACAGCGATGCTCGAGGTATCGCACATCCTGCGCTGGGCCGAGACAAACCGCTCGCCCATCTCCGCGGTTCACATTCCAGGAGTGGACAATTGGGAGGCCGACTTCCTCAGTCGCCAAGGCCTAGACTCAGGGGAATGGTCTCTGCACCCGGAACTGTTTCATCTCATTTGCCAGCGATGGGGCATGCCGGATGTGGACCTCATGGCATCCAGACTGAATGCCAAGGTTCAGAATTTCATAAGTCGCTCTCGCGATCCACTAGCCATCGGTTCGGATGCGCTAGTCCTCCCTTGGAGTCATTTTCGCCTTCCTTACATTTTTCCACCTCTTCCGTTAATCCCCAGGGTGATTCGGAAGATCAAAGCGGAAGGCGTTCCTCTCATTCTGGTCGCCCCGGACTGGCCTCGCCGTCCGTGGTATGCGGAACTGGTACGTCTGGTTGCAGACGTACCCTGGA
Source organism: Oophaga sylvatica (assembly GCA_033576555.1). Lineage (NCBI taxonomy): Eukaryota > Metazoa > Chordata > Amphibia > Anura > Dendrobatidae > Oophaga > Oophaga sylvatica. The sequence goes on along the minus strand of JARQOD010000001.1, from coordinate 305,618,105 downwards.
AATTACCAGATCGTCCAGACCTTCTTTCACAGGGCCCAATTTACCATCACAATTCGAAAGCGCTGAATTTGACGGTATGGCCATTGAAGCCTGGATCTTAAGTCAGGCTGGTTTTTCTCACAAAGTTGTCTCAACTATGGTCAATGCCAGAAAGCCGGCTTCCGCCCGCATTTACCATCGGGTCTGGAAGACTTTCTTTTCCTGGTGTAAGGACAAAGGTCGTTCTCCCTTGGTCTTTTCTATTCCTTCCATTCTAGAATTTCTCCAAGCAGGCATGGACTCTGGGTTAGCTCTCTCCTCCCTCAAGGGGCAGATTTCTGCTTTGTCCGTCCTTTTCCAACGGCGGATCGCATCTAAGTCTCAGGTCAGGACTTTTATCCAGGGAGTGTCACATCTTGTTCCGCCCTACAAGAGGCCTTTGGAGCCTTGGGATCTTAATTTGGTCCTCAGTGCCTTACAGGAATCCCCCTTCGAACCTTTGCCAGAAGTGTCCTTATCGCTTCTTTCCTGGACGGTTGTCTTCCTAGTGGCGATTACCTCTATCAGACGGGTATCGGAGTTGGCAGCTTTATCTTGTAAACCACCTTTCCTTATTTTTCACCAGGACAAGGTAGTCCTTAGGACTTCTCCTTCTTTCATACCCAAAGTCGTTTCGGCTTTTCATATCAATGAGGAGATAGTCTTGCCTTCGTTCTGTCCGAAGCCGATTCACCGTACTGAAAAAGCCCTTCACACTTTGGATTTGGTGAGGGCTCTCCGAAGGTACATCTCGAGAACTGCATCTTTCCGAAAATCGGACGCTCTGTTTGTGCTTCTGGAAGGACGCAGACAGGGTCTTCCTGCTTCCAAGGCCACGTTAGTCAGATGGATTCGCTCGGCGATCCAAGAGGCGTATCGTGTTAAAGGTCAGCCTATCCCGGCTGGGATTAAGGCACACTCCACTCGATCTGTGGGGGCCTCCTGGGCCATTCGGCACCAGGCTTCGGCACAGCAAGTGTGCAAGGCTGCGACTTGGTCCAGTCTTCATACTTTCGTCAAGCATTACCAAATTCATGCTCAGGTCTCTTCAGATGCGGCACTTGGCAGACAGATTCTGCAATCAGCTGTTGCGCATCTGTAAGTTGTCTGTTGACTGTTTAAGCGTTTTATGCATGAGGTTCACGAGGCTTCATCTGTTGATGGCTTCCCACCCAGGGACTGCTTTGGGACGTCCCACGGTCTGTGTGTCCCCCAATGAGGCGATGGAGAAAAGGAGATTTTTGTGTACTCACCGTAAAATCCTTTTCTCCGAGACGTTCATTGGGGGACACAGCTCCCACCCTTGTTTAGTTTGGAGCCTCGTTGTTTATTTGATTTGTTGACATATTGCACTCTGTTATGAGCTCCTACTGCTTTGGCACCGAACTGGTTCAGGATTGAGCCAACAGAGGGTGTATACTGCAGGAGGAGGAGTTAATCTTTTGTGCTTATGTATTGCTTAGTGTCCTCCTAGTGGCAGCAGCATAACACCCACGGTCTGTGTGTCCCCCAATGAGCGTCTCGGAGAAAAGGATTTTACGGTGAGTACACAAAAATCTCCTTTCAGCTGCAGAATGGAAGGGAGGGAGACACAGGAATTCATTACTGATGGGTAGGCGGAGCCCCAGATCAGGATGTTACCTCAGATCAAAAGAGTGATGACTGGCTGGCCCCTCCAGCTCGGGCTCCTCCTACTCAGCTCCAGTCTAAGATTTGAGGTCCAGAGGATGGTCGTGTCACGCTGTATAGCAGATATATATATGAGATGTCTGTAATCTATATCAAAAAGGGCAACATACTATATAACATGCGAATAGATATATTATAACATGGATTTACCTGACAGTATGTCCACTGGGTCAAAACGGAATCCGTTATACGCTGTCTCCGGCTAGAGGGTGACCGGGGTCTAAGCTGACCCTGAACTGGGGTCCTAACTAATCCTCAACCTGGAGGTACTGTTAAAGGTACAGAGGTCCAGGCCACCAGCGTAAACCCTGTCTCCTATCAATCCCTGCCAACTGTATTCTAGTCCTAAGAAGGACCCTGAATACCACCAAAGGGAATGAACAGGTAACGGATAATGAACAGAAAGACATACAAGAAAGAGAAGGAATAAAGTAAATAAAGTCTTACATACAACACTCACACACAGTAGGAACACCTAAGGTCTCAGAGATTTAACTATAAGCTATAAGAGTAAAAACACCTAATGAACTCTTAGCTTAAATATTCTCAGAACCGATCCAGTCTGCTGAACTACATGAATGCTTTCACCGGCGTCTAACACCCAGACTGGCAGAAATATAAAGGAAACTAATTAGAACATAAACAAAAGCAGCCGGCGAGGCTGCACCTAGCCTTAGCAAAGAGCTAGGAAAAATTAACTCTCACATCACCAAAAAACAAAGAAACAGAAGCTCAGCTGTGAGAAGTCAGAATGTGCAATCGCGACGATCTTCGTGGCGATGCACCCATGACAGTACCCCCCCTTCTACGAGGGGCCTCCGGACCCTCATGACCAGGTCTGTCCGGGTGAGTTGTGTGAAAGGTCCGTCCACGTTATCATTGACCACCACTGAAGGAGGTAGAGGTGACGGTATGACTGGTGCCACATACTTTTTAAGTAATGACTTGTGAAACACATTATGAATTTTAAACGTAGGAGGGAGGTCCAGACGAAATGCCACAGGATTAATTATGGAGCTGATCCTGTACGGCCCGATGAATCTGGGACCCAACCTCCAGGAGGAAACTTTAAGTTTAATATTCCTGGTAGACAACCACACCAGATCATTCACCTTCAGATCTCGACCAGAAACTCTCCCCCTATCAGCCATCCGTTTGTAACGGTTCTCCGTAACCTTCAGTCTTAACTGATCAGGAACTATCAGTCTCCCTGGAAGTCCCACAGGGGCGTCCCCCTGAGCCCCCAATACCTCCCCCTCAAGCTCAGAGCATACAGCTGACACTACAACTCCCTCCTGAGGAATAGGAACCGGATCATCCATCCTCCCGGTCCCTGGGAAAGTACGAGATAAGGCATCAGGAAGCAACTTTATTGAGCAGTCATATGCGCGATGAGGAGGTAACTCTTTACACCCCTCCTCTGAGAACATCTCCCCAAAGTCCTCCAGAAAAGGAGGCAAAGTCCTAGGTACAACCGCACCGATGACCGTGCTCATGCAGTTATTCTTGCAAAATTCACCCCACTGGCTAATCTTTCTGGATTGCCAATCAATCACTGGGTTATGTTTAGCCAACCAAGGAAGTCCCAACACAATAGGAGTAGGTAGACCCTCCAACACATAACAAGACAATTGCTCTTTATGTATTGCCCCTACTCGAAGATCTATGTTATGAACAGCTTGAACCAAGCTACCTTGACCAAGAGGTCTAGAATCAATAGAGAGTATAGGGACCGGTTTGGCCAATACACTCAGTTGCATACCATGCACCTGGGCAAACCGAGCGTCCACAAGATTAGCCCCGGACCCACTATCAAGAAAAACAGAAATCCTCTCAGTTCTAGTACCAATCACCACCTCCGCAGGCACGATAAACTGAGAGGGATTTGGGGACGAAATACAGACTCCCAGGTTAACTCCTTGGGTCAAAGAGGTCCGGGATGGACAACCCCCAACAAAATGTCCCTCTCTCCCGCAAAAGAAACACCTTCTAGTCTTGCGGCGCACCGCCGATTCCCTCCTACAAAATGATGTCCCTCCCAACTGCATGGGTTCCTCAGAACAGACCAGGGGAACCTCAGTATAAGGGACTTTAGTAGTAGGTGGAGTCATCATGGGGGGCGGAGTTACCTCGCGTCTTCCCCGAAGTCGTCTATCAATGCGAATAGCGAGGGCCATAGCAGCCTCCAGTGATGGAGGAGAATCATACTGAGCCAACACATCTTTTAATTTGTCAGACAACCCTTGACAAAACTGGCTCCTAAGAGCTGGGTCATTCCACTGAGTATCTGTTGCCCATCTACGGAACTCAGAAGAATATTCCTCCGCTGGACGATTTCCTTGCCGTATTTTACGTAACTTTGTTTCAGCAAGGGAAACTCGATCCGGATCATCATATACCAGACCCAGGGCAGTAAAAAATCGATCCACTGACTGGAGATCTGGGGAGCCTGGAGGAATAGAGAACGCCCAAGATTGAGGGTCCCCTTGTAAGAGCGAGATAACAATTCCCACCCTCTGCTCTTCACTCCCAGATGACCGAGGCCGCAGCCGAAAGTACAATTTACATGCCTCCCGGAAAGTAAAAAATTTGTCCCGCCCACCAGTGAACCTGTCCGGGAGAGCAACCTTAGGTTCAGATCTGGCTTGCTCTGGGAGGGACAAAACCTTGGACTTAATGTCTGCAAATTCCATGGACAACCCCTGCAACTGCCGGGCCAGCTGGGCTACTGGATCCATGACAGCTGGGGAGAATCTTTAGTTTGGGCCGGTGAAAATGTCACGCTGTATAGCAGATATATATATGAGATGTCTGTAATCTATATCAAAAAGGGCAACATACTATATAACATGCGCATAGATATATTATAACATGGATTTACCTGACAGTATGTCCACTGGGTCAAAACGGAATCCGTTATACGCTGTCTCCGGCTAGAGGGTGACCGGGGTCTAAGCTGACCCTGAACTGGGGTCCTAACTAATCCCTCAACCTGGAGGTACTGTTAAAGGTACAGAGGTCCAGGCCACCAGCGTAAACCCTGTCTCCTATCAATCCCTGCCAACTGTATTCTAGTCCTAAGAAGGACCCTGAATACCACCAAAGGGAATGAACAGGTAACGGATAATGAACAGAAAGACATACAAGAAAGAGAAGGAATAAAGTAAATAAAGTCTTACATACAACACTCACACACAGTAGGAACACCTAAGGTCTCAGAGATTTAACTATAAGCTATAAGAGTAAAAACACCTAATGAACTCTTAGCTTAATATATCTCAGAACCGATCCAGTCTGCTGAACTACATGAATGCTTTCACCGGCGTCTAACACCCAGACTGGCAGAAATATAAAGGAAACTAATTAGAACATAAACAAAAGCAGCCGGGCGAGGCTGCACCTAGCCTTAGCAAAGAGCTAGGAAAAATTAACTCTCACATCACCAAAAAACAAAGAAACAGAAGCTCAGCTGTGAGAAGTCAGAATGTGCAATCGCGACGATCTTCGTGGCGATGCACCCATGACAGGTCGCTGCTAATGCAGCTCCTCAGAAGATTTTTTATTTTTAATATTCGGACAGGAGACTTGGATCACTAGTTGGTCTAGAGGTCTCAGGGGTACCAGCGCTGCTGTACCCCAACCTCTCCCTTGGCGGATCTGTATTTACTCAAAGTCCCTGCAGAATCCTTGCCGGCCCTGGGGGATGAGGAGAGCTTCCCTGGCGGGACGCAAACCACACGTGCGGTCACTGCGTTCCTCGCCCTGGGGGGAAGCATGGGCACAGCGCCAGAAACCCCTGAGGGTCCCTGTGGCGCCTTGGCTGGTGAGTACTCCACACAAATTTTAATAATAATTATGTGTGAGTGCTTTAGCGTCTGAATGAGCAGCGCTATTACTAATGTCAGTATGCTTCAGCGCTGCTGTGACAGCGTTACTACATGTATGTCAGTATGCTTCAGCGCTGCTGTGACAGCGCTACTACATGTAATGTCAGTATGCTTCAGCGCTGCTGTGACAGCGCTACTACATGTAATGTCAGTATGCTTCAGCGCTGCTGTGACAGCGCTACTACATGTATGTCAGTATGCTTCAGCGCTGCTGTGACAGCGCTACTACATGTAATGTCAGTATGCTTCAGCGCTGCTGTGACAGCGCTACTACATGTAATGTCAGTATGCTTCAGCGCTGCTGTGACAGCGCTGTTACAAGGAGATGTGGTGATTTTTTGTCCGCAGGCAGATAGCTGCAGGACAGAGAGGGAGCAGGAGCGGGGAGAGTTCGCGCTCATTATTTGAGCTGGCGGGGGGCGTGGCCTATCTATCCCGGTCTTTTGAGCAGGAAGACGCGCGCTCTGGCGTTTCTCCTGCGACCCCCTCACTGTGGCGGCCATTACTCAGGCTCCTGGGCTCCTCGGACCGCTCCTCTCCTCATAAGACACCACGGCCAGCTGGGTGAGTGCGGATTCCTCACCCCGCAGCGCAGCGATCGCTATACTGCAGCTGCAGTCTCATCAGAGACATAAAAATTGGCTGGGGCTCACAAATATATATATATATTTTGGTGAGTTTGCAATATTAACCCCTCTGAGGGTTATTTCTACCAGCTAAATTTGCTGACTGAATACCGCTGGGGTAACCCTGCTTGGTGGAGCGTTAACCCTTCAGCGTTTGAAAAAAAAAAAAAAAAAAAACCGCATAGTTTTTTGCTGGTATTACCGCTTTGACCTGCTCATACAGGTGAGACATGTCTGAACAGAGTTCAGATGCCGCGGATCACGTCCCAGTGCCATTGCGGCAATCAGATACGCAGACCTCCACAGCGTCTAGCGCTGCGGTCGACAGCGGTGGAAAATTGGATGATATCGCTCGATCGATTAATAACTTGTCTGACCTTTTAGGTCAATATGTGTCTGCTAATTCCTCTCAGAGGAAGCGACGCAGGCCGTTACCGGCCTCTACACGGAGCGAGTCAGATGTATCTGATATTGGGCAGAGTTCCCCTTTAAATTCGGATGGAGAAATATCCGATTCAGATGCGGACGAGCCGCAGGGGCGTTCCTCTATGACGAAGCGTACGGAGGCATTAATTGAAGCCATGAGAGATATACTACAGTTACCGGAGGAGGTAACTAGTCGTCCTGGTAAATCAGCACGCATGTTCCAGGAGTCCCGTGCTTCGCGCACAACATTGCCAGCTCTGGATGAGCTTAATGGTGTAATAGAGGAGGAACGTCTATGTCCAGATAAGCGTTTTCATGGAACGCATTTCTTTGATACACTTTATCCTTGCTCTACGGAGTTAAAGGCTAATTGGACTTCTGCTCCTGAAGTGGATGTGTCTTTGTCTCAGCTTAGTAAATCCTCTCTACTCCCTATTAAGGGAAAAGCGAGCTTACAGGAGCCTTTGGATAGAAAGGCAGAATTGGCGGCAAAAGCAAGCTATGAGGCTGCGGGTCATGGATTTCGAGCAGTGCTAGGATCCATGTGTGCTGCTAGAGCTTCTCTAAGCTGGTTGGCACGTCTGAAGACGGAGTTGCAAAATGAATCTCCGTTATCTGAGATACGGGAAACTTGTGAATGGTTAGAAACGGCAGCCTGTTATATCTTTGATGCCGGTCTGGATACGGCATCTCTGCTGGCCAAAGCGCAAGCTTCAGCGGTCACAGTCAGAAGAGCTTTATGGCTCAGACAGTGGGCCGGGGACGCAGTTTCCAAACAAGGGTTGTTGGCCTTACCTTACAAGGGTGGCCATCTTTTTGGATCCGACCTCACAGAGCTGATTTCCAAGGCTAAGGCGAAGGAATCAGCATTACCACAGCGAAGGGCCATGGCCTCGGTGTCCAGTAAGCCTGGTGTTTATAGTGGTCGGCGGTCCTTTCGGGGCCGAGGACGATCTAGTCACTCCTCGTGGGGATCGGGTCGTCCTTCTTTCTCAGGAAAGAAATCCTCTCAGAAAACTCGTACTCCCTGGAAGCAGAGTTTCCGCCAGAAAAAGCGGGGAACTTGACAAGAAACCCGCAAAGTCGGATTGACGCCAGGGGTCCACTCGAGGATTCTCGAGTGGGGGGTCGCCTGCTTCTTTTCAAGGAGACTTGGATGGCTCGCGTTCCAGATTCCTGGGTAACGCGGATAGTGTCGGCAGGCTATTTCATAGAGTTTGCTTCTCAACCCCCAAATGTTTTTTGTCAATCTCGCGTTCCGTCGGAACCCGAGCTTGTTGTCGCTCTACAGCGAGAGGTCGAATCGCTACTACAAAAGGGTGTAGTGATACCGGTTCCGTCAGAGGACCGAGGGAAAGGTTTTTATTCCAACCTTTTTATAGTTCCCAAAAAGGAGAACAAAATTTCGCCCGATTCTGGATCTCAAGCGATTAAACCGGCATGTCCATGCCCGGAAATTTCGCATGGAGTCGCTTCGTTCCGTTGTGGCAGCTCTGTCACAGAACGATTTTCTGGTGTCAATCGACATTCGCGACGCCTATTTGCATATTCCCATCGGAAAGGCTCATCAGCGCTTTCTTCGATTTGCCATAGGTCAGAATCATTACCAGTTCGTGGCTCTGCCGTTCGGCTTAGCCTCAGCGCCAAGGTCTTTACAAAAATTCTGGCGCCTCTCATGGCAATCCTTCGAAAACAGGGGATTACGATTCTCCCTTATCTGGACGATCTTTTGATCATGGCTTCCTCGGAGGAGGAGGCGTTGACGGCTCGGGATTTGTCTCTTCAGTTTCTGAAGGACTTCGGTTGGTGGTCAATTGGGAGAAGTCGTCCCTGGAACCATCGAGGACAATCCTCTTTTTGGGAATGCATCTCGACACGTTTCGGTCGGTAGTTTCCCTACCACCAGACAAACAGTCATGTCTTCTTCGACATGTGCAGATTATGAGATCCTCAACGGCAATGTCTCTACGGAAGTGTATGCGTCTTCTAGGACTGATGGTGGCGTCCATGGAGGCGATTCCTTTTGCCCAGTTCCACTCCAGGACTCTTCAAAGGTTCATCTTGAGTCGATGGAATCAGTCGCAATCGCTGGATTGCAGTTGTCACCATTTCTCGCGCGGTGCGGGATTCTCTAGAATGGTGGTTACGTCCAGGGGCATTCTCCCTGGGGAAGTCTTTCCTCCCTCTGAATGGTCAGTCATAACCACCGATGCCAGCCTGACGGGCTGGGGGGGTGTTTGGAACAATCTCTGGATTCAGGGGGTATGGTCATCGGAAGAGTCTGTGCTTCCGATCAACATCCTGGAATTGAGGGCGATTTTCCTTTGCCTCCAACATTGGACGGTCCCTTTGAGCGGTCTGCCAGTCCGTGTGCAGACAGACAATGCGACGGCTGTCGCGTATATCAATCACCAAGGTGGGACAAGGAGTTCCAGACTCATGGTAGAGGTGTCCCGAATTCTGATTTGGGCAGAGGCCAATGTACCAGCCATTTCGGCGATTCACATTCCAGGGGTTCGGAATGTTACAGCGGACTTTCTCAGTCGCAGAAGGATGGATTCCGGGGAATGGAGCCTCCATCCGGATGTGTTTGCACTACTGTGCTCTCGCTGGGGAACCCCCCAAGTGGATTTGATGGCATCCAGGTTCAATGCCAAGTTACCGACATTCATGTCCAGGTACAAGGGATCCGAAGGCGGGTGGCGGTGGATGCTATAGTGGCTCAGTGGGATCAGTTCGAGCTGATCTATGTATTCCCGCCGATATCCTTACTTCCTCTAGTACTGCGTCGGATCAGACTAGAGAGATTCCAGCTATTTTGATAGCTCAGATGGCCAAGAAGGGTGTGGTTCTCGACAATAATGTCGCTGTTGGCGGCACCTCCTTTATCCACTCCCTCTTCAAACCGGACTTGTTGACTCAGGGGCCCGTTTGTCATCCGGACTTGATGTCCCTGCGTTTGACGGCGTGGCTCTTGAGACCGAAATCTTGACCCGTAGAGGTTTCTCAGCCGAGGTCATTGCTACCCTTCGTGCTGCAAGATGTCCGGCTACTACTAGGATTTACCACAAGATTTGGGAAACCTTTCTTTTCGTGGTGTTTGGGGTCCTCTCGGAACCCGAGAAAATTTTCCATTCCCAACTGTTGGCTTTTCTACAGCATGGGCTAGACAAGGGTTTGGCAGTAAGCACTCTGAAAGGTCAGATTTCTGCTCTGTCCTTATTGTTTCGGAGAACCATTGCTTCAAATAGAGACGTGCTTTCCTTTTTCCGAGGTATATCTCGTAAGTTCCGCCGCGGAAGGACCCGTGTCTCCTTGGCGGCTCAACCTTGTTTTGGAGGCTCTTCAGCATAAACCTTTTGAGCCTATGGTTTCTGCTAGCCTTTCTTTACTTTCTTGGAAGGTGGCTTTCCTTGTTGCAGTCACTTCCTTGAGGAGAGTTTCTGAGTTGGCAGCTCTTTCTTGTTCGCCTCCTTTTCTGGAGTTTTTTCCGGATCGTGTAGTGCTTCGCACTCGGGGTGATTTTTTGCCTAAAGTGGTGTCACAATTTCATGTCAACCAGGATATTGTGTTGCCTTCATTCTGCCCGGATCCGAAGAATGTGAAAGAGCGAGCTTTACACACATTGGATTTAGTGCGGGCCTTGAAGTTTTATCTATCTATTACTCAAGGTTTTCGTAAGACGGACTCCCTGTTTGTGGTTCCAGCAGGTCGTCGGCGTGGTCAACGAGCTTCCAAGGATTCTATAGCTCGTTGGATCCGGTCAGCTATTTTGGAAGCTTACCGTCTTCGGGGTGAATCTTGCCCGATTAAGATTCGAGCCCATTCTACGAGAGCTGTGGCCTCATCGTGGGCTTTTCATCAAGGTGCCTCGGCAGTGCAGCTCTGCCGAGCGGCAACTTGGCGCTCTGTCCACACGTTTACAAAGTTTTATAAAGTGGACGTCAGTGCTTCCGCTGATGCAGCCTCGGACGTAGGGTCCTGCAGGCAGCTGTAGTTTAAAGTTCTGGATGAACTTGTGTTTAGCGCTGGTTGCGCTTTGTTGTTAAGGTTGTTGGGTTTCTGCCTCTTGTTGGTTTTTCCCACCCTTATTTTTGAACTGCTTTGGGACGTCCCATCAGTAATGAATTCCTGTGTCTCCCTCCCTTCCATTCTGCAGCTGAAAACACGGATTTTGGTAAGAACTTACCGGTAAAATCCTTTTCAGCGAAGGAAGGGAGGGAGACACAGCACCCTCCCAAGGCAGAAGTGTGTTGATGTTTTCAGATGCAGCGCGACCCTTATCTGATAGCGATTATCTGGGCTGAGGTCAGCGCGCTAAGGCTCTTTTCCAGCATCGCCAGCTCATCGCAGTAGTCAGGTTCCGTGAGTAGTACCTGGAACTCTGTGGTTTTTGGCTTTCTTTGCATGCATAACCTGTATCCTTGTGTTTTTTTCTCTGAAGTTCCTTCAGAAGGGGTTATGTTGCTCCGCTGGTGATCTTGGCTCTTTTTCCTAAAAGCTTTGGTACGACTGGAGCTGAGTAGGAGGAGCCCGAGCTGGAGGGGCCAGCCAGTCATCACTCTTTGATCTGAGGTAACATCCTGATCTGGGGCTCCGCCTACCCATCAGTAATGAATTCCTGTGTCTCCCTCCCTTCCCTTCGCTGAAAAGGATTTTACCGGTAAGTTCTTACCAAAATCCGTGTTTTTTTCCTTCCACGTTGCTTTAGTTGTTGTGAAGCCCTAAGGTT
>JARQOD010000001.1:305451469-305606627 GCA_033576555.1 Oophaga sylvatica | reverse complement strand
GGTCTTCTCCACACACGTTTTACACTCATTATAGATTAGATTTGGGTGCTTCCTCAGACCTTTCTTTCGGACTAAGGGTGCTGCAGGCAGTAGTCCCTCCCTAAGTAGTTATTACTCTCTGTAATTCTCTCTGTAGTGCTGTCATGGACGTTCGAATAAAGTCTAAGTTACTTACCGTTAACGGTATTTTTCGAAGTCCATGACAGCACCCTTACATTCCCACCCGGGTTCTATGTGCACTTCTTCCTCTTATATAGTCCACATGTAATAAACAATTGATTAATGTTACTGTGTGATGCATAAAATTTTTTGCTGTATACCATTTAACCTTTGTAGTCCTCTTATGCTCTGTAATCCAACTGATGTGTGGGAGAGGTGCCGCCCTTTTTGTATCTGTAGGTTTCCTGTTCCTAAGGGGCGGATCCCCTCTCTCTGTAGTGCTGTCATGGACTTCGAAAAATACCGTTAACGGTAAGTAACTTAGACTTTTCTCTTTATGGGTATATTTTTGAGTAAAATGTAAATTGCTCTTTTATTCTATAAACTACTGACAACATGTCTCCCAATTTCCAAGCAATACATTTTGTATTTATTTTCAGAAAATGAGAAATGGTCAAAATAACAAAAAAAATGCAGTGCTTTCAGACCTCAAATAATGCAAAGAAAACAAGTTCATAATCATTTAGAAACAACAATACTAATGTTTTAACTCCGGAAGAGTTCAGAAATCAATATTTGGTGGAATAACCATGATTTTTAATCACAGCTTTCATGCGTCTTGGCATGCTTTCCACCAGTCTTTCACACTGCTTTTGGGTGACCTTATGCCACTCCTGGCACAAAAATTTAAGCAGTTCTTCTTTGTTTGATGGCTTGTGACTATCCATCTTCCTCTTGATTACATTCCAGAGGATTTCAATGGGGTTCAGGTCTGGAGATTGGGCTGGCAATGACAGTGTCTTGATGTTGTTCTCCTTTATCCACACATTGATTGACCTAGCTGTGTGACATGGGGCATTGTCCTGTTGGAAAAAGCAGTCCTCAGAGTTAAGGAACATTGCCTGAGCAGAAGGAAGAAAGTTTTTCAAGGATAACCTTGTATGTGACTTGATTCATACGTCCTTCGTAAAGATTAACCTGCCCCATTCCAGCCTTGCTGAAGCATCCCCAGATCATCACCGATCCACCATCAAATTTCACAGTGGTTGCAAGGCACTGTGGCTTGTGCACCTCTCCAGGACTCCGGCTAGCCATTAGATGACCAGGTGTTGGGCAAAGCCAAAAATTAGACTCATCAGACAAGATTACCTTACTCTAGTCCTCTATGGTCCAATCCTTATGGTCTTTGGCAAATTTCATCCTGGCTCTCCTTTGCTTCTCATTCATGAAAGGCTTTTTTCTAGCTTTACATGACTTGAGCCCTGCCTCTAGGCGCCTGTTACGAACTGTTCTTTCCGTACACTTCACCCCAGCTGCCATTTGCCATTATTTTTGTAGGTCACTTGATGTCATCCTGCGGTTGCTGAGTCACATTCGAATAAGATGATGGTCAGCCCAGTAAGTGGAGAGTTGCTTTCGCCCTCTCTAGCTTAGTTGTCCACCAATGTCTGTTGCTTTACCTTGTTGTAATGGACTGCCGTCTTAGAAATTAACATGACACTCACTGTATCCCTCTGCTAGTAAAGCCCTTCTTTTCTTGACTCAAGACTTTTCTTTTCAATTCCTTTGACATGGTTAAAAGTTATTTTTTCATTTACATTAATTTTGGGATATTCCTAGCACTTGTTTGGTCATCCAGCTGTGTCCTATTGCAGGAGTATTGTGAACACCACAGCAGTGTTCTTTATGCTTTCCTTCATTAAATAAGATTTGGTTCAGGTGATCACCTAATCAGAAGCACATTGAGTAGAATGAGGAGTACTCTGGTTGGAATTCAACTGACACTGGAATGGAATGGCTGTCAGACATGTAGAGAAGCTGATTTTTAGAAAACTGTGCAGTGGTCTCTTAATTTTTTGCCAGAGCTGTATATTTGGCATGGTCTAACAGGCCACTATGGCTGGCAGACCTGGAAATCGTCCTTTGAACACCTGTTGCTATGATATCCATCTGCAGCCCGCGATTGTGTCACTGGAGTGGAAGTGGGAGTCTCCTTCCTCTGCCAGTCTTCTAAGTGCTGCTATAGCTGTGACAGCCGAAAATCAACTATCACTTAAGCTGAGGTCCTGGCTGCGGCTGCGATTGTTCGGGCACAGCCTTTTTGCCCACATGATCGTCATGATATAACTGTGTCATTTTGTTGAAACCCCTAACCGATCAACACATACTGTTATGTCAAATGTCATGAAGGAATTAAAGGACATCAAAATGTTGTGTAAAAATGGCTCAAACACCATGATTTACTTACTCAGTAATTAACACTTTTATTAAGAAAAAGGTAAAAAATGATGAATCTGGACTGCGTGTTTACATGACGACTTAAACACTACATTTTGAAAAATGAGTACTTTACAAATATATATGTGCTTTTATGCAAATTTTTGTAACTGTACAATTCTTTCTCAAACACAGACCCAAAGCTGCATTTGTGATGGAGGAAGAAAAAGGCTTCAGGTTGAGTGGCTGGGTTTCTCCTTTTAAAAAGAAAACTGTTTTGTCATCTTCTACACCAGTGGAAGCTAAACGGACTCAAATTCCAAGTAAGACCATGAAATAACATCATTAATATGGATTTAAGGGTTTTTCAGAGTTTTTATATAAAAAAAAAGTTTCAGATGGTTTTAAAATGATTTTTTTACCTTTTTTCATTATTTTAAACTAAAGTTTTTTTTTTTTTTTTACTTAACCCCTTAACGACCGCCGATACGCCTTTTAACGGCGGTCATTAAGGGTACTTAAACCACAGCGCCGTTAATTAACGGCGCTGTGGAAAAAGTGAATAGCGCCCCCCAGAGTTGCATTTTCTCCGGGTCTCGCTACCGGGGGTAGCCGAGACCTCAGAGAACATGAATCTGGTCGGTTTTTACCGACACCGATGTTGCGATCGCAGTTATTAACCCTATAACAGCGATCGCAAAAAAAAAAAAAAGTTGTGCCATTTAATTTCTCTGTTCTCTGATGTCATCGGACATCAGAGGACAGAGAAAAAGGGTCCCCGGGACCCCCATGTGGCCCCCGATCCCCTGCATGTGGCCCCCGGCCCCTACATTGTCCCCCGGTACCCCGCTATGAGAAGCGGCCTGCTCAGTGCGCCGCGCTATGTGCTGGGGGGATGGGCAATATTCTCTGGGGTCTCGGCTACCGGGGGTTAAGGACATATAATAAAAAATAGAAATTATATTTATTTTTTTTTCCGTTAGGGTTATAATTAGGTTAGGGTTATAATTAGGGTTAGCATTAGGGTAAGGGTTATAATTAGGATTAGGCTGGGTTTATACTGCGTTATGGCAGTCCGTTAGACGGACTGCGTTACACCGCGGTATAACGCGGTGTAACGCAGTCCGTTAACACTGCCATTCACCCCCATTTGAGGGCGCATCGCGACGCATGCCGTAAAGCGGCATGCGTTTGCGACGTGCCATCATTCAGTGACGGAGCCTCGGACGCGGTCTGCAGCGTCTGGGCTCCGTCACCGCTAGCGCAGATGAATCATCTGCTGATTCCTCTGCGCCAGCGGGTATAGCATAACGCAATCGCGTTATGCTATACCGTTATCAGCCCGTCATTGCTATGTGTTGAACGGGCTGGTAAAACGCAAAATGAACCTAGCCTTAGGGTTAGGGTTATGATTAGGGTTAGAATTAGGGTAAGGGTTACAATTAGGGTTAGGGTTAAAATTAGGGTTAGGGTTACAATTAAGGTTTGGGTTACAATTAGGGTTGGAATTAGGGTTGGGATTTAGGTTAGGATTAGGGTTGGGATTAGGGTTAGGGGTGTGTTGGGGTTAGGGTTGGAGCCAGAATTGAGGGATTTCCACTATTTAGGCACATCAGGGGGTCTCCAAACACAACGTGGCATTCAAAAAGTCAAATGGCGCTCCCTCCCTTCCGAGCCCTGCCGTGCGCCCAAACAGTGGTTTACCCCAACATATGGGGTATCAGCGTACTCAGGACAAATTGCACACAAATTTTGAGGTTCTAATTTCTCCTGTTACCCTTGGGAAAATAAAAAAATAGCTGGCTAAAAAAAATCATTTTTGAGAAAAAAAATGATTTTTAATTTTCACAGCTCTGCATTTATAAATTTCTGTGAAGCACTTGGGGGTTCAAAGTGCTCACCACACATCTAGATAAGCTCTTTGGGGGGTCTAATTTCCAAAATGGTGTCACTTGCAGGGGGTTTCTACTGTTTAGGCACATCAAGGGCTCCCATGCGCCCAAACAGTGGTTTCACCCCACATATGGGGTATCAGCGTACACAGGAAAAATTGCACAACAACTTTTTGGGTCCAATTTCTCCTGTTACCCTTGGGAAAATAAAAAAATAGCGGGCTAAAGAATCATTTTTGAGGAAAAAAATGATTTTTATTTTCACGGCTCTACGTTTATTAATTTCTGTGAAGCACTTGGGGGTTCAAAGTGCTCACCACACATCTAGATAAGTTCCTTAAGGGGTCTAATTTCAAAAATAGTGTGATTTGTGGGGGGTTTCGACTGTTTAGGCGTATCAGGGGCTCTCCAAACGCGACATGGCGTCCAATTTCAATTCCAGCCAATTTTGGTTTGAAAAAGTCAAACGGCACTCCTTCCCTTCCAATACCTGCCTTGCGCCCAAACAGTGGTCCCACCCCACATATGGGTATCCGTGTACTCAGGACAAATTGGACAACAACTTGGGGACTAAACGATCAGGTTTGTGGAAAAAATATGACTTTTAATTTCATGCCCGGGAGTTATAAACTTCTGTGAAGCACTTCGGGGTTCAAAGTGCTCACCACACATCTATATAAGTTCCTTAGGGGGTCTAGTTTCCAAAATGGTGTCACTTGTGGGGGGTTTCCACTGTTTAGACACATTAGGGCCTCTACAAACGCGACATGGCGTCCAGCCAATTCTGAGTTGAAAAAGTCAAACGGCGCTCCTTCCCTTCCAAGCTCTGCCATGCACCCAAACAGTGGTTTACCCCCACATATGGGGTATCAGCATGCTCAGGAAAAATTGCACAAAAACTTTTGGGGTCTTGTTACCATTGGGAAAATAAAAATTGGGGTGAACAGATCGTTTTTGTGGAAAAAATATGATTTCTCCTTCGCCTCATTGGGGACACACAGACCGTGGGTGTTATGCTGCTGCCACTAGGAGGACACTAAGCAATACAAGCACAAAAGATTAACTCCTCCTCCTGCAGTATACACCCTCTGTTGGTTTAATCCTGAACCAGTTCTTGCTTAGTGTCTGTAGGAGGCACTAGGGTCTGCTATCAGACCCCACTTTTTTTTTCTGATTTTTTTTCTGATTTTTAAACTTTTTGTTATTTTACTTTCTTCACGCACGGATGGGCGACGGGACTTGTACGAAAAGTCACGATCTCCCAAAAACCAACAACAGGCGGCATCGTGCGAGTGTCGCCTCCACGTACCCCTCCTGCCACGCTACCATGGGGCGACAGATCCTTATAACAGGCCGCTCTCCCCATGAGATACCCTTACTTGAGGATGATGATGATTTTGCGTGGCACTTTGGATGGTATACCCCCTCCACCTCTCCTGGAAGCGGTGGCGGTCTGGAGGCATATAAGAACCCTCTCCACCCCCCTATTGAAAGGGGTCGGCGGATAGAGGATGTACAGCCATAGTTGCTGTAATGCTGCGGAGTTCTCCCTCCTCCATCTTCGGGCTCTCCCCGCAGTGAGTATATGAGGGGCACTGTAATATCGGTCACCGCGACTGCTTTTCTGCGCCGCATGGCGTTGCGCTGCTGCAGCACACAATCGCGCCGCTGGCGCTTCCGTTTGTCGCAGCCACGGCCTCAAATTTATCCCCCGGCTTCGGCCCAGGGTAGGCCGCAACTTTAAAATTTACTCCCCGGCTTCGGGCCGGGATAGGCCTCAAGAGGTGAGGGCGGTCCGTGTGGCTCCGCCCACACCGCTCGCTATTGGCCGTCACCAGTTCACAGGGGACTTCCCCTGTTTCCTCCCCCTCTCCTCCCACTGCTTCTGGCGCCTCTCGTCTCACACGAGAGGCGCTTCTAAGATCTCGGGTGCCATATTCTTCTGGACAGCGCTGCAGCGCCATCCTCTCACTTCCCTGGTGCACACACATAGGCCCTGGGTAAGTGCACGCTGCGACTAGGTCTACACAGCGCTTAACCCTTATCCTGCAAAAGGTTCTCTGGTGAGGAAATATGTCACAATCAAAGGGAATTAAAAAGGCTGACAAGAACTACTCTGTAGTATATGCCGCCTGCGCTTCATGCAACGCTCCCCTGCCATCAATGCATAGTTCCCAATTCTGTGCATCATGTGCCCAGGAGCCCATGGCTTCCTCTGCTCAGGAGCCCCCTATTACCGAGCAGGAGTCACTACCTATTCCTGATCCCATTGAATCAGGTTCTTCAGGGTGGCCCGAATATCTGGCACACTCCATAAACTCTCTAACTAGAGCCTTGGATACCTTCCGTGGATCTGCTCCTAGCCAGAGCGCCCCTTTTCCAGAAAGGGGTCCGTTAGCCTTCAGAGATGTCTCATCTGACAGGGGCCTCTCATGGCGCCCGCTAAGCGGTTGTCCAAAAAACGCCGCCATAATACATCTCCCAATCCATCTAGTGGCTCAGCATCTGCGAGCTCAGGTTCTCGTTCACCTTCTCCCAGGAACATCAGTGACCATGATTCGGAATACGAGTCGGACATTGGTGATGATCCCAACTCGCCGGAATTTCAGGAGTCGTTAGATTCTTTAATTGAGGCAATTAATACAATCCTCAAACTAGAAGAAGAACCTGGGTCTCAGCCGAATCATCCTATCTCCTTCAAAAGGGCAAAACGTGTTCACAAGGTGTTTAATAACCACCCTGAATTTACTGATATTGTTCAGGGACACAGGGAGCGTCCGGACAGACGTTTTTCAGGACTGAAGTCTCTGAAAGCCCGATACCCATTTTCAACAACCGTGGCGAAAGAGTGGACGGAATCTCCTGTTGTAGATCCTCCAGTATCTCGTCTATCTTCAAAAACTCTACTCTGTTTCTGATAGTTCATCCATTAGGAACCCTTCAGATAAACAGATTGACAACCTCGCCAAATCAATTTTTGAGGCGGCTTGAGCGTCTCTGTCTCCCTCCTTTGCAGCCACCTGGGTGGCAAGAGCTATGGTGGCTTGGGTTGAGGGCCTAGTCAAAATGACTAGTGATATCCCTCTTTCCCCCGAGGCACGTAATCTGGCCTATCAGATTACTCGGGCAGGTGACTATATGGTTCATGCGTCCCTGGATGCAGCTAATTGCGCTGCTATCACGGCCGCCAATGCTATCGCCATTCGGAGGTCCCTATGGCTCCGCGAGTGGCGTGCAGACGCTGCTTCAAAGAAGACTTTAACATCATTGCCTTATCATTCAGGGCGTCTTTTTGGAGATCAACTTGATCAGATTATTTCTGACGCTACTGGTGGCAAAAGCAAATTTCTTCCACAGCGCAGAATCAATAGGCCCTTTCGGCCTCAGTACCAAGGTCGTTTCCGGCCTTTTCGTAGCTCCTTTAATTGGTCCCCTGCTTCGTCCTCTGCTCGAGCATCCGGTCATCTCGTAGAGATAGGGGCTCGCAACCATTGTCCAGATCCTCTCAGCCCTGGAGAAACAGGTCTTCTCAGGCAGGAAATAGGAGCTCCTCCTCCTCTCGCAAGTTGTCATCACAATGACTCCTTGCTGGGGATGGGAGACCCAAACAAGGTAGGCGGCCGCCTACTCTTGTTTCACAAGGTCTGGGGGTCAGTAGTTCAAGATCAGTGGGTTCTCGATTTAGTACACTCAGGTTACAAAATCGAATTCTTGTCCCTTCCTCCAAGACGTTTCTTTCAGTCTCGCTTCCCCAAGTCCAAGGATCTTACAATTCCTTATCTTCAGGCTCTGGACACGCTCCGTTCCAGCGGAGTCATCGTCTCAGTTCCTACAACGAAAAATTCAAAGGGTTTTACTCAAACCTCTTTGTGGTTCCCAAGAAGGACGGCTCCTTGCGTCCTATTCTGGACCTAAAATTGCTGAACAAATTCATCAGAGTCCGTCATTTCAGGATGGAATCCCTCCGTTCTGTTGTCGCATCTCTAGAAAGGAAAGAATACTTGGCGTCTATCGACATCAAGGATGCGTATCTGCACATTCCAATTTTCAGCGGACATCAAAAGTTTCTGCGTTTTGCTGTCGGAGAGGATCATTTTCAGTTTGCCGCTCTGCCCTTCGGTCTCGCAACTGCCCCCAGAGTGTTCACAAAGGTCATGGCGGCCGCCATGTCAATTTTACACTCTCGGGGTGTGGTAGTCCTCCCGTACCTGGACGACCTACTTATAAAAGGTCCGACTTTTCGAGCCTGCGAAGAGAGCGTCGAAATCACTATCGACACCCTCTCCCGCCTTGGTTGGCTTGTCAATTTAGACAAGTCTCTTCCCACTCCCTCTTAGAAAATTCCTTTTCTGGAATGATTTTGGATACCTCCCAAGGATTGGTATCTCTCCCTCCAGAGAAGATTATCTCTCTAAAGCGGGGAGTGCTCCTGCTGTCGCAAAACCGCCCTCATTCTCTGCGGAGCGCCATGCAGGTCCTCGGGAAAATGGTAGCTTCCATCGAAGCATTACCTTTCGCCCAGTTTCATCTACGCCCTCTTCAACAGGAGTTGATATCAGTCTGGGACAGGAACCCAGCGTCTCTAGGTTGCCGCTTCCGTCTGTCTCCCACAGTCAGAAGCTCCTTAAGATGGTGGATGAATGCCTCATCACTGAATCATGGAAAATCTTTCCTGCCTGTCCATTGGCTGGTGGTGACCACCGATGCCAGTCTCCTCGGATGGGGAGCGGTGTTTCTTCACCACACGGCTCAGGGCCGCTGGTCTGTACCAGAGTCCCGTCTCCCAATCAACATCTTAGAGATCAGAGCTATCAAGTTAGCTCTCGTGCACTTCCATCATCTCCTGGCCGGTCGTACCATCAGGATTCAGTCAGACAACGCCACAGCTGTGGCGTACATCAACCGTCAGGGGGCACTCGGAGCAGAACAGCGATGCTCGAGGTATCGCACATTCTCCGCTGGGCCGAGAAAAACCGCTCTCTCATCTCTGCGGTTCACATTCCAGGTGTGGACAATTGGGAAGCCGACTTCCTAAGTCGCCAGGGCCTAGACTCAGGGGAATGGTCCCTGCACCCGGATATGTTCCATCTTATTTGCCAGCGATGGGGCATGCCGGACGTAGACCTCATGGCATCCAGGCTGAATGCCAAGGTTCAGACTTTCATAAGTCGCTCTCGCGATCCACTAGCCGTCGGCTCGGATGCGCTAGTCCTCCCTTGGAGTCAATTTCGCCTTCCTTACATTTTTCCTCCTCTTCCGTTAATCCCCAGGGTGATTCGGAAGATCAAGGCAGAAGGCGTTCCTCTCATTCTGGTCGCTCCGGACTGGCCTCGCCGTCCGTGGTATGCGGAACTAGTGCGTCTGCTCGCAGACGTTCCCTGGAGATTGCCAGATCGGCCGGACCTCCTCTCACAGGGTCCGATTTACCATCACAATTCAAAAGCGCTGAATTTGACGGTATGGCCATTGAAGCCTGGATCTTAACTCAGGCTGGGTTTTCTCACAAGGTCATCTCTACAATGGTCAATGCCAGGAAGCCGGCTTCCGCCCGCATTTATCATCGTGTCTGGAAGACATTCCTTTCCTGGTGTGAGAACAAAGGTCGTTCACCTTTGGTTTTCTCTATCCCTTCCATTCTGGAATTTCTTCAAACAGGAATGGATTCGGGATTAGCCCTTTCTTCCCTCAAGGGCCAGATTTCTGCCTTGTCCGTCCTTTTCCAACGACGGATCGCATCTAAGTCTCAGGTCAAGACTTTTATTCAGGGAGTGTCTCATCTTGTTCCACCTTACAAGAAGCCTTTGGAGCCTTGGGATCTTAATTTGGTCCTCAGTGCCGTACAGGACTCCCCCTTCGAACCTTTGCCGGAAGTGTCTTTATCGCTTCTTTCCTGGAAGGTGGTCTTCCTAGTGGCGATTAACTCTATCAGACGAGTATCGGAATTGGCAGCCTTATCTTGTAAACCTCCTTTCCTCATTTTTCACCAGGACAAGGTAGTCCTTAGGACTTCTCCGTCTTTCACGCCAAAAGTCGTTTCGGCTTTTCATATCAATGAGGAGATAGTTTCTGTCCGACGCCAATTCACCGTACTGAAAAAGCCCTTCACACTTTAGACTTGGTGAGGGCTCTTCGAAGATACATTTCGAGAACGGCACCTTTCCGGAAATCGGACGCTCTGTTTGTGCTTGCGGAAGGACGCAGACAGGGTCTTCCTGCTTCCAAGGCCACGTTAGCCAGATGGATTCGCTCAGCGATCCAAGAGGCGTACCGTGTTAAAGGACAGCCTATCCCGGCTGGGATTAAGGCACACTCCACAGCAAGTGTGCAAGGCTGCGACTTGGTCCAGTCTTCATACTTTTGTCAAGCATTACCAAATTCATGCTCAAGTTTCTTCAGATGCGGCTCTTGGCAGACAGATTCTGCAATCAGCTGTTGCGCATCTGTAAGTTGTCTGTTGACTAGTTAAGCGTTATATGCATGAGGTTCACGAGGCTTCATCTGTTGATGAGTTCCCACCCAGGGACTGCTTTGGGACGTCCCACGGTCTGTGTGTCCCCCAATGAGGCGAAGGAGAAAAGGAGATTTTTGTGTACTCACCGTAAAATCCTTTTCTCCGAGACGCTCATTGGGGACACAGCTCCCACCCTGGTTTATCTTGTAGCCTCGTTGTTCATTTGAATTGTTGGCATATTGCACTCTGTTATGAGCTCCTACTGCTTTGGCACCGAACTGGTTCAGGATTGAGCCAACAGAGGGTGTATACTGCAGGAGGAGGAGTTAATCTTTTGTGCTTGTATTGCTTAGTGTCCTCCTAGTGGCAGCAGCATAACACCCACGGTCTGTGTGTCCCCCAATGAGCGTCTCGGAGAAAAGGATTTTACGGTGAGTACACAAAAATCTCCTTTTTTTATTTTCACGGTTCTATGTTATAAACTTCTGTGAAGCACTTGGAGGTTCAAAGTGCTCACCACACATCTAGATAAGTTCCTTAGGGGGTCTAATTTCCAAAATGGGGTCACTTGTGGGGGGTTTCCACTGTTTAGACACATCAGGGCCTCTACAAACACGACATGACGTCCAGCCAATTCTACGCTGAAAAAGTCAAAAGGCACTCCTTCCCTTCCAAGCTCTGCCATGCACCCAAACAGTGGTTTACCCCCACATATGGGGTATCAGCATGCTCAGGACAAATTGCACAAAACTTTTGGGGTCTTGTTACCCTTGGGAAAATAAAAATTGGGGTGAAAAGATTGTTTTTGTGGAAAAAAATGATTTTTTATTTTCACTGTTCTATGTTATAAACTTCTGTGAAGCACTTGGAGGTTCAAAGTGCTCACCACACATCAAGATAAGTTCCTTAGGGGGTCTAGTTTCCAAAATGGGGTCACTTGTGATGGGTTTCCACTGTTTAGACACATCAGGGCCTCTACAAACGCGACATGGCGTCCAGCCAATTCTGCGTTGAAAAATTCAAATGTCGCTCCTTCCCTTGCGACCTCTGCCGTGCGCCAAAAAAGTGGTTTACCCCCACATATGGGGTATTGGCTTATTCAGGAGAAATTGCACAACAAATTTTGTGAATCATTTTTTTTTTTAACAGTTGTGAAAATAAAAAAAATAGGTTCCGAAGTAAAGTTTTTGCAAAAGTTAAATGTTAATTTTTACCTTCCACATTGCTTCAGTTCCTGTGAAGCACGTAAAGGGTTAATAAACTTCTTGAATGTGGTTTTGAGCACCTTGAGGGGTGCAGTTTTTAGAATGGTGTCACTTTTGGGTATTTTCTATTGTATACAGTCGTGGCCAAAAGTTTTGAGAATGACACAAATATTATATTTTCACATGATCTGCTGCCCTCTGGTTTTTATGTGTGTTTGACAGATGTTTTTATCACAGACAGAAATATAATTGCAAACATATGAGTAACAAAAGCTTATATTGACAGTTAGAATGAGTTATTGCAGCAAGTCAATATTTGCAGTGTTGACCCTTCTTCTTCAGGACCTCTGCAATTCTCCCTGGCATGCTCTCAATCAATTTCTGGACCAAATCCTGACTGATAGCAGTCCATTCTTGCACAATCAATGCTTTCATTTTGTCAGAATTTTTAGGTTTTTGTTTGTCCACCTGTCTCTTGATGATTGACCACAAGTTCTCAATGGGATTAAGATCTGGGGAGTTTCCAGGCCATGGATCCAAAATCTCTGTTTTGTTCCCTGAGCAATTTAGTTATCACCTTTGCTTTATGGCAAGGAGCTCCATCATGCTGGAAAAGGCATTGTTGATCGCCAAACTGCTCTTGGAGGGTTGGGAGAAGTTGCTCTTGGAGGACATTCTGGTACCATTCTTTATTCATGGCTGTGTTTTTAGGCAAGACTGTGAGAGAGCCGATTCCCTTGGCTGAGAAGCAACCCCACACATGAATGGTTTCAGGATGCTTAACAGTTGGCATGAGACAAGACTGGTGGTAGCGCTCACCTTGTCTTCTCCGAATGAGGCATTTTCCTGATGTCCCAAACAATCGAAAAGGGGATTCATCAGAGAAAATAACTTTACCCCAGTCCTCAGAAGTCCACTGCCTGTACCTTTTGCAGAATATCAGTCTGTCCATGATGTTTTTTCTGGAGAGAAGTGGCTTCTTTGCTGCCCTCCTTGAGACCAGGCCTTGCTCCAAGAGTCTCCGTCTCACAGTGCGTGCAGATGCACTCACACCTGCCTGCTGCCATTCCTGAGCAAGCTCTGCACTGCTGGTAGCCCGATCCCGCAGCTGAAACACTTTTAAGAGACGGTCCTGGCGCTTGCTGGTCTTTCTTGGGCGCCCTGGAGCCTTTTTGGCAACAATGGAACCTCTCTCCTTGAAGTTCTTGATGATGCGATAGATTGTTGACTGAGGTGCAATCTTTCTAGCTGCGATACTCTTCCCTGTTAGGCCATTTTTGTGCATTGCAATGATGACTGCACGTGTTTCTTTAGAGATAACCATGGTTAACAGAAGAGAAACAATGATGCCAAGCACCAGCCTCCTTTTAAAGAGTCCAGTGGTGTCATTCTTACTTAATCATGACAGATTGATCTCCAGCCATGTCCTCATCAACACCAACACCTGTGTTAATGGAGCAATCACTGAAAAGAGGTTAGCTGGTCCTTTTTAAGGCAAGGCTGCAATGATGTTGAAATGTGTTTTGGGGGATAAAGTTCATTTTCTAGCCAAATATTGACTTTGCAAGTAATTGCTGTTAAGCTGATCACTGTTTTCAACATTCTGGAGTATATGAAAATTGCCATTAGAAAAAGTGAAGCAGTAGACTTTGTAAAAATTAATATTTGTGTCATTCTCAAAACTTTTGGCCATGACTGTAGACCCCTCAAAGTGACTTCAAATGTGATGTGGTCCCTAAAATAAAAATGGTGTTGTAAAAATGAGAAATCGCTGGTCAACTTTTAACCCTTATAACTTCGTAACAAAAAAAAAATTTGTTCCAAAATTGTGCTGATGTAAAGTAGACATGTGGGAAATGTTATTTATTAAGAAATTTGTGTGACATATCTCTCTGATTTAAGGGCATAAAAATTTAAAGTTTGAAAATTGTTAAATTTCAGCTGCAGATGAAGGAAGGGAGACACACTAGACATTACTAGTGGGTAGGCGGAGCCCAGATGAGATAGACACCTCAGATTAAAAAGAGTGTTGACCGGCCCCTCCAGCTCGGGCTCCTCCTACTCAGCTCTCCAGTTTTCAATTTGAGGTCAGAGAAGATAGTCGCTGCTGGAAGCAGCTCCTCAGAAGATTTTATTATTTTTTATCGGACAAGAGACTTGGATCACCAAATGTGGTCTAGAGGTTCAGGGGTCTCAGCGTTACTGGACCCCAACCTCTCCCTTGGCGGATCTGTATTACCCTATATGGTGGTCCCTGCAGAACCCTGCCGGCCCTGGGGGATGAGGATGGCTTCCCTGGCGGGGATGCAAACCGCGCTACAGGGGTCACTGCGATCCCCGCCCTGGGGGGAAGCATGGGCACGCGCCAGAAACCCCTGGGGGTCCCTGTGGCGCTTTCGGCTGGTGAGTACTCCACATTTAATATGTGTTTGAGTGTTTTCAGCGACTGCTGCGGCAGTTGCTGTTACAATATACATGCGGTGACTGTGTGTTTTTTGTCCGCAGGTGGATGCCTGCAGGACATAGGAACGGGGGAGAGAGGAGCTGCGCGCCTTTTTTATTTGAATTTCGCGCCGCTCTGAGCGCGCGCTTTACGGCAGTCTTCTTTTCCGGCTTCCCTCATGAAGCACACGGAGACACAGCGCGGCGGCCATTAGCCGAGTAATTCTGACAGGCTGAAAGCTTCCTCGGACATCGCTCTCCTCCCCTCTCGGCAGCGCTGCACCGCAACCAGCTGGGTGAGTCGCTTCTACCCGTCTAGGGCAGAAGCTTAACCCTTCACCCCCACAGCGCGGGCGCCTTTCTGAGGCACAAATGGGTGGCAGACTGCGCTGCCTGCAGCTGTTATCTCAAAGCTCGCACACTTTTTCAATATAAGAGGTTGTGGGGAGCCTGCGACAGTAATACTGCCACTATACGTTCTTGCTAACGACGACGCATACTATGCAATCGTTTGTGTGATCATTTTTAATGTCGCTAGTAGCTGCCAATCTGGGCAATCTCATTAACAACGCATAGGCGGTTAGCGATCCCCTTAATGACTTTGGTGGTCATTGCGACTTACAAACAGCGCAATTTTTTAGCGATATTGTGAACGTTTTTTCTTGTTAAATGTGGCATAGCTGTCCTATAGCTGCTGCCTTATAAGAGGCACGTGGGGCTCGCACACCCTTTTCATTATTAAGGTTGTGGGGAGTCTGCGACTTTAACCCTTCTTAGGCGGTTAACTCTTAATGGGGACAGCTGGGGTAGCTCTCTTCTTAAGAGCTTTAACCCTTCAGCGTTTTCGTTTTTTCTTTAAGAAACCACATTACTGACAGGTTTAACCTGCCATATACTGTGCAACCGTCTCCCAGATCCGCTACAGGATCAGTCTCGCGTATCTGACGCGCAGAACTGGACGGTGTCTAAGCGCAGCGGTCGGAGGTTTCCACAAAATGGAGGCCCTCGCTAGTTTCTATTGATGGCCTGTCTGATTTTCTATTATTGAGTGTCAGCTAGATCCTCTCATGTCAGGAAGCGACACAAGCCGGTGCCTTCCTTCCCGCGTAACGAAAATGTCCGATTCGGACAAGGAGGATCGGCAGGGACACTCTGCCTCCCTTTTTGGGCCGTAAAGAGGTTTTTATTGGAGGCGTAACAGTTACCGAAGGAGGTATCTGGACGTCCTGGTAAGTCGGCCCGGATGTTTTCAATCACAATCAAGCTTTACCATCACTGGATGAGCTTAATGGGGCAGTGGAGAAGGAACGCCTGTGTCCAGAAAATTGAGACACCGTATCCGTGTTACTACGGAGTTGATGATAATTGGATCCTTCTCCTGAAGTGGATGTCCCTTTATCCCAGCTTAGCAAAATCCTCCTTGTTAAGGGGAAGGCGAGTCTGCAGGACCGGCTGGACAAAAAACGTAGATGGCAGAACATCCATCTGCGAGGCCGCGGATCATGGATTCGGTGTTAAAAAATCCATGTGTGCTTGTAAAGTTTCCCTGAGCCGGTTGGACCGTCTACGGACGGCGTGGCAGGGTGGATCTCCTCTATAGAGGTAGATGGGCTTTTCCAGTTTTTGGAGGATACTGCATCACTACTATCCAGGGCGCAATCCTCGGCAGTCACAGTCAGAAGAGCACTGTGCCTTAGACAGTGGACGCAGTTTCCAAACAGGGTTTGCTAGCTTGCAATGTGGTCAGCTATTTGGACCTGACCTCACGGAGCTGATTGCCAAGGTAAAGGCAAAAGCAACAGCTTCACCGCAGCGCAGAGCTGTGACCTCTGCGTCTGGCAGGACTAGTGCCGGTAGTTGTCGGCGGTCCTTTCGGTCCAGGGGATGATTCAGTCAGCCCTCTGGGGTTCGGGTCGTCTCTCTCTTTTTTTAAAAAAAAAAAAAAAAAAAGGGGGAATTCTCAGAAATTCCGCATACCCTGGAAACAAAGTTTCCGTCAAGACAAGCGAGAAGCTGACAAAAAGCCCGCTAAGGCGGACTGACGCCAGAGCTCACTCGAGGGCTCTCGAGTGGGGGTCGCCTGCTCCAATTCAAATTGACTTTAGTTTCCCGCGTCCCGGACGCCTGGATGACGCGGGTTGTATCGGCAGGCTACTTTATAGAGTTTTCTTCTCGACCCCCAGACAGTTTTTGCCAATCTCGCTTTCCGTCAGAGCCCGAGCTATTTGCCGCTCTACTGCGAGAGGTCGATTCCCTTCTGCAGAAGGGTGTGGTGGTACCGGTTCCGCAGGAGGACCGGGGAAGAGGGTTTTATTCCAACCTCTTTGTGGTCCCCAAAAAGGAGGACAAATTTCGCCCCATTCTGGATCTCAAAAGATCTAATCGGCATGTCC
The DNA here is from genome assembly GCA_033576555.1 of Oophaga sylvatica. Classification (NCBI taxonomy): domain Eukaryota; kingdom Metazoa; phylum Chordata; class Amphibia; order Anura; family Dendrobatidae; genus Oophaga; species Oophaga sylvatica. The sequence continues at coordinate 305,589,868 of JARQOD010000001.1, read as the reverse complement.
ACACCCGGAAATTCCGCATGGAGTCGCTTCGCTCCGTTGTGGCAGCCTTGTCGCAGAACGACTTTTTGGTGTCTATCGACATTCGCGACGCTTATTTGCATGTTACAGTCGGAAGGGCTCACCAACGCTTCCTTTGTTTTGCCATAGGTCAGGGCCATTACCAGTTTGTGACTCTGCCATTCGGGATGGCCTCAGCGCCCAGAGTTTTTACAAAAATTCTGGCGCCTCTCATGGCGATTCTTCGAAGGCAGGGGGTTACGATACTTCCCTACCTGGACGACCTTCTGATTGTGGCGTCTTCGAAGGAGGAGGCGGTAACTACTCGCAATCTATCCCTTCAGCTCCTGGAGGATTTCGGGGTGGCTGGTCAATTGGGAGAAGTCGTCTCTGGAACGGTCGCAGTCAATCCTGTTTTTGGGGATGCATTTCGACACGGTGCGAGCAGTGGTGTCCCTGCCTCCAGACAAGCAAGCATGCACGGGTTATGAAGTCTTCAACAGCAATGTCCCTGCGAAGCTGTATGCGTCTTCTGGGGTTGATGGTGGCGTCCATGGAAGCACTTCCGTTTGTCCGGTTTCATTCCAGGGCTCTCCAAAGGTTCATTCTGAGCCGTTGGGATCGATCGCAGGCTTCACTGGATTGCAGTGTCATCATCCCCCACAGGGTACGAGAGTCCCTAGGATGGTGGATACGTCCGAAAGAGTTATCCCTGGGAAAGTCCTTCCTCCCTCCGAAGTGGTCGGTCATAACCACCGATGCCAGCCTGACGGGCTGGGGGGGGGTGTGTCTGGAACGATCTTTGGACTCAGGGAGTATGGTCGTCGGAAGAGTCTGTCTTGCCGATCAACATCCTGGAATTGAGGGCGATTTTTTTTTTTTTTCTTTGCCTCCAACACTGGACGGTCCCTTTAAGCGGTCTGCCAGTCCGAGTGCAGACGGACAATGCGACGACGGTCGTATATATCAACCACCAAGGCGGGACTGGGAGTTCCAAGCTCATGGTGGAGATATCTCGTATCCTAGTATGGGCAGAGACCAGAGTGCCAGCTATCTCTGCGATCCACATTCCGGGAGTTCAGAATACCATGGCGTACTTTCTCAGTCGCGAGAAGATGGATCCCGGAGAATGGAGTCTTCATCTGGAAATTTTTGCACTGCTGTGCTCCCGTTGGGGAACTTCCCAAGTGGATCTGATGGCATCCAGGTTCAATGCCAAGTTACCGACTTTCATGTCCAGGTACAAGGATCCGAAGGCTGTGGCGGTGGTTGCTCTAGTGGCTCCGTGGGACCAATTAGAGCTAATCTATGTTTTCCACCGATTTCCTTACTCCTCCTGGTGTTACGTCGGATCAGACTAGAGAGAATCCCGGCTATGTTGATAGCCCCAGATTGGCCAAGGAGGACGTGGTTCTCGACACTGGGGTCGCTCCTGGCAGCGCCACCATTTCTACTTCTTTTCCGCTCGGACCTGTTAACCCAAGGGCCCGTTGATCATCTGGACCTGATGTCTCTGCGTTTGACGGCGTGGTTCTTGAGACCGAAATATTGATCCGTCGAGGTTTTTCAGCCGAAGTCATTGCCACTTTGCGAGCTGCCAGAGGTCCGGCTACTACTAGGATTTACCACTTGGGAAGCCTTCTTTTCGTGGTGTTCGGGTTCTTCAAGGAACCCGAGGATTTTTTCCATTCCCCATTTGTTGGTTTTCCTGCAATTCGGATTGGACAAGGGGTTGGCAGTGAGCACCCTGAGGGGTCAGGTTTCTGCTCTGTCCTTGCTGTTCCGAAAGGCTATCGCCTCACGTAGGGACGTACGTTCCTTTTTTCGCGAAGTAACCCGCCAGTTTCCGCCGCGGAAGGCGCCTGTGTCTCCTTGGCGCCTCAATCTTGTCTTGGAGGCTCTTCAACACGGGCCTTTTGAGCCTATGGACTCTGTTAGTCTTTCTTTGCTCTCTTGGAAGGTTGCCTTCCTAGTGGCGGTCACCTCTTTGAGAAGGATTTCTGAGTTGGCGGCTCTTTCTTACTTGCCTCCTTTTCTGGAGTTTCACCCGGATCGTGTAGTGCTTCGCACACGGGGCGACTTTCTACCTAAGGTGGTGTCGCAATTTCATCTTAACCAGGATATTGTGTTGCCCTTCCTTTGTCCGGGACCGAGTAATGCGAAGGAACGGGCCTTGCACACATTGGATTTGGTGCGGGCTTTGAAGTTCTTTTTGTCTGTTACCTAAAGTTTTCGGAAGTCGGACTCCCTGTTTGTGATTCCAGCAGGTCGTCGACGTGGTCAACGGGCTTCCAAGGTTTCTATGGCTCGTTGGATCCGGTCGGCCATTTTGGAGGCTTACCGACTTAAAGGCGAACCCTGCCTGATTAAGGTTCGAGCTCATTCCACGAGAGCTGTGGGCTCATCGTGGGCTTTCCATCAAGGGGCCTCGGCAGCTTAGCTTTGCTGGGCGGCGATCTGGCTCTCCGTCCACACCTTTACAAGATTTTATAAGGTGGACGTTAGTGCTTCCGCTGATGCAGCCTTAGGACGTAGGGTCCTGCAGGCGGCTGTAGTTTAAAGTTCTAGTTAACTTGTATTTGGCGCCTGTTGCGCATTTATCAAGGTTGTTGGGATTCTGCCTCTTTTGGTTTTTTCCCACCCTTAATTTTTGGACTGCTTTGGGACGTCCCACTAGTAATGTCTAGTGTGTCTCCCTTCCTTCATCTGCAGCTGAAAGACGGATTTTGGTAAGAACTTACCTGTAAAATCCTTTTCAGCGAAGAAGGAAGGGAGACACACATCCCTCCCATGGCAGAAGTGTGTTGTTGTTTTTCAGATGCGGCGTGACCCTTCTCTGATAGCGATTATCTGGGCTGAGGTCGACGCGCTAAGGCTCTGTTCCAGCATCGCCAGCTCATCGCAGTGGTCAGGTCCAGTGAGTAGTACCTGGAACTGTGTGGTTTTTGCCTACATGCATGCATAACCTGTATTTTTGTGTTTTATTCTCTGAAGTCCTTCAGAAGGGGTTATGTTGCTCCGCTGGTGATATTGCTCTTCCTTAAGCTTGGTACAACTGGAGAGCTGAGTAGGAGGAGCCCGAGCTGGAGGGGCCGGTCAACACTCTTTTTAATCTGAGGTGTCTATCTCATCTGGGCTCCGCCTACCCACTAGTAATGTCTAGTGTCTCCCTTACTTCTTCGCTGAAAAGGATTTTACAGGTAAGTTCTTACCAAAATCCGTCTTTTCCAAATTTTCGCCATATTTCTGTTTTTTTCATAAATAAACACAAGTCATATCAAAGAAATTTTACCACTAACGTGAAGTACAATATGTCACGAAAAAACAATCTCAGAATCAGCTGGATTCGTTAAAGCGTTCCAGAGTTATAACCTCATAAATTGACAGTGGTCAGAATTGTAAAAATTGGCCCTGTCATTAAGCTGCAAAATGGCTCTGTCACAAAGGGGGTTAAAGCGGAATACTCTTAGCCTCCGTTCCCAAGATGACTGGTATGTTTTTGATACAGATATTCTGCAGCATTTCTGCACCTATTGCGTTGGTGGTTGCGTTTTTTTTTTACTTGGGTTTTTATCGTGTTTTTGACGCTTTTGTTTATCATGTTTTACACAATGTTGCTTTGTTTTTGATACTTTCGGGTATTTGTTTTAGGCAAAAGTTTATTGACCCAGTAATGTGTGGATTACACGTGTGTTTGATGCATTTCCGCAGCGGAAACTCACTAAAAAATTCATGTTCGTTTACTTTTGTTTATTTCTGCATCTAGTGCAAGTCTATGAGAAAATCTGCACATAAAACTAAACAGACCTGCAAGAGAAATTGGCATGTGGCATATTTGAAGCACATAACCGAGTATGTTTACGCTGAGTAAAAAACAAACAAAGAAAAAAAACAGTGGGCTTGAAATTTCTATAAGTCCCATCCACTTTAATGAAACTGAATGCTCGTTTTTGACTCGGCGAAAATACACAATGTCAAAAACTCATAGAAAGTCTATCATGGGCACACAGACTTAAAGTAACTATGCATTTTTGCTTTTAGACTGCAATTTTTTGTGGTTTTGCAAAAAAAAAAAGGTTAGCCTCTTAAATGAAGATCTGCATCTACTTTTGCTTTTATTTGTTCGTTAATTTTTGTGATATGCTTTCTTTTAGGATTTGTACATTTTTATAGACTATTAATTGTAACAGTTAATTACAGCTTTATTTTCTTTATAGTCTTTCAAGAAAAAAGAAATTTGTTTAAATCTACCAGTATTCCGCAAAAGAAGTCTGAAAATAAGAAGTTGTCAGCTGAAAGGTTAGTATTTCCTGGTAATGGGTTTCATGTAAAGTTCTAGTATTCACAGCAGATGTGAAAAGGATTCCTTTATAAAATCAGTTGAATCAGACATGCTCATTTCTTGTAAGAAGATGACGCAAACAAAAGCCCCTTCTAGTAGTACAATGTCATGATTACCTTTATTGCAATGCTGCGATGACCAAGAAGAAAATCAAATTTTGTTAGTTATAAAGGTGTTATTTAAGCAGAGTCTCACAGCCAGAATAGCTGTAAATGTAAATTAACCCCTTTGTTACCAGTTTTTTTCTTCCATTTTTACGCCTTTATTTCACTCTTTCAAGAGCCATAACTTTTTTTAATTTTTTGTTTCATTTAGCCATATAATGGCTTGTTTTTTTTTAAGAGTTGAGTTGTAGATTTGAATGACCAAATAAATTTTCCTTCTTTACTGAAAAATGGGGAAAAATATATTTCAAGTGTAGTGAATTGTAAAAAAAAACAAACTTGAATTTCGCTCGTGTTTTTTGTATTATACCGTTACAGAATGATTCTTCTCTAATTGATTACAAACCGCATGAAACTAATGCACAAAACTTCTTTTCAAATACAGCTTATAGTCTGTCTTCACACAAATGCAATAATTGGTATATCAAATGTATTAAATAGAAGAACTCTCTCCATGGTTTGAAATGTTAGTATATCATGAAAAAATAAGACAAATAGTGTGCAAAGGACCTCCGGATCTGCCTGCCAGAAAGTGGGTCTAACAGGCATTCTGCCAGTACAAACGGACAGGTCTAATGCATTGCAATGCAGAAAAACAGCAATCAAATAAACAAAAATTAACCTCTTCACAACCTTTGACATACCCATACGTCCTGGTCTAATAGGGGTTCCCAACCTTTGACATATGGGTACAGCATGGTGATCGTGCGGGGACACAGGAGACTAGTTAACTCCTTCAGTGAACGCCATTAAAAAAATTAAATAAAAAAAGTAGGCACTTTTGTTATACTAAAAGAAAAGTGAAATAAAACGCGATCAAAATGTTGAATAGAAATAAAAATGGTACAGCTGAAAGCGCCATGTTGTCCGTCAAAAAACAAGCCGCGATACAGCTCAATCAGTGGAGAAATAAAAAAAAGCTATAGCTCTCAGAATATAGTGATGTAAAAACAATTCATTTTTCTAAAAGTGGCAAAACATAAGTAAAATTTAAATGTGATATCGCTGTAATCGTACTGACATGAAGAATAAAGCTGCTTCATCAATTTTACCATCTGATGAACGGCATTAAAAGAAAAAAAAAAACACCAAAAAACAGTTCCTAAGCTGCTGGATTTTGTTCATTCTACCTCCTAAAAATCTGAAAAAGAAAGGGATCAAGAAAATGTTATGTCCCGCAAAAAACAAGCTCTCACATGATTGTCGGCAGATACGTAAAAAATTTTTAGCTCTCAAAATATGGCGGCGTGCAATAAAAGAAAAAAAAATACTTTTTATTCGGACTACCATGACAGCACCACGAGAGAGGGGATCCTCCCTTCGGGAACAGGAAACCTACAGATACAAAAAGGGTGGCTCCCTCACACGCGTCAGTTGGTTTCCTGTTCCTGGAGACCGGATCCTACAGATGAAGGATGTCCCAGGCCCGGCCGGTCGGCTCAGGTAGCGGTGGGGGTCTCCTACCTCGGCCGGTGCGGTGTCCTGAAGCGCCACGGTGCTCCTGGCTGGTTGGCACGACTGTAGTGAGACAGCAGGGAGCAGGGTCCAGCGGATCGCTGCCTCCAGAGCAACGCCGGGGTAAGTATATCTCCAGCCTCCCCGAAAGTGTCCCAGAGGCTGGCTGCAGGCAGCGGTAGTAAATGCTCCCCCTCCTGTATAAATTCCCCGGGATGCTTCCTGGTAAGTACTGTGGGCGGTGGGGGCAGCAGCTCCTAGAGCGCCGGCATGGGTTCCCACTGTGGACGCTGTGAAGCACCATCTTGGGGCTGAGTGACGTTTGTGGGCGGAGCCAGCGGCCACTACCGGGTCGCAAGTGCCGGTGGTGATCTGAGCATGTGCAGACTCCAAAAAAATGGCGGCCGCCATCCTAGGGGACAGAAACCCTGAGAAAGCAATGCAGGGCAGGGGAGGCTGGGGGGGAGGCGGAGCATGAACGCTGTAAACCGGATGGAGGAAGATATAAGCTCGCCAAGCAGGGGGACCTATGCTTCTGGCCCATTCATCATAATGGAGGATGAGCAGCTGCAGCTTGTGCAGAAGGACGAAGCCCCAAAGCAGACTTCGGTAAAGAAGTCCCAGATGTCCCAGAGGGACACCAGCCGGAACCAGTCAGGTCGAAAGACCCCTTCCAGTCGGTAGGGGACGGTGTCATCCAGGACATCTCTTCCTCACATTCCAGTACCTAATTTCGGCAGACGCTGGGAAGTGATCTTCGTGAAAGTTCACTCAGTGACGGAGCTCTCCCTTACACTATCATTTTAGGGGAAGAAATGCACAGAAAAAACAAGGCACAGGGAATGCGCCCTCTGTGGATGCCCCCTTCCGGACGATTGTCCAAAAAGATTATGCTCCTCCTGTATCCAGCAGACCTTAAGGTCTCGGGTAGTGGGGAGGAGGGAGTAGCTCTAGCCGAGAACAGTCTAGTCTCCCCCGTTTGATATATTCTCAGGTGGCGGAGGAGACCCCCAACTTCACCCTAAATCTGAAGGATCTCATCAGGTCCGAAGTAAGGGATTCCCTGAGATCAATGACACCTGCGGGAAGTCCCAGACGAAGAAGTAGTTCAGACTCATCGGTAGACTGGAAGAGAGATGAAAAATCCCCTAATTCATCCGTGTCGGCTTCCTCGTCTGAGGAAGACTCCAGCCGCCTTTGTCTGCCCCTAGACCGAGTGAACAAGCTAGTTAAAGCAGTCGGGTACGATGGGGATAGTAGAGACCAAACCAGAAATGTCCGTAGAAGATAGGATGTTCAAAGGTTTGGACCAAAAGAAGAGAAGAGCCTTTCCCTTGAATAAAAAAAATCAAGGATCTAATCCTCCATGAATGGAGAAAACCGGAAAAGAAGGGCTCTCTACCACCGGCCCTTAAGCGTAGATATCCTTTTGACGAGCCAGGTACTAGTGTTTGGGATAAAGCTCCAAAATTAGATGCCGCGGTGGCCAAAGCATCGAAAAAAGCGGCCTTACCCTTTGAGGATATGGGGGCCCTTAAAGATCCCCTGGATAGGAAAGCGGACATCTTCCTTAAAGGAACCTGGGAGATGGCGGCAGGCTCCTTAAGACCGGCAGTAGCATCTACGTGCATGGCTAGATCCGTGATGGTCTGGTTAGACCAGTTAGAGACTCAGCTGAAAGAAGGGGCTCCCAGAGATTCAATCTCAGGTGCCCTGTCAATTATTCAGGAGGCTTCAGCTTTTCTCTCAGATGCATCAGTAGACTCCGTCAGAATGGCAGCTAGGGCGGCGGGCCTCTCGAATGCGACACGTAGGGCACTGTGGCTTAAGTGCTGGCCTAGTGGCATACAGACAAAATCTAAACTGTGTGCCATACCATGTGAAGGGGAATATCTCTTTGGCCCTGTCCTGGACGAGCTGCTGGAAAAAGCAGGCGATGAGAAAAAGAAATTTCCAAGCCTAGCAGCCTCAGCATATCAACGGCCGTTTAATAGGAGGAAGTTTGGCCAGAGGAAGCCGGCTAGAGACCGTCCCAAATGGGAAGACAGGAGAAAGAAAGGTACCGGATTCATGTTCGAACGTTCTTCTGGAGAAAGGAAGAGAACACGTCAATGACTAGCAGCCCCGTAGGGGGTAGATTGTCAACTTATTATTGGTCCTGGGTTCTCTGACAATCTCATTAATACCCTGCTTAATAGCAGGAAGATAGTCACAACAAAAATTTACGCTAAGACCTGGGAAAATTTCTAGCCACTGCTATCCTCGGGACTGAGGGGGAAATCCCTATAGGGCAGATTTTAGAATTCCTGCAGAAAGGGTTAGATCTAGGTCTAGCCACTAGTACCCTGAAAGTACAAGTATCAGCCCTCGGTGCCTTGTTCAACTGCGAGATTGCAAAAAATTACTTGATATCCAGATTTATCAAAGCGGCAGATAGAACGAGGCCTATACAAAGAACAAGGTATGCACCATGGGACTTATTACGGCTTTGACAGAGGCTCCGTTTGAACCTATGGTGTCCGCCACAATTAAAAATCTGTCTCTTGGTAGCCATCACGTCTGCGCGAAGGATAGGAGATATACAATCTCTCTCTAGGGACCCTCCTTACACACAGATTATGGAAGACAGGGTAATAATTAGACCGGACCCTGCCTATTTACCCAAAGTTGCCTCTAGGTTCCATAGAACACAGGAAATAGTCCTCCCCTCCTTCCTTCCTAACCCCACTAACCAGAAAGAGGAGAAACTCCATACCCTAGATGTCAGATGAGAGGAAGGGCTTTAGAGTTTCCAAATGCACATTAGCAAGGTGGATTAGGGAGGCTATTTCTCTAGCTTACTCAGCAGGTGGCGATCCGGCTCCACAGAATCTGAGGGCGCATTCCACTCGAGCCATGGCAACTTCTTGAGCGGAAAGATCTGGAGTATCCATCGACCAAATATGTAAGGCGGCCACATGGTCTTCTCCTAACACCTTTTCAGCTGCAGATGGAAGGAAGAGAGCCACAGTCATTACTAGTGGGTAGGCGGAGCCCAGATAGGATTGACACCTCAGATTAAAAAGAGTGTTGACCGGCCCCTCCAGCTCGGGCTCCTCCTACTCAGCTCTTCAGTTTACAATTTGAGGTCTCAGAGGATAGTCGCTGCTGGAAGCAGCTCCTCAGAAGATTTTATTATTTTTTATCGGACAAGAGACTTGGATCACCAAATGTGGTCTAGAAGTCTCAGGAGTCTCAGCGCTGCTGGACTCCCACCTCTCCCTTGGCGGATCTGTATTACCTTAATGGTGGTCCCTGCAGAACCCTGCCGGCCCGGGGGGATGAGGATGGCTTCCCTGGCGGGGGCGCAAACTGCGCTGCAGGGGTCACTGCGTCCCCCGCCCTGGGGGGAAGCATGGGCATAGCGCCAGAAACCCCTGGGGGTCCCTGTGGCGCTTCGGCTGGTGAGTTCCTCACATTTTTACCTCACATTTTTATTAATGTGTGTGAGTGTTAAAGCGACTGCTGCGGCAGCCGCTGTACATTACATGTGTTTCTTGTCCGCAGGTGGATGCCTGCAGGACATAGGAGAGGAGTGCGCGCCTTTTTATTTGAATTTTCACGCCGCTCTGAGCGTGCGCTTTACTGCTGTCTCCATTTCCGGCTTCCCTCATGGAGCACACGGAGGCACAGCGCGGCGGCCATTAAAGAAGCAGGCTGAAAGCTTCTTCTGGCTCTTCTCCCTCCTCCCCTCCCGGCAAGATGTTACACTGTTACCAGCTGGGTGAGTCGCTTCTAGCCCGCAGGCAGAAGCTTAACCCCTTCACCCCCACAGCGCGGGCGCCTTCTGGGGCACTAATGAGTGACAGACTGCGCTGTCCTGCGGCTGTTATCGCATAAGGGGCTCGCACACTCTTTTCAATAATAATAAAGAGTTTGTGGGGAGTCTGCGATTTTAATACTGCCACTATACGTTGCAACTAACGATCCTGATAACGACGCATACTAATGCGATCGTTTGTGTGATCATTTTTTAATGTCGCTAGTAGCTGCCAATCTGGGCGATCTCATTAACATCGCATAAGCGGTTAGCGATCTCCTTAACAACTTTGGCGGTCATTGCGATATACAAAACAGCGCAATTTTTAGCGATCTTGTGGAATGTTTTTCTGTTAGTGTGGCATAAAAAGCTGTCCTGCAGCTGCTGCCTTATAAGAGGCACTTGGGGCTCGCACAACTTTTTCATTATCAAGGTTGTGGGGAGTCTGCTACTTTAACCCCTTCTTAGGCGGTTAACTATTAATGCTGGGGTAGCTCTCTCTTTAAGAGCTTTAACCCTTCAGCGATTGTTTTTTCTTTAAGAAACACACTGTTCTAGTTACTGACAGGTTTAACCTGCCATATACTGTGCAAGGACATGTCAGATGCGGACTATCTGACACTCAGACCCCGACAGCGTCATGCACAGCGGTCGGAGGTTCCAGTGGTGTCAAAATGGAGGACCTCGCTAGTTTCTATGATGGCCTGTCTGACCTTCTAGGTTATGGAGTGTCAGCTAGATCCTCTCAAGGAAGCGACACAAATCGGTGCCTTCCTTCTCGCGTAGCGAAGATGTCCGTTTCGGACAAGGAGGATCGGCAGGGACACTCTGCCTCTCTCATGGACCGTACTATTGGAGCCATGAGGGCGTTACAGTTACCAGAGAGAGGTAACTAGGCGTCCTGGTAAGTCGGCCCGGATGTTTCAGGAGTCGCATAGGTCGCGACGGCTTTACAATCTGTATCCGTTTTCTACTTAGTTGATTGCTAATTGGATCTCCTGAAGTGAATGTCCCTTTATCCTGGTAAAGGAAGGCGAGTCTGCAGGACCTGCTGGACAGAAAAATGGAGATGGCAACAATATCCATCTGCGAGGCCGCGGGTCATGGATTCAGTATTAAGGATCTATGTGTACTTGTAAAGTTTCCCTGAGCCGTTTGGACCGTCTACGGACGGCGTGACAAGATGGATCCCCTCTATCGAGATAGATGGGCTTTTCAAGTTGAAGGATTCTGCGTCACTGCTATCCAGGGCGCAATCCTCGGCAGTCACAGTTAGAAGAGCACTGTGGCTTAGACAGTGGAACGCGGTTTCCAAGCAGGGTTTGCTATCTTTAGCTTACAAGGTGGTCAGCTATTTGAATCTGACCTCACAGAGCTGATTTCTGAGGCAAAAGAAACAGCTTTACCGCAGCGCAGAGCTTTGACTTCTGCGTCTGGCAGGACTAGTGCCGGTAGTTGTCGGCGGTCCTTTCGGTCCAGGGGATGATCCGGTCAACCCTCTGGGGGTTTGGGTCGTTCCTCTCTTTTTTTAAAAAAAAAAAAAAAAAAAAGGGAATTTCTCAGAAATTCCGCATACCCTGGAAACAGAACTTCCATTAAGACAGAAGCTGGCAAAAAACCCGCTAAAGCGGTCTGACGTCTGGGTCTCACTCGAGCGCTCTCGAGTGGAGGGTCGTTTACTCCAATTCAAACCGACTTGGGTTTCCCGTGTGTCGGACGCCTGGGTAACACAGGTTGTGTTGGCAGGCTACTTCATAGAGTTTCTTTCTCGACCCCCGGACAGGTTTTGCCAATCTCGCATTCCGTCAGAGCCGAGCTATTTGCCGCTCTACTACGAGAGGTCGATTCCCTTCTGCAGAAGGGTGTGGTGATACCGGTTCCGCAGAGGACCGGGGAAGAGGATTCTTATTCCAACCTCTTTGTGGTCCCCAAATGGAGGACAAATTTCGCCCTATTTTGGATTTCAAAGATTGAATCGGCATGTTTACATCCCGAAAATTCCGCATGGAGTCGCTTCGCTCCGTTGTGGCAGCCCTGTCGCAGAACGTCTTTTTGGTCAATCGACATTCGCGACGTTTATTTGCATGTTCCCGTCGGAAGGGCTCACCGGCGCTTCCTTCGTTTTGCCATAGGTCAGGACCATTGCAAGTTTGTGGCTCTGCCATTCGGCTTGGCCTCGGCGCCCAGAGTTTTTACAAAATTCTAGCGCCCCTCATGGCAATTCTTCGAAGACAGGGGGTTACGATTTCCCTACCTGGACGACCTTCTGATTGTGGCGTCCTCAAAGGAGGAGGCGGGGACGGCTCGCAATCTATCCCTTCAGCTCCTGGAGGATTTCGGGTGGCTGGTCAATTGGGAGAAGTCGTCTCTGGAAGTCAATCCTGTTTTTGGGAATGCATTTCGACACTGTACGGACGGTGGTGTCCCTTCCTCCAGACAAGCGGGCATGTCTCTTTCGACATGTACAGATTATGAGGTCTACGGCAGCAATGTCCTTTCGGAAGTGTATGCGCCTTCTGGGTTTGACGTCCATGGAGGCACTTCCGTTTGCCCAATTTCATTCCAGGGCCCTCCAAAGGCTCATTCTGAGTCGTTGGGATCGATCGCAAGCTTCTCTGAATTGCAGCGTCATCATCTCTCACAGGGTGCGAGAATCCCTAGGATGGTGGTTACGTCCAGGAGCGTTATTCCTGGGGAAATCTTTCCTCCCTCCGAGGTGGTCGGTCATAACCACCGATGCCAGCCTGACGGGCTGGGGGGGTGTCTGGAACGATCTTTGGATCCAGGGAGTATGATCATCGGAAGAGTCTGTTCTACCGATCAACATCCTGCAGTTGAGGGCAATTTTTCCTTTGCCTACAACACTGGACGGTCCCTTTAAGCGGTCTACCAGTCCGAGTGCAGACAGACAACGCGACGGCGTTGCGTATATCAACCACCAAGGCGGGACAAGGAGCTCCAGCCTCATGATGGAGGTGTCTCGGATCCTGCTATGGGCCGAGACCAAGGTTCCAGCCATCTCTGCGATCACATTCCAGGAGTCCAGAATACCACGGCGGACTTCCTCAGTCGCGAGAAGATGGATCCTGGAGAATGGAGTCTTCATCCGAAAATTTTTGCGCTGCTGTGCTTCCGTTGGGGAACTCCCCAAGTTGATTTGATGGCATCCAGGTTCAATGCCAAGTTACCGACATTCACGTCCAGGTACAAGGACTCGAAGGCTGTGGCGGTGGATGCTCTGGTGGCTTCGTGGGACCAATTCGAGCTACTCTGTGTTCCCGCCGATATCCTTACTTCCTCTGGTGTTGTGTCGGATCAGACTGGAGAGAGTCTCGGCTATGTTGGTAGCCCCGGATTGGCCAAGGAGGACGTGGTTCTCGACGCTGGTGTCGCTTCTGGCAGCGCCTCCACTTCCACTCCCTCTTCGCCCGGACCTGTTAACCCAAGGGCCCGTTCGTCATCCGGACCTGAAGTCTCTGCGTTTGACGGCGTGGCTCTTGAGACCGAAACCTTTACCCGTAGAGGTTTTTCAGCCGAAGTCATTGCCACTCTGCGAGCTGCCTGAGGTCCGGCTACTACTAAGATTTATCACAAGACTTGGTCTTTTCGTGGTTTCGGGTTCTTCAAGGAATCCGAGGATTTTTTTCCATTCCAATTTGTTGGCTTTGCTACAGTACGGGCTGGACAAAAGGTTTGGCAGTTAGCACTCTGAAAGGTCAGATTTCTGCCCTGTCTTTGCTATTTCGGAAGGCTATCGCCTCACGTAGGGACGTACGTTCCTTTTTTCGCGGAGTAACCCGTCAGTTTCCACTGCGGAAGGCGCCTGTGTCTCCTTGGCGGCTCAACCTTGTCTTGGAGGCTCTTCAGCATATACCTTTTGAGCGTATGGGTTCTGCTAGCCTTTCTTTAATTTCTTGGAAGGTTACCTTCTTAGTGGCGGTAACCTCTTTAAGAAGGGTTTCTGAGTTGGCAGCTTTTTCCTGCTCGCCTCCTTTTCTGGAGTTTTACCCGGATCGAGTAGTGCTTCGCACACGGGGCGATTTTCTACCTAAGGTGGTGTCGCAATTTCATGTTAACCAGGATATTGTGTTGCCCTCGCTTTGCCCGGGCCCAGGGAATGCAAAGGAACGGAACTTGCACACATTGGATTTAGTGCGGGTCTTGAAGTTCTATTTTGTCTATTACTCAAGGTTTTCGAAAGTCAGATTCCCTGTTTGTGATTACAGCAGGTCGTAGGCGTGATCAACGAGTTTTCAAGGACTCTATAGCTCGTTGGATTCGGTCGGCCATTTTGGAGGCTTACCGTCTTAATGGCGAACCTTGCCCGATTAAGATTCGAGCTCGCTCCACGAGGGCTGTGACTTCATCGTGGGCCTTTCATCAAGGGCTTCAGCAGCTCAGCTCTGCCGAGCGGCGACCTGGCGTTTCGTCCACACATTTACAAAGTTTTATAAGGTGGACGTCAGTGCTTCCGCTGATGCGGCCTTAGGACGTAGGGTCCTGCAGGCAGCGGTAATTTAAAGTTTTTAGTTAACTTGTATTTGGCGCCTGTGGCGCATTTATCTAGGTTGTTGGGTTTCTGCCTATTTTGGTTTTTTCCCACCCTAATTTTTGGACTGCTTTGGGACGTCCCACTAGTAATGACTGTGGCTCTCTTCCTTCCATCTGCAGCTGAAAGACGGATTTTGGTAAGAACTTACCTGTAAAATCCTTTTCAGCGAAGGAAGGAAGAGAGACACAGCTCCCTCCCATGGCAGAAGTGTGTTGTTGTATTTACAGATGCAGCGTGACCCTTCTCTGATAGCGATTATCTGGACTGAGGTCGACGCGCTACGGCTCTGTTCCAGCATTGCCAGCTTATCGCAGTAGTCAGGTTCAGTGAGTAGTACCTGTAACTGTGTGATTTTTTTTGCCGAATGCATGCATAACCTGTACTCTTATGTTTTTTCTCTGAAGTCCTTCAGAAGGGTTATGTTGCTTCGCTGGTGATATTGTTCTTCCTTAAGCTTGGGTACGACTGAAGAGCTGAGTAGGAGAAGCCCGAGCTGGAGGGGCCGGTCAACACTCTTTTTAATCTGAGGTGTCAATCCTATCTGGGCTCCGCCTACCCACTAGTAATGACTGTGTCTCTCTTCCTTCCTTCGCTGAAAAGGATTTTACAGGTAAGTTCTTACCAAAATCCGTCTTTTTAATCATTATAGATTAGACATGGGTGCCTCCTCAGATCTCTCCTTCGGGTTAAGGGTGCTGCAGGCTGTAGTCCCTCCCTAGAATAGTGTTACATCTGTTGTAATTCTCTCGTGGTGCTGTCATGGTAGTCCGAATAAAGTATTAAGTTACTTACCGGTAACGATATTTTTCGGAAGACCATGACAGCACCCTTTGTTCCCTCCCTTGCACGTGTATCGAACACTCCCTTTAATTATAAAGTCCACGTAGACTAGGTTGTTTAGAGTTTGTATATAATTTATGTGTCATTAACCATGGAGGTCCTCTCGGCTCTGTAATCCAACTGATGCGTGTGAGGGAGCCGCCCTTTTTGTATCTGTAGGTTTCCTGTTCCCGAAGGGCGGATCCCCTCTGCTGTCATGGTCTTCCGAAAAATACCGTTACCGGTAAGTAACTTAATACTTTTTAGTGTGTGATAGCAGCTAAACATAAAAAAAAAACTGGTATATTAATCTGGTATCGCTGTAATCTTACCGACACGAAGAATAAAGTCGTCTAATCACTTATACCGCACAAGCAACGGCGTAAAAAATAAAACCAATTCTTCACCTGCTGTTGATTTGTTCATTCTGCCTCCCAAAGATCGCAGGAAGGCTTGGCAAACACTTTATCTTGAACTCTTAAACCAGGGTTTCCTTATAAATCTCTGAAATTTGTGATTAAGGCGGAATCCCAAGTGGCATATTCCCTAAAATACAGAAGATGGAGGTACTGTGCCTATGATCAGTGTTATCTTTTTTTTTTTTTTAACCCCTTCACCCCAAGGGTGGTTTGCACGTTAATGACCGGGCCAATTTTTACAATTCTGACCACTGTCTTTTATGAGGTTATAACTCTGGAACGCTTCAACGGATCTGCGCGATTCTGAGATTGTTTTCTCGTGACATATTGTACTTCACGTTATTGGTAAAATTTCTTCGATATAACTTGCGTTTATTTTTGAAAAAAATGCAAATATGGCGAAAATTTTGCAATTTTCAAACTTTGAATTTTTATTCCCTTAAAACAGAGAAATATGTCACACAAAATAGTTAAGAAATAACATTTCCCACATGTCTACTTTACATCAGCACAATTTTGGAATCAAAATTTTTTTTCTTAGGAAATTATAAGGGTTAAAAGTTGACCAGCGATTTCTCATTTTTACAACAAAATTTACAAAGCCATATTTTTTTAGGGACCACCTCATATTTGAAGTCACTTTGAGGGGTCTATATAGCAGAAAATACCCAAAAGTGACACCATTCTAAAAACTGCACCACTCAAGGTACTCAAAACCACATTCAAAAAGTTTATTAACCCTTCAGGTTCTTCACAGGAGCTGAAGCAACGTGGAAGGAAAAAATGAATATTTAACTTTTTAGCCACAAAAATGATCTTTTACAAACTTTTTTTTTATTTTCACAAGGGTAAAAGAAGAAAATGGACAGATAAAGTTGTTGTGCAATTTCTCCTGAGTACGACAATACCCCATAAGTGGGGGAAAACCACTGTCTGTGTGCACAGCAGAGCTCATAAGGGAAGGAGCGCCGTTTGACTTTTTCATACTAAAATTGGCTGAAATTGAGATCGGACACCATGTCGCGTTTGGAGAGCCCCTGATGCGCCTAAACAGTGGAAACCCCCCACAAGTGACACCATTTTGGAAACTAGACCCCCTAAGGAACTTATCTAGATCTGTTGTGAGCACTTTGAATCCCCAAGTGTTTCACAAAAGTTTATAATGCCTGGGTGTGAAAAAAAAACAAAACAATTTTCCACAAAAATGATTTTTTAGTCCCAAATTTTTGATTTTTCCCAAGGAAATTGGACCCCAAAAGTTGTTGGCCAATTTGTCCTGAGTACGCTGATACCCAATATGTGGGGGGGGGGGAAACTGTTTGGGCGCACGGCAGGGCTTGGAAAGGAAGTAGTAACGTTTTGGAATGCAGACGTTGATGGGGGTCATGTTCCGTTTGCAGTGCCCCAGATGAGCCTAAACAGAAGAAACCCCCCACAAGTGACCACATTTTGGAAACTAGACCCCCTAAGGAACTTATCTAGAGCTTTGGTGAGCACTTTGAACCCCCAAGTGCTTCACACAAGTTTATAATGCCCGGGCATGAAAATAAAAAATCCTATTTTTTTCCCACAAAAATTATTTTTAGTCACTAATTTTTTATTTTCCCAAGGGTAACAGGAGAAATTGGACCACAAAAGTTGTTGTCCAACTTGTCCTGAGTACACTGATACCCCATATGTGGGGGGGAACCACTGTTTGGGCGCACGGCAGAGCTCGGAATGGAAGGAGCACCATTTGACTTTTTCCAACCAAAATTGGCTGGAATTGAGATTGGACGCCATGTTGCATTTGGAGAGCCCCTGATGTGCCTAAACAGTGGAAACGTCCCACAAGTGACCCCATTTGGGAAACTAGACCCCCTAAGGAACTTATCTAGATCTTTGGTGAGCAATTTGAACCCCAAGTGCTTCACACAAGTTTATAACGTAGAGCCGTAAAATTAAAAAATCATATTTTTTCCACAAAAATGATCTTTTCACCCCAATTTTTATTTTCCCAAGGGTAACAAGACTCCAAAAGTTATTGTGCAATTTGTCCTGAGTATGCTGATACCCCATATGTGGGGGTAAACCACTGTTTGGGTGCATGGCAGAGTTTGGAAGAGAAGGAGTGCCGTTTGACTTTTTCAACGCAGAATTGGCTGGATGCCATGTCGTGTTTGGAGAGCTCCTGATCTGCCTAAACAGTGGAAACCCCCCACAAATGACACCATTTTGGAAACTAGACCCCTCAAGGAACTTATCTAGATGTGTGGTGAGCACTTTGAACCCCAAGTGCTTCACAGAAGTTTATAACGTACAGCCGTAAAATAATAATTTTTTTTTTTTACAAAAATGATTTTTTCGTCCCCAATATTTTATTTTCACAAGGGTAACAGGAGAAATTGGACCCCAAAAGTTGTTGTCCAATTTGTCCTGAGTACGCTGATAACCAATATGTGGGAGAAACTACTGTGTGTGTACACGTTGGGGCTCGGAAGGGAAGTAGTGACGTTTTGGATTGTAGACTTTGATGGAATGGTCTGGGGGCGTCATGTCGCATTTGGAGAGCCCCTGATGCGCCTAAACAGTGGAAATCCCCAACAAGTGACCCCATTTTGAAAAATAGACCCCACAAGGAACTTATCTAGATGTGTGGTGAGCACTTTGAACCCCTAAGTGCTTCACAGAAGTTTATAACGAACAGCCGTAAAAATAAAAAAATATTTTTTTTTTTTAAAAATTATATTTTTGCCCCCAGTTTTTTATTTTCCCAAGGGTAACAGAAGAAATAGGACAAATTGCACAATAACTCTTAGGGTCCAGAGTACGCTGATACCCCATGTGGGAGTAAACTACTGTTTGGGCGCATGGCAGAGGTCAGAAGGGAAGGAGCACCGTTTGACTTTTTCAACGCAGAATTGGCTGGAATTGAGATCAGACGCCATGTCACATTTGGAGAGCCTCTGATGTGCCTAAACAGCGGAAACCCCCCAATTCTAACTCCAACCCTAACCCCAACACACCCCTAACCCTAGTCCCAACTCTAACCACAAACCTAACCCTAACACACCCCTATCCCTAATCCCAACCATAACCCTAATACTAACTTTAGCGCCAACCCTATCCCTAACTTTAGCCGCAACCCTAACTTTAACCATAACCCTAATGGGAAAATGGAAATAAATACATTTTTTTAATTTTATTATTTTTCCCTAACTAAGGGGGTGATAAAGGGGGGTTTGATTTACTATTTATAGCTGGTTTTTATGATTGGCAGCTGTCATGCTAAAAGACGCTTTTTATTGCAAAAAATAGTTTTTGCATCACCACATTTTGAGAGCTATAATTTTTGCATATTTTGGTCATGGTCAGAGTCATGTGAGGTCTTATTTTTTGCGGTACGAGTTGACGTTTTTATTGGTACCATTTTTGAGCACGTGACATTTTTGATCGCTTTTTATTTCGATTTTTAGGAGGTTAGAATGAACAAAAATCAGCAATTCATGAATTTCTTTTGTGGGAGGCGTTTATACCGTTCCGCCTGTGGTAAAATTGATAAAGCAGTTTTATTCTTTGGGTCAGTACGATTATGGCGATACCTCATTTATATCATTTTTTTATGTTTTGGCGCTTTTATAGAATAAAAACAATTTTATATAAGAAATAATTATTTTTGCATCGCTTTATTCTGCGAGCTATAACTTTTTTATTTTTTCGCTGATGATGCTGTGTGATGGCTTGTTTTTTGCGGGACAAGATGACGTTTTCAGCGGTACCATGTTTATTTATATCCGTCTTTTTGATCGCGTGTTATTCCACTTTTTGTTCAGCGGTATGATGATAAAGCACTGATTTTTTGCTTTGTTTTTATTTTTATTTTTTTAAGGGGTTCACAAAAGGGGTTAACTAGTGGGACAGTTTTATAGGGGGGTCGTTACGGACGCGGCAATACCAAATTTGTGTACTTTTATTGTTTTATTTTTTTTATTTACAGGAAGAAATGAATTTATTGGGGAATATTTTATTTATTTATTTTTTTTTTATTTTGGAATTTTTTTTTTACACGTTTATTTTTATTTTTTTTTACTTTTTTACATTGTCCCAGGGTGGGACATCACTGTAAAATGTCAGATCGCTGGTCTCACAGTGTGCACAGCACTCTGTGAGACCAGCGATCTCACAGGCAGCGCTGCAGGCTTCTCAGTGCCTGCTCTCGGCAGGCACTGAGGAAGCCGCCTCCCTCCAGGACCCCGGCGCCATCTTGGATCCAGGTCCTGGGAGGGAGGAAGCCCTCAGAACAGCGCGATCACATCGCGCTGTTCTGAGGGTCTCAGGGGGGCGCGCAGGGAGCCCTCTCCCTGCGCGATGCTCCCCTGTGCCCCCAGTACACCGCGATCATGTTTGATCGCGGTGTGCAAGGGGTGAATGTGCCGGGAGCGGTCTGTGACCGCTCCTGGCACACAGTCCCGGGTGTCAGCTGTGATAATCAGCTGACACCCGGCGGCGATCAGCTGCGCTCCCCCCAGGAGCGCAGCTGATCGCTATGACGTACTATCCCGTCCGTGGTCAGATTGTCACGGGTTTTATGGACGGGATAGTACGTCAGATGTCAGAGAGGGGTTAAGCGTGCATAAAACCACAGTTTTGTGCACCTCTGGCGTATATCGCTTTGCACTCTGTGATATCCAAGTGCATGCAATGTTTCACTTGTACCCACAGACTTGTATGGATGCGAGCGAGCAGAGTCTCGCTGCCAATCGCAGCATGCTGTGATTGTTCTCATGCTGATTAGCAGATCTGAGCTGTCCCATAGTATAACACTGCCGAGTGCTATGCTATGTTTTATTGCATAGCACTTGGCCATGTTATACAGTAGTGTGATTCCGGCCTTAGACCGGTTTCACACGTCCTGATATTTCCGGGACTGGAAGAACCTGTACCTGAGATGTCAGTGTGTGTAATACTTGCCGCACACGTATGGCAGCTATGTGCCGCATCAGTACCACACGGACGAATGCTAGGGAAGAGGGGTACAGTAAGCACTGTTTCCCGGCGCCGGGTTCTAAAGACTGGTCTCAAACGGCGATCAGCTCATCTTGGCACCGCCTAGGTTGAAAACTATTCATACCCCAGACATGGATTACGGCGTGGTACAGCGACTGAGAGGTGAGGGATATGGTTGTTTTTTATTTTTCTTTTATTACAGGGGACGAGGGTTTGGGTGGAATTAGGCGTTAGTTGCGTATAACTGTGTTTATTTTTAAATAAAATTGGAAAACTGTTTTGTTTTATTTCTAATAAGACTTTATACTTGCGTTGTCTTTATTTATCATACAACTATAGGATTAGTAATGGATAGCTGTCTTATATACGCCTCTCCATTACTAAGCCATGGGTTTCATGTCACCTGACAATACAAAGGTGCAGGGTGGATTGATTTAAATCACGCCGATTTAAATCAACGATTTAAATCATGATTTAAATCAAATGATTTTTTTTCTATTTAAATCAGATCGATTTAAATCGTGATTTTAATCATGATTTAAATCACTGATTTAAATCAAAAGATTTTTTTAATATAAATCACGATTAAAATCTAAAACTTTCAATCATTGTTCAATTAACTACACACTTCTAGCTTGGTTTCACTTTCTGTAGCTTGGTTTCAGTTTCTTTTTCCATTCAGTTGACATGCCCAAACTTGTTGGATAGTCAGTCAGCAGTACTTGGCTGTAGTAACAATCAAACTTCAGAAGTGATCTGCGTGAGCCATGGCAGGTCGTAAGAGAGACCCTATTTGGTTCATTTTTGAGAGCCAGCAAGCTTGAAAGAAAGGTGGGAGAGCAAAGTGCAAATACTGTCAAAAGGATATCCAAGGACTTGTTTGCCGTTTGAAATCACATTATGAAAACTGCAACCAGAAGGGAAATGAAGATGTTGATAGTGATACAACTAATGTCAATGAACCCCCACAGCTTCTTATGCACCAGGACCCTAGCACTAGTGGTAAGTCTGGCAATTACAACCTATTTTAACAGACGTTTTACTGGGATGGTTAAAGTCTATGAAAAGAAAAATTTCTAGCACTAGTTCTGGAGTATAGAATTTAAATTTATGTTAAGGCAATATTTCACAGAAGATTTACGTTAAGTAAAAATAAGAGTGTGTATACGCCTATTTTTTTTTTTTATTGTAGGCTACAATTCACGTTTGAAGTCTGCCAAATTGACCATTTTTTTAAAAAAACATTTTTAAAACTTTTGTGACATAATTTTTTTCAGTTGCTCTGATATTACTAGTATTACAGCAACTTCACCGGAAACTTGAGTAGCATAACTTTTGAGACAGCCCTTATAGGACGAGGACCATTACATTGTTCAAAAAGTTTGTTTCAAAATATTTTCGTTATATAATTCGACTGCGTATTTGAAGAAATATTTTTAATTACTGTGCTTTCAGGGTCAAATATGGCTTGTGCTGCACGTGACAATCAATATCTGGGTACAACTTCAACAAAGCAGCCCAACTTTGCGTGCAAAGTGTAGAAAAATTCCTCTTAAAGACTACGACGAGCCAGAAAGAACATTTTGATGAATTAATTGCTAAATTCATATTTGCAACCAATTCTTCTTTCCGACTAGTTGAACACCCATTGTTTGTACAAATGATCGAAGGAATAAGACCAGGCTACAAACCACCAAGTAGATTTGATATCTCAGGAAAACATCTTCAGGCTGTATACGACAAAGTAAGAGCGGCTTGTACAAAATATTTGAAAGACAAAGTTGTTAACATGAGCTTGGATGGTTGGAGCAACATCCACAACGACCCCATAATTTGCACTTGTGTCACAACAGAAGATGGTGAAACTTACCTTACAGACACAATCGACACATCTGGAAATTCACATACTGCTGAATATTTACTTGAAATTGCTAAGAACTC
Organism: Oophaga sylvatica; assembly: GCA_033576555.1. Lineage (NCBI taxonomy): Eukaryota > Metazoa > Chordata > Amphibia > Anura > Dendrobatidae > Oophaga > Oophaga sylvatica. The sequence continues at coordinate 305,567,394 of JARQOD010000001.1, read as the reverse complement.
AATTCACCAATGCCAAGAACAGTTTGGATGTAAAGTAAGGAGCTTAGTTACTGATAACGCAAGCAATGTGGCAAAAATGCGAGCGGAACGGCAAATGAGCGGATGACACAAATGTCATTACATACGGTTGTTCTGCCCATTTGTTGCATCTTTTGGCAAAAGACCTGCATATTTCGGGTGTCAAGGAACATGTTGTAGAAATTGTTAAATATTTCCGCAATAATCATTTTGCACATGCAACCTACAAGGAAATGGGAGGACTGAAGTTGGTTCTACCACAAGATGTTAGATGGAATACCTTGGCTGAATGCTTGGAACTGTTTATTAACAACTGGTCAAAATTAGTGTCCATTTGCGAAACACATCGGGATAAAATTGATGCTAATATACGAAGCAAAGTATTAAATCTTGGTGTGAAGAGAAATGCCGAGGACCTTTTGGAAAGGTTAAAGCCAATATCTATTGCGTTGGATAAAATGCAGAAAGATACTGCAACCATAGCTGATGCCACAGAAGTTTGGAAAGATTTAGAAGGTTCGCTAGATCGCTTGAACCTCTCAAACAATGTAAAGGTTGCAATACACCACCGCAAGGACCAAGCATTAAAAGAAGAACACTATTTAGCCAATATCTTGCATCCCATCTACAGAGGGAAAAAACTATTTGAGGCGGAAATCAACTGCAATGGAGTGGCTCGCCAATACTAACCATGACATTGTGGCAACTGTGCTGAAATTGAAGTGTGAATCTGCACCATTTCAAAAATACATGTTTGCAGATAACGTCGTTAATGAACTAAAACCACTGGACTGGTGGAAGTCGCAATCACTTGTTCTTCCAGCGAAGATAATAAATGTAGCTACTCAGCTACTGACTGCATCGGCTTCATCGGCAGGAGTAGAGAGATTGTTTTCTTCATTTGGTTTTGTGCACACAACAGTCCGAAACCGCTTAGGAACTGCTAAAGCAGGACAACTAGTTTTCCTATTAAAAGTCCTAAATAAACACTAGGCTTAAAGGACTGATGTATTCACTGAAGATGTTTGCTTACTTCAAACGTTAGAGATAGGCTAATGTTAAAAAGTACTTACTCTCTGTAGTTCAATTCTGATTGTTTAATAGTGCAAATAAAAATTATTAGGTTTCATAATCATCAACTGTTTTAATATTTTTATTTGTGTAAAATAATTTGATTTGCAAAAAGACAAAGTTTTGCTTGTGTACAACTTGATTAAAAAATCCTATTTAAATCAAAAAAAATCCAATTTAAATCAAAAAAATCCGATTTTTTTGATTTTTTTTTTTAAAAAATCATGATTTTTATCCACCCTGCAAAGGTGACATCAACCCTACAAATATGAACCCCACTTGCCACCGCTAAAGGGCAAATGGGAAGAGCGAGCAAAGCACCAGAATTGATGCATCTAATAGATGTGCCTTTTCTGGGCGGCAGTGGGCTGCTATTTTTAGACTGACGGGGTCAATATCCATGGCCCTTTACCAGCCTGAGAATGCCAGCCCCAGCTGTCCGCTTTAGCAGGGCTGGTTGTTTAGCAAAGTTGTTTTTAAAAAAAAAAAAAAAAAAAAAAGTGGATACACCTCTATTCTTGGTAACCAGCCTTACTGAAGCTGACAGATGAGGGTTGCAGCCCCCAGCTGTGATTTTTGCCTTGCTGGTTATAGAAAATACAGGGGAACCCACGCTAGGTTTTTCATTTATTTATATCTCAGGCGTCTGGTGAGGAATACTCCCATCAGCTTCTCTTGCTGTCACTGTTATTAGCGTCAGCAGGTGTGGGCTGATCGGAGTAATAGTCCCATCAGCCGCAGCCTTCTGTTATTGTTCTCACATGAGTACAACTCTCATCATTCTCCTCTGATCGCCAGCAGAGCAGGGGAGAATAATGAGAACAGTCTTCAGCACCCGGCCCCAGGGAACAGTGCTTACTGGACTGCCGCTTCTCAGCGCCGTAATGTGTCACACGGATGACATCCCAGTGTGTCATCTCTGTGCACATGTGCGGGACGTTTTGCCACTCGTGTTGCCGGTAATAAAAACAGACATGTCTCAACGTGGACACACGGTTCGTGGAAACACACTGACATGTGCACAGACCCATTCAGTTGATCGGGTCTGCCTGTATAAGTGTCTCCGGTACGTGTGAAAATCGCCGCCACACGTACCGAAGACATTGACGTGTGAAAGAGGCCTTACTGCGATGTTTGGGAGGCAGATTGAACAAATCAACAGCAAGTCAAGAATTGGTTTTATTTATTAGTTTGCACCATTTCTCATTTGGTATAAGTGATTAGATGACTTTATTCTTCGGATCGGTGATTTCTATCAGTTTTTTTATGCTTGACTTCTATCACATTCAACGCTTTTTATTGCAAAAACAAGTTTTTGCATCGCCATATTTTGAGAACTGCAATTTTCCTCTATTTGCTGACAGTCATGTGAGGGCTATTTTTCAGCACATAATTATTACTTTTTTTAATCGCTTTAGATTCTGATTTTTGGACGTAAAAATGAGCAAAATCCAGCAATTCAGTACTTTTTGTTTATGCCGTTCACCGGGGGCTAAAAGATTTATTCTTTGGGTCAGTACTATTACAGCTTTACCACGTTTATATAATTTTTTTTATAATGTTTTGCCTCTTTTACACAATAAAACCTATATTATGGAAAAATGAACTAATTTTTTCATTGCCATGTTCTGAAAGCTATGTGGTTTTTTTTCTCCACTGACAGAGCTGTATTTTGCCCTGATCGGTTCAGCAGCTCGGCTCTGACAGTGGCCGAGCTTCTGCACTAACAGCCAGGAGCGGTGTCTGTGCCGCCCCTGGCTGTTATCCCTCTAAATGCTGTGATTGAACTCGATCACAACATTCGGGAGGGAAGAAGAGGGATGAGAGGTTGGGCGGGACCTGATCCTTGCCATGGTGACCTGGGGTCGTCATGATGACCCCCGGGTTACCAAGCTACAGAAGGCTTCTGAGACCTTGCTCACAGCATGGTGTCAAAATCTTTCAGTATAGGTATAATGCAGTGCAATGCTAGTGCACTGCAATGCATTATACCTTCAGTCAAAGTAAAAAAAAAAAAAAGTGAAAGTCCCATAAAGTGACTAGAGAAAAAAATGTAAAAAAGAAAAAAATATATATATATTTATTATTATTATTATTTACAGCAATAAATACACATTTTTATGTGAAAAAAACATTAAACAAAAAAAGTATGCATGTTTGATACTAGTGTGTCTGGAACAATCCGATCTATAAAAGTCACACCAGTTACCCTCTTAAGTGAACGCTGTAAAAGCATAGTTTGCTACTTTTATTTATTTTTTTTATCATCATACTGATTGGAAAAGGTGGAATAAAATGCGATCAATAAGATGAAAGGAAATAAAAATAGTATCACTGAAAATGCCATCTTGTCCTGCAAAAAACAAGCTGCCATACAGCTCCATTAACAGAAAAATAAAAACGTTAAAGCGCTCAGTAGAAAACAATGAAAAAATAATCACTTTTTCTATAAATGTTTTTGTGTAAAAGCACCAAAACGTAAAAAAAGATATACATGGGACATCGTTGTAATAGTACTGACACGAACAATAAATCTTGATTGTCAATTTTACCACATGCAGAACGGAAGGGCGGGGGAATCCTGAATTACTGGCTTTTGTTCATTTTGCCTCCACGAAAATAGGAATAGAAATTGATCAAAAAATGTTACGTGACTGAAAATGGTTCCAATAAAAATGTCAACTTGTCCCGCAAAAGAACAAGCCCTCACATGACTGCCAGCCGAAGTATGGAAAAAATTTAGCTCTCGAAACATGGCGATGCAAAAACTTCTTGCAAAAAAAAAAAAAAGCGTCTTTTAGTGTGTGACAGCAGCCAAACAAAAAAAAAAGTAAATCTGGTATTGCTGTAATCGCACCACCCTGAAGAATAGACTCCTAATCACTTATTCTGCTCAAGGAACGGTGTAAAAAATAAATAAAACCAACCCTTCACTGCTGTGGATTTTTTGCCTCCCAAAGATCACAGTAAGGCTCGGCGCACATTTCAGCAGCAGATGGAAGGAAGGGAGACACATTCATTACCAGTGGGTAGGCGGAGCCCACACAGGATAGAACACCTCAGATTAAAAAAGTGTTGACCGGCCCCTCCAGCTTGGGCTCCTCCTACTCCAGCTCTCCAGTCTAAAATTTGAGGTCACAGAGGATAGTCGCTGCTAGAGCAGCTCCTCAGAAGAATTTTTTATTTTTATCGGACAGGGACTTGGACCCCCGTGGTCTTGAGGTCTCAGGGGTCTCAGCGCTGCTGGACCCCCACCCCTCCCTTGGCGGATCTGTATTACCCTGTAAGGTGGTCCCTGCAGAACCCTGCCGGCCCTGGGGGATGAGGGTTGCTTCCCTGGCGGGGACGCAAACCGCGCTTCTGGGGTCACTGCGTTCCCCACCCTGGGGGGAAGCTACGGGCACAGCGCCACAAATCCCTGGGGGTCCCTGTGGCGCTCAGCTGGGTGAGTACTCAACATTTTAATGTGTTTGAAAACATGTAGCAGCGGCTGCTGCAGCAGCCGCTGAAGCACTCAGTGTGGTGATTGTGTACTTTTGTCCGCAGGTGGATGCCTGCAGGACATGGGAGCGAGGAGCGGAGAGCAGAGTGAGTCGCGCGCTTTTTTTGAAGCCGGCGGGGGGCGTGGCTTCGCGCTTTCCCGTTCTTTCGCGGGCAGGAAGCGCTCTGAGCGCGCGCTTTACCCTGCCTCTCCTCTTCCGGCTTCTCTCCTCTAGCGCGGCGGCCATTACTGACGGTCTCCTCGGGCTCCTCACTCTCCGCTCCCCCCGACCGACCAAAGGAACAAAGGACACTGCACCTCGGCCAGCTGAGTGAGTCGCTTCTGCCTGTCAGGGCAGAAGCTTAACCCCCTCACCCCCACAGCGCAGGGCACCTTTCTGGAGGTACTGCCACACTGAACGCTCCCGCTCACGATCACGATAACGACGCATACTAATGCTATCGTTTTTGTGATCGTTTTAATGTCGCTAGTAGCTGCCACAGTGGACGATCTCATTAACGACGCATAAGTGGTTAGCGACCTCCTTAACGACTTTGGCGGTCATTGCGATGTACAAATCAGCGCAATATGTTAGCGATCTCGTTGGCGTTCTTGTTTAGTGTGGCATACCCTTGAGGCACTGTCCTGCAGCTGCTACCTCGTAAGAGGCACCTGGGGCTCGCACACCCTTTTCATTAACAGGGGTTGTGGGGAGTCTGCGTCATTAACCCCTTCTTAGGCGGTTAACCCTTAATTGGGGGACAGCTGGGGTAGCTCTCTCTTTAAGAGCTTTAACCCTTCAGCGTTCGTTTTTTCTTTAAGAAACCACACTGTTCTAGTTACTGACAGGTTTTAACCTGCCATATACTGTGTGAGGGCATGTCAGATCAGGGTCCAGGAGGTGCGGACCGTCTCCCAGATCCGCTACAGGATTAGTCTCGCGTATCTGACACGCAGACCTCGACGGCGTCAAGCGCAGCGGTCGGAGCTTTCAGTGATGTCAAAATGGAGGCCCTCACTCGTTCTATTGATGGCCTGTCTGACCTTCTAGGTTATTGGGTGTCAGCTAGATCCTCTCATGGCAGGAAGCGACACAGGCCGGTGCCTTCCTTCCCGCGTAGCGACTCGGAGATCTCGGGCATGGAGGGTTCCCCATCAAGCTCAGATGGGGAGATGTCCGATTCGGATAAGGAGGATCGGCAGGGACAATCTGCCTCTCTTTTGGGCCGTACAGAGGCTTTTATTGGAGCTATGAGGGAGGCGTTACAGTTACCGGAGGAGGTAACTAGACGTCCTGGTAAGTCGGCCCGGATGTTTCAGGAGTCGCATAGGTCGCGATCAGCATTACCATCTCTGGATGAGCTTAATGGGGCAGTGGAGAAGGAACGCCTGTGTCCAGATAAACGTTTTCAGGGGACACGGTTTTTTGAGACGCTGTATCAGTGTACGACGGAGTTGATTGATAATTGGATTAATTCTCCTGAAGTGGATGTCCCTTTATCCCAGCTTAGCAAATCCTCATTACTTCCTGTTAAAGGGAAGGCGAGTCTGCAGGATCCGCTGGACAGAAAGACGGAGATGGCGGCGAAATCCATCTACGAGGCCGCGGGTCATGGATTCAGAGCAGTACTAGGGTCCATGTGTGCTTGTAAAGCTTCCCTGAGCTGGTTAGACCGTCTACGGACGGCGTGGCAAGATGAGTCCCCACTATCCGAGGTAGATGAGCTTTTCAAGTTGTTGGAGGATGCAGCCCGATATGGCAGTGATGCAGGTTTGGATACTGCGTCACTGCTTCCAGGGCGCAATCCTCGGCGGTCACAGTCAGAAGAGCACTGTGGCTTAGACAGTGGACCGGGGACGGTTTCCAAGCAAGGTTTGCTATCTTTAGCTTACAAGGCTGGTCAGCTATTTGGATCTGACCTCACGGAGCTGATTGCCAAGGCAAAGGCAAAAGAAACGGCTTTACCGCAGCGAAGAGCTGTGACTTCTGCGTCTGGCAGGCCTAGTGCCGGTAGTAGTCGGCGGTCCTTTCGGTCCAGGGGACGGTTCGGTCAGCCTTCTTGGGGATTGGGTCGTCCCTCTTTTTCAGGAAAAAAGAACTCTCAGAAATCCCGCACTCCCTGGAAACAGAGCTTCCGTCAATACAAGAGGGAAGCTGACAAAAAGCCCGCTAAGGCGGACTGACGCCAGGATCTCACTCGAGGGCTCTCGAGTGGGGGGTCGCCTGCTCCAGTTCGAACCGACTTGGGCTTCCCGCGTGTCGGACGCCTGGGTGACGCGGTGTCACGCTGTCTAGCAGATGTATAAATATATAATGTCAGTAATCTAGCAAGTGGGACAACATTCTATATAACATATAAATAGATAACATTAACATGTATATATAGCATAGTATTACCTGACATAATATCCTGTGGGTCAATACTGAATCCTTTTCACGCTGTCTCTGGCTAGAGGTGGACCGGGGTCTATGCTGACCCTAAACTGGGGTCCTGACTAGTCCCTCTACCTGGAGGTACTGTTAATGGTACAGAGGTCCAGGCCACCAGCGTAAACCCTGTCTCCTGTAGATCCCTGACCACTGTAATCTAGTCCTTAGAAGGACCCTGATTACCACCATAGGGAATGGACAGGTAAAGGTTAACAAACAGTATAGACAAACGAGACAGACAGGGGATAAAGTAAATACTGTCTTTCATACAACATAAAAACACAGAGGGAACACCAAAGGTCTAGAAGATAAACTATAAGCAAGGAGTGGAGAAACAACAAAGAAACTCTTAGCTTATGTCTTCTCAGAACCGATCCTAACTGCAGTCTGTATGAATGCTTTCACCGGCATCTAACACCCAGACTGGCAGGGATATAAAGGAAACTAATTAGAACATAATCAAAAGCAGCCGGGCGAGGCTGGACCTAGTCTTAGCAAAGAGCTAGGTAAAATTAACTCCCTCACCACCAAACACAAAGTAACAGCAACTCAGCTGCGAGAAGTCAGAATGTGCAATCGTGACGATCCTCGTGGCGATGCACCCATGACACGCGGGTTGTGTCGGCAGGCTACTTCATAGAGTTTCTTTCTCGACCCCAGACAGTTTTTGCCAATCCCGCATTCCGTCAGAGCCCGAGCTATTTGCCGCTCTACTGCGGGAGGTCGATTCCCTTCTGCAGAAGGGTGTGGTGGTACCGGTTCCGCCGGAGGACCGGGGAAGAGGTGTTTTATTCCAACCTCTTTGTGGTCCCCAAAAAGGAGGACAAATTTCGTCCCATTCTAGATCTCAAAAGATTGAATCGGCATGTCCGCACCCGGAAATTCCGCATGGAGTCACTTCGCTCCGTTGTGGCGGCCCTGTCGCAGAACGATTTTTTGGTGTCAATCGACATTCGCGACGCTTATTTGCATGTTCCCGTCGGAAGGGCCCACCAACGCTTCCTTCGTTTTGCCATAGGTCAGGACCATTACCAGTTTGTGGCCCTGCCATTCGGGTTGGCCTCAGCACCCAGAGTTTTTACGAAAATTCTGGCACCTCTCATGGCGATTCTTCGAAGACAGGGGGTTACGATTCTTCCCTATCTGGACGACCTTTTGATTGTGGCGTCCTCAAAGGAGGAGGCGGTGACGGCTCGCAATTTATTCCTTCAGCTCCTGGAGGACTTCGGGTGGCTGGTCAATTGGGAGAAGTCGTCTCTGGAACCGTCGCAGTCAATACTGTTTTTGGAATGCATTTCGACACGGTACGAGCAGTGGTGTCTCTGCCTCCAGACAAGCAAGCGAGTCTTCTTCGACATGTACAGGTTATAAAGTCGTCGACAGCAATGTCCCTTCGAAGGTGTATGCGCCTTCTGGGTTTGATGGTGGCGTCGATGGAGGCAATTCTGTTTGCCCAATTTCATTCCAGGGCTCTCCAAATGCTCATTTTGAACCGTTGGGATCGATCGCAGTTTTCACTGGATTGCAGTGTCATCATCTCCCACAGGGTGCGAGAGTCTCTAGGATGGTGGTTACGTCCGGAAGTGTTATCCCTGGGGAAGTCCTTCCTCCCTCCGAGGTGGTCGGTCATAACCACCGATGCCAGGCTGACGGGCTGGGGGGGTGTCTGGAACGATCTCTGGATTCAGGGAGTATGGTCGTCGGAAGAGTGTCCTGCCGATCAACATCCTGGAATTTAGGGCAATTTTCCTTTGCCTCCAACACTGGATGGTCCTTTTAAGCGGTCTACCATTCCGAGTGCAGACAGACAACGCGACGGCGGTCGCGTATATCAACCATCAAGGTGGGACGAGGAGCTTCAGGCTCATGATGGAGGTGTCTCGGATCCTGGTATGGGCCGAGGCCAGGGTGCCAGCCATCTCTGCGATTCACATTCCAGGAGTTCAGAATATCACAGCGGACTTCCTCAGTCGCGAAAAGATGGATCCCGGAGAATGGAGTCTTCATCCGGAAATTTTTGCACTGCTGTGCTCCCGTTGGGGGACTCCCCAAGTGGATTTGATGGCATCCAGGTTCAATGCCAAGTTACCGACGTTCATGTCCAGGTACAAGGACCCGAAGGCTGTGGCGGTGGATGCTCTGGTGGCTCCGTGGGACCAATTCGAGCTAATCTATGTGTTCCCGCCGATATCCTTACTTCCTCTGGTGTTGCGTCGGATCAGACTGGAGAGAGTCTCGGCTATGTTGATAGCCCCAGATTGACCAAGGAGGACGTGGTTCTCGACGCTGGTGTCGCTTCTGGCAGCGTCTCCATTTCCACTCCCTCTTCGCCCGGACCTGTTAACCCAAGGGCCCGTTCGTCACCCGGACCTGAAGTCTCTGCGTTTGACGGCGTGGCTCTTGAGACCGAAATCTTGATCCGTCAAGGTTTTTCAGCCGAAGTCATTGCCACTCTGCGAGCTGCCAGAGGTCCGGCTACTACTAGGATTTATCACAAGACTTGGGAAGCCTTCTTTTGGTGGTGTTCGGGTTCTTCTAGGAACCCGAGGATTTTTTCCATTCCCAATTTGTTGGCCTTTTTGCAGTACGGGCTGGACAAGGGTTTGGCAGTTAGCACTCTGAAGGGGCAGGTTTCTGCTCTGTCCTTGCTGTTTCGGAAGGCTATCGCCTCGCGTAGGGACGTACGTTCCTTTTTTCGTGGGGTAACCTGTCAGTTTCCGCCGCGGAAGGCGCTTGTGTCTCCTTGGCGGCTCAATCTTGTCTTGGAGGCTCTTCAACATGGGCCTTTTGAGCCTATGTACTCTGTTAGCCTTTCCTTGCTCTCTTGGAAGGTTGCCTTCCTAGTGGCGGTCACTTCTTTGAGAAGGGTTTCTGAGTTGGCGGCTCTTTCTTGCTCGCCTCCTTTTCTGGAGTTTCACCCGGATCGCGTAGTGCTTCGCACACGGGACGACTTTCTACCTAAGGTGGTGTCACAATTTCATGTTAACCAGGATATTGTGTTGCCCTCGCTTTGTCCGGAGCCGAGGAATGCGAAGGAACGGGCCTTGCACACATTGGATTTAGTGCGGGCTTTAAAGTTCTATTTTTCATTACTCAAAGTTTTCGGAAGTCGGATTCTCTGTTTGTGATTCCAGCAGGTCGTCGACATGGGCAACGAGCTTCCAAGGACGTAGGGTCCTGCAGGCGGCTGTGGTTTAAAGTTCTTGTGAACTTGTATTTAGCGCTAGTTGCGCATTTATTTAAGTTGTTGGGAATCTGCCTCTGTTGGTTTTTTGCCCACCCTTAATTTCTGAACTGCTTTGGGACGTCCCACTAGTAATGAATGTGTCTCCCTTCCTTCCATCTGCTGCTGAAATACGGATTTTGGTAAGACTTTACCTGTAAAATCCTTTTCAGCGAAGGAAGGAAGGGAGACACAGATCCCTCCCATGGCAGAAGTGTGTTGTTGTGTTTTAAGATGCGGCGTGACCCTTCTCTGATAGCGATTATCTGGGCTGAGGTCGGCGCGCTAAGGCTCTTTTCCAGCATTGCCAGCTCATCGCAGTGGTCAGGTTCAGTGAGTAGTACCTGGGACTGTGTGGTTTTTTCTGTTATATGCATAACCTATCTTCTTGTTTTTTCTCTGAAGTTCTTCAGAAGGGGTTATGTTGCTCCGCTGGTGATTTTTGCTCTTCCTTAGCTTGTGTACGGAATGGAGAGCTGGAGTAGGAGGAGCCCAAGCTGGAGGGGCCGGTCAACACTCTTTTTTAATCTGAGGTGTTCTATCCTGTGTGGGCTCCGCCTACCCACTGGTAATGAATGTGTCTCCCTTCCTTCGCTGAAAAGGATTTTACAGGTAAGGTCTTAACAAAATCCGTATTTATCCCGCGCTCTACACTGAGCGCTTACACCGTGGTTTCCGTGTAAATCTCTGAAATATGTGATTCACACAGAACCACCGGCGGAAGATTCCCTATAATGAGGCGGAGACACTGTGGACACCAGTGTCCGTCTTTTTAGATGTGCATAAAAACGCAGTCCACCATGGTGTTTTGCACCTCTGAAAGGAAGGACAACGGTCAACAGAGGCCAGACGGAGTTCGAAGTATCTGCTGCCACATTATAGTGATTGGATCCCTTGGGGGTTTCATCTGAATCATATCACTCTGATATTTAGATGGAATAAACAAAGTAAGTGCTGAGCGTAGAGTTCCGGATAAATGCGATCCCAAACGTTATGTAAAATGTTCCCAATAAAAGCTTCAACTCAGTCCACAAAAAAGCAAGTCCCCACTCAGGTCTGTCATCTGTTAATGGAAATATGAGGCCTTCCACAGTACTGGTAGCATAAATTCTCTGGAAAAGCAAAATGGCTCCTTGCACCCCAAAAGAAATTCAGCGAATTTTGCGCTTCCAAATCCAAATGCCACCCTCCCTGCTGAGCCCCAGTGTGCATAAACCACCTTTAGCTTTCACATTTGGCAGGGTATAATTTGCAAAATGGGGTCACTTGAAGGGGGATTCTGCTCTCTAGTACTTAGGGGCCCTGGACATGGACTTCACAAACTATTCTAAGAAAATCTGCGCTCTAGGAGGCAAATAGCGCTTCGTTTCTCTCGAGAGTCTCCGTATGGCTAAGCAGTACTGTACAGCCACATATGGGGTATTTCTATATTCAGCAGAAATTGTGGGATACATTTTGGTGCCACTTTTGCCCACTTCTTGTGGGAAAATGTAAAATTTGGGGCTAAAACTAAATTTTTGTGGTAAAAATGTTACCTAATTTTACCACGAAAACGGTGTAAACTTATTGACTTGAGTATAAGCCTGGTATGCACATCTTCCTCATCCCTATCCTGGTATGCATGGCCCCCTCATCCCTATCCTGGCATGCATTGCCCACAGCAGAAAAACGTAAAAAAAACCCCCATCCTACTTAACGTCCCTGCGCTCCCTCTGTGAACACCGTGAATATTCGTTTCTCTAGCAGTGGGCAAAGGAGTTGGCCGCGGCAGCCGGTTCCTGCCTCCTGTCTCCCTCTGCTCCGCCGCTGCCGCTCCCCCTCCATCTTCTGGGACCCTCACTCGAGTATAAGCTGAGGGGGGGCTTTTTCAGCACAAAAAATGTGCCGAAAAACTCAGCTTATAGTGTAATTTTTTTTATTTTTTATTTTTTCACTACCAAATTATTTAAAATCATGTGACTCACCTGTGGTGTCAAAATGATCACTGCGCCCCTAGATTAGTTCAACGAGAGGCATATTTTGCAAAACAGGGTCCATGATGAGGAGTTCTGCTGTTCTGGCACCTCAATGCTCTCCCAGTGTGTCATGGCACCCTCAAACCATAATAGTAAAATCTGCACTATAATTTGGCGTTTCTTCCCTTTTGAGCTTTGCTCTCTGCCTGAGGCCAGTCTCACACGTCCAGATATTTCCGGTACTGAAAAAATCGTTACTGGAGAGATCCATGTGCGTGTGTCCGTGTAAAAACGTATATCCGTGTGGCACACATGTGCAGCATCAGGACCACAGGGCCAGCACAGACAGCTACAGTAAGCGCTGTCCCACTGCCTGTGGTGCTGAAGCTGCTTGTCATTATTCTCCCTGCTCTGCCGGCAACAGCGAGCAGGGAGAATCAATAAAAATTCCGACGTGGGGTCCCCCTTAGGTTTTCAACCAACCCGGCAAAACTATACAGCTGGGGGCTGCTATTCTCAGGCTGGAAAGGGGCCACGATTAGGGTGGGAGCGGAGCCGTGTATAAAGGATGGGAGGGTGGGAGCGAAGCCGTGTATACAGGATGGGAGGGTGGGAGCGGAGCCGTGTATATAGGATGGGAGGGTGGAAGCGGAGCAGTGTATAAAGGATGGGAGGGTGGGAGCGGAGCCGTGTATACAGGATGGGAGGGTGGGAGCAGAGCCGTGTATATAGGGTGGGAGCGGAGCAGTGTTTATAGGATGGGAGGGTGGAGCGGAGCCATGTATATAGAATGGGAGGGTGGGAGCAGAGCCGTGTATACAGGATGGGAGGGTGGGAGCGGATCATGGGCGTACCCACCGTGGGGCAGGGGGGCAGGTGTCCCCCCTAGAAGCAGGGGCACACAATGAAAGAGCGGAGAGAGCAGCACAATGGTGGCGCCCTCTGCCACAGATTGCAGTGCCTGTCTGTGTGTGCGCAGTGCACGGAGCTGCTGTCTCATCAGAGGAACTTCTTCCTTTCTTCCTGGAAGCAGCAGCTGTAGTTTCACTTCCTGCCCTGCAGGCTCTGGTTGTCTCAGCCACACTGGGTCCTAGTGCCCTCTGTGTACAGACACTGGACACTTCCTGCTCCTGCCTCAGCCACTGCCTGCAAGCTTCATGGTAAGTGGGGATGTAATTTATTAAATTCATTCTGCTCAGGCATGTCATGGTCACTGTGGAGGAATGTGAGAGGATGAGGGTATTGTGGGGGAGGGGTACAGGGCACTGGGGGTGAATGTAAGAGGATGGGGTATTGTGGGGGCTAGGTCACTGGGGGGTTAATGTGAGAGGGTGGGGGTATTGTGGGGGAGGGGTACAGGGCACTGGGGGTGAATATAAGAGGATGGGTATTGTGGGGGCTAGGGCGCTGAGGGGGTTAATGTGAGAGGATGGGGTATTGTGGGGGAGGGGTACAGGGCACTGGGGTGAATGTAAGAGGATGGGGGTATTGTAGGGCTAGGGCACTGGGGGGGTTACTGTGAGGATGAGGGTATTGTGGGGGAGGGGTACAGGGCACTGGGGTGAATGTAAGAGTATGGGGTATTGTGGGGGCTGGGGCACTGGGGGGGGTTAATGTGAGAGGATGAGGTATTGTGGGGCTAGGGTACTGGAGGGGTTAATGTGAGAGGATGGGGGTATTGTGGGGGCTGAAGTGGGGGAGGGGCAACAGGGCACAGAGAGTGAATGTGAGAGGATGGGGTATTGTGGGGGCTAGGGCACTGGGGGGGTTAATATGAGAGGATGGGGGTATTGTGGGGGAGGGGTACAGGGCACTGGGGTGAATGTAAGAGGATGGGGGTATTGTGGGGGCTAGGGCACTGGGGGAGTTAATGTGAGAGGATGGGGGTATTGTGGGGGAGGGGATACAGGGCACTGGTTGGTGAATGAGAGGATGGGGTATTGTGGGGGCTGGCGCACAGGGTTTGATGTGAGAGGATGGGGTATTATGAGGGAGGGTGGACAGGTCACGGGTTGAATGTAAGAGGATGGGGGTATTGTGGGGCTAGGGCACTGGGGTTTACTGTGAGAGGATGGGGCTATTGTGGGGGCTGAAGTGGGGAGGGGCAACAGAGCACTGAGGGGTGCATGTGAGTGGATGGGGGTATTGTGGGGTCAGTGGGACAGAACACTAAGGGGTGCATGTGAGACAATGGGGTGTGGGTGGGGGACAGGGGAGGTAGGGGGCTTTGTTTTTTACTTGTGAGCTCCTTAATACTTTAATAATAGATTAATATTTCAGTATTATTATAACAAGGGCATAGACAGACGGCCGTATAACTCATGCGAGGATCGCACTGCAATCCTCGGACTTGCTGGTACCGCTCCTGACATGAGCGTGACTGCCATGTATAATATATGGTATATACAGCGTAGTGTCGCATACACTGCTGTATTACACAATATACAACAGTTCTAATGCTCCATACCTAATATGCAGGATAATGTACAGTGTATATGATGTAACCTGTATAAGATGCGACATTGGCTTGCCCCCCCCCTAGTTTTGATCCTGGGTACGCCCATGGAGCGGAGCCATGTATATAGGGTGGGAGCGGAGCCGTGTATATAGAATTTGAGGGTGGGAGCGGAGCCATGTATATAGGATGGGAGGGTGGGAGCGGAGCCGTGTGTATAGGATGGGAGGGTGGCAGCGGAGCCATGTATATAGGGTGGGAGCGGAGCCATGTATATAGGATGGGAGGGTGAGAGCAGAGCCATGTATATAGGATGGGAGGGTGGGAGCGGAGCCATGTATATAGGATGGGAGGGTGGGAGCGGAGCCATGCATAAATAAACTACATACATATTCTAGAATACCCGATGCGTTCGAATCGGGCCACCATCTAGTCTACTATATAATTGTCTAACTTTTCACTTCCGTCTGTAACGGAAATCCTGCGTCACTGACTGGTCGCACCCGGCCGGACGGGACCAATCAGCGACAGGCACATCTGGCCCACGCCACCGCTATCGTCTGGAGATCAGCGGCGCTAGCCGCGGGTCATCTCCAGTACATGCTCACCTTCCGTCCCTGCATCCCTGTCCCGGCGCGTCTGCTTCTATCCTGTGCGGTGCGGTCACGTAGTACTGCTCATTAAGGTCATGAATATGGACGCTACTCAAGTCCCATAGGCGTGGCGTCCATATTCATGAACGAGTGATACCACGTGACTGCACCTCAGAGGAAGAAGCTAACACGCCGGGATAGAGATGCAGCGACGGAGCGAGGATGGTAAGTATGATGGGGAGGACGGGGGAGCCCAGCAGAGGGTGGGAGCGGAGCCATGTATATAGAATTGGAGGGTGGGAGTGGAGCCATGTATACAAGGATGGCCGCCGGTCACTTCCTGCCACATGGAGGTCAGCGGCGACCCAGCCGGGAGATGACCGGCACCAGCCGATCATCACCCGGCTGCTCGCAGCGGAAGTACCCCGACCGAAATAAACTACATACATATTCTAGAATACCTGATGCGTTAGAATCAGGCCACCATCTAGTATATATACAGTATATTTAACTGTACAATTATTTTTCAAACACAGACCCAAAGTTGCATTTGTGATGGAGGAAGAAAGAGGCTTCAGGTTGAGTGGCTGCGTTTCTCCTTTTAAAAAGAAAACTGTTTTGTCATCTTCTACACCTGTGGAAGCTAAACGGACTCCAACTCCAAGTAAGACCATGAAGTAACGCATTACTCTAAATTTAAGGGTTTTTTAGAATTTTAACAAAAAAAGTTCAGATGGTTATAAAATGAGTTTTTTAACCTTTTACATTATTTTAAACTAAAGATCTTTTATTTGCTTAAAGCAGAATACTCTTTGGCATCTCTCCCAAGTTCAGTGGTATGTTTTTGATGATGCAGGTTTTCTGCAGCATTTCTGCACCTATTGCATTGATGATTGCTGTTTTTCAATGCTTTTTTTTTGCCTAAAAGCGAACCTGTCAGCTGTTTTAGCCGAAACTTCGGCCACCTCCTTTCAGGGCTTATCTACAGCATTCTATTAGGGTGTAGATAAGCCCCTGCTCCGACCTGCAAGAGAAGAAAAACTAAGTTTTATTATACTCACCTGGGGGGCGGTCCGCTCCGATGGGTGTCGCAGGTTCGGTGCCTCCCATCTTATTGCGATGCCACCCTTTTTCTTGCTTCATGGCTCCCTGGCATCGCGCTCCTGTTCAGTCGTATTTAACTGCCCTGTTGAGGGCAGAGCAAAGTACTGCAGTGCGCAAGTGCCAAGAAAGTTCAGAGAGGCCCAGCGCCTGTGCATTCAGTACTTTGGCCTGCCCTCAATAGGGCAGCTAAATACGCCTGTGCAGGAGCGCGATGCCAGGGAGCCTGTGAAGCAAAAAAATGGGAGGCATCGGACCAGACCACCCAGCAGGTGAGTATAATAAGTTGTTTTTCTGATCTTGCAGGTCGGATCGGGGCTTATCTACAGCATTATAGAATGCTGTAGATAAGCCCTGAAAGGCAGTGGCCATATCTTACATTGGTCAAACCTGGTGACTGGTTCCCTTTAAGTTTTTATCGTGTTTTTTGACTTTTTGGTTTGTCATGTTTTAAATTAACCTTCTATGTTTTTGATACTTTCAGGTATTTCTTGGGCAAAACTTTATTAATCCAGTAATATGTGGATTACATGTGTTTTTCATGCATTTCCGCAGCGGAAACTCACTAAAAACTTCATGTTCGTTTTCTACTTGTGGTTTTTCTGCATCTAGTGCAAGTCTATGGGAAAAATCTGCACATAAAACTCAGCAGACCTGCAAGAGAAATTGGCATGTTGCATATTTGTAACACATACCTGAGTCGGTTTACGCTGAGTAAAAAACAAAGAAAAAACAGTGGGCGTCCGATTTCTATAAATCCCATCCGCTTTAATGAAACTGGAAATGCTTGTTTTTGGCACAAAAATACACAATGTCAAAAACTCATTGAAAGCCATTCATGGGCACACAGACTTAAAGTAATTACACATTTCTTTTGCTTTTAGACTGCAATTTTTTTGTGGTTTTGTCGAAAAAGGTTTGCCTCTTAAATGAAGATCTGCATCTTTTACTTTTATTTCTTCGTTAATTATTTTGATGTGCAAATCCTAAAGAAAGCATATTTTTATAGATTAGTTACTTACAGCTTCATTTTCATTTATAGTCTTTCAAGAAAAAACAGATTTGATTAAATCTACCAGTATTCCGCAAAAGAAGTCTGAAAAAAAGAAGTCGTCAGCTGAAAGGTTAGTGTTTCCTGGTATTGGGATTCGTGTAAAATTTGTTGGTTTTCCCAGCACATGTGAAAAGGATTCCTTAACCCCTTCCCGACCTGTGACACAGCGTATTTGTCATGAAAGGATCGCGTTCCTGCGGGTAGGGTGACCGGGGTCACTGAAAGGTCACCCGACCCGCAGGCACAAGACCCTTTGTGCTTCACCACAGGGGGTTTGGCTTACCCCCACGTGGCTACGATCGCTCTGATTGGCTGTTTCACTTTTAACAGCCAATCAGAGCAATCTGTAATATTTCACCAATGAAATTTGGTGAAATATTACAATCCAGCCATGGCCGATGCTGCAATAGCATCGGCCATGGCTGGAGACCGAGATCCGACCCTCCCCCAGACCGAGTCACGGCGGCGATCGGCCGCCGCCACCTCCGTCACTAAATGCTCCCCTCCTCCTTGCCTCCGCTGCCCCCACCTTCCGATCCCCCTTACCTTCCGACCCCCCCCCCCTACTCACCTCTCCCGGTCCTCCGATGTCCCTGGAACCGTCCCGGCGTCCGTCCGGGATGTTTCATGGGCGCCGCCATCTCGCAAAATGGCGGGCGCATGTGCAGTGCGCCAGCCGGCTGGCGCATGCGCAGCGTGCCCTCCAGAGTCCAGAAATTTATTTTGATCACTGTGATAAACTCTCACAGTGATCAAAATAAAAAAAAAAGTAAATAAAAGCCCCATTTCAGCTGCAGAGGGAAGGAAGAGAGCCACAGTATTCATTACTGATGGGTAGGCGGAGCCCAGATAGGATTGACACCTCAGATTAAAAAGAGTATTGACCGGCCCCTCCAGCTCGGGCTCCTCCTACTCAGCTTTCTTCAGTCTTAAATTTGAGGTCCAGAGGATGGTCGCTGCTGGAAGCAGCTCCTCAGAAAACTTTATTATTTTAATTCGGACAAGAGACTTGGATCACCAAATGTGGTCTAGAGGTCTCAGGGGTCTCAGCGCTGCTGGACCCCCACCTCTCCCTTGGCAATCTGCAATTACCCTGATGGTGGTCCCTGCAGAACCTGCCGGCCCTGGGGGATGTGGAATGGCTTCCCTGGCGGGGACGCAAACCGCGCACAGGGGTCACTGCGTTCCCCGCCCGGGGGAGGAAGCATGGGCATAGCGCCAGAAACCCCTGGGGGTCCCTGTGGCGTTTCGGCTGGTGAGTACTCACATTTTTATTAAAGTGTGTGTGAGTGATTTAGCGGCTACTACAGCAGCCGCTGTACAGTATACATGCCGGTGACTAGTTTTTTCTATGTCCGCAGGAGGATGCCTGCAGGACGGGGGAAAGGAGAGGAGTACGCGCTCTTTTTATTTTTGAATTTCGCGCGCTCTGAGCGCATGCGCTTTTCGGCAGTCTCCATTTCCAGCTCCTCTACATGGAGCACATCGGAGACAGAGCGCGGCGGCCATTGCTGATCAGAAGCAGGCTGAAAGCTCTCCGGATCGCTCCCCTCCACTCCCGGCAAGAACCGTGACCAGCTGGGTGAGTCGCTTCTACCCGCCGGGCAGAAGCTTAACCCCTTCACCCCCACAGCGCAGGCGCCGTCTGGGGCACTACTGAGTGACAGATCTGCGCGGTCCTGCAGCTGTTGTCGCTTAAGGGGGCTCGCACACTCTTTCAATAATAATAAAGAGGTTGTGGGGAGTCTGCGACATTAATACTGCCACTAGCGTTCCCGCTAACGATCCCAATAACGACGCATACTATGCGATCGTTTGTGTGATTATTTTTAATGTCGCTAGTAGCTGCCAATCTGGACGATCTCATTAGCATCGCATAAGCGATTAGCGATCTCCTTGACAACTTTGGCGGTCATTGCGCTATACAAAACAGCGCAATTTTTTAGCGATCTTGTGGAACTTGCTCTGTTTAGTGTGGCATAGCTGCTCTGCAGCTGCGACCTTATAAGAGGCGCTTGAGATTCGCACACCCTTTTCATTATCAAGGTTGTGGGGAGTCGGCTACTTTAACCCCTTCTTAGGCGGTTAACTCTTAATGGGGGACAGCTGGGGTAGCTCTCTCTTTTAGAGCTTTAACCCTTCAGCGTTTGTGTTTTCTTTAAGAAACACTGTCCTGGTTACTGACAGGTTTAACCTGCCATATACTGTGCAAGGGCATGTCAGAGATTGTCTCCCAGATCCGCTACGGTTCAGCCTCGCGTATCTGACACGCAGACCTCGACTCATGCGCGGCGGTCGGAGGTTCCAGTGGTGTCAAAATGGAGGCCTTCACTAGTGTCTGATGGCCTGTCTGACCTTTTTAGGTTATGGAGTGTCAGCTAGATTCTCTCAAGGAAGCGACACAAATCGGTGCCTTCCTTCTCGCTTAGCGAAGAAGTCCGATTCGGATAAGGAGGATCGGCAGGGACACTCTGCCTCTCTCATGGGCCGTACAAAAATTTCTATTGGAACCATGAGGGCGTTACAGTTACCGGAGGAGGTAACTAGACGTCCTGGTAAGTCGGCCCGGATGTTTCAGGAGTCGCATGGGTCGCGACATTTTACAAACTGTATCCGTTTTTTCTACGGAGTTTGTTTGCTAATTGGACCCCTTCTTCTGAAGTGAATGTCCCTTTATCCCAGCTTAGCAAATCTTCCTGGTAAAGGGAAGGCGAGTCTGCAGGACACGCTGGGCAGAAAAACGGAGATGGCAACAATATTCATCTGCGGGGCCGTGGATCATAGATTCGGTATTAAGGATCTAGGTGTACTTGTTAAGTCCCCCTGAGCCGGTTGGACCGTCTAAGGACGGCGTGGCAAGATGGATCCCCTCTATCGAGGTAGATGGGCTTTTCAAGTTGAAGGATAATGCGTCACTGCTATCCAGGGCGCAATCCTCGGCAGTCACAGTCAGAAGAGCACTGTGACTTGGACGGTGGAACGCGGTTTTCCAACAGGGTTTGCTATCTTTAGCTTACAAAGTGGTCAGCTATTTGAGTCTGACCTCACGGAGCTGATTGCCAAGGTAAAGGCAAAAGAAACAGCTTTACCGCAGCGCAGAGCTGTGACTTCTGCGTCTGGCAGGACTAGTGCCGATAGTTATCGGCGGTCCTTTCGGTTCAAGGGATGATCCGGCCAACCCTCTGGGGGTTTGGGTCGTCTCTCTCTTTTTTTTTTTTAAAAAAAAAAGGGGAATTCTCAGAAATTCCGCATACCCTGGAAACAGAACTTCTGTTAAGACAGAAGCTGGCAAAAAATCCGCTAAGGCGGACTGACATCTGAATCTCACTCGAGTGCTCTCGAGTGGGGGGTCTTTTACTCCCAATTCAAACCGACTTGGGTTTCCCGTGTGTCGGACGCCTGGGTGACACAGGTTGTGTTGGCAGGCTACTTCATAGAGTTTCTTTCTCGACCCCCGGACAGCCGAACTATTTACCTCTCTACTGCGAGAGGTCGATTCCCTTCTGCAGAAGGGTGTGGTGGTACCGGTTCCGCAGAGGACCGGGGAAGAGGATTTTTTATTCAACCTCTTGGTAGTCCCCAAAAAGGAGGACAAATTTCGCCCTATTCTGGAAAGATTGAATCGGCTTGTCCACACCCGAAAATTCCGCATGGAGTCGCTTCGCTCCGTTATGGCAGCCTGTCGCAGAACGACTTTTTGTTCAATTGACATTCGCGACGCTTATTTACATGTTTCCGTCGGAAGAGCTCACCAGCGCTTCCTTCGTTTTTGCCATAGATCAACCATTACCAGGTTGTGGCTCGGCCATTCGGCTTGGCCTTAACGCCCAGAATTTCTACAACGATTCTGGCGTCTAAATCTCATGGCAAGTCTTCAAAGAAGACGGGGACTTATGATTCGTCCCTACCTGGACGACCTTTCGATTGTGGCGTCCTCAAAGGAGGAGGTGACGGCTCGCAATCTATCCCATCAGCTCCTGGAGGATTTTGGGTGACTGGTCAATTGGGGAAGTCGTCTCTGGAATCGTCGCAGTCAATCCTGTTTTTGGGGATGCATTTCGACACGGTACGGGCGGTGGTGTCCCTACCTCCAGATAAGCAGGCATGTCTTTTCCGACATGTACAGATTATGAAGTCTGCGACAGCAATGTCCCTTCGGAAGGTATGCGCCTTCTGGTTTTGACCATGGAGGCACTTCCGTTTGCCCAATTTCATTCCAGAGCTCTCCAAAAGCTCATTCTGAGTCGTTGGGATCGATAGCAAGTTTCACTGGATTGCAGCGTCACCATCTATCACAGGGTGCGAGAATCCCTAGGATGGTGGTTACGTCCAGGAGCGTTATCCCTGGGAAAGTCTTTCCTACCTCCGAAGTGGTCGGTCATAACCACCAATGCCAGCCTGACGGGCTGGGGGGGGGTGTCTGGAACGATCTTTGGATCCAGGGAGTATGGTCATCGGAAGAGTCGGTTCTACCGATCAACATCCTGGAATTGAGGGCAATTTTTTTTTTGCCTCCAACACTGGACGGTCTCTTTGAGCGGTCTGTCAGTCCGAGTGCAGACAGACAACACGACGGAGGTCGCGTATATCAACCACCAAGGCGGGACGAGGAGTTCCAGGCTCTTGATGGAGGTGTCTCCTTCCCTTCTGAGCCCTACCGGGCGCCCAAACAGTGGTTTATGACCACATATGATGTATCTGTGTACTCAGGAGAAATTGCCCAACAAATTTTAGGAGCCATTTTATCCTGTTGTCCATGTGAAAATGAAAAAACAGAGGCTAAAATAAAATTTTGTCAAAAAAAAGTACTTTTTTTTGTGAAGCACCTGGGGGTTCAAAGTGCTCACTATGCATCTAGATAAGTTCCTTGGGGGGTCTAGTTTCTAAAATGGGGTCACTTGTGGGGGAGCTCCAATGTTTAGGCTGACAGGGACTCTCCAAATGCGACATGGCAACCGCTAAATATTCCAGCATATTTTCTATTCAAAAAGTCAAATGGCGCTCCTTCCCTTCTGAGCCCTGCCATGCGCCCAAACAGTGGTTTATGACCACATATGAGGTATCTGTGTACTCAGGAGAAATTGCCCAACAAATTTTATGATCCTGTTGCCCATGCAAAAATGAAAAAATTGATGCTAAAATAAAATAAAATTTTTGTTGGAAAAATTAAAATGTCCATTTTCAGCTGCAGAATGGAAGGGAGGGAGACACAGGAATTCATTACTGATGGGTAGGCGGAGCCCCAGATCAGGATGTCACCTCAGATCAAAAGAGTGCTGACTGGCTGGCCCCTCCAGCTCTGGCTCCTCCTACTCAGCTCCAGTCTAAGATTTGAGGTCCAGAGGATGGTCGCTGCTAATGCAGCTCCTCAGAAGATTTTATTATTTTATATTCGGACAGGAGACTTGGATCACCAGTTGGTCTAGAGGTCTCAGGGGTACCAGCGCTGCTGTACCCCAACCTCTCCCTTGGCGGATCTGTATTTACTCAAAGTCCCTGCAGAATCCTTGCCGGCCCTGGGGGATGAGGAGAGCTTCCCTGGCGGACGCAAACCACACGTGCGGTCACTGCGTTCCTCGCCCTGGGGGAAGCATGGGCACAGCGCCAGAAACCCCTGAGGGTCCCTGTGGCGCTTTGGCTGGTGAGTACTCCACACAAATTTTTTATTATTATTATGTGTGAGTGCTTTAGCGTCTGAGTGAGCAGCGCTATTACTTGTATGTCAGTATGCTTCAGCGCTGCTGTAGATGTGGTGATTTTTTGTCCGCAGGCTGATAGCTGCAGGACAGAGAGGGAGCAGGAGCGGGGGAGTTCGCGCTCATTATTTGAGCTAGCAGGGGGCGTGGCCTAACGATTCCCGGTCTTCTGAGCAGGAAGACGCGCGCTCTGGCGTTTCTCCTGCGACTCCCCCACTGTGGCGGCCATTACACAGGCTCCTGGGCTCCTCAGACCGCTCCTCTCCTCATAAGACACCACGGCCAGCTGGGTGAGTGCTGATTCCTCACCCGCAGCGCAGCGATCGCTATCCTGCAGCTGCAGTCTCATTAGAGACATAAAATTGGCTGGGGCTCACACTTCATATATATATTGTGGTGAGTTTGCAATATTAACCCCTCTGAGGGTTATTTCTACTAGCTAAATTTTTTGACTGAATACCGCTGGGGTAACCCTGCCTGGTGAAGCGTTAACCCTTCAGCATTTTAAAAAAAAATAAATAAAAAAAAAAAAAACGCATAGTTTTTGCTGGTATTACCGCTTTGACCTGCTCATACAGGTGAGACATGTCTGAACAGAGTTCAGATGCCGCGGACCACGTCCCATTACGGCAATCAGATACGCAGACCTCCACAGCGTCTAGCGCTGCGGTCGACAGCGGTGAAAAATTGGACGATATCGCTCGATCGATCAACAACTTGTCTGACCTTTTAGGTCAATATGTGTCTGCTAATTCCTCTCAGAGGAAGCGACGCAGGCCGTTACCGGCCTCTACACGGAGCGAGTCAGATGTATCTGATATTGGGCAGAGTTCCCCTTTAAATTCGGATGGAGAAATATCCGATTCAGATGCGGACGAGCCGCAGGGGCGTTCCTCTATGGCGAAGCGTACGGAGGCATTAATTGAAGCCATGAGAGATATATTACAGTTACCGGAGGAGGTAACTAGTCGTCCTGGTAAATCAGCACGCATGTTCCAGGAGTCCCGTGCTTCGCGTACAACATTGCCGGCTCTGGATGAGCTTAATAGTGTAATAGAGGAGGAACGTCTGTGTCCAGATAAGCGTTTTCATGGAACGCATTTCTTTGATACACTTTATCCTTGCTCTGCGGAGTTAAAGGCTAATTGGACTTCTGCTCCTGAAGTGGATGTGTCTTTATCTGAGCTTAGTAAATCCTCACTACTCCCTATTAAGGGGAAAGCGAGTTTACAGGAGCCTTTGGATAGAAAAACGGAATTGGCGGCAAAAGCAAGCTATGAGGCTGCGGGTCATGGATTCCGAGCGGTGCTAGGATCCATGTGTGCTGCTAGAGCTTCTCTAGGCTGGTTGGCACGTCTGAAGACGGAGTTGCAAAATGAATCTCCGTTATCTGAGATACGGGAAACTTGTGAATGGTTAGAAACGGCAGCCTGTTATATCTTTGATGCCGGTCTGGATACGGCATCTCTGCTGGCCAAAGCGCAAGCTTCAGCGGTCACAGTCAGAAGAGCTTTATGGCTCAGACAGTGGGCCGGGGACGCAGTTTCCAAACAAGGGTTGTTGGCCTTACCTTACAAGGGTGGCCATCTTTTTGGATCCGACCTCAGAGCTGATTTCCAAGGCTAAGGCGAAGGAATCAGCATTACCACAGCGTAGGGCCATGGCCTCGGTGTCCAGTAAGCCTGGTGTCTATAGTGGTCGGCGGTCCTTTCGGGGCCGAGGACGATCTAGTCACTCCTCGTGGGGATCGGGTCGTCCTTCCTTCTCAGGAAAGAAATCCTCTCAGAAAACTCGTACTCCCTGGAAGCAGAGTTTCCGCCAGGACAAGCGGGAACTTGACAAGAAGCCCGCAAAGTCGGATTGACGCCAGGGGTCCACTCGAGGATTCTCGAGTGGGGGGTCGCCTGCTTCTTTTCAAGGCGACTTGGATGGCTCGCGTTCCAGATTCCTGGGTAACGCGGATAGTGTCGGCAGGCTATTTCATAGAGTTTGCTTCTCGACCCCCAAATGTTTTTTGTCAATCTCGCGTTCCGTCGGAACCCGAGTTTGTTGTCGCTCTACAGCGAGAGGTCGAATCTCTGCTACAAAAGGGTGTAGTGATACCGGTTCCGTCAGAGGACCG
Source organism: Oophaga sylvatica (assembly GCA_033576555.1). Classification (NCBI taxonomy): domain Eukaryota; kingdom Metazoa; phylum Chordata; class Amphibia; order Anura; family Dendrobatidae; genus Oophaga; species Oophaga sylvatica. Next base: position 305,542,194 of record JARQOD010000001.1, on the reverse strand, counting down.
AGGGAAAGGTTTTTATTCCAACCTTTTTGTAGTTCCCAAAAAGGAGAACAAATTTCGCCCGATTCTGGATCTCAAGCGATTAAACCGGCATGTCCATGCCCGGAAATTTCGCATGGAGTCGTTTCGCTCCGTTGTGGCAGCTCTGTCACAGAACGATTTTCTGGTGTCAATCGACATTCGCGACGCCTATTTGCATATTCCCATCGGAAAGGCTCATCAGCGCTTTCTTCGATTTGCCATAGGTCAGAATCATTACCAGTTCGTGGCTCTGCCGTTCGGCTTAGCCTCAGCGCCAAGGGTCTTTACAAAAATTCTGGCGCCCCTCATGGCAATCCTTCGAAGACAGGGGATTACGATTCTCCCTTATCTGGACGATCTTTTGATCGTGGCTTCCTCGGAGGAGGAGGCGTTGACGGCTCGGGATTTGTCTCTTCAGTTTCTGAAGGACTTCGGTTGGCTAGTCAATTGGGAGAAGTCGTCCCTGGAACCATCGAGGACAATCCTCTTTTTGGGAATGCATCTCGACACGTTTCGGTCGGTAGTTTCCCTACCACCAGACAAACAGTCATGTCTTCTTCGACATGTACAGATTATGAAATCCTCAACGGCAATGTCCCTACGGAAGTGTATGCGTCTTCTGGGACTGATGGTGGCGTCCATGGAGGCAATTCCTTTTGCCCAGTTCCATTCCAGGACTCTCCAAAGGTTCATCTTGAGTCGATGGAACCGGTCGCAATCGCTGGATTGCAGTGTCACTATTTCTCGCGCGGTGCGGGATTCTCTAGAATGGTGGTTACGTCCAGGGGCATTCTCCCTGGGGAAGTCTTTCCTCCCTCCGAAGTGGTCAGTCATAACCACCGATGCCAGCCTGACGGGCTGGGGGGGTGTTTGGAACAATCTCTGGATTCAGGGGTATGGTCATCGGAAGAGTCTGTTCTTCCGATCAACATCCTGGAATTGAGGGCGATTTTCCTTTGCCTCCAACATTGGACGGTCCCTTTGAGTGGTCTGCCAGTCCGAGTGCAGACAGACAATGCGACGGCTGTCGCGTATATCAATCACCAAGGTGGGACAAGGAGTTCCAGACTCATGGTAGAGGTGTCCCTAATTCTGATTTGGGCAGAGGCCAGTGTACCAGCCATTTCGGCGATTCATATTCCAGGGGTTCAGAATATTACAGCGGACTTTCTCAGTCGCAGAAGGATGGATCCCGGGGAATGGAGCCTCCACCCGGAAGTTTTTGCACTACTGTGCTCTCGCTGGGGAACCCCGCAAGTGGATTTGATGGCATCCAGGTCCAATGCCAAGTTACCGACGTTCATGTCCAGGTACAAGGACCCGAAGGCTGTGGCGGTGGATGCTCTAGTGGCTCAGTGGGATCAGTTCGAGCTGATCTATGTATTCCCGCCGATATCCTTACTTCCTCTAGTACTGCGTCGGATCAGACTAGAGAGAATTCCAGCTATTTTGATAGCTCCAGACTGGCCAAGAAGGGTGTGGTTCTCGACAATAATGTCGCTGTTGGCGGCACCTCCTTTTCCACTCCCTCTTCAACCGGACTTGTTGACTCAGGGGCCCGTTTGTCATCCGGACTTGATGTCCCTGCGTTTGACGGCGTGGCTCTTGAGACCGAAATCTTGACCCGTAGAGGTTTCTCAGCCGAGGTCATTGCTACTCTTCGTGCTGCAAGAAGTCCGGCTACTACTAGGATTTACCACAAAATTTGGGAAACCTTCTTTTCGTGGTGTTTGGGGTCCTCTCGGAACCCGAGAATTTTCCATTCCCAACCTGTTGGCTTTTCTGCAGCATGGGCTAGACAAGGGTTTGGCAGTCAGCACCCTGAAAGGTCAGATTTCTGCTCTGTCCTTATTGTTCCGGAGAACCATTGCTTCAAATAGAGACGTGCTCTCCTTTTTCCGAGGTATATCTCGTAAGTTTCCGCCGCGGAAGGCACCCGTGTCTCCTTGGCGGCTCAACCTTGTTTTGGAGGCTCTTCAGCATAAACCTTTTGAGCCTATGGTTTCTGCTAGCCTTTCTTTACTTTCTTGGAAGGTGGCTTTCCTTGTTGCAGTCACTTCCTTGAGGAGAGTTTCTGAGTTGGCAGCTCTTTCTTGTTCGCCTCCTTTTCTGGAGTTTTTTCCGGATCGTGTAGTGCTTCGCACTCGGGGTGATTTTTTGCCTAAAGTGGTGTCACAATTTCATGTCAACCAGGATATTGTGTTGCCTTCATTCTGCCCGGATCCGAAGAATGTGAAAGAGCGAGCTTTACACACATTGGATTTAGTGCGGGCCTTGAAGTTTTATCTATCTATTACTCAAGGTTTTCGTAAGACGGACTCCCTATTTGTGGTTCCAGTCGGTCGTCGGCGTGGTCAACGAGCTTCCAAGGATTCTATAGCTCGTTGGATCCGGTCAGCTATATTGGAAGCTTACCGTCTTCAGGGTGAATCTTGCCCGATTAAGATTCAAGCCCATTCCACGAGGGCTGTGGCTTCATCGTGGGCTTTTGACCAAGGTGCTTCGGCAGTGCAGCTCTGCCGGGTGGCAACTTGGCGCTCTGTCCACACGTTTACGAAGTTTTATAAAGTGGACGTCAGTGCTTCCGCTGATGCAGCCCTCGGACGTAGGGTCCTGCAGGCAGCTGTAGTTTAAAGTTCTGGATGAACTTGTGTTTAGCGCTGGTTGCGCTTTGTTGTTAAGGTTGTTGGGTTTCTGCCTCTTGTTGGTTTTTTCCCACCCTTATTTTTGAACTGCTTTGGGACGTCCCATCAGTAATGAATTCCTGTGTCTCCCTCCCTTCCATTCTGCAGCTGAAACACGGATTTTGGTAAGAACTTACCGGTAAAATCCTTTTCAGCGAAGGAAGGGAGGGAGACACAGCACCCTCCCAAGGCAGAAGTGTGTTGATGTTTTCAGATGCAGCGCGACCCTTATCTGATAGCGATTATCTGGGCTGAGGTCAGCGCGCTAAGGCTCTGTTCCAGCATCGCCAGCTCATCGCAGTAGTCAGGTTCCTTGAGTAGTACCTGGAACTCTGTGGTTTTTGGCTTTCTTTGCATGCATAACCTGTATCCTTGTGTTTTTTCTCTGAAGTTTCTTCAGAAGGGGTTATGTTGCTCCGCTGGTGATCTTGGCTCTTTTCCTAAAAGCTTTGGTACGACTGGAGCTGAGTAGGAGGAGCCCGAGCTGGAGGGGCCAGCCAGTCAGCACTCTTTTGATCTGAGGTGACATCCTGATCTGGGGCTCCGCCTACCCATCAGTAATGAATTCCTGTGTCTCCCTCCCTTCCTTCGCTGAAAAGGATTTTACCGGTAAGTTCTTACCAAAATCCGTTTTTTTCCTTCCACGTTGCTTTAGTTCCTGTAAAGCACCTGAAGGGTTAATAATCTTCTTGAATGTAGTTTTGAGTAGCTTAAGGGGTGCAGTTTTTATAATGGTGTCACTTTTGGGTATTTTCTACCATATAGACCCCTCAAAATGACTTCAAATGTGAGGTGGTCCCTAAAAAAAGACGGATTTTGGTAAGACCTTAACTGTAAAATCCTTTTCAGCGAAGGAAGGAAGGGAGACACAGTCATTACTAGTGGGTAGGCGGAGCCCACACAGGATAGAACACCTCAGATTAAAAAGAGTGTTGACCGGCCCCTCCAGCTTGGGCTCCTCCTACTCCAGTTCTCCAGTCCGTACACAAGCTAAGGAAGAGCAAATATCACCAGCGGAGCAGCATAACCCCTTCTGAGGAACTTCAGAGAAAAAACAAGAAGACTGTCATGGGTGCATCGCCACGAAGATTGTCGCGATTGCACATTCTGACTTCTCGCAGCTGAGTTGCTGTTTCTTTGTGTTTGGTAATGAGGGAGTTAATTTTACCTAGCTCTTTGCTAAGACTAGGTCCAGCCTCGCCCGGCTGCTTTTGATTATGTTCTAATTAGCTTCCTTTATATAGCTGCCAGTCTGCTGGTTAGATGCCGGTGAAAGCATTCATACAGACTGCAGATAGGATCGGTTCTGAGAAAACTTAAGCTAAGAGCTCTTTTGTTGTTTCTCCTCACCTTGCTTATAGTTTATCTCCTAGACCTTTGGTGTTCCCTCTGTGTTTTAATGTTGTATGCAAGACAGTATTTACTTTATCCCCTGTCTGTCTCGTTTGTCTATACTGTTTGTTAACCTTTACCTGTCCATTCCCTATGGTGGTAATCAGGGTCCTTCTAAGGACTAGATTACAGTGGTCAGGGATTTATAGGAGACAGGGTTTACGCTGGTGGCCTGGACCTCTGTACCATTAACAGTACCTCCAGGTAGAGGGACTAGTCAGGACCCCAGTTTAGGGTCAGCATAGACCCCGGTCCACCTCTAGCCAGAGACAGCGTGAAAAGGATTCAGTATTGACTCACAGGATATTATGTCAGGTAATACTATGCTATATATACATGTTAATGTTACCTATTTATATGTTATATAGAATGTTGTCCCACTTGATAGATTACTGACATTATATATTTATACATCTGCTAGACAGCGTGACAAAGACAGGTTATGCATATAACAGAAAAAACCACACAGTCCCAGGTACTACTCACTGAACCTGACCACTGCGATGAGCTGGCAATGCTGGAACAGAGCCTTAGCGCGCCGACCTCAGCCCAGATACTCGCTATCAGAGAAGGGTCACGCCGCATCTTAAAACCAAACAACACACTTCTGCCATGGGAGGGATCTGTGTCTCCCTTCCTTCCTTCGCTGAAAAGGATTTTACAGGTAAGGTCTTACCAAAATCCGTCTTTCAGCAGCAGATGGAAGGAAGGGAGACACAGTCATTACTAGTGGGACGTCCCAAAGCAGTCCAGAAATTAAGGGTGGGCAAAAAACCAACAGAGGCAGATTCCCAACAACTTAGATAAATGCGCAACCAGCGCTAAATACAAGTTAACTAGAACTTTAAACTACCGCCGCCTGCAGGACCCTACGTCCTAAGGCCGCATCAGCGAAAGCACTGACGTCCACCTTATAAAATTTCGTAAACGTGTGGACGGAGCGCCAGGTCGCCGCCCGGCAGAGCTGAGCTGCCGAGGCCCCTTGATGAAAAGCCCACGATGAACCCACAGCCCTCGTGGAGTGAGCTCGAATCTTAATCGGGCAAGGTTCGCCCTTAAGTCGGTAAGCCTCTAAAATGGCCGACCGAATCCAACGAGCTATAGAGTCCTTGGAAGCTCGTTGACCACGTCGACGACCTGCTGGAATCACAAACAGAGAATCCGACTTCCGAAAACTTTGAGTAATAGACAAATAGAACTTCAAAGCCCGCACTAAATCCAAAGTGTGCAAAGCCCATTCCTTCGCATTCCTCGGCTCCGGACAGAGCGAGGGCAACACAATATCCTGGTTAACATGAAATTGTGACACCACCTTAGGTAGAAAGTCACCCCGAGTGCGAAGCACTACGCGATCCGGATGAAACTCCAGAAAAGGGGGCGAGCAAGAAAGAGCCGCCAACTCAGAAACCCTTCTCAAAGAAGTGACCGCCACTAGGAAGGCAACCTTCCAAGAGAGCAAAAAAAGGCTAACAGAGTCCATAGGCTCAAAAGGCCCATGTTGGAGAGCCTCCAAGACAAGATTGAGCCGCCAAGGAGACACAAACGCCTTCCGCGGCGGAAACTGATGGGTCACTCCGCGAAAAAAGGAACGTACGTCCCTACGCGAAGCGATAGCCTTCCGAAACAGCAAGGACAGAGCAGAAACCTGCCCCTTCAGAGTGCTAACTGCCAAACCCTTGTCCAGCCCGTACTGCAAAAAGGCCAACAAATTGGGAATGGAAAAAATCCTCGGGTTCCTTGAAGAACCCGAACACCACGAAAAGAAGTCTTCCCAAGTCTTGTGATAAATCCTAGTAGTAGCCGGACCTCTGGCAGCTCGCAGAGTGGCAATGACTTCGGCTGAAAAACCTTGACGGGTCAAGATTTCGGTCTCGAGAGCCACGCCGTCAAACGCAGAGACTTCAGGTCCGGATGGCGAACGGGCCCTTGAGTTAACAGGTCCGGGCGAAGAGGGAGTGGAAGTGGAGGCGCTGCCAGAAGCGACACCAGCGTCGAGAACCACGTCCTCCTTGGCCAATCCGGGGCTATCAACATAGCCGGGACTCACTCCAGTCTGATCCGACGCAACACCAGAGGAAGTAAGGATATCGGCGGGAACACATAGATTAGCTCGAATTGGTCCCACGGAGCCACCAGAGCATCCACCGCCACAGCCTTCGCGTCCTTGTACCTGGACATGAACGTCGGTAACTTGGCATTGAACCTGGATGCCATCAAATCCACTTGGGGAGTTCCCCAACGGGAGCACAGCAGTGCAAAAATTTCCGGATGAAGACTCCATTCTCCGGGATCCATCTTTTCGCGACTGAGGAAGTCCGCCGTGACATTCTGAACTCCAGGAATGTGAATCGCAGAGATGGCTGGCACCCTGGCCTCGCCCATACCAGGATCCGAGACACCTCCATCATGAGCCTGGAGCTCCTCGTCCCACCTTGATGGTTGATATACGCGACCGCCGTCGCGTTGTCTGTCTGCCCTCGGACTGGTAGACCGCTTAAAGGGACCGTCCAGTGTTGGAGGCAAAGGAAAATTGCGCTCAATTCCAGGATGTTGATCGGCAGGATAGACTCTTCCGGCGACCATACTCCCTGAATCCAGAGATCGTTCCAGACACCCCCCCAGCCCGTCAGGCTGGCATCGGTGGTTATGACCGACCACCTCGGAGGGAGGAAAGACTTCCCCAAAGATAACGCTTCCGGACGTAACCACCATCCTAGAGACTCTCGCACTCTGTGGGAGATGATGACACTGCAATCCAGCGAAGCCTGCGATCGATCCCAACGGTTCAAAATGAGCATTTGGAGAGCCCTGGAATGAAATTGGGCAAACGGAAGTGCCTCCATCGACGCCACCATCAAACCCAGAAGGCGCATACACCTTCGTAGGGACATTGCTGTCGAAGACTTCATAACCTGTACATGTCGAAGAAGACCTGCTTGCTTGTCTGGAGGCAGGGACACCACTGCTCGTACCGTGTCGAAATGCATCCCCAAAAACAGAATCGACTACGACGGCTCGAGAGACGACTTCTCCCAATTGACCAGCCACCCGAAGTCCTCCAGGAGCTGAAGGGATAGATTGCGAGCCGTCACCGCCTCCTCCTTTGAGGACGCCACAATCAAAAGGTCGTCCAGTTAGGGAAGAATCGTAACCCCTGTCTTCGAAAGATCGCCATGAGAGGTGCCAGAATTTTTGTAAAAACTCTGGGCGCTGAGGCCAACCCGAATGGCAGGGCCACAAACTGGTAAGGGTCCTGACCTATGGCAAAACGAAGGAAACGTTGGTGGGCCCCTCCGACGGGAACATGCAAATAAGCATCGCGAATGTCGACACCGAGCGAAGCGACTCCATGCGGAATTTCCGGGTGCGGACGTGCCGATTCAATCTTTTAAGATCCAGAATGGGGCGAAATTTGTCCTCCTTTTTGGGGACTACAAAGAGGTTGGAATAAAACCCTCTTCCCCGGTCCTCCGGCGGAACCGGTACCACCACACCCTTCTGCAGAAGGGAATCGACCTCCCGCAGTAGAGCGGCAAATAGCTCGGGCTCTGACGGAATGCGAGATTGACAAAAACTGTCCAGGGGTCGAGCAAGAAACTCTATGAAGTAGCCTGCCGACACAACCCGCGTCACCCAGGCGTCCGAAACACGGGAAGCCCAAGTCGATTCGAATTGGAGCAGGCGACCTCCCACTCGAGAGCCCTCGAGTGAGACCCTGGCGTCAGTCCGCCTTAGCGGGCTTTTTGTCAGCTTCCCGCTTGTCTTGACGGAAGCTCTGTTTCCAGGGAGTGCGGGATTTCTGAGAGGTCTTTTTTCCCGAAAAAGATGGACGACCCGATCCCCAAGAGGGCTGACCGAACCGTCCCCTGGACCGAAAGGACCGCCGACTACTACCGGCACTAGGCCTGCCGGACGCAGAAGTCTCAGCTCTTAGCTGCGGTAAAGCCGTTTCTTTTGCCTTTGCCTTGACAATCAGCTCCGTGAGGTCAGATCCAAATAGCTGACCACCCTTGTAAGCTAAAGATAGCAAACCTTGCTTGGAAACCGCGTCCCCGGTCCACCGTGTAAGCCACAGTGCTCTCCTGACTGTGACCGCCGAGGATTGCGCCCTGGACAGCAGTGACGCAGTATCCAAACCTGCATCACTGCCATATCGGGCTGCGTCCTCCAACAACTTGAAAAGCCCATCTACCTCGGATAGTGGGGATCCATCTTGCCACGCCATCCGTAGACAGTCTAACCAGCTCAGGGAAGCTTTACAAGCACACATGGACCCTAGTACTGCTCTGAATCCATGACCCGCGGCCTCGTAGATGGATTTCGCCGCCATCTCCGTTTTTCTGTCCAGCGGATCCTGCAGACTCGCCTTCCCTTTAACAGGAAGTAATGAGGATTTGCTAAGCTGGGATAAAGGGACATCCACTTCAGGAGAAGGAATCCAATTATCAATCAACTCCGTCGAACACTGATACAGCGTCTCAAAAAACCGCGTCCCCTGAAAACGTTTATCTGGACACAGGCGTTCCTTCTCCACTGCCTCATTAAGCTCATCCAGAGATGGTAATGCTGATCGCGACCTATGCGACTCCTGAAACATCCGGGCCGACTTACCAGGACGTCTAGTTACCTCCTCCGGTAACTGTAACGCCTCCCTCATGGCTCCAATAAAAGCCTCTGTACGGCCCAAAAGAGAGGCAGAGTGTCCCTGCCGATCCTCCTTATCCGAATTGGACATCTCCCCATCCGAGCTTGATGGGGAACCCTCCATACCAGAGATCTCCGAGTCGCTACGCGGGAAAGATGGTTCCGGCCTGTGGCGCTTCCTGCCATGAGAGGATCTAGCTGACACCCAATAACCTAGAAGGTCAGACAGGCCATCAATAGAACGAGTGAGGGCCTCCATTTTGACATCACTGAAGCCTCCGACCGCTGCGCTTGACGCCGTCGAGGTCTGCGTGTCAGATACGCGAGACTGATCCTGTAACGGATCTGGGAGACGGTCCGCACCTCCTGGACCCTGATCTGACATGCCCTCACACAGTATATGGCAGGTTAAACCTGTCAGTAACTAGAGCAGTGTGGTTTCTTAAGGGGACGAAAACAAGAACGCTGAAGGGTTAAAGCTCTTAAAGGGAGAGCTACCCCAGCTGTCCTCACTTAAGGGTTAACCGCCTATTAGGGGTCAATGTCGCAGACTCCCCACAACCTCTTTTAAATGAAAAGGGTGTCCGAGCCCCAGACAAAAAAAGGGCCTCTATATGAGGCCACAGCTGCAGGACAGCGCAATCTGCCACCTAATTGTTACTCAGAAAGGTGCCCTGCGCTTGGGGGTGAGGGAGTTAAGCTTCTGCCCTGACAGGCAGAAGCGACTCACCCAGCTGGCCGCGGTGCTGTGTTCCTTCGGTCTGTCGGGAGGAGAGGAGAGTGAGGAGCCCGAGGAAGCCTCAGTAATGGCCGCCGCGCTGTGAAGAGAGAAGCCGGAAGAGAAGAGGCAGGAGAAATCGCGCGCTCAGAGCGCTTCCTGCCCGAGAAGACCGGGAAAGCGCTAAGCCACGCCCCCCGCCGGCTTCAAAAAAATGCGCGCGAACTCCTCCACTCTCCTCTCCTGCCCCGCTCCCATGTCCTGCAGGCATCCACCTGCGGACAAAAAAACACCAGTCACCAACATCATACATGTAGCAGCGGCTGCCGCAGCAGCCGCTGAAGCACTCACACACATTAAAAAATGCAGAGTACTCACCCAGCTGAGCGCCACAGGGACCCCCAGGGATTTGTGGCGCTATGCGCATAGCTTCCCCCCAGGGCGGGGAACGCAGTGACCCCAGAAGCGCGGTTTGCGTCCCCGCCAGGGAAGCAGCCCTCATCCCCCAGGGCCGGCAGGGTTCTGCAGGGACCACCTTAACCCTGCTGTTCTGTTTGGGTTTACTATACACTTGTTATGTTCGGGTCATTTTTGACCCGAACCTATTAAAATGTTGTTTTGAGCCACTGAAAAGTTCTTTTTGAATACCTGTTGCATTATTATACTGTGTGTGATCATAGTTGTTCATTATCAAAGAAAAATTGAATAAAAAAACTTAATTTTTTAAAATTTTGTGTTGATTAATGTAAAACAGCCTAATTGCATTTTACACCAAAGTAACAAACTTGTGCTTAAATAATCAACTATATCTTTTACAACAACATCAACAACAACTTTAGGTAACTATTAGTACAACTAACTTAAAACTAAAATAAATTTTAACAGTATAAAAGCATTTTGAAAAAAAAATAGTAAAAAATAATCAGAAAAAAATAAAAATTTCAGTTTTTTTCAAAAAAAGGTTTCTACTAATCTATTTTTTTTCAATCCACGTTTTCGCATCATTTTTACAAAACTTCAACAGTCATAAATACCACGGGTACCATGTATTCAAAGCTGTGAGGTAAACTCTGTGTGCAGCTCCAGACTCCAGCTCCTCTCTCCAACAGCCTTGGAATGTCTGACTGAACTACTATACTGACAAGATAAGGGCGGAGACACACAGGCACCTTCTGCAAGGCTAAGATAACACACAACAAAATACATTCTCATTAGCTTGTCAGTTCACAAGGAAAATAAACTATTTTCTTTTGCAATCGTGAAAACTGAATTGATTTATTTGTAGAGGAACAGCAGGCCTTTAGATACAGCAATAAAAATTGTACTGAAAGACAATGCGTATGGTTTGTACTGAAATCATTTGTATACATGTATCCATCCATTTATGTCCATCTGTGCACCTAAAGCAACTAGATAACTTGATAAACAATAGTAGATGCAATAAGTAGTCTCAAAATAAACTAAAAATCCTTTGTTTTACTCAAAAAATGGCTGTAGATTAGTATAAAAGGCTAACGGGTCATTTTTGACCCGAACATAACAAGTGTATGAAAAACTGTAGCGCAAAAAGTAAAGCACCGAAAAAAAATAAAATATTCTTAGTATGAACCCCGTAAATTAGGAAAATAGAAGGAACCACAAGTTTCAAAATCAAAAAATGAATGAATAAATTATTATCTAATTTCCAAAATGGGTCATTTTTGACCCGAACAGAACAGCAGGGTTAAAGGGTAATACAGATCCGCCAAGGGAGGGGTGGGGGTCCAGCAGCGCTGAGACCCCTGAGACCTCAAAACCACGGGAGTCCAAGTCTCTGTCCGATAAAAATAAAAAATTTTCTGAGGAGCTGCTCCTGCAGCGACTATCCTCTGTGACCTCAAATTTAGGACTGGAGAACTGGAGTAGGAGGAGCCCAAGCTGGAGGGGTCGGTCAACACTCTTTTTAATCTGAGGTGTTCTATCCTGTGTGGGCTCCGCCTACCCACTAGTAATGACTGTGTCTCCCTTCCTTACATCTGCTGCTGAAAAATGGTTTTGTAAATTTTGCTGTAAAAATGAGAAATCGCTGGTCAACTTTTAACCCTTATAACTTCCTAACAAAAAAAAATGTTGTTTCCAAAATTGTGCTGATGTAAAGTAGTCATGTGGGAAATGTTATTTATTAACTATTTTGTGTCGCATAACTCTCTTGTTTAACAGAATAAAAATTCAAAATTTGAAAATTGCGAAATTTTCAAAATTTTCGCCAAATTTCCATTTTTTTCACAAATAAACGCAAAAATTATCGACCTAAATTTACCACTAACATGAAGCCCAATATGTCACGAAAAAACAATCTCAGAATCGCTAGGATCCGTTGAAGCGTTCCTGAGTTATTACCTCATAAAGGGACACTGGTCAGAATTGCAAAAAATGTCAAGGTCATGAAGGGGTTAATAAAAGTAGTGGCATTAGACATGCTCATTTCTTGTAAGCGGATGACCTAAACAAAAGCCCCTCCTAGTAGTATAATGTCATGGTTACCTTTAATGCAATGCTGCAATAAACAAGAAGATAATCAAATTCTGTGATTGTTACAAAAACCTTTTCAGTGAACAAATGTAATTTTTAATTTTCATGTCCCAATGTTACAAAATTCTGTGAAACACCTGTGGGTTCAAGATGCTCACCACACATGTACATGAATTTCTTGAGGGAATAATTGGGTGGGGGGAGTGTTTTACTGTTTTGGCATGTCAGTGGCTTTACAAATGCGACATGGCATCAACAATATATTACAACCAAAATTGCACTCCAAAAATCAAGTAGCACTCCTTCCCTTTACGCGTGTTTTTTTTTTTTTTTTTTATTTAGAAAAAAGATTGCTCTTGCGTTGCTGTATTCTGAGAGCTATAACTTTATTTCCACTGATAGAGCTGTATGATGGCTTTTTTTTTTGTGGTACAAGATAGCGTTCTCTGTCATACAGTTTTTATTAGTATTCAATATTTTTTTTTTTCAAGGTTTATTTTACTTTTTGTTTTGGGTGTATGATGAAGAAGCATTTTTTTATATGCAGTGTTCACTGAAGGGGTTAACTAGTGTGACAGTTTTATAGATCGTGTCGTCCTGGATGCAGCGATGCCAAATGAGTATCCTTTTTTTGTTTTTTACGTAATTATGTATTGATATATTTTTTTCTTTTTTTTTGTGTATTTGTATTTTTTGTGTATAATCACATAAATTCCACTCCAAAAATCAAGTAGCACTCTTTCCCTTTATTTCTTTCCATGTGCCTAAACAGGCGTTTCTGGCTTCACATGAGCTTATCGGCAAAATAAAATGAACCATACAATTTGTTGTGCAATTTCTCTTGTTTACTCTTGTAAAAATGAAACATTTGGTGCCAATAAAAAAAAAAAAAAGAGTTCTCTAAACAAAAATATTTATTATGCTTCACTGATATAGCGCCATAATAATCCTCAGCACTTTAAAGACATTAGATTGTGAGCCTCGTTCAAGACAGTGATGATAAACTCCCAATCATTATATCTTTGGATTGTGGGAGTAAACGGAGAATACTGAGGAAACATGTGCAAATTCCTTGCAGAAGTTGTCCCTATGCTGTCCAGTATATTAAAATCAGAATTTAATTGCAAAATGAATGAATATTTTTGTGATTTTCTTTAGCAAAACTAGTAAAGTATTTTAATTTTTTTATTGATCCATACAATAAAACAAAATATTCTGAGCAGTGAACGCGGTAAGAAGAAAATAAAAAATATGCTAGAATAGTTGTTTTTTTTTTTAATCCCCCAAAAATTTAATTGAAAACTTGTATGTCAAAAATAACATTATCACCGAAAACTATACCTTGTCCCGCAAAAGATAAGTCCTGACATAACTTTTCAACAAATTAAATAGTTGGAGGTCTCCAAAAATGACCACCTAAATCTTTCTTTTTGTATGAAAGTAGTAAAGTAAAGAAATTTTGTATAGATGTTATTAACCAGCAGAGTAACGTTACTGTATCAAACTGATGAGGGAACTTTTTGTTTTAAAAAATAGAATGTCTAAAAAATTTCAGAATTGTTTTTTATTAATTCTAAAAAAAAAGCTTTGTCCTAAAGGTTCAAAATGGACCTGTCCTTAAGGGGTTAATCTGGTTAAATCAGTAATGCATACAGCATCCATGGCAATGGCATATGATTTTACATCTTTTTATAAAACTTTTTTTTATTTCAAATTTTTTAGGACCGTGAACTCTGAAAGAATGTCAAAAGACCCAAATTCAAGGAGGATAAGTTTTTTGGATGCTCTTTTGAAGTCTTCAGCATTTGGATATGTGGGCAATAGGTATGACTTTAAAAAGTCAAAGCTGCTTTTCCTATTACAACAGAAGGCACAGAATCCCTTAGTAGTTTTCTGACCATCTACCATTGCCAGTTGTGGAGTATCAAGGAGCCTGTTGTCTACATTTCAGCTGCAGATGGAAGGAAAGGAGACACACTAGTTCATAACTAGTGGGTAGGCGGAGCCCCAGATAGGATTGACACCTCAGATTAAAAAGTGTTGACCGGCCCCTCCAGCTCGGGCTCCTCCTACTCAGCTCTCCAGTTTACAATTTGATGTCTCAGAGGATAGTCGCTGCTGGAAGCAGCTCCTCAGAAGATTTTATTATTTTTTATCGGACAAGAGACTTGGATCACCAAATGTGGTCTAGAGGTCTCAGGGGTCTCAGCGCTGCTGGACTCCCACCTCTCCCTTGGTGGATCTGTATTACCCTAATGGTGGTCCCTGCAGAACCCTGCCGGCCCGGGGGGATGAGGATGGCTTCCCTGGCGGGGACGCAAACCGCGCACAGGGGTCACTGCGATCCCCGCCCTGGGGGGAAGCATGGGCATAGCGCCAGAAACCCCTGGGGGTCCCTGTGGCGCTTCGGCTGGTGAGTACCACGCATTTTTATTAATGTGTGTGTGAGTGCTCAAGCGACTGCTGCGGCAGCCGCTGTACAATACATGTCGGTGACTGGTGTTTTTTGTCCGCAGGTGGATGCCTGCAGGACATAGGAGAGGAGTGCGCGCCTTTTTATTTGAATTTTCACGCCGCTCTGAGCGCGCGCTTTACTGCTGTCTCCATTTCCGGCTTCCCTCATGGAGCACACGGAGGCACAGCGCGGCGGCCATTAAAGAAGCAGGCTGAAAGCTTCTTCTGGCTCTTCTCCCTCCTCCCCTCCCGGCAAGATGTTACACTGTTACCAGCTGGGTGAGTCGCTTCTAGCCCGCAGGCAGAAGCTTAACCCCTTCACCCCCACAGCGCGGGCGCCTTCTGGGGCACTAATGAGTGACAGACTGCGCTGTCCTGCGGCTGTTATCGCATAAGGGACTCACACTCTTTTCAATAATAATAAAGAGTTTGTGGGGAGTCTGCGATTTTAATACTGCCACTATACGTTCCCACTAACGATCCTGATAACGACGCATACTAATGCGATCGTTTGTGTGATTATTTTTTAATGTGCTAGTAGCTGCCAATCTGGGCGACAGCGCAATTTTTAGCGATCTTGTGGAACGTTTTTCTGTTAGTGTGGCATAAAAAAGCTGTCCTGCAGCTGCTGCCTTATAAGAGGCACTTGGGGCTCGCACAACTTTTTCATTATCAAGGTTGTGGGAGTCTGCTACTTTAACCCCTTCTTAGGCGGTTAACTCTTAATGCTGGGGTAGCTCTCTCTTTAAGAGCTTTAACCCTTCAGCGATTGTTTTTCTTTAAGAAACACACTGTTCTAGTTACTGACAGGTTTAACCTGCCATATACTGTGCAAGGACATGTCAGAATCTGACACGCAGACCCCGACGGCGTTATGCGCAGCAGTCGGAGGTTCCAGTGGTGTCAAAATGGAGGCCCTCGCTAGTTTCTATGATGGCCTGTCTGACCTTCTAGGTTATGGAGTGTCAGCTAGATCCTTTCAAGGAAGCGACACAAATCGGTGCCTTCCTTCTCGCGTAGCGAAGATGTCCGTTTCGGACAAGGAGGATCGGCAGGGACACTCTGCCTCTCTCATGGACCGTACTATTGGAGCCATGAGGGCGTTACAGTTACCAGAGAGAGGTAACTAGGCGTCCTGGTAAGTCGGCCCGGATGTTTCAGGAGTCGCATAGGTCGCGACGGCTTTACAATCTGTATCCGTTTTCTACGGAATTGATTGCTAATTGGATCTCCTAAAGTGAATGTCCCTTTATCCTGGTAAAGGAAGGCAAGTCTGCAGGACCTGCTGGAGATGGCAACAATATCCATCTGCGAGGCCGCGGGTCATGGATTCAGTATTAAGGATCTATGTGTACTTGTAAAGTTTCCCTGAGCCGTTTGGACAGTCTACGGACGGCGTGACAAGATGGATCCCCTCTATCGAGATAGATGGGCTTTTCAAGTTGAAGGATTCTGCGTCACTGCTATCCAGGGCGCAATCCTCGGCAGTCACAGTTAGAAGAGCACTGTGGCTTAGACAGTGGAACGCGGTTTCCAAGCAGGGTTTGCTATCTTTAGCTTACAAGGTGGTCAGCTATTTGAATCTGACCTCACAGAGCTGATTTCTGAGGCAAAAGAAACAGCTTTACCGCAGCGCAGAGCTGTGACTTCTGCGTCTGGCAGGACTACTGCCGGTAGTTGTCGGCGGTCCTTTCGGTCCAGGGGATGATCCGGTCAACCCTCTGGGGGTTTGGGTCGTTCCTCTCTTTTTTAAAAAAAAAAAAAGGGGGGGAATTCTCAGAAATTTCGCATACCCTGGAAACAGAACTTCCATTAAGACAGAAGCTAGCAAAAAACCCGCTAAAGCGGTCTGACGTCTGGGTCTCACTCGAGCGCTCTCGAGTGGAGGGTCGTTTACTCCAATTCAAACCGACTTGGGTTTCTCGTGTGTCGGACGCCTGGGTGACACAGGTTGTGTCGGCAGGCTGCTTCATAGAGTTTTCTTTCTCGACCCCCGGACAGGTTTTGCCAATCTCGCATTCGGTCAGAGCCGAGCTATTTGCCGCTCTACTACGAGAGGTCGATTCCCTTCTGCAGAAGGGTGTGGTGATACCGGTTCCGCAGAGGACCGGGGAAGAGGATTCTGATTCCAACCTCTTTGTGGTCCCCAAAAAGGAGGACAAATTTCGCCCTATTTTGGATTTCAAAGATTGAATCGGCATGTTTACATCCCGAAAATTCTGCATGGAGTCACTTTGCTCCGTTGTGGCAGCCCTGTCGCAGAACGTCTTTTTGGTCAATCGACATTCGCGACGTTTATTTGCATGTTCCCGTCGGAAGGGCTCACGGCACTTCCTTCGTTTTGCCATAGGTCAGGACCATTACCAGTTTGTGGCTCTGCCATTCGGCTTGGCCTCGGCGCCCAGAGTTTTTACAAACATTCTAGCGCCCCTCATGGCAATTCTTCGAAGACGGGGTTAAGATTTCCCTACCTGGTCGACCTTCTGATTGTGGCGTCCTCAAAGGAGGAGGCGGGGACGACTCGCAATCTATCCCTTCAGCTCCTGGAGGATTTCGGGTGGCTGGTCAATTGGGAGAAGTCGTCTCTGGAAGTCAATCCTGTTTTTGGGAATGCATTTCGACACGGTACGGACGTTGGTGTCCCTTCCTCCAGACAAGCGGGCATGTCTCTTTCGACATGTACAGATTATGAGGTCTGCGACAGCAATGTCCTTTCGGAAGTGTATGCGCCTTCTGGGTTTGACGTCCATGGAGGCACTTCCGTTTGACCAATTTCATCCCAGGGCCCTCCAAAGGCTCATTTTGAGTCGTTGGGATCGATCGCAAGCTTCTCTGGATTGCAGCGTCATCATCTCTCACAGGGTGCGAGAATCCCTAGGATGGTGGTTATGTCCAGGAGCGTTATCCCTGGGGAAATCTTTCCTCCCTCCGAGGTGGTCGGTCATAACCACCGATGCCAGCCTGACGGGCTGGGTGGGGGTGTCTGGAACGATCTTTGGATCCAGGGAGTATGGTCATCGGAAGAGTCTGTTCTACCGATCAACATCCTGGAATTGAGGGCAATTTTTTCTTTTGCCTCCAACACTGGACGCTCCCTTTGAGCAGTCTGCCAGTCCGAGTGCAGACAGACAACGCGACGGCGGTCGCGGATATCAACCACCAAGGCGGGACAAGGAGCTCCAGGCTCATGATGGAGGTGTCTCGGATTCTGTTATGGGCCGAGACCAGGGTTCCAGCCATCTCTGCGATTCACATTCCAGGAGTCCAGAATACCACGGCGGACTTCCTCAGTCGCGAGAAGATGGATCCCGGAGAATGGAGTCTTCATCCGGAAATTTTTGCACTGCTGTGCTCCCGTTGGGGAACTCCCAAAGTGGATTTGATGGCATCCAGGTTCAATGCCAAACTACCGACTTTCATGTCCAGGTACAAGGACCCAAAGGCTGTGGCGGTGGTTGCTCTGGTGGCTCCGTGGGACCATTTCGAGCTAGCCTATGTGTTTCCGCCGATATCTTTACTTCCTCTGGTGCTGCGTCGGATCAGCCTGGAGAGAATTCCGGCTATGTTGATAGCCCCAGATTGGCCAAGGAGGACGTGGTTCTCGACATGGTGTCGCTTCTGGCAGCGCCTCCATTTCCACTTCCTCTTCGCCCAGGACCTGTTAACCCAAGGGCCCGTTCGTCATCCGGACCTGAAGTCTCTGTGTTTGACGGCGTGGCTCTTGAGACCGAAATCTTGACCCTTCAAGGTTTTTCAGCCGAAGTCATTGCCACTTCGCGAGCTGCCAGAGGTCCGGCTACTACTAGGATTTACCACAAGACTTGGGAAGCCTTCTTTTCGTGGTGTTCGGGTTCTTCAAGGAACCCGAGGATTTTTTTCCATTCCCAATTTGTTGGCTTTTCTGCAATTCGGGCTGGACAAGGGTTTGGCAGTTAGCACCCTGAAGGGTCAGGTTTCTGCTCTGTCCTTGCTGTTTCGGAAGGCTATCGCCTCGCGTAGGGACGTACGTTCCTTTTTTCGCGGAGTAACTCGTCAGTTTCCGCCGCGGAAGGCGCCTGTGTCTCCTTGGCGGCTCAATCTTGTCTTGGTGGCTCTTCAACATGGGCCTTTTGAGCCTATGGACTCTGTTAACCTTTCTTTGCTTTCTTGGAAGGTTGCCTTTCTAGTGGCGGTCACCTCTTTGAGAAGGGTTTCTGAGTTGGCGGCTCTTTCTTGCTCGCCTCCTTTCCTGGAGTTTCACCCGGATCGTGTAGTGCTTCGCACACGGGGCGACTTTCTACCTAAGGTTGTGTCGCAATTTCATGTTAACCAGGATATTGTGTTGCCCTCACTCTGTCCGGTGCCGAGGAATGCGAAGGAACGGCCTTGCACACATTGGATTTAGTGCGGGCTTTGAAGTTCTATTTGTCTATTACTCAAAGTTTTCGGAAGTCGGATTCTCTGTTTGTGATCCCAGCAGGTCGTCAACGTGGTCAACGAGCTTCCAAGGATTCTATAGCTCGTTGGATTCGGTCGGCCATTTTGGAGGCTTACCGACTTAAGGGCGAACCTTGCCCGATTTAAGATTCAAGCTCATTCCACGAGGGCTGTGGGTTCATCGTGGGCTTTTCATCAAGGAGCCTCGGCAGCTCAGTTCTGCCGGGCGGCGACCTGGCGCTCCGTCCACACATTTACGAAGTTTTATAAGGTGGATGTCAGTGCTTCCGCTGATGCGGCCTTAGGACGTAGGGTCCTGCAGGCGGCTGTAGTTTAAAGTTCTTGTGAACTTGTATTTAGCGCTAGTTGCGCATTTACTTAGGTTGTTGGGTTTTCTGCCTCTGTTGGTTTTTTGCCCACCCTTATTTTTGGACTGCTTTGGGACGTCCCACTAGTAATGACTAGTGTGTCTCCCTTCCTTCATCTGCTGCTGAAAGACGGATTTTGGTAAGAACTTACCTGTAAAATCCTTTTCAGCGAAGAAGGAAGGGAGACACACATCCATCCCATGGCAGAAATGTGTTGTGTTTTCAGATGCAGCGTGACCCTTCTCTGATAGCGATTATCTGGGCTGAGGTCGGCGCGCTAAGGCTCTGTTCCAGCATCGCCAGCTCATCGCAGTAGTCAGGTTCAGTGAGTAGTACCTGGAACTGTATGGTTTTTTTTCTGTTACATGCATAACCTGTATTCTTGTCTTTTCTCTGAAGTCCTTCAGAAGGGTTATGTTGCTCCGCTGGTGATATTTGCTCTTCCTTAGCTTGTGTACGACTGGAGAGCTGGAGTAGGAGGAGCCCGAGCTGGAGGGGCCGGTCAACACTCTTTTTAATCTGAGGTGTCTATCCCATCTGGGCTCCGCCTACCCACTAGTAATGACTAGTGTGTCTCCCTTCTTCGCTGAAAAGGATTTTACAGGTAAGTTCTTTCCAAAATCCATCTTTTGCTATGAAAACGGGGTATCATGATATATGATACCCACCGTTAGCTTAGTTATGGGACGCTCTATTCAGCCATATCTTTACTTGATATGGCATTTTTGGGGTGACAGATTCCCTTTAACCTGCAGATATAATAGTAATCTTCAGGTTAGTAGGTTTAGGGCAGGTGTACACAACTTGTTGATTCTCTCATCTGAATAACACTCTTATGCAAATGACACTGATGAGAGTTTTATCCAAGTGTTGGCATAGTGTAATCTGATTCTCTCGGAAGACAAAATCTAAGCACAATTTGAGGAGAAGATGGAGAATAAGGCTATGTGCACACGTTGCAGATTTTGATGCGGATTCGCAGCGTTTTTGGATGCACGGAATTGTATCAAATCCGCAGTGTAGTGCACAGCCAATGTTAGTGAATGGTAAAATATGAATCTCGCGCTCTCTCTCTCGCGCGCTCTCTCTCCCGTGCTCTCTCGCGCTCTCTCTCTCGCGCTCTCTCTTCTCGCGCTCTCTCTCTCGCGCTCTCTCTCTCGCGCTCTCTCTCGCGCTCTCTCTCTCGCGCCTCTCTCTCGCGCTCGCGCTCTCTCTCGCGCTGCTCTCTCTCGCGCGGCTCTCTCTCGCGTCTCCGCTCTCTCGCTCTCGTCTCTCGCTCGCTCTCGCTCGCTCGCTCTCGCTCCTCTCGCCGCACGCTCTCGCTCTCTCGCACGCTCTCTGCTCGCTTGCTCTCGCTCTCTCGCACGCTCTCTGTCATAATCTGCAACGTGTGCACATATCCTAAAGTTTCTCTATCTCCCCCATTTTGTCAGTGCGCATCTGATGATTTCCACCCATTCATTTACTTGCGTGGTCGATTGTTGCCCAAATATCTGATATGCTGTGATTTTTTTTTT
Source organism: Oophaga sylvatica (assembly GCA_033576555.1). Taxonomy (NCBI): domain Eukaryota; kingdom Metazoa; phylum Chordata; class Amphibia; order Anura; family Dendrobatidae; genus Oophaga; species Oophaga sylvatica. The sequence goes on along the minus strand of JARQOD010000001.1, from coordinate 305,521,472 downwards.
TCCTACGACTTGGAAGTGCAAAAGAAAATATCTGACATGAGTGTGGACCCATAGAATAACATTGGTCCGAGTGCATTCACGTTTTTTTAGACCATGAACTTTGTGGCCACTCGACAGAATCAAAGGCCTTACAGATATCAAAGGACGCAACAAAGCCTAGGTTTTGACTATATTCGTGGCAGAAAAGGAGGCGTGTATCTTAGGCCATGAACCCTTAGAGACATGAACCCGGTCTGATTCGGTGTATCTGATATAAGATCACTTCGCTTAGTTTTGTGAATAGTATTTTGGCAAAAAAATTTAGTATCGGAGTTAATCAAATGGTAAGAGTCAAAGGAATGATGGTCCTTCCCTGGCTTTTGAATAATGACCTATTGGGCCTCCCTCACATAGTCTGGAAGACCACCCAAATCCTGCATAGTTAACTTTTAAGAAGTATTGGAGACTGCTCCTCTATATAGAGTTTATATAAATCAGTTTGGCTGGTCATCTACCTGAAGGCATCCTACCTGTTGGAAGGGATTCATAACCTCCATTATCTCATTTCCATCATTAGAGGAGTCAAACAATTTCGAATGCTCCTCTGAAGGAGCAGTTCCTAAAAAAGCGGCTGTTTCACTAGAGGTAGTGTCACATCTGGAGCTCTATCGATCAAATCATTTTTATTGAAAAACTCCAAATACAGAATTTCCAATTTTTAAATATCACGTATAACATAATTCCATAGTATGAAACCTAGACAAAGTATCTTAACTTTAATTCCCTAACCCACCCTAAACCCAAATCCCAGCATTCCAGAGAAGACAATTTTCAGAGCAGTTTCACAAATTCTATGCTCCTTTATTCTAGAATTTGGGAGTAGGAGGAAAAAAAAAGGACTAACCGCTAAGGGATCGCAACAGAAGAGACCCTCTGAATTTAACATTCTCGGGATAATGAAAGAAGGACATTATAAATATAAATGAGCTAGAAAGGCCAAAAGCCTCTTGTTTTTTATCCCCCATTTCAAACATGGCCACATCACGTAGCAAAAATTTAGCGATATACGTCTGCTTAGCAGATTTCCATTTGTTTATTCAGATCACGTTCCCACCTTATTAAAACTCTTCTATGCAGGGATCTCATTAATACAGGCGCCCATAATAGTTTTATATACCCCCAATCCTACTAGAGGATCTGAATGACTAGTATTAAAGGCCCAAAATCCAAATGAGCAGAATTAATTTTCTCTATCCCTAATGATGACTGCAACCAAGAAGGGCGTAGTCTGCATACCTTCCCCCCTGGGCTCACACCAACCTTAACGGTCAGTACTGTAGCGGAGTAGTCAGAAATACCTTGTGTCGTTTTTCTGATATCAGATGCTAGGGCCAAATCTGTACGAGTTTTGTGAGAGGCACAGTATGAGAGAACTTCACACTGGAAGACTCAATTTTCAAATGTCTAAGCAATTATATGCAGTGCAGTAATTTCTAATACAGAAGTACTTGCATCAGATTAGGTAGGTAATGCCTGCAAATACAGTATGGATTGAAAGTTTGCATTTCTCTGTACTGAACCTGTGAGGTGTTTCATACTTCTCAATCCGTGGGCAGCCTTAATCACGTTCTGTCTGCACGATTGCAGCAAGGTATTTTATTGTTAATAATTTAAATGTTTTGCTGTTTCAGTGAAAATATACTTTGAAGATTCAGACAGTCTCTAGTCTAAGGCCTCTTTCACACTTCAGTCGTGCGACGTGAGTCAAAATCCGCCAAAGTGTGAAAAAAGCGGATCCGCCATTTTTTTTTTGGCGGATCCGCTTTTTTTCCCATTGACTTTCATTAGTGACGGATTTTGACGGATGGTCGTCCGTTAGGTCCGTTTTTTGACGGATCCTCCAAAAATTTGGCGTCCGTCGTTTGTGAAAAACGTCCAATGCAGCGTTTTTTCTGTCCGCCTAAATGGCGGACTATGGCGGAACCACCGCATCCGCCATTTTGTATAATGGCCGCCTATGGGTGGCGGATCCGCTGCCATCCGTCTTTGACGGAATCCGCCAGCGGATTCGTCGCTTCCATGGAAAACCATACAAAATGCTGACAACACTGTCCGGGCTCTCTCTCTCTCTCCCTCTCTCCCTCTTTCACCCACCCTCCCTCTCTCCCTCTCTCTCCCTCTCCGTGCCAGACATGCGTATATGTATTTTCTGGGTTGAAAAGTTCATGACGGATCCATCTGAAAACTGATCCCTTTTGCATCCGTTTCTCCACTTTTATGGCGGATCCGCTATTTTCACACTTTGGCGGATTTTAACCCCTTTCTGCCATCAGACGTACTATTCCGTCCATAAAACCCGTGCCATTCTGCCCATGGACGGAATAGTACTTCATAGGCGATCAGCTGCGCTGCCGAGTGTCAGCTGATTATCACAGCTGACACCCGGCACATTAACCCCTGGCACACCGCGATCAAACATGATCGCGGTGTACCAGGGGCACAGGGGAGGATCGCGCAGGGAGGGGGCTCCCTCCAAGCTCCCCTGAGACCCTCAGAACAGCGCGATGTGATCGCGCTGTTCTGAGGGCTTCCTCCCTCCCAGGACCCGGATCCAAGATGGCAGCCGGGTCCTGCAGGGAAGCCTGCAGCACTGTCTGTCACATCGCTGGTGTGACAGAGTGCTGTGCACACTGTCACACCAGCGATATGATAAAATACTGTGATGTCCCACCCTGGGACAAAGTAAAAAAGTTAAAAAAAAATTAAAAAAAGACATGTTTTAAAAAAAAATCTAAAATAAATAAAAAAAAATATTCCCCAATAAATTCATTTCTTCCTGTAAATAAAAAAAAACCAAAACAATAAAAGTACACACATATTTGATTTTCCGCGTCTGTAACGACCCCCCCTATAAAACTGTCCCACTAGTTATCCCCTTTAGTGAACCCCTTAAAAAAAAAAAAAAAATCAATGCTTTATCATCGTACCGCCGAACAAAAAGTGGAATAACACGCATCAAAAAGACCGATATAAATAAACATGGTACCGCTGAAAACGTCATCTTGTCCCGCAAAAAACGAGCCGCCATACAGCATCATCAGCGAAAAAATAAAAAAGTTATAGCTCGCAGAATAAAGCGATGCAAAAATAACAATTTTTTTATATAAAATTGTTTTATTCTATAAAAGCGCCAAAACATAAAAAAAATGATATAAATGAGGTATCGCCGTAATCGTACTGACCCGAAGAATTAAACTGCTTTATCAATTTTACCACATGCGGAACTGTATGAGCGCCTCCCCCAAAAGAAATTCATGAATTGCTGATTTTTGTTCATTCTAACCTCCTAAAAATCGAAATAAAAAGCAATCAAAAATGTCACGTGCTCAAAAATGGTACCAATAAAAACGTCAACTCGTACCGCAAAAAATAAGAACTCACATGACTCTGTGGGCCAAAATATGCAAAAATTATAGCTCTCAAAATGTGGTGATGCAAAAACTATTTTTCAGCTGCAGATGGAAGGAAGAGAGCCACAGTAATTCATTACTGATGGGTAGCGGAGCCCCAGATCAGGATGACACCTCAGATCAAAAGCGTGTTGACTGGCTGGCTCCTCCAGCTCGGGCTCCTCCTACTCAGCTCCTTCAGTCTAAGATTTGAGGTCTCAGAGGATGGTCGCTGCTAATGCAGCTCCTCAGAAGATTTTATTTTATTTCGGACAAGAGACTTGGATCACCAGTTGGTCTAGAGGTCTCAGGGGTACCAGCGCTGCTGTGCCCCAACCTCTCCCTTGGCGGATCTGTATTTACATTATGGTCCCTGCAGAATCTTGCCGGCCCTGGGGGATGAGGAGAGCTTCCCTGGCGGGGACGCAAACCACACGTGCGGTCACATGCGTTCCTCGCCCTGGGGGGAAGCATGGGCACAAGCGCCACAAATCCTGAGGGGTCCCTGTGGCACTAAGCTGGTGAGTACTTAACACAATTTTTATTATAATAATGTGTGAGTGCTTTAGTGTCTGAGAGTGGCAGCGCTATTACATGTATATCAGTATGCTTCAGCGCTGCGGTGACAGCGCTGTTACATGTAGATGTGGTGAACTTTTGTCCGCAGGCAGATACCTTCAGGACAGAGAGGGAGCAGGAGCGAGGGAGTTCGCGCTCAATATTTGAGCTGGCGGGGGGCGTGGCCTAACGCTTCCCGGTCTTCTGTGCAGGAAGACGCGCGCTCTGGCGCTTCGCTTCCGACTCCCTCACTGCGGCGGCCATTACCAGGCTCCTGGGCTCCTCAGACCGCTCCTCTCCTCATAGACACCACAGCCAGCTGGGTGAGTGCTGATCCCTCACCCCGCAGCGCAGAGATCCTTATCCTGCAGCTGCGGTCTCATTAGAGACCTAAAATTTGTTAGCTGGGGCTCACACAATATATATTGTGGGGAGTTTGAGACATTAACCCTTCTGAGGGTTATTTCTACCAGCGTTTTTTGTTGAATGCCGCTGGGGTAGCTCTACCTGAAGAGAGCATATTTTGCTGGTGCTGCCGCTTTGACCTGCTAATACAGGTGAGGCATGTCTGAACAGAGTTCAGATGCCGCGGACCACGTCCCAGTGCCACTGCGGCAATCTGATACGCAGACCTCAACAGCGTCTAGCACTGCGGTTGACAGTGGTGAAAAATTGGATGATATCGCTCGCTCGATTAACAGCTTGTCTGACCTTTTAGGTCAATATGTGTCTGCTAATTCCTCTCATAGGAAGCGACGCAGGCCGTTACCGGCCTCTACACGAAGCGAGTCAGATGTATCTGATTTGGATGGTGGACTGGGTTCCCCTTTAATTTCGGATGGAGAAATATCCGATTCAGATGAGGACGAACGGCAGGGGCGTTCTTCTCTGGCGAGACGTACGGAGGCATTGATTGACGCCATGAGAGAGGTTTTACAGTTACCGGAGGTGGTACCTAGTCGTCCTGGTAAATCAGCACGTATGTTCCAGGAGTACCGTACTTCGCGTACAACATTACCAGCTCTGGAGGAGCTTAAGAGTGTAATAGAAGAGGAACGTCTGTGTCCAGATAAGCGTTTTCACGGAACGCATTTCTTTGATGCACTTTATCCTTGCTCTGCGGAGTTAAAGGATAATTGGACTTCTGCTCCTGAAGTGGATGTTTCCTTATCCCAGCTTAGTAAATCCTCACTACTCCCTGTTAAAGGGAAGGCGAGTTTGCAGGAGCCGTTGGACAGAAGAACGGAGATGGCGGCAAAATCAAGCTATGAGGCCGCGGGTCATGGATTCCGAGCGGTGCTAGGATCCATGTGTGCTTCTAGAGCTTCTCTAGGCTGGTTGGCACGTCTAAAGACGGCGTTGCAGAACGGATCTCCGTTATCTGATGTACAGGAAATTTGCGAATGGTTAGAAACTGCAGCCTGTTATATCTTTATGCAGGTCTGGATACGGCATCCCTTCTGGCCAGAGCGCAAGCTACAGCGGTCACAGTCAGAAGAGCTTTATGGCTCAGACAGTGGGCCGGGGACGCAGTTTCCAAACAAGGTTTATTGGCCTTACCTTACAAGGGTGGCCTCCTTTTTGGATCCGACCTCACAGAGCTGATTTCCAAAGCAAAGGCGAAGGAAACAGCATTGCCACAGCATAGGGCCATGGCTTCGGTGTCTAGCAAGCCTGGTGTCTATAGCGGTCGGCGGTCCTTTCGGGGCCGAGGACGATTCGGTCACTCCTCGTGGGGATCGGGCCGTTCTTCTTTCTCGGGAAAGAAGTCCTCTCAGAAAGCTCGTACTCCCTGGAAGCAGAATTTCCGTCAGGACAAGCGGGAATCTGATAAGAAGCCCGCCAAGTCAGACTGACACCAGGGGTCCACTCGAGGACTCTCGAGTGGGGGGGTCGCCTGCTTCATTTCAAGGCGACTTGGATGTCTCGCGTTCCAGATTCCTGGGTAACGCGGGTAGTGTCGGCAGGCTATTTCATAGAGTTTTCTTCTCGACCCCCAAATGTTTTTTGTCAGTCTCGCATTCCGTCAGAACCCGAGCTTTTTGTCGCTCTACAGCGAGAGGTCGAATTTCTGCTACAAAAGGGTGTAGTAATACCGGTTCCGTCAGAGGACCGAGGAAAAGGTTTTTATTCCAACCTTTTTGTAGTTCCCAAAAAGGAGAACAAATTTCGCCCGATTCTGGATCTCAAGCGATTAAACCGGCATGTCCACACCCGGAAATTTCGCATGGAGTCACTTCGCTCCGTTGTAGCAGCTTTGTCACAGAACGATTTTCTGGTGTCAATCGACATTCGCGACGCCTATTTGCATGTTCCCATCGGAAGGGCTCATCAGCGCTTTCTTCGGTTGCCATAGGACAGGATCACTATCAGTTCGTGGCTCTGCCTTTCGGCTTAGCCTCAGCGCCCAGAGTCTTTACAAAAATTCTGGCGCCCTTCATGGCAATCCTTCGAAGACAGGGGGTTACGATTCTTCCTTATCTGGACGATCTTTTGATAGTGGCTTCCTCGGAAGAGGAGGCAGTGACGGCTCGCGATTTGTCTCTTCAGCTTCTGAAGGACTTCGGTTGGCTGGTCAATTGGGAGAAGTCGTTCCTGGAACCATCGAGGGCAATCCTCTTTTTGGGGATGCATTTCGACACGATTCGGACAGTAGTTTCTCTACCGCCAGACAAACAGTCATGTCTTCTTCGACATGTGCAGATTATGAAATCCTCGACAGCAATGTCCCTACGGAAGTGTATGCGTCTTCTGGGACTGATGGTGGCGTCCATGGAGGCAATTCCTTTTGCCCAGTTTCATTCCAGGACTCTCCAAAGGTTCATCCTGAGTCGATGGAATCGGTCGCAATCGCTGGATTGCAGTGTCACCATTTCTCGCGCGGTGCGAGATTCCCTAGGATGGTGGTTACGTCCAGGGGCATTTTCCCTGGGGAAGTCCTTCCTCCCTCCGAAGTGGTCAGTCATAACCACCGATGCCAGCCTGACGGGCTGGGGGGTGTTTGGAACAATCTCTGGATTCAGGGGGTATGGTCATCGGAAGAGTCTGTTCTTCCGATCAACATCCTGGAATTGAGGGCGATTTTCCTTTGCCTCCAGCATTGGACGGTCCCTTTGAGCGGTCTGCCAGTCCGAGTGCAGACAGACAATGCGACGGCTGTCGCGTATATCAATCACCAAGGCGGGACAAGGAGCTCCAAACTCATGGTGGAGGTGTCCCGGATTCTGATTTGGGCCGAGGCCAGAGTACCAGCCATTTCTGCGATTCACATTCCAGGGGTTCAGAATGTTACAGCGGACTTTCTCAGTCGCAAGAAGATGGATCCCGGAGAATGGAGTCTCCACCCGGAAGTTTTTGCACTACTGTGCTCCCGTTGGGGAACTCCCCAAGTGGATTTGATGGCATCCAGGTCCAATGCCAAGTTACCGACGTTCATGTCCAGGTACAAGGACCCAAAAGCTGTGGCGGTGGATGCTCTAGTGGCTCAGTGGGATCAGTTCGAGCTAATCTATGTATTCCCGCCGATATCCTTACTTCCTCTAGTACTGCGTCGGATCAGACTAGAGAGAATTCCAGCTATTTTGATAGCTCCAGATTGGCCAAGAAGGATGTGGTTCTCGACAATAATGTCGCTGTTGGCGGCACCTCCTTTTCCACTTCCTCTTCGACCGGACTTGTTGACTCAGGGGCCCGTTTGTCATCCGGACTTGAAGTCTCTGCGTTTGACGGCGTGGCTCTTGAGACCGAAATCTTAACCCGTAGAGGTTTTTCAGCCGAGGTCATTGCTACTCTTCGTGCTGCAAGAAGTCCGGCTACTACTAGGATTTACCACAAAACTTGGGAAACCTTCTTTTCGTGGTGTTTGGGGTCCTCTCGGAACCCGAGAAAATTTTCCATTCCCAATCTGTTGGCTTTTCTGCAGCATGGGTTAGACAAGGGTTTGGCAGTCAGCACCCTGAAAGGTCAGGTTTCTGCTCTGTCCTTATTGTTTCGGAGAACCATTGCCTCGCATAGGGACGTGCTTTCCTTTTTCCGCGGTATAGCTCGTAAGTTTCCGCCGCGGAAGGCACCTGTGTCTCCTTGGCGGCTCAATCTTGTTTTGGAGGCTCTTCAGCATAAACCTTTTGAGCCTATGGATTCTGCTAGCCTTTCTTTACTTTCTTGGAAGGTGGCCTTCCTAGTAGCGGTCACCTCTTTGAGAAGAGTTTCTGAGTTAGCAGCTCTTTCTTGCTCGCCTCCTTTTCTGGAGTTTTTTCCGGATCGTGTAGTGCTTCGCACACGGGGTGATTTTCTACCTAAAGTGGTGTCACAATTTCATGTTAACCAGGATATTGTGTTGCCTTCACTCTGTCCGGATCCGAAGAATGCGAAAGAGCGAGATTTACACACATTGGATTTAGTGCGGGCCTTGAAGTTTTATCTATCTATTACTCAAGGTTTTCGTAAGACAGACTCACTGTTTGTGGTTCCAGCAGGTCGTCGGCGTGGTCAACGAGCTTCCAAGGATTCTATAGCTCGTTGGATCCGGTCAGCTATTTTGGAAGCTTACCGCCTTCGGGGTGAATCTTGCCCGATTAAGATTCGAGCCCATTCCACGAGAGCTGTGGCTTCATCGTGGGCTTTTCATCAAGGTGCCTCGGCAGTGCAGCTCTGCCGGGCGGCAACTTGGCGCTCTGTCCACACGTTTACAAAGTTTTATAAAGTGGACGTCAGTGCTTCCGCTGATGCAGCCCTCGGACGTAGGGTCCTGCAGGCAGCTGTAGTTTAAAATTCTGGATGAACTTGTGTTTAGCGCTGGTTGCGCTTTGTTGTTAAGGTTGTTGGGTTTCTGCCTTTTGTTGGTTTTTTCCCACCCTTATTTTTGAACTGCTTTGGGACGTCCCATCAGTAATGAATTACTGTGGCTCTCTTCCTTCCATCTGCAGCTGAAACACGGATTTTGGTAAGAACTTACCTGTAAAATCCTTTTCAGCGAAGGAAGGAAGAGACACAGCACCCTCCCAAGGCAGAATTGTGTTGATGTTTTCAGATGCAGCGCGACCCTTATCTGATTGCGATATCTGGGCTGAGGTCAGCGCGCTAAGGCTCTGTTCCAGCATCGCCAGCTCATCACAGTAGTCAGGTTCAGTGAGTATCACCTGGAACTCTGTGGTTTTTGGCTTACTTTGCATGCATAACCTGTATTCTTGTGTTTTCTCTGAAGTTCCTTCAGAAGGGGTTATGTTGCTCCGCTGGTGATCTTGGTTCTTCCCTAAAGCTTTGGTACGACTGAAGGAGCTGAGTAGGAGGAGCCCGAGCTGGAGGAGCCAGCCAGTCAACACGCTTTTGATCTGAGGTGTCATCCTGATCTGGGGCTCCGCCTACCCATCAGTAATGAATTACTGTGTCTCTCTTCCTTCCTTCGCTGAAAAGGATTTTACAGGTAAGTTCTTACCAAAATCCGTGTTTTGCAATAAAAAGCGTCTTTTAGCGTGACAGCTGCCAATCATAAAAACCCACTATAAATAGTAAATCAAACCCCCCTTTATCACCCCCTTAGTTAGGGAAAAATAATAAAATTAAAAAAATGTATTTATTTCCATTTTCCCATTAGGGTTAGGGTTGCGGCTAAAGTTAGGGTTAGGGTTCGCGCTAAAGTTATGATTAGGGTTGGGATTAGGGTTAGGGGTGTGTTAGGGTTAGGTTTGTGGTTAGGGTTGGGACTAGGGTTAGGGTGTGTTGGGGTTAGGGTTGGAGTTAGAATTGGGGGGTTTCCGCTGTTTAGGCACATCAGGGGCTCTCCAAATGTGACATGGTTTCTGATTTCAATTACAAATTGCGCCCGAACAGTAGTTTACCCCCACATATGGGGTATCAGGTATCAGCGTACTCTGGACCCTAAGAGTTATTGTGCAATTTGTCCTATTTCTTCTGTTACCCTTGGGAAAATGAAAAACTGGGGGCGAAAATATAATTTTTGTAAAAATAAAAATGATTTTTTTGTTTTTACGGCTGTACTTTACAAACTTCTGTGAAGCACTTGGGGCTTCATAGCGCTCACCACACATCTAGATAAGTTCCTTGTGTGGTCTATTTTCCAAAATGGGGTCACTTGTGGGGGGTTTCCACTGTTTAGGCGCATCAGGGGCTCTCCAAATGCGACATGACGCCCCCAGACCATTCCATCAAAGTCTGCAATCCAAAACGTCACTACTTCCCTTCCGAGCCCCGACGTGTGCCCATACAGTAGTTTTCTCCCACAAATTGGGTATCCGCGTACTCAGGACAAATTGGACAACAACTTTTGGGATCCAATTTCGCCTGTTAACCTTGTGAAAATAAAATATTGGGGACGAAAAAAATAATTTTTGTAAAAAAAAAAAAAAAAAAAAAGATTTTTTATTTTACGGCTGTACGTTATAAACTTCTGTGAAGAACTTCGGGGTTCAAAGTGCTCACCAGACATCTAGATAAGTTCCTTGTGGGGTCTCTTTTCCAAAATGGGGTCACTTGTGGGGGGTTTCCACTCAGGACAAATTGGACAACAACTTTTGGGGTCCAATTTCCTTGGGAAAAATCAAAAATTTGGGACAAAAAAATCATTTTTGTGGAAAAATTTGGGACAAAAAAATAATTTTTGTGGAAAATTGCTTTTTTTTTTTTTTTTCACACCCAGGCATTATAAACTTTTGTGAAACACTTGGGGTTCAAAGTGCTCACAACAGATCTAGATAAGTTCCTTAGGGGGTCTAGTTTCCAAAATGGTGTCACTTTTGGGGGGTTTCCACCGTTTAGGCGCATCAGGGGCTATCCAAACGCGACATGGCGTCCAATCTCAATTCCAGCCAATTTTAGTTTGAAAAAGTCAAACGGCGCTCCTTCCCTTACGAGCTCTGCCGTGTGCCCAAACAGTGGTTTTCCCCCACATATGGGGTATTGGCGTACTCAGGAGAAATTGCACAACAACTTTCTGTCCATTTTCTTATTTTACCTTTGTGAAAATAAAAAAAAAGTTTGTAAAAATCATTTTTGTGGCTAAAAAGTTAGATATTCATTTTTTCCTTCCACGTTGCTTCAGCTCCTGTGAAGCGCCTGAAGGGTTAATAAACTTCTTGAATGTGGTTTTGAGTACCTTGAGGGGTGCAGTTTTTAGAATGGTGTCACTTTTGGGTATTTTCTGCTATATAGACCCCTCAAAGTGACTTCAAACAAGAGGTGGTCCCTAAAAAAATGGCTTTGTAAATTTTGTTGTAAAAATGAGAAATCGCTGGTCAACTTTTAACCCTTATAATTTCCTAAGAAAAAAAAATTTTGATTCCAAAATTGTGCTGATGTAAAGTAGACATGTGGGAAATGTTATTTCTTAAGTATTTTGTGTGACATATTTCTGTTTTAAGGGAATAAAAATTCAAAGTTTGAAAATTGCAAAATTTTCCAAATTTTCGCCATATTTGCATTTTTTTCAAAAATAAACGCAAGTTATATCGAAGAAATTTTACCACTAACGTGAAGTACAATATGTCACGAGAAAACAATCTCAGAATCGTGAAGATCCGTTGAAGCGTTCCAGAGTTATAGCCTCATAGAGACAGTGGTCAGAATTGTAAAAATTGGCCCGATCATTAACGTGCAAACCACCCTTGGGGGTTAAGGGGTTAACTGACGCCGGCCGGCTCTTCCCAGAACTACTGCAGGAGATTTATCCTCGTATATACATGGAGAGAGATCTGTTGGTAACTTACAACAGTGCCACGAAGAGGAAAAAAATTACCTGACTGCAGTATGATTTTCTTGACTGGTTCCCTTTTAAGCTGTTTAACATCTTTTGCTCTGTAACACACTGCTCATTGATTGCAAGCATTTTCATGATGCTCAGCGATTGTTTTTAACAGTTTAGAATGTCGCTTGCCGCATATCGACCTTGGGATTACCAGTAATTGTGTAGAAAAATATTTAGACTTGAGAGTCCTCAGTGGTTGATACTTTTTAATTGTGTACCAGTAATTGTGTAGAATTTTAAGTTCTGTATTACCAATTCTACATGATAAAGTTTCTTTCATATTTTCAACCAGATCACCTGTTGTCTCTGAACCCCCTTGTATTTCATTCACTGCCATTACCGACGAAGAGTTTAATTTAGAAGGAATGTCAAGCAAAAATAAATCCTTCCGTCTTACATTGCCTGTAAAGGCAAAACCTACACAACATGGTTATGTTAATAAGGGAGAGAAAACTACCCTGCAAATGACAAACTCTGAATCGGAGGGGAAAAAATGCAGTGAAAGAAAGAAAACAATGTCTTCAAAAAATGCCGTTAAGGAATCTGTGCAGGTACATACATTAAAGCCTGTACATGCCGAGATGAGTATTGCTTCTGTGCTCATACAAAATATTTTTGTATCTCAGGAAGTTGCTCCTTCACAAACTGGAGAAGGGGTTGAACCAGTTCCTGAAACTAAAGATACAGAAACGCAGAAGGTCCTTGAACAGATTGAAAAGCCAATGGCATCATCTCAAGATGCTGATTTGCCAGACATTGTTGAAGAGGAGGAAGATGGTTATCAAGATGTTATGTTGCTAGTTGAAAACCCAGATGGCAGTGATTCCCAAAATGCGGAGAAAGCCAGGAGCCCAATATTAAAAAAGCAAACTAGGCATAGTCTCAAGCGAAAGGGCAATAAGAGAATTGTGTCTGTTTTTGAGGATTTAGACACAAAATTTAATATTCAAAGTAGAAAAGGTAAGATGTATGTGTGTTGTGTGTGTTTTGTACATGTTTTCCTGTTTTGTATCCTTAGAATTTGTTATAGATTTTATTTTTGGGCAAAATCTTGTCATTTTGGAGGGGTAATAACATGTCTGTAATATCACTCTAATACGTAAGTGAAATTTTAATTTGCTGGCATGCATAGGATTAGAGCTTTTTTTTTTACTTTTACCACAGAACATAATGCCTATTAAAGGAAGAATATACTAAATTGCACTGTGTGTATATTCAGTTCCTTGAAAAAGTATTTGTACCCTGTGAACTTTCCTCATTTTTTTTCACATTACCCCACAAACTTAAATGTGCTTTATTGGGATTTTATGTGAATTACCAACACAAAGTAGCAGGTATTTTTGAAGTGTAAAGGAAATGACACATGGTTTTAAAAATATTTTAAAAATAATTCTCAATTTTAAGATGACTTTTGTATTCAGTCACCTGTAGAATGACACTCCCTAAATAAAATCCTGAGTGATTGCCTCCAGAAGTTATGTAATTAGTAGTGATGATCGAGTATGCTCGTTACTTGGGATTTCCCGAGCATGGTCTTCGAGTATTTGGGCATGCTTGGAGATTTAGTTTGTGTTTTCCCACAGCTGCATAATATTTGGCGGCTAGACAGCCTGAATACATGTGGGAATTTCCTAACAAACAGGCAATCCCTGCATGTATTCAGGCTGTGTAGCAGCTGCAAATCATGCAGCTGTGGCGACACAAACTAAATCTCCGAGCACGCCCACATACTCAGGAAAACGCGAGTAAAGAGTATACTCGATCATCACTATGTAGTAATTAGTCATTTGAGTCCACCTGTGTGTAATGTATTCTCAGTATAATTACAGCTGTTCTGTAAAGGCCTCAGAGGTTTGTTTGAGAACGTTAAAGCTCAAACAGCATCATGGAAATCCAAGAAAACACCAGACAGATCAGGGATAAAGTTGTGGAGAAGAGTAAAGCAGGGATAGGTTAAAAAAAAAATAAAGTCCAAGCTTTGAACATCTCACAAAGCACTGTTCAGTTAATCATCCAAAAAAGAATGGAGTTTTCTACAACTGCATACCTACCAAAATATAGCCTTTCACCTAAATTGACATCACAAGAAAGGAGAGCAGTAATTAGAGTAGCTGCCAAGAGTCCCATGGTTACTCTGGAGGAGTTGCCGATATCCACAGCTCAAGTGGGAAAATCTGTCCACAGGACAACTATTAGGCTCATTAGCCGAGAGCATCGGCTGCAGTATGCTACTGACACTCGGCTCAAACTTTGCTGCGAGCAAGAGCCGAGTGTCGGTGCACTGTGCTCAAATCCTATCCCATGAGAGAATCGCAGCACAGGTGCGGAGCAGACTGAGAAAGTAATTTCTCTATCTCCTTTGCCAGTATCCGCTGTAATCGCACTTCACCCATCGACTTGTATAGGTGAGTGCAGTCCAGTTCTCAAATGCAGTTGCAGAAAGCCGTGATTGTTTTCTCATGCTGATTTGGCATGAGAAAACAATCACAGATCTGAATTGTCCAATAGAATAAAACTGGTCCGAGTAATATGTGATGTTCCGTGTTATATGCTTGTGTGAGTGAGGCCTTATATACTCTACAAAACCATTAAGTGAACCAGCGTAGTGGACAACCTCTTTAAGCCAACAAATACTCCCGACTCTGCTACATACCAGCCATGTGAGTACAGCCACTGGTTGGCAGGGGGAGGGAGGGCTCCTTCCTTCCCTCCCCGGGGTCCCTGGAGTCCTACGTTCGCGTCTGTGCCCCGGAGGGATAGGTCCCCTTGCTGCCCACCACCGCCTCTGTTGTGGCCTTCTCCGCCGCCAAATCCGCGGTCGTCCCTGCTTGCCGCGGCTGTCATCTCCACCACTGCTGCGGTCGTCTCCGCTGCCGACACCGCTAGCCGCGGCTTCTAATTTAGGCCCCGGCTTCTTGCTGTGCTGGGCCTGATCCCGCCTCCACCCGCCCGCCTCCCGCCTCCGCCCGCCCTCCCGGCCGGCTCCGCCTCTCACTAGCACTCACCGGCCATCTTTTTCTAGGACGCTGCATTATGCAGCCACGGCCCAATCCCCCTTCTCCCTGACCTTTGCTCCGCCTACTTGCTCTGGCGCTTCTCGTTACTCACGAGAAGCGCCAAACTTATTCTTGGGGTCCTGTTCCTGGAAGGAAGAGGGGTGACGTAATTTCCAAAACTCCGGGCACCGCAGCAGGACAACTACTCTGGGAGCACGGACACAGGACCTGGGTAAGCTAGCTCACGCTGCTTAACCCCTTCCACTGCAGACGCATATGTTAACCCTTCACTGCAGGCTTACTCTGCTTAATCCATACACTGCAAGCACATCCCTGCAGCCTCCCAGCAGCAGCCTATGCAGCTCCCACCTGTAGTCTGCAAAATGTCTCATTCGAGGGCTAATAAATAGGTAGGATAAGAAGCATAAAGTGATTTATGCCTCGTGTACCTCATGCAACGTTTCCCTGCCTCGGAAGCATCCTAAGCCTCTATACAGACTGTGAAATCGCAGGCTCTCAGGAGCCCCCCACTACTATAGAACACAGCGGTGCCAGCCCCCCTGAGTGGGCCTCTTCCTTGGCACAGTATATGGCTTCCCTCGCAAAAGCCCTCGAATCCTTTCCTCAGATAGGACCGGACGGCAACAGAGGGTACATATTCTTCTAGAGAACGTACCCGTGTCACGTCCCCACGGATCTCTGATGCCTCGGCATCTGCAAGCTCTACGTCTCGTTCCCCCTCACCAAGGGTGTACAGTGAGCATGACTCAGAATACGAGTCAGATGTGGCCCCAGACCCGGACTCCCCTGAGTTCCACGAGTCTATAGATTCTCTCATCGAGTCGGTTAATCACGCTCTAAAAATAGACTAGAAGAGCCCAGTACTAATCTGGTTCATCCAGTGTCCTTTAAAAGAACAAATCGGCCTCACAGGGTTTTTTGCTAACCACTCTGAGTTTACGGATATTGTTAAAAGGGCATTGAAATCGCCCAGACAAGCGTTTCTCGGGCCTAAAGCTGCTAGAAGTTCGGGATCCCTTTGCACCTGTTATACGACAAGAGTGGACGGAGTCCCCTGCGGTAGACCCATCCATATCGAGACTCTCTTCAAAAACTCTTCCGTTTCTGGCTGATGGATCTTCCATCAAAAATCCCACTGGTCATCAGATTAACAACCTGGCTAGGTCTTTGAGGCTGCAGGAGCAGCTCTATTTCCTTCATTTTCCACCACTTGGGTAGCTAGAGCTATGGTAGCCTGGATCAGAGGCCATAGTGAAAACCAGTAGGGACAATAGCCTGCTGTTATGTTTCGGTAGCTGAGGAGTGCAGGTAAAAAAGGCAATACACCAGAGCAGTTGGAATCTATGAGATTGCAGTACCCTGACTAACCACCACAACTAGAGGCAGCCGTGGAGTGTTCCTACGCTGGTCCTAGACGCCTCGTCACAGCCTGAGAAACTAACTACACCTAAAGATAGATATAGGAAAGCTATCTGCCCCGGAGCAGAACCCCAAAGATAATAGAAAGCCCCCAAACATGTAATGGCGGTTAGACAAGATGAAATACTGACACAGAAAGAAAATAGTATGAGCAAACACTGGGGCCCAAACTAACTAAATAGAAAAGGATAGGAAGGGCACTTACTGCAATCCCAGAAAACCCTGAAAAGCACCAACTCTACTAATTTCAAAAACACCTGAGATCACACGACCTCTTCCACCTAAATTAGTTCTCTGGTGTAACAAAATCAAAACAGCAGCCACTGAAAAAACTGGAAAAAGCAAAAGTACAAACATCAGTGGCTGAACAAAACTGAGAGGGCAGAAGCCCCCGGAGGGGACCCTGAAGGCCCCCACAGAAGTGCAGGACAAAATGCAAAAATATAGCACAAACACAAAAGAAGAAAATGTCTTATCTGTTAGCAGGAGATGCAGACACGACACAGCAGGCTACAAGAGAAACTGGAATAAAGGATTCAGACCAGAACAATTGATCACCGGCAACCCTGATGGGAAGGTGACTCCCTTATATAAGACCAGTCAGTAACACCTGATTCCCAGTCCTCACAATCTTCACTGGACAGACTAGCACCGCTTGTAACCACCAGAGGGAGCCTCTGCTCAGAACTCATCTCAAACCCATTCACAACAGCCTGCCGTCCGAGGTGATTGATTAGTGTCACCTGCCAGATGGCCCAGGCAGGGGATTACGTAGTTCACGCCTCCCTAGATGCGGCTAATTGTACCGCACTTGCAGCCGCCAACGCTGTTTCCATCAGAGGAGCATTGTGGCTCCGAGAATGGCGAGCGGACTCCGCTTCAAAGAATTCTCTGACCTCCCTGCCGTACCAGTATGGGCGTTGGTTCGGATATAAACTCGATCAGATTATCTCAGATGCTACAGGTAAAAAAAAAAAAAAGCAAATTCCTCCCTCAGCGTAAACTTAGCTGCCCATTTCGGAACCAATCCCAAGCTCGCTTCCGACCCATTCGCAGTACCAAAGGATGGTCATCTAACTCCTGGAAAAACAGATCTCCCCGATTCAGACCGAAAAGTACACCTTTCCGCTGGTTCTCTTCTCAATGACTTCTTGCTGTGTCCGGAATACACAGACAAGGTCAGCGGCCGTCTGCTTTTGTTTCGACAAGCCTGGTTAAGGATTGCTCACGACCAATGGGTCAGAGTTCTCGTGTCGTCCGGATACAAAATCGAACTCGCGTCCCCTCCTCCAACGCGTTTCTTCCGGTCTCGCCTTCCAAAGGCCAAGGCGCACGTAGCTTTCTTTTATCAGGCCTTAGACGCCCTTCGCAACAGCGCTGTCATCGTTTCGGTTCCTCCCACAGAAAGGTTCAAAGGTTTTTACTCGAACATGTTCGTGGTCCCAAAGAAAGACGTAACAATGCGTCCCATTCTAGACCTAAAGTTGTTAAACAAATTCGTCAGAGTGCGCCACTTCAGAATGGAATCCCTCCATTCCGTTATCGCTTCTCTGGAGAAAGAGGAATATCTAGCATCCATCGACATCAAAGACGCATATCTCCACATTTCAATCACTGCTCTGCCCTTTGGGCTCGCCACCGCTCCCAGAGTGTTCACAAGTTATGGCGGCTGTCATGTCCATCCTACACTCTCAGGGTGTGGTGATTCTACCTTTCCTGGACTTTCTTCTCGTCAAAGGCCCGTCCTATCGGGCTTGTGTAGAGAG
The DNA here is from genome assembly GCA_033576555.1 of Oophaga sylvatica. NCBI lineage: Eukaryota > Metazoa > Chordata > Amphibia > Anura > Dendrobatidae > Oophaga > Oophaga sylvatica. The sequence continues at coordinate 305,503,525 of JARQOD010000001.1, read as the reverse complement.
TGTCAGTGTCGCCATCGACACTGTCTCCCCTAGGTTGGCTAGTGAACCTAGAAAAAATCCTCCCCAGTCCCATCCCAGAAAATTCCATTTTTGGTTATGACCCTGGACACTTCCCGAGGGTTGGTAATTCTTCCTCCGGAAAAGATATCCTCTTTATCCCGGGGAGCCCAGTTGCTAGTTCTTGCCAGGTCTCACTCCCTGCGGTTCACCATGCAGGTCCTGGGAAAGATGGTAAAATCCATCGAGGCAGTGCCGTTTGCCCAATTTCACCTCCCTCCCCTCCAACAGGTGTTGATCTCCGCCTGGGACAAGAATCCAGGCTCCCTGGGTTGCCGCTTTCGTCTGACAGCCAGGATCAGACCGTCTCTCAAGTGGTTGATGGTAACGTTGTCATTGGATCAGGGAAGGTCCTTTCTCCCTGTACACAGGCTAGTAGTGACCACCGACGCCAATCTCCTCGGATGGGGAGCGATCTTTCGTCACTACACGACTCAAGGACGTTGGACTACTCAGGAAGCCAATCTTCCAATCAATATCCTCGAGATCCGTGCGATAAGGCTAGCTCTTCATCATTTCCATCACCTTTTAGCCGGACGTCCCATCCGGATCCAATCAGACTCCACGGCCGTGGCATACATCAATCGCCAGGGAGGCACACGAAGCAGCAGAGCAATGCTCGAAGTGATGCACATTCTGCAATTGACCGAGACGAACCACTCGCTCATCTCTGCAGTTCATATTCCGGGAGTAGAGAATTGGGCGGCGGACTTTCTCAGTCGCCAGGGCATAGCCTCAGGAGAGTGGTCTCTACATCCGGTGATCTTCCTTCAGATTTGCCTGCGTTGGGGCACTCCGGATGTGGATCTCATGGCCTCCAGAATGAATGCCAAGGTCCCAGCATTCGTAGCCCGGTCTTGCGATCCATTAGCCATCGGCTTGAATGCGCTAGTACTGCCATGGAGTCAATTTCGTCTCCCCTACATCTTTCCTCCACTTCCGCTGATCCCAAGAGTCATCTGAAAATCAAAGTGGAATGCATTCCAGTGATCCTTGTCGCTCCAGATTGGCCACGCTGAGCTTGGTATGCGGAGCTGGTACATCTAGTTGCCGACATCCCCTGGAGGTTACCGAACCGTCCGGATCTCCTCTCACAAGGACCGATTTACCACCAGAACTCGAGAGTGCTGAGTTTAAGGGCCTGGCGGTTGAATCTTGGATCCTAGCCCAGACCGGGTTCTCGCGGCGAGTGGCTTCTACCATGATCAACTCTAGGAAGCCCGTTTCCATTCGCATTTATCGCGTTTGGAAAACATTTTTTCTCATGGTGTAAAGATTAGGATCGTTCTCCGTTGGTGTTTTCCACCATCTCCATTTTAGAGTTCCTTCAGACTGGATTAGAATCAGGCCTAGGGCTGGTTTCTCTCAAGAACCAAATATCAGCTCTATCTGTCCTTTTCCAGCGAAGGATAGCTTCCGAGCCGCAGCTTAAGACCTTCATTCAAGGAGCGTCTCATCTTGTCCTTCCATACAAGATGCCTGTGGAACCTTGGGACCTTAACTTGGTCCTCAGTGCCCTACAAGAGACCCCATTCGAGCCTATACATGATGCTTCTCTCTCTCTTCTTTCTTGGAAGGTTGCTTTTCTTATGGCAATAACGTCCATCAGACGGGTCTCGGAACTGACGACTTTGTCTTGCAATCCTCCGTTTTTGATTTTCCACCAGGACAAGGTGGTGCTCAGGACTCCCCCGTCCTTCTTGCCTAAAGTCGTCTCGATTTTCTCATCTGAATGAAGACTTAGTTCTGCCCTCATTCTGTCAGGCCAAGGTCCATCGTACTGAGAAAGCTCTTCACACTTTGGACTTGGTTAGGACTCTCTGCTTCTAAGGCCACGATTGCCAGATGGATTCGTTCAACGATCCAATAAGCTTACCGTGTCAAAGGTCAGCCTAACCCGGCGGGGATTAAGGCGCTCTCCACTCGTTCAGTGGGGGCTTCCTGGGCCGTTCGGCACCAGGCTTCCGATCAGCAAGTGTGCAGGGCTGCGACTTGGTCCAGTCTTCACTCGTTTGCTAAGCATTAAAACATTCACTCTCAAGCCTCTTCAGATGCTGCCCTTGGCAGACAGATTCTGCAATCGGCAGTTTCGCATCTGTAGGCCACATTAGTTTTGTGGTACATAGGGTTTCAGCTGTCGGACTGTTTCCCACCCATGGACTGCTTTGGGTCGTCCCATGGTCTGTGTCCCCCAATGAGGCGATTGGAGAAATAGAGATTTTTGTGTACTCACCGTAAAATCCTTTTTCCCAAGACGCTCATTGGGGGACTCAGCACCCACTTTTTAGTCTAACGACTTCTGCTTATTTGTTTAATTCTATGTGTTGATTTCTAATATTATGTGAATGATCGTTCTTTGATATAAGTTTCTCCTATTGCTTTGGCACCGAACTGGTTCAGGAAAGAGCCAACAGAGGGTGTATACTGCAGGAGGAGGAGTTAACTTTTTGTGTATCTGCTTAGTGTCCTCCTTGGATTTTACAGTGAGTACACAAAAATCCCTATTTTTGTTCATTCTACCTCCCAAAAATTACAAAAAGACTAAATTCACATTTCTTCTGTGCTTTACGCACTTTAGGATTTACATCTAAGGCTGCGTGTGTGATGCGAAAAACTCACACGAGTTCACATGCAGCCGAACGCTCCGGTCCGAGGGCCGGCGGTAGTGCCGGGTGTTGATGCGAGAGACTCGTGTGAGTTTCTCGCTAGAGACTGGTGTGAGTTTCTCGCATCACACACACACAAATGTGACACCGGCCTAAATGTTAGAAAAACAGGATCCCCAGGGGCTATTTTCAGCAGCAGGTGGAAGGAAAGGAGACACACTAGTGATAACTAGTGGGGTAGGCGGAGCCCAGATAGGATTGACACCTCAGATTAAAAAGAGTGTTGACCGGCCCCTCCAGCACGGGCTCCTCCTACTCCAGCTTTCTCCAGTCTAAAATTTGAGGTCCAGAGGATGGTCGCTGCTGGAAGCAGCTCCTCAGAAGATTTTATTATTTTCATCGGACAAGAGACTTGGATCACCAGAAATGGTCTAGAGGTCTCAGGGGTCTCAGCGCTGCTGGACCCCCACCCATCCCTTGGCGGATCTGTAATTACCCTGATGGTGGTCCCTGCAGAACCCTGCCGGCCCGGGGGGATGAGGATTGCTTCCCTGGCGGGGGCGCAAACCGTGCTGCTGGGGTCACTGCATTCCCCGCCCTGGGGGGAAGCATGGGCATAGCGCCAGAAACCCCTGGGGGTCCCTGTGGCGCTTGGCTGGTGAGTACTCCACATTTTATTAATGTGTGTGAGTGATTCAGCGACTGCTGCGGCAGCGCTGTTACAGTATACATGCCGGTGACTAGTATTTTTTGTCCGCAGGTTGATACCTGCAGGACATAGAAAGAGAGGAGTGCGCGCTTTTTTATTTGAATTTTCGCGCCGCTCTGAGCGCGCGCTTTACGGCAGTCTCCATTTTCGGCTTCTCTGACATGGAGCACACGGAGACACAGCGCGGCGGCCATTAAAGAAGCAGGCTGAAAGCTTCTGGCTCTTCTCCTCCTCCCCTCCCGGCAAGATGTTACACTGTTACCAGCTGGGTGAGTCGCTTCTAGCCCTCGGGCAGAAGCTTAACCCCTTCACCCCTACAGCGCAGGCGCCTCCTGAGGCACTAATGAGTGACAGATTGCGCTGTCCTGCGGCTGTTATCCCATAAGGGAGCTCGCACACTCTTTTCAATAATAATAAAGAGATTGTGGGGAGCCTGCGACAGTGAAATTACTGCCACTATACGCTTTTAATGTCGCTAGTAGCTGCCAATCTGGAGCGCTTACTGATCTCCTTAACAACTTTGGCGGTCGTTGCGATATACAAAACAGCACAATTTTTTAGCGATTTACGTTTTTTTCTGTAAGTGTGGCATACCTGTCCTGCAGCTGCAGCCTTATAAGAGGCACTTGGGGCTCGCACACCCTTCTCATTATCACTGCTACTTTAACCCCTTCTTAGGCGGTTAACTCCTAATGGGGGACAGCTGGGGTAGCTCTCTTTTTAAGAGCTCTAACCCTTCAGCGTTTGTTTTTTCTTTAAGGAACTCACTGTTCTAATTACTGACAGTTTAACCTGCCATATACTGTGCAAGGACATGTCAGAGACCGTCTCCCAGATCCGCTACAGACGCGTATCTGACACGCAGATCTCGGCGGCGTCATGCGCAGCGGTCGGAGGTTCCAGTGGTGTCAAAATGGAGGCCCTCGCTAGTTTCTATTGATGGCCTGTCTGACCTTCTAGGTTATTAGATGTCAGCTAGATCCTCTCAAGGAAGCGACACGAACCGGTGCCTTCCTTCCCGCGTAACAAAGATGTCCGATGGACAAGGAGGATCGGCAGGGACACTCTGCCTCTCTTTTGGGCCGTACAGAGACTTTTATTGGACCATGAGGGCGTTGCAGTTACCGGCTGAGGTAACTAGACGTCCTGGTAAGTCGGCCCGGATGTACCAGGAGTACCATAAGTTGCGTTCGATATTGCCAGCTCTGGATGAGCTTAATGGTACAAGGAACGCCTGTGTCCAGATAAACGTTTTCAAGGGACACGGTCTTTTGAGACACTGTATCCGTGTTCGACGGAGTTGATTGATAATTGGATCTCCTGAAGTGGATGTCCCTTTATCCCAGCTTAGCAAATCTTCCTGTTAAAGGGAAGGCGAGTCTGCAGGATCTGCTTTACAGAAAAACGGAGATGGCAGCAATATCCATCTGCGAGACCTGCGGGTCATGGATTCAGTTATTAAGGATCCATGTTTGCTTGTAAAGTTTCCCTGAGCCAGTTGGACAGTCTACGGACGGCGTGGCAAGGTGGATCCCCTCTATCAAGGTAGATGGGCTTTTCAAGTTGTTGGAGGATACTACGTCACTGCTATCCAGGGCGCAATCCTCGGCAGTCACAGTCAGAAGAGCACTGTGGCTTGGACATGGGGACGCGGTCTCCAAGCAGGGTTTGCTATCTTTAGTTTACAAGGTGGTCAGCTATTTGGATCTGACCTCACGGAGCTGATTGCCAAGGCAAAAGAAACAGCTTTACCGCAGCGCAGAACTGTGACCTCTGCGTCTGGCAGGACTAGTGCCGGTAGTTGTCGGCGGTCCTTTCGGTCCAGGGGATGATTCGGCCAGCCCTCTGGGGGTTCGGGTCGTCCCTCTCTCTCTCTCTCTCTTTTTTAAAAAAAAAAAAAAAAAAGAGGGGGAATTCTCAGAAATTCCGCATACCCTGGAAATAGAACTTCCGTTGAGACAAAAGGGAAGCTGGCAAAAAGCCCGCTAAGGCGGACTGACGCCTGGGTCTCACTTGAACGCTCTCGAGTGGGGGGTCGTTTACTCCAATTCAAACCGACTTGGGCTTCCTGCGGGTCGGACGCCTGGGTGACACAGGTTGTGTTGGCAGGCTACTTCATAGAGTTTTTTTTTCGACCCCCAGACAATTTTTTTGTCAACCTCGCCTCTACTGCGGGAGGTAGATTCCCTTCTGCAGAAAGGTGTGGTGGTGCCGGTTCCGCCGGAAGGCCGGGGAAGAGGGTTATTTTTTAACCTCTTTGTGGTTCCAAAAAAGAGGACATATTTCGGCCCATTCTGGAGATTGAATCGGCATGTCCACGCCCGGAAATTCGCATGGAGTCGTTTCGCTCCGTTGTGGCGGCCCTGTCGCAGAACGACTTTTGGTGTCAATCGTCATTTGCGACGCTTATTTGCACTTTCCAATCGGAAGGGCCCACCAACGCTTCCTTCGTTTTGCCATAGGTCAGGACCATTATCAGTTGGTGGCTCTGCCATTCGGGTTGGCCTCAGCGCTCAGAGTTTCTACAAAAATTCTGGCGCCTTTCATGGCAATTCTTCGAAGACACGATTCTTCCCTATCTGGACGACCTTTTGATTGTGGCGTCCTCAAAGAAGGAGGCGGTGACTGCTCGCAATCTATCCCTTCAGCTCCTGGAGGACTTCGGGTGGCTGGTCAATTGGGAGAAGTCGTCTCTGGAACCGTCGCAGTCAATCCTGTTTTTGGGGATGCATTTCGACACGGTACGGGCAGTGGTGTCCCTACCTCCAGACAAGCGGGCATGTCTCCTCCGACATGTACAGATTATGAAGTCTTCGACAGCAATGTCCCTTCGGAAGTGTATGCACCTTCTGGATTTGATGGTGGCGTTCATGGAGGCACTTCCGTTTGCCCAGTTTCATTCCAGGTCCCTCCAAAGGCTCATTCTGAGTCATTGGGATCGATCGCAGGCTTCGCTGGATGGCAGTGTTATCATCTCTCACAGGGTGCGAGAATCCCTAGGATGGTGGTTACGTCCAGGAGCGTTATCCCTGGGGAAGTCTTTCCTCTCTCCGAGGTGGTCGGTCATAACCACCGATGCCAGCCTGAAGGGCTGGGGGGGTGTCTGGAACGATCTCTGGATTCAGGGAGTATGGTCATCAGAAGAGTCTGTTTTACCGATCAACATCCTGGAATTGAGGGCAATTTTCCTTTACCTCCAACACTGGACGGTCCTTTTGAGCGGTCTGCCAGTACGAGTGCAGACAGACAACGCGACGGCGGTCACGTATATCAACCACCAAGGCGGGACGAGGAGTTCCAGGCTCATGGTGGAGGTGTCTCGGATCCTGATTTGGGCCGAGACCAGAGTACCAGCCATCTCTGCGATCCACATTCCAGGGGTTCGGAATGTCATGGCGGACTTTCTCAGTCGCGAGAAGATGGATCCCGGAGAATGGGGTCTTCATCCGAAAATTTTTGTACTGCTGTGCTCCTGTTGGGGAACTCCCCAAGTGGGTTTTATGGCATCCAGGTTCAATGCCAAGTTACCGACCTTCATGTCCGGGTACAAGGACCCGAAGGCTGTGGCGGTAGATGCTCTGGTGGCTTCGTGGGACCAATTCGAGCAGACTAGAATCCCGGCTATGTTGATAGCCCCAGATTGGCCAAGGAGGACGTGGTTCTCGACTCTGGTGTCGCTTTTGGCTCTGTCCATGCTGTTTCGGAAGGCTATCGCCTCGCGTAGGGACGTACGTTCCTTTTTTCGCGAAGTAACCCGTCAGTTTCCGCCGTGGAAGACGCATGTGTTTCCTTGGCGGCTCAACCTTGTCTTGGAGGCTCTTCAGCATGGGCCTTTTTTTGAGCCTATGAACTCTGCTAGCCTTTCTTTACTACCTTGGAGGGTTGCCTTCCTAGTGGCGGTCACCTCTTTGAGAAGGGTTTCTGAGTTGGTGGCTCTTTCCTGCTCGCCTTCCTTCCTGGAGTTTTACCCGGATCGAGTAGTGCTTCGCACACTTGGCGACTTTCTACCTACGGTGGTGTCGCAATTTCATGTTAACCAGGATATTGTGTTGCCCTCACTTTGCTTGGGCCTGAGGAATGCAAAGGAACGAGCTTTGCACACATTGGATTTAGTGCGGGCCTTGAAGTTCTATTTGTCTGTTACTCAAAGTTTTCGGAAGTCAGACTTTCTGTTTGTGATTTTAGCAGGTCGTCGGCGTGGTCAACGAGCTTCCAAGGACTGTATAGCTCGTTGGATTCGGTCGGCCATTTTGGAGGCTTACCGACTTAAAGGCGAACCTTGCCCGATTAAGTTTCGAGCTCACTCCACGAGGGCTGTGGCTTCATCGTGGGCCTTTCATCAAGGGGCTTCGGCAGCTCAGCTCTGCCGAGCGGCGACCTGGCGTTCCGTCCACACGTTTACAAAGTTTTATAAGGTGGACGTCAGTGCTTCCGCTGGTGCGGCCTTAGGACGTAGGATCCTGCAGGCGGCTGTAGTTTAAAGTTCTAGTTAACTTATATTTGGCGCCTGTTGCGCATTTATCTAGGTTGTTGGGTTTCTGCCTATTTTGTTTTTTTTCCCACCCTAGTTTTTGGACTGCTTTGGGACGTCCCACTAGTTATCACTAGTGTGTCTCCTTTCCTTCCACCTGCTGCTGAAAGACGGATTTTGGTAAGAACTTACCTGTAAAATCCTTTTCAGCGAAGGAAGGAAAGGAGACACAGCTCCCTCCCATGGCAGAAGTGTGTTGTTGTATTTGCAGATGCGGCGTGACCCTTCTCTGATAGCGATTATCTGGGCTGAGGTCGACGCGCTAAGGCTCTGTTCCAGCATTGCCAGCTCATCGCAGTGGTCAGGTCCAGTGAGTAGTACCTGGAACTGTGTGGTTTTTTGCCAAATGCATACATAACCTGTACTCTTGTGTTTTTTCTCTGAAGTCCTTCAGAAGGGGTTATGTTGCTCCGCTGGTGATATTGCTCTTCCTTAAGCTTGGGTACGACTGGAGAAAGCTGGAGTAGGAGGAGCCCGTGCTGGAGGGGCCGGTCAACACTCTTTTTTTAATCTGAGGTGTCAATCCTATCTGGGCTCCGCCTACCCCACTAGTTATCACTAGTGTGTCTCCTTTCCTTCCTTCGCTGAAAAGGATTTTACAGGTAAGTTCTTACCAAAATCCGTCTTTTTCCTCTACCTTGCATAAATATTGGAAATCAGAGTCATGATCTCCTGGTCTAATCTGCATGAGTTGGTGTCTGAGAGGGGCAGTGCAGTTGAGTTTAGCTGTGTTACATTGCAAGCTCTTCCATCAATCAGCTATCCTTCTTTTTTAGCACTGTCAGTTCTGCTGTTCTGACCACACTACACACTACTAGAGTTGAGCGCATTTGTTCGGGTCCCTGCTTATTTGGCAAGCTATAGCGCTTACTGAATAAGTTACAGCGGTAACCCAGATGCATGTTTGGCTCTCCATGCATGTGCTGTGACTGTGACACAGCCGCGACACATGCAGCTGCGGTGCCGATCCGCTGATCATCTGGCGCGCTCCATGTATCTGGGTTCCCGCTGCAGTTTATTTGGTAAGTGCTAAAGCTTGCAGAATAAGCAGGGACTTGAACAAATTGGCTCACCACTACACACCCACGTATTAATGCCTATGAATTTAGAATGGGATGTCATTAAACCTCCTGTAGGTGTCTCGATATTACACGCACTACACGCGCGCACACTACACACACATGAATTTAGAATGGGATGTCAGTAAACTTCCTGTAGGTGTTTCGATTTTACACAGTCTACACACATACACACACACACATGCACTACGGGCGCGCTCTGCACACTACGGGCGCGCTCTGCACACTACGGGCGCGCTCTGCACACTACGGGCGCGCTCTGCACACTACGGGCGCGCTCTGCACACTACGGGCGCACTCTGCACACTACGGGCGCACTCTGCACACTACTCTGTACACTACGGGCGCAATCTGCACACTACTCTGTACACTACGGGCGCACTCTGCACACTACTCTGTACACTACGGGCGCACTCTGCACACTACTCTGTACACTACGGGCGCACTCTGCACACTACTCTGTACACTACGGGCACACTCTGCACACTACTCTGTACACTACGGGCACACTCTGCACACTACTCTGTACACTATCTAGAGATGTCAGTAATTTGTCTGCTGTTATAATCACTCTACAGTGAGATAAGAGTTGTCATGAGCATATAATACTGTAATAGGATTTCACTAGTGATGAACGAGTATGCTCGTTGCTCGGGTGGTCGAGAGAATTTGGAAGTGCTCGGAGATTTAGTTTTTGTCGCCGCAGCTGCATGATTTGCGGCTGCTAGACAGCCTGAATACATGTGGGGATTGCCTGTTTGTTAGGGAATCCCCATATGTATTCAGGGTGTCAAGCAGTCGAAAATCATGCAGCTGCCGCGACAGAAACTAAATCTCCAAGCACTTCCAAATAATCAGAGATCACCCGAGTATGCTCGGGAAAACCCGAGCAACGAGCATACTCTCTCTTCACTAGATGTTACCATTGTAACTAGAAAAATATTTAGAGTTGAGAGTCCTCAGTGGTTGATACCTTTTAATGGCTAACTGAAAAGATGGTAACAAATTGCAAGCTTTCGAGACTACTCAGGTCTCTTCATCAGGCTGAACTAATACAAAATCTGAAGAATCACATATTTATACACAAAAACACAGAAAAAATGCAATAGGTAAGACAAGCTTGCAATTTGTTACCATCTTTTCAGTTAGCCATTAAAAGGTATCAACCACTGAGGACTCTCAACTCTAAATATTTTTCTATCTACTGGCTAACACGGTACGAAGATATACATCTTTACTGTACCATTGTAACTAGACAGTTCATGAAGTTGTGCCTCTGTATATAATGGAATGTAAAGTTATGGTTGAGTGCGTTTGGTGTGTAATAATTTGACTAGCATTTAGATTCTTAATCCCCATTGAACACTTTTCAGACCAGCCAGACAGTCCCCTCCAATATCCGTGCCTCATCACAGAAATGCTTTTTTGGATGAATTTGTAGAAATACAACCAGACCTTGAAATGTTTTGTAGAAGAGTGGCAGCTTTTATGGCTGCAAGGGGGGCCAACACCATATTAATGCCTATGAATTTAGTAAGGGAGGTCATTAAACCTCCTGTAGCTGTCTCAATATTTGTCCTTATGTTGTAAGTTTAGCTTCTTACAGTGTTGAGTTGGAGACCGCTTTTATGGCAACATGTATATCTTGAATACAAATAATATGGTTTGTTTTAGGAAAGAATAAAGCAAAATCTACTATTCCTGCCAAAAAGATTAAAAAGTCTAAATTGTCAGAAAACAAATTGGAACACCAAGTGAAAGAGAAAAGAACAAAAAAGAATGTTGTGAAAAAGAAACACCTGTATAGTCAGTCTCAAAATGGAAGATTAAAAATTGATAATTGTGAGAAACAAACAGCAGAGACAGAGGAGGATCTTCTGCCGAGGTAAGAGCTAAATATGTCTGTCTTTCCACTATCATTACATTGTATTGTAAGTCTCTGTTCACATTTGTGAACATAAGCCATGTCAAAAACAGAAACAAAAAAAATCCAGTTTAACATCCTTTCATTTAAATGTGGATGGAAATTTTCTAAAATGTCTACTTTTTTATGTCAATCTGCTTTTAGTTGTATCAAAAATGTAGTCTGTACAACTTTGTCAGGCCAATAAATATATAGCAAATGGATCATTTTTATCATTAAATAAAGTTTCTAGAAATGGATAATAACTTGATGGTCACCTGTTACGTTATTCTTTTAATAGATGCATTTTTTTTTTTTTTTAAAGCTTCAGAACCTCCCATAGATTTTAAGGGTTTGGGCCATCCAGATCCTACTGTGAGTGACGTTTTAGACGTTCACGGCATAGTAGCACAGCAACACATGGTCATGTAGTTGTAGGAGTGGCGATAGTCCCCATACAGAAGGAAGGGATGGTTTAGTACGATCTTTTCCTTTATTATTGTGCTGGGTGTGCAGAAATGGGAAGTGCTGACAGCACTTCCTCCATATTCAGTGGTCATGTTATCGCTGTGTATAGAGCAGGAGCAGCTGGATTATAGGCAACACAGAATGTGTAAAATATATGTAGAAATAAATAAGTGCTAAAAAAAAAAAAAAACATTCAATAAAAGTTAACTAGTTCTGCCCTTATAAAAAATAAAGTGAGAAAAATTGATACTTATTTCCTTTTTATTTTACCACCGATATGGGGGGAAAAAAAGGACATAAAAATAAAGTTGTCACGAAAAAGACAAAAAGTACTTGAATATTTGAACTGGAAAAAATTTACACCGCATGTACCAAAAGAAACTGAGTATGCTTGGTCAATATAAATTCTACAAAAGACATGAAGTTCAAGTCCACAATGTATAAAACAGAAGTTTTATTGAGTACAAAAGCATAAAAAAATAACATAGTATATTGACAAAGTCAAAAAGCAGAAAAATGCTCAGGTCTGATGGACATTCACACATGAACAATGTAAACAGAGTTAGGGATTTCTAAGCCTAAGCAGATGTCAGTGGTATCCTACATTGTACAGGGATAAAGTGCATTCAGTGCCTGTGGTGTGTAGTATAATTGTCCAAAGATACCACTAAAAGGTAGTAAATTCAATCTTGAGCTCACATACAAAGCATACTACCAGCAGGGGGTACCAGCTTCCTGCAGTGTGGAGGCATGCAAAAAGTGAAGTAAAATGCAGGTAAAGTCACATGCAGAGCAATATACCGATGTCGGCCAGCTTACCCATAATGTTGCCAGTTCTTCTCTTTATTTAGCACACAGCTCCTTCTGCCCTGTCGGCTGATTATTCTGTGTTTCTCAGTAACTCGGGCAGTTCTTCTCCTAGTTTAGCACATAGCTCCTACTGACCTTTCGACTGATTATTCTGTGTTTCTCAGTACCTCGGGCAGTTTTTCTCCTAGTTTAGCACATAGCACCTTCTGCCCTGTCGGCTGATTATTTTGTGTTTCTCAGTACCTCGAGCAGTTCCTCTCCTAGTTTAGCACATGGCTCCTACTGACCTGTTGGCTGATTATTCTGTGTTTCTCAGTAACTCGGGCAGTTCTTCTCCTAGTTTAGCACACAGCTCCTTCTACCCTGTCGGCTGATTATTCTGTGTTTCTCAGTACCTCGGGCAGTTCTCCTAGTTTAGCACACAGCTCCTTCTACCCTGTCGGCTGATTATTCTGTATTTTTCAGTACCTCAGGCAGTTCTTCTCCTAGTTTAGCACAAAGCTCCTACTGACCTTTCAGCTGATTATTCTGTGTTTCTCAGTACCTCGGGCAGTTCTTCTCCTAGTTTAGCACACAGCTCCTTCTGCCCAGTCGGCTGATTATTCTGTGTTTCTCAGTACCTCGGGCAGTTCTCCTAGTTTAGCACATAGCTCCTACTGACCTGTCGGCTGATTATTCTGTGTTTCTCAGTAACTTGGACAGTTCTTCTCCTAGTTTAGCACACAGCTCCTTCTGCCCTGTCGGCTGATTATTCTGTGTTTCTCAGTAACTCGGGCAGTTCTCCTAGTTTAGCACAAAGCTCCTACTGACCTTTCAGCTGATTATTCTGTGTTTCTCAGTACCTCGGGCAGTTCTTCTCCTAGTTTAGCACATAGCTCCTACTGACCTGTCGGCTGATTATTCTGTGTTTCTCAGTAACTCGGGCAGTTCTTCTCCTAGTTTAGCACACAGCTCTGTCTGCCCAGTCGGCTGATTATTCTGTGTTTCTCAGTACCTCGGGCAGTTCTTCTCCTAGTTTAGCACATAGCTACTACTGACCTGTCGGCTGATTATTCTGTGTTTCTCAGTACCTCTGGCAGTTCTCCTAGTTTAGCACATAGCTCCTACTTACCTGTCGGCTGATTATTCTGTGTTTCTCAGTACCTCGGGCAGTTCTTCTCCTAGTTTAGCACACAGCTCCTTCTACCCTGTCGGCCTGTTATTCTGTGTTTCTCAGTAACTCGGGCAGTTCTTCTCCTAGTTTAGCACAAAGCTCCTACTGACCTTTCAGCTGATTATTCTGTGTTTCTCAGTACCTCAGGCAGTTTTTCTCCTAGTTTAGCACATAGCTCCTACTGACCTGTCGGCTGATTATTCTGTGTTTCTCAGTACCTCGGGCCGTTCTTCTCCTAGTTTAGCACATAGCTCCTACTGACCTGTCGGCTGATTATTCTGTGTTTCTCAGTACCTCAGGCAGTTTTTCTCCTAGTTTAGCACACAGCTCCTTCTACCCTGTCGGCTGATTATTCTGTGTTTCTCAGTACCTCGGGCAGTTCTTCTCCTAGTTTAGCACACAGCTCCTTCTACCCTGTCGGCCTGTTATTCTGTGTTTCTCAGTAACTCGGGCAGTTCTTCTCCTAGTTTAGCACAAAGCTCCTACTGACCTTTCAGCTGATTATTCTGTGTTTCTCAGTACCTCAGGCAGTTTTTCTCCTAGTTTAGCACATAGCTCCTACTGACCTGTCGGCTGATTATTCTGTGTTTCTCAGTACCTCGGGCCGTTCTTCTCCTAGTTTAGCACATAGCTCCTACTGACCTGTCGGCTGATTATTCTGTGTTTCTCAGTACCTCTGGCAGTTCTTCTCCTAGTTTAGCACATAGCTCCTACTGACCTTTCGGCTGATTATTCTGTGTTTCTCAGTACCTCGGGCAGTTCTTCTCCTAGTTTAGCACATAGCTCCTACTGACCTGTCGGCTGATTATTCTGTGTTTCTCAGTACCTCGGGCAGTTCTTCTCCTAGTTTAGCACATAGCTCCTACTGACCTGTCGGCTGATTATTCTGTGTTTCTCAGTACTTCGGGCAGTTCTTCTCCTAGTTTAGCACATAGCTCTTACTGACCTGTCGGCTGATTATTCTGTGTTTCTCAGTACCTCGGGCAGTTCTCCTAGTTTAGCACAATGAACCATCATGTGAAATATATAAGTGAAACACCACAGTGGAAAATATAGGGCAAAGGTTGGTTTTAGCACCATAAACTAGAAAACATATACAAAAAAGGTGTGAACAAACCAAAAATACAAAGCAAGATATATTAAAAATATTTTTTATTGAGAATCAGTATAAAATAGTACCAAAAAAACAATATGTAAGATGGGTGGTAAGATGCCTTGTTTCCTCTTCTATCACCTGGAATGCCCTGGTCAGCCCAATAAGTCCTTGATGTGATACCCCTATGTGCCATATTTATCACTGTGTTTTTTTTCTGTTACTGCTTGTGCTATTTTTTCTGGGATAATAACTCATCTTATTAGTGGGGATTTACATGTCAGCATCCGATTGTGTATTTGAGTCTTTTTTTCTGGGACTCTTTGTTACTATTGCATCATGAATTCCATACCTCATACTTTTTCTTGTGGATTTGTAAACAGTTGTTGACACTGTGTGCCATTGCCTCTACTTTTCTGTTCATACTAGATGTTTCATAATGCTACCTTTTATCTTTAATATCTTTAATCTTTAATAAGTTAGTAATTTTTTAAAAAAAAATGTTTTGGATTTTTTGCTCCATGTCTCTTGTAGGGTATTTGTAGTAGGGGAGTGTCCGATTTGTTCTAACTTTTTGTCCATTACCCTGATATAGTTTCGAGACTTTTTTTTGTAGCTATACTATTCTCTGTTTGAATGATATTGATTGTCTACAGCTAGCATTTACACACATACCAATGGCCTATGTGCTCAAACAAGCTGTAAAATGACGAAACTACCGTATATATATAAAAAATGCTCGTACACACCATCATAAATACTGAATACGAATGCTCAAGGTTTGTGCCACTCTCCCATTTATCATGCAAATATAGGTGAGAAAGTGATCCTATATGGCAGTAATGAAAATGCCAGATATCCTTTTAGGGTTGTGTTTTGCCTTGTATTTTCTAAAGTTCATAGTATAGTATGTCTCTTCCCAAATCGTACGTTTTGTGAATAGAAATGGATAGTCTGATGCATGCAGGTATTGCGTATACAAACAAATTCTAATTTGAAAACCCTACGTGGAAAAACGCAACAGAATTATAAAGTGGGGTATAGGGAGAGTTTTTTTTTTTTTAAGCCTTGGGGAGGGAAAAAATTATAGAATAAATGTTAAAGACTGAAACTGAATTTTTCAACTTAATATCAAAGCATTTGCATTTTTGAATTAATGATGTACTTTTCTTGGGCATTTATGGAATACCCAGTGTAGTGCTTTTATCTATATAGGCCACCACATCTGAAGGGGCTGACAACCCTGATTAAAGAACGGTCTCTGAAAGGGTACCTGTCATGTCGAATAATGCTATTTACTTGCAGATAGGGGGTTAATCCTATGGTTAATAGAGTTAGAAAGATGTCCAACCGCACCCACTAATGATGTGCCACCTGGGACAAAAAAGAACTTGAGCCGCCAGCTTTCAGTCATACAAGTGTGTTGGCGCGGCTTCAGCAAGCAGCTGTAACCATGCCCCGCCACATTTACTGCCAGCCAATTCTGTACTGATGCCGCTGGTAGGGCATTAAGCAGCGACTAGCTGCGCCAGCATGCCTGCAGAACTGAAAGCAGGGGGCTCACGGGAGGAGTAAAGTTTATTTTTTTTCTGGGTGGTGCACTTTCAATATGGCAGCCAGGAATTTTCGGAACAATATTAACCAAACATCTGCCACAAAAACTGGCACATGTCTGATTTAAAAAATATTATACTTCATGATAGTGGTAAAATTTCTTCAATATGACTTGCGTTTATTTGTGAAAAAAAAGGAAATTTGGTAAAAAATGTGCAATTTTCAAACTTTGAATTTTAATGGCCTTAAATCAGAGATATATCACACAAAATAGTTACCGTATATACTAGAGTATAAGCCGAGTTTTTCAGCACATTTTTTTTCGTGCTGAGCGCCCACCTCGGCTTATACTTGAGCCATTGTCCCAGCTGCTGCAGCTAACTCCATTGCCCGCTGCTAAAGAGAAATGAATATTTACTGAGCTGGCAGTGAATATTCATTTCTCTGTAATGGTGCGCACAGTGTCAGCCGCCGACTTCCAGTAGCGGCCAGGCGATCATGGGTGCCCGCTACTTAAGAGAAATCAATATTCACCTCTCTCCACTCCAATAGGCGTGGACCACAGTAAATATTTATTCCCTTAAGTAGTGGGGACACGTGATCGCCCGGCCGCTGCATCTGCTAGCATAGGAACAAGATTTTGCGAGGGAGCACAGAGACGGTAAGTAGGATATTTTTTTATCATGCTTTTCTGATGGGTGCCACGTGTACCAGGATGAGGATGAGGGGACCATGCCTACCCGGCTTATACTCGAGTCTATAAGTTTTCCCAGTTTTTCGTGGCAAAGCTAGGTTCCTCAGCTTATACTCATGTCGGCTTATACTCGAGTATATACAGTGATAGATAACATTTCCCACATGTCTACTTTACATCAGCTGAATTTTGGAACCAACATTTTTTTTGTTGGGAAGTTATAAGGGTTAAAAAGTTGACCAGCGATTTTTAAGTTTTCCAACAAAACTTACTAAATCATTTGTTTAGGGCCCACATCACATTGAAGTCACTTTGAGAGGTCTATATGATTGAAAATACCCAAAAGTGACATCATTCTAAAAACTGCACCCCTCAAGGTGCTTCAAACCACATTCAAGAAGTTTATTAACCCTTTAGGTGCTTCACAGGAAGTATTGGAATGTGGGAAATTAAAATGAACAGTTAACTTTTCACAAAAAAATTACTTCAGGTCCAATTTCTTTATTTTGACAAAGGTAACAGGAAAAAGTGGACCCCAAATTTTGTTGTGTAGTTTCTTCTGAGCATGTCAATATCCCATATGAGGGAGAAAACCACTGTTTGGGCACATGGCAGAGCTCAGAAGGGAAGGAGCGCCATTTGACTTCTTGAATGCAAAATTTGCTTGAACAATGATGTTTGGAGAGCCTCTGATGTACCTAAACAGTGAAAATCCCCCATGAGTGACAACATTTTGGAAACTAGACCCATCTGGGAACTGATCTTGCTGTGTGGTGAGCACATTGAACCCTCTGGTGCTTCACAGAAGTTTAACGTTGAACCCAGAAAACAAAAAAACAAAAAAATCACATTTTCCTCACAAAGACGTTATTGTGGCCCCAAATTTAGCATTTTCATAAGGGTAACAGGAGAAATTGAACCATACAATTTGTAGTGCAATTTCTCCTTAGTACACTGATACCCCATATGCGGAGGAATACTACTTATGAGGCACAGTACAAAGCTCAGAAGGGAAAAGGCGCCATATTGGAGTTCAGATTTTGCTGGAATGGTTTGAATATTTTTTTTTTCACAGCAAACTCAGGTCCATTTTTTTCCTGAGTGCGCCAATACCCTACATGTAATCTGGAAATATTTTTCAGGCACAATGCAAAGCTCAGAAGGCAAGTAGCCCCATATTTTACTGTTATGGTTTGCAGGTGCCATGACCCACTGGAAGATCTCATGAGGTACCAGAACAGCAGAACCTCCCTGTAAGTGACCCCATTTAACAAAGTATACCTCTCAATGTATTCATCTAGGGTTGCAGTGATCATATTATTATTATTATGCGGACTGACATTCTTCGGGATAATGGGGAAGAAGCAGAAGGTCGGGGGTGCGGCAGCTCTGGTGGTGGCGTGGCGGCAGCTAGGGTGGTGGAGGTGAGGCGGCAGCTCGGGTGATGGCGGCAAGACGGCAGCTCGAGTGGTGGCGGCGAGGTAAAATGGTTATTGCAGGCTGTAGGCTTTCCTGAAGAGATGGGTTTTCAGGTTCCGTCTGAAGGATCCAAGGGTGGTGGATAATCGTACATGTTGAGGCGTGGAATTCCAGAGGATGGGGGATATTCGGGAGAAATCTTGGAGGCGGTTGTGTGAGGAACGAATAAGTGTGGAGGATAGTAGGAGGTCTTGGGAGGATCGAAGATTACGTGAAGGAAAATATTGGGAAATTAGTTCAGAGATATAGGGAGGGGACAGGTTGTGGACGGCTTTGTATCTCAGTGTTGGTAGTTTGAACTGGATTCGTTGGGGAATTGGGAGCCAGTGGAGGGATTTGCAGAGGGGAGAAGCAGGGGAGTAGCGAGGGGAGAGGTGGATTAGTCGGGCAGCAGAGTTGAGGACAGACTGGAGTGGTGCAAGAGAGTTGATGGGGAGGCCACAGAGGAGGGTGTTGCAGTAATCAAGGCGGGAGATGATGAGAGCATGCACAAGAGTTTTAGTAGATTGAGGGCTGAGGAGGGGACGGATTCTGGAAATGTTTTTAAGTTGGAGGCGACAGGAGGTGGCAAGAGTTTGGATGTGTGGTTTGAAGGACAGGGCAGAGTTGAGAGTTACTCCGAGGCAGTGGATATCAGGCACAGGAGAGTTCGTGATGCCATTTACCATAATAGAAAGATCGGGTAAGGAAGATACGTGAGATGGAGGAAAGATGATGAGTTCAGTTTTGTCTGCATTGAGTTTTAGGAAGCGAGAGGTGAAGGAGGATATGGCTGATAGACACTCCGGGATTCTGGACACCAGAGAGGTGACATCTGGGCCAGAGAGGAAGATCTGAGTATCGTCCGCATACAGGTGGTACTGGAAGCCATGGGACTTTGAGTTGTCCTAGGCCAAGGGTATAGATGGAGAAAAGTTGGGGCCCCAGGACAGAGCCTTGAAGGACTCCAACAGAGAGAGGGCGGGATGAAGAGGTAGAGTGGGAGTGGGAGACGCTAAATGTGCAGTCGGAAAGGTAAATGGCTTTCCAGGACAGGGTAAGGTCTTTGATGCCATGGGAAGAAAGAATCTGTAGCAGTAGGCAGTGGTCAACTGTGTCAAAGGCAGAGAACAGGTCGAGGAGGAGGAGGATGGAGAACTGTCTGTTAGCTTTGGCTGTAAGTCATTAGTAATTTTGGTCAGGGCAGTTTCAGTGGAGTGATGGGGGCGGAAGCCAGATTGGAGGTTGTCAAGGAGAGAGTTAGATGAGAGGTGGGAGGAAAGTTGAGCATGGACTTGCAGCTCAAGGAGTTTGGAAGCAAACGGGAGCAATGATATTGGGCGATAGCTGGGCATAGCAGTTGGGTCAAGGTTTGTTTTTTTGAGGATGGGTGTGATGGTGGCATGTTTGAAGGCAGAGGGAAAGGTACCAGAAGATAGCGATAGGTTGAAGAGATGGGTTAGGGCTGGGATGAGCGTGTTAGTGAGGTTGGGGAGCAGGTGGCAAGGGATGGGGTCAAGTGCACAGGTGGTGAGGTGTGATTTGAAAAGGAGATGAGTAAGCTCTCCTTCAGTGATGTTGGAGAGGGAGGTTAGTAGGGAAGGGCAGAGGTCTGGTATATGGAGTGGTTGAGGTGGTGGAACAGTAAAGGTTTGCCTTGTTTGGTTGATCTTATTTTTGAAGTAGGTGGCAAAGTCCTCGGCAGAGATGAGGGGAGTTGGAGGTGGCAGTGGTGGGCGGAGGAGAGAGTTGAATGTGCTGAACAGTTGTTTTGGGTTGTAGGATAATGAAGATACAAGGTTTGTGAAATAGGTCTGTTTAGCAGAGGTGAGGGCTATTTTGAAGGTAAGTGTAGCTTGTTTGAAAGCAGTGAAGTCGTCTGGCAGGCGTGTTTTCTTCCAATGCTGCTCCGCGACCCTGGATGATTGTCGAAGTTTTTTTGGTGACATTGTTGTGCCAGGGTTGCCTATTGATTCGTCGCACTTTGCCGTGCGTGAAAGGGGCGACTGAGTCTATGGCAGAAGTGAGGGTGGTGTTATAGAAAGCGGTGGCACTGTCTGTGTCGTGGAGTGAAGATATGGAGGACAGAGGTAGAAGAGAGTCTGCGAGTCTGTGAATGTCTAGGTGTGCGAGGTTTCTGCGAGGATGTGCCAGTGGCTGGACATAGGGAGCAGGTGAAGAGGACAAGGATGAGAAGGTGAGTAGGTGGTGGTCAGATAGGGGTAGGGGAGAGGTTGTGAGATTAGATAGGGAACAGAGGCGGGTGAAGATGACGGCAGCACGGTGGCTCAGTGGATAGCACTACAGCCTTGCAGCGCTGGAGTCCTGGGTTTGAATCCCACCTAGGACAACATCTGCAAGGAGTTTGTATGTTCTCCCCGTGTTTGCGTGGGTTTCCTCTGGGTACTCCGGTTTCCTCCCACACTCCAAAAAAAAACATACTGATAGGGAATCTAGATTGTGAGCCCCATCGGGGACAGCAACGATAATGTGTGCAAACTGTAAAGCGCTGCGGAATATGTTAGCGCTATATAAAAAAAAAAATAAAGATTATTATATTATAATGTATGTCCGTCTGTGTGGGTGGCGCTGGAGGACCACTGAGTAAGTCCAAAGGATAAAGTATGTGACAGGAGTTTGGAGGCTGCTGGCTGGCGGGTGTCAGTAGGGATATTAAAGTCACCCATGATGGTGGGGATGTCAGCAGAGAGAAAGTAAAGAAGTCATATTAACACGGAATTTTATACACATATTGGCACAGAATTTTATATAATTGGGTAGTGAAGAAAAAATACATTTTTACCACCAAAATTTTGTTTTCAGCTGCAGATGGAAGGAAAGGAGACACACTAGTTCATAACTAGTGGGTAGGCGGAGCCCCAGATAGGATTGACACCTCAGATTAAAAAGAGT
Source organism: Oophaga sylvatica (assembly GCA_033576555.1). Classification (NCBI taxonomy): domain Eukaryota; kingdom Metazoa; phylum Chordata; class Amphibia; order Anura; family Dendrobatidae; genus Oophaga; species Oophaga sylvatica. The sequence goes on along the minus strand of JARQOD010000001.1, from coordinate 305,482,497 downwards.
GTTGATCGGCCCCTCCAGCTCGGGCTCCTCCTACTCAGCTCTCCACTTTACAATTTGAGGTCTCAGAGGATAGTCGCTGCTGGAAGCAGCTCCTCAGAAGATTTTATTATTTTTATCGGACAAGAGACTTGGATCACCAAATGTGGTCTAGAGGTCTCAGGGGTCTCAGCGCTGCTGGACTCCCACCTCTCCCTTGGCGGATCTGTATTACCCTAATGGTGGTCCCTGCAGAACCCTGCCGGCCCTGGGGGATGAGGATGGCTTCCCTGGCGGGGGTGCAAACCACGCATCTGGAGTCACTGCGTTCCACGCCCTGGGGGGAAGCATGGGCATAGCGCCAGAAACCCCTGGGGGTCCCTGTGGCGCTTCGGCTGGTGAGTACCATGCATTTTTATTAATGTGTGTGTTAGTGCTCAAGCGACTGCTGCGGCAGCCGCTGTACAATACATGTCGGTGACTGGTGTTTTTTTGTCCGCAGGTGGATGCCTGCAGGACATAGGAGAGGAGTGCGCGCCTTTTTATTTGAATTTTCGCGCCGCTCTGAGCGCGCGCTTTACTGCAGTCTCCATTTCCGGCTTCCCTCATGGAGCACACGGAGGCACAGCGCGGCGGCCATTAAAGAAGCAGGCTGAAAGCTTCTTCTGGCTCTTCTCCCTCCTCCCCTCCTGGCAAGATGTTACACTGTTACCAGCTGGGTGAGTCGCTTCTAGCCCGCAGGCAGAAGCTTAACCCCTTCACCCCCACAGCGCGGGCGCCTTCTGGGGCACTAATGAGTGACAGACTGCGCTGTCCTGCGGCTGTTATCGCATAAGGGGCTCGCACACTCTTTTCAATAATAATAAAGAGTTTGTGGGGAGTCTGCGATTTTAATACTGCCACTACGTTCTCACTAACGATCCTGATAACGACGCATACTAATGCGATCGTTTGTGTGATCATTTTTTAATGTCGCTAGTAGCTGCCAATCTGGGCGATCTCATTAACTTTGGCGGTCATTGCGATATACAAAACAGCGCAATTTTTAGCGATCTTGTGGAACGTTTTTCTGTTAGTGTGGCATAAAAAGCTGTCCTGCAGCTGCTGCCTTATAAGAGGCACTTGGGGCTCGCACAACTGTTTCATTATCAAGGTTGTGGGGAGTCTGCTACTTTAACCCCTTCTTAGGCAGTTAACTCTTAATGCTGGGGTAGCTCTCTCTTTAAGAGCTTTAACCCTTCAGCGATTGTTTTTCTTTAAGAAACACTGTTCTAGTTACTGACAGGTTTAACCTGCCATATACTGTGCAAGGACATGTCAGAATCTGACACGCAGACCCCGACGGCGTTATGCGCAGCAGTCGGAGGTTCCAGTGGTGTCAAAATGGAGGCCCTCGCTAGTTTCTATGATGGCCTGTCTGACCTTCTAGATTATGGAGTGTCAGCTAGATCCTCTCAAGGAAGCGACACAAATTGGTGCCTTCCTTCTCGCGTAGCGAAGATGTCCGTTTCGGACAAGGAGGATCGGCATGGACACTCTGCCTCTCTCATGGACGTACTATTGGAGCCATGAGGGCGTTACAGTTACCAGAGAGAGGTAACTAGGCGTCCTGGTAAGTCGGCCCGGATGTTTCAGGAGTCGCATAGGTCGCGACGGCTTTACAATCTGTATCCGTTTTCTACGGAATTGATTGTTAATTGGATCTCCTGAAGTGAATGTCCCTTTATCCTGGTAAAGGAAGGCGAGTCTGCAGGACCTGCTGGAGATGGCAACAATATCCATCTGCGAGGCCGCGGGTCATGGATTCAGTATTAAGGATCTATGTGTACTTGTAAAGTTTCCCTGAGCGTTTGGACCGTCTACGGACGGCGTGACAAGATGGATCCCCTCTATCGAGATAGATGGGCTTTTCAAGTTGAAGGATTCTGCGTCACTGTTATCCAGGGCGCAATCCTCGGCAGTCACAGTTAGAAGAGCACTGTGGCTTAGACAGTGGAACGCGGTTTCCAAGCAGGGTTTGCTATCTTTAGCTTACAAGGTGGTCAGCTATTTGAATCTGACCTCACAGAGCTGATTTCTGAGGCAAAAGAAACAGCTTTACCGCAGCGCAGAGCTTTGACTTCTGCGTCTGGCAGGACTAGTGCCGGTAGTTGTCGGCGGTCCTTTCGATCCAGGGGATGATCCGGTCAACCCTCTGGGGGTTTGGGTCGTTCCTCTCTTTTTTAAAAAAAAAAAAAAGGGGGAATTCTCAGAAATTCCGCATACCCTGGAAACAGAACTTCCATTAAGACAGAAGCTGGCAAAAAACCCACTAAAGCGGTCTGACGTCTGGGTCTCACTCGAGCGCTCTCGAGTGGAGGGTCGTTTACTCCAATTCAAACCGACTTGGGTTTCCCGTGTGTCGGACGCCTGGGTGACACAGGTTGTGTTGGCAGGCTACTTCATAGAGTTTCTTTCTCGACCCCCGGACAGGTTTTGCCAATCTCGCATTCGGTCAGAGCCGAGCTATTTGCCGCTCTACTACGAGAGGTCGATTCCCTTCTGCAGAAGGGTGTGGTGATACCGGTTCCGCAGAGGACCGGGGAAGAGGATTCTGATTCCAACCTCTTTGTGGTCCCCAAAAAGGAGGACAAATTTCGCCCTATTTTGGATTTCAAAGATTGAATCGGCATGTTTACATCCCGAAAATTCCGCATGGAGTCACTTTGCTCCGTTGTGGCAGCCCTGTCGCAGAACGTCTTTTTGGTCAATCGACATTCGCGACGTTTATTTGCATGTTCCCGTCGGAAGGGCTCACGGCGCTTCCTTCGTTTTGCCATAGGTCAGGACCATTACCAGTTTGTGGCTCTGCCATTCGGCTTGGCCTCGGCGCCCAGAGTTTTTACAAACATTCTAGCGCCCCTCATGGCAATTCTTCGAAGACGGGGTTACGATTTCCCTACCTGGACGACCTTCTGATTGTGGCGTCCTCAAAGGAGGAGGCGAGGACGACTCGCAATCTATCCCTTCAGCTCCTGGAGGATTTCGGGTGGCTGGTCAATTGGGAGAAGTCGTCTCTGGAAGTCAATCCTGTTTTTGGGAATGCATTTCGACACTGTACGGACGGTGGTGTCCCTTCCTCCAGACAAGCGGGCATGTCTCTTTCGACATGTACAGATTATGAGGTCTACGACAGCAATGTCCTTTCGGAAGTGTATGCGCCTTCTGGGTTTGTCGTCCATGGAGGCACTTCCGTTTGACCAATTTCATCCCAGGGTCCTCCAAAGGCTCATTCTGAGTCGTTGGGATCGATCGCAAGCTTCTCTGGATTGCAGCGTCATCATCTCTCACAGGCTGCGAGAATCCCTAGGATGGTGGTTATGTCCGGGAGCGTTATCCCTGGGGAAATCTTTCCTCCCTCCGAGGTGGTCGGTCATAACCACCGATGCCAGCCTGACGGGCTGGGGGGGGTCTGGAACGATCTTTGGATCCAGGGAGTATGGTCATCGGAAGAGTCTGTTCTACCGATCAACATCCTGGAATTGAGGGCAATTTTTTCTTTTGCCTCCAACACTGGACGCTCCCTTTGAGCGGTCTGCCAGTCCGAGTGCAGACAGACAACGCGACGGCGGTCGTGTATATCAACCACCAAGGCGGGACAAGGAGCTCCAGGCTCATGATGGAGGTGTCTCGGATTCTGTTATGGGCCGAGACCAGGGTTCCAGCCATCTCTGCGATTCACATTCCAGGAGTCCAGAATACCACGGCGGACTTCCTCAGTCGCGAGAAGATGGATCCTGGAGAATGGAGTCTTCATCCGAAATTTTTGCACTGCTGTGCTCCCGTTGGGGAACTCCCCAAGTGGATTTGATGGCATCTAGGTTCAATGCCAAACTACCGACTTTCATGTCCAGGTACAAGTACCCGAAAGGCTGTGGCGGTGGTTGCTCTGGTGGCTCCGTGGGACCATTTCGAGCTAGCCTATGTGTTTCCGCCGATATCTTTACTTCCTCTGGTGCTGCGTCGGATCAGCCTGGAGAGAATTCCGGCTATGTTGATAGCCCCGGATTGGCCAAGGAGGACGTGGTTCTCGACACTGGTGTCGCTTTTGGCGGCACCGCCATTCCCACTTCCTCCTCGCCCGGAACTGTTAACCCAGGGGCCCGTTCGTCATCCGGACTTGAAGTCTCTGCGTTTGACGGCGTGGCTCTTGAGACCTAAATATTGACTCGTAGAGGTTTTTCAGTCTAAGTCATTGCACTCTGCGAGCTGCCAGAGGTCCGGCTACTACTAAGATTTATCACAAGACTTGGGAAGCCTTTTTTCGTGGTGTTCGGGTTCTTCAATGAATCCGAGGATTTTTTCCATTCCCAATTTGTTGGCTTTGCTGCAGTACGGGCTGGTCAAAAGGTTTGGCAGTTAGCACTCTGAAAGGCCAGGTTTCTGCCCTGTCCTTGCTGTTTCGGAAGGCTATCGCCTCGTTTAGGGACGTACGTTCCTTTTTTCGCGGAGTAACCGTCAGTTTCCACCGCGGAAGGCGTCTGTGTCTCCTTGGCGGCTCAACCTTGTCTTGGAGGCTCTTCAGCATGTACCTTTTGAGCCTATGGGTTCTGCTAGCCTTTCTTTAATTTCTTGGAAGATTGCCTTCTTAGTGGCGGTAACCTCCTTAAGAAGGGTTTCTGAGTTGGCAGCTCTTTCCTGCTCGCTTCCTTTCCTGGATTTTTACCCGGATCGAGTAGTGCCTTGCACACGGGGCGACTTTCTACCTAAGGTTGTGTCGCAATTTCATGTTAACCAGGATATTGTATTGCCCTCGCTTTGCCCGGGCCCAAGGAATGCAAAGGAACGGGACTTGCACAAGTTGGATTTAGTGCGGACCTTGAAGTTCTATTTGTCTGTTACTCAAGGTTTTAGGAAGTCAGATTCTTTGTTTGTGATTCCAGCAGGTCGCAGGCGTGGTCAACGAGCTTCCAAGGTTTCTATAGCTCGTTGGATTCGGTCAGCCATTTTGGAGGCTTACCGACTTAATGGCGAACCTTGCCCGATTAAGATTCAAGCTCACTCCACGAGGGCTGTGGCTTCATCGTGGGCCTTTCATCAAGGGGCTTTGGCAGCTCAGCTCTGCCGAGCGGCGACCTGGCGCTCGTCCACACATTTACAAAGTTTTATAAGGTGGACGTCAGTGCTTCCGCTGATGCGGCCTTAGGACGTAGGGTCCTGCAGGCAGCGGTATTTTAAGTTTTAGTTAACTTGTATTAGGCGCCTGTTGCGCATTTATCTAGGTTGATGGGTTTCTGCCTCTTTTGGTTTTTTCCCACCCTAATTTCTGGACTGCTTTGGGATGTCCCACTAGTTATGAACTAGTGTGTCTCCTTTCCTTCCATCTGCAGCTGAAAGACGGATTTTGGTAAGAACTTACCTGTAAAATCCTTTTCAGCGAAGGAAGGAAAGGAGACACAGCTCCCTCCCATGGCAGAAGTGTGTTGTTGTATTACAGATGCAGCGTGACCCTTCTCTAATAGCGATTTTCTGGGCTGAGGTCGACGCGCTACGGCTCTGTTCCAGCATTGCCAGCTTATCGCAGTAGTCAGGTTCAGTGAGTAGTACCTGGAACTGTGTGATTTTTTCTACATGCATGCATAACCTGTACTCTTATGTTTTTTCTCTGAAGTCCTTCAGAAGGGGTTATGTTGCTCCGCTGGTGATATTGCTCTTGCTTAAGCTTGTGTACAACTGGAGAGCTGAGTAGGAGGAGCCTGAGCTGGAGGGGCCGGTCAACACTCTTTTTAATCTGAGGTGTCAATCCTATCTGGGGCTCCGCCTACCCACTAGTTATGAACTAGTGTGTCTCCTTTCCTTCCTTCGCTGAAAAGGATTTTACAGGTAAGTTCTTACCAAAATCCATCTTTTAGCCCCAGATATTACATTTCAGCAGCAGATGGAAGGAAGGGAGACACATTCATTACCAGTGGGTAGGCGGAGCCCACACAGGATAGAACACCTCAGATTAAAAAGAGTGTTGACCGGCCCCTCCAGCTTGGGCTCCTCCTACTCCAGCTCTCCAGTCTAAAATTTGAGGTCACAGAGGATAGTCGCTGCTGGAGCAGCTCCTCAGAAAAATTTTTTATTTTAGTCGGACAGAGACTTGGACCGCCAGTGGTCTAGAGGTCTCAGGGGTCTCAGCGCTGCTGGACCCCCACCTCTCCCTTGGCGGATCTGTATTACCCTGTAAGGTGGTCCCTGCAGAACCCTGCCGGCCCTGGGGGATGAGGATTGCTTCCCTGGCGGAGACAAAACCGCGCTTCTGGGGTCACTGCATTCCCCGCCCTGGGGGGAAGCTACGGGCACAGCGCCACAAATCTCTGGGGGTCCCTGTGGCGCTCAGCTGGGTGAGTACTCCACATTTTAATGTGTTTGAGTGCTTCAGCGGCCGATGCGGCAGCCGCTGCTACATGTATTCAGTGTGGTGATTGTGTACTTTTGTCCGCAGGTGGATGCCTGCAGGACATGGGAGCGGGAGCGGAGAGCGGAGTGAGTCGCGTGCTTTTTTTGAAACCGACGGGGGGCGTGGCTTCGCGCTTTCCCATTTTTTCACGGGCAGGAAGCGCTCTGAACGCGCGCTTTACCCTGCCTTTTCTCTTCCGGCTTCTCTCCTCTAGCGCGGCGGCCATTACTGACGGCCTCCTCGGGCTCCTCACTCTCCGCTCCCCCCGACCGACCGAAAGGAACAAGGACACTACACCGCGGCCAGCTGGGTGAGTCGCTTCTACCTGTCAGGGCAGAAGCTTGACCCCCTCACCCCCACAGCGCAGGGCAAGGTAATGTCACACGGAACGCTCCCGCTACGATCACGATAGCGACGCATAATTTTGCGATCGTTTTTTGTGATCGTTTTAATGTCGCTAGTAGCTGCCACAGTGGGCGATCTCATTGACGACGCATAAGTGGTTAGCGATCTCCTTAGCGACTTTGGCGGTCATTGCGATGTACAATTCAGCGCAATATGTTAGCGATCTCGTTGGCGTTCTTGTTTAGTGTGGCATACTTTTGAGGCACTGTCCTGCAGATGTTACCTCATAAGAGGCACCAGGGGCTCGCACACCCTTTTCATTAACAAGGGTTGTGGGGAGTCTGCGACATTAACCCCTTCTTTGGCGGTTAACCCTTTATTGGGAGACAGCTGGGGTAGCTCTCTCTTTAAGAGCTTTAACCCTTCAGCGTTCGTTTTGCCTTTGAAAACCACACTGTTCTAGTTGCTGACAGGTTTTGACCTGCCATATACTGTGTGAGGGCATGTCAGATCAGGGTCCAGGAGGTGCGGACCGTCTCCCAGATCCGCTATAGGATCAGTCTCGCGTATCTGACACGCAGACCTCGACGGCGTCAAGCGCAGCGGTCGGAGGTGTCAGTGATGTCAAAATGGAGGCCCTCGCTCGTTCTGTTAATGGCCTTTCTGACCTTCTAGGTTATTGGGTGTCAGCTAGATCCTCTCATGGTAGGAAGCGACACAGGCCGGTGCCATCTTCCCCGCGTAGCGACTTGGAGATTTCGGGCATGGAGGGTTCCCCTTCAAGCTCGGATGGGGAGATGTCCGATTCGGATAAGGAGGATCGGCAGGGACACTCTGCCTCTCTTTTGAGCCGTACAGAGGCTTTTATTGGAGCCATGAGGGAGGCGTTACAGTTACCGGAGGAGGTAACTAGACGTCCTGGTAAGTCGGCCCGGATGTTTCAAGAGTCGCATAGATCGCGATCAGCCTTACCATCTCTGGATGAGCTTAATGGGGCAGTGGAGAAGGAACGCCTGTGTCCAGATAAACGTTTTCAGGGGACACGGTTTTTTTTTGAGACGCTGTATCCGTGTACGACGGAGTTGATTGATAATTGGATTCCTTCTCCTGAAGTGGATGTCCCTTTATCCCAGCTTAGCAAATCCTCATTACTTCCTGTTAAAGGGAAGGTGAGTCTGCAGGATCCGCTGGACAGAAAAACGGAGATGGCAGCGAAATCCATCTACGAGGCCGCGGGTCATGGATTCAGAGCAGTGCTAGGATCCATGTGTGCTTGTAAAGCTTCCCTGAGCTGGTTAGACCGTCTACGGACGGCGTGGCAAGATGGATCCCCACTATCCGAGGTAGAGGGGCTTTTCAAGTCATTGGAGGATGCAGCCCGATATGGCAGTGATGCAGGTTTGGATACTGCCTCAATGCTGTCCAGGGCACAATCCTCGGCGATCACAGTCAGGAGAGCACTGTGGCTTAGACAGTGATCGGAGACGCGGTTTCCAAGCAAGGTTTGCTTTCTTTAGCTTACAAGGGTGGTCAGCTATTTGGATCTGACCTCACGGAGCTGATTGCCAAGGCAAAGGCAAAAGAAACGGCTTTACCGCAGCGAAGAGCTGTGACTTCTGCGTCTGGCAGGCATAGTGCCGGTAGTAGTCGGCGGTCCTTTCGGTCCAGGGGACGGTTCGGTCAGCCCTCTTGAGGATCAGGTCGTCCCTCTTTTTCGGGAAAAAAGAACGCTCAGAAATCCCGCACTCCCTGGAAACAGAGCTTCCGCCAAGACAAGCGGGAAGCTGACAAAAAGCCCGCTAAGGCGGACTGACGCCAGGGTCTCACTCGAGGGCTCTCGAGTGGGAGGTCGCCTGCTCCAATTCGAACCGACTTGGGCTTCCCGCGTGTCGGACGCCTGGGTGACGCGGGTTGTGTCGGCAGGCTACTTCATAGAGTTTCTTTCTCGACCCCCAGACAGTTTTTGCCAATCCCGCATTCCGTCAGAGCCCGAGCTATTTGCCGCTCTACTGCGGGAGGTCGATCCCCTTCTGCAGAAGGGTGTGGTGGTACCAGTTCCACCGGAGGACCGGGGAAGAGGGTTTTATTCCAACCTCTTTGTGGTCCCCAAAAAGGAGGACAAATTTCGCCCCATTCTGGATCTCAAAAGATTGAATCGGCATGTCCGCACCCGGAAATTCCGCATGGAGTCACTTCGCTCCGTTGTGGCGGCCTTGTCACAGAATGATTTTTTGGTGTCAATCGACATTCGCGACGCTTATTTGCATGTCCACATCGGAAGGGCCCACCAACGCTTCCTTCGTTTTGCCATAGGTCAGGACCATTACCAGTTTGTGGCCCTGCCATTCGGGTTAGCCTCAGCACCCAGAGTTTTTACAAAAATTCTGGCTCCTCTCATGGCGATTCTGCGAAGACAGGGGGTTACAATTCTTCCCTATCAGGACACCTTTTGATTGTGGCGTCCTCAAGGAGGAGGCGGTGACGGCTCGCAATCTATCCCTTCAGCTCCTGGAGGACTTCGGGTGGCTGGTCAATTGGGAGAAGTCGTCTCTGGAACCGTCGCAGTCAATCCTGTTTTTGGGAATGCATTTCGACACGGTACGAGCAGTGGTGTCTCTGCCTCCAGACAAGCAAGTGAGTCTTCTTCGTCATGTACAGGTTATGAAGTCTGCGACAGCAATGTCCCTTCGAAGGTGTATGCGCCTTCTGGGTTTGATGGTGGCGTCAATTGAAGCAATTCCGTTTGCCCAATTTCATTCCAGGGCTCTCCAAATGTTCATCTTGAACCGTTGGGATCGATCGCAGTTTTCACTGGATTGCAGTGTCATCATCTCCCACAGGGTGAGAGAGTCTCTAGAATGGTGGGTACGTCCTGAAGCGTTATCCATGGGGAAGTCCTTCCTTCCTCCGAGGTGGTCGATCATAACCACCGATACCAGCCTGACAGGCTGGGGGGGTGTCTGGAATGATCTCTGGATTCAGGAGTATGGTCGTTGGAAGAGTCTGTCCTGCCGATCAACATCCTGGAATTGAGGGCAATTTTCCTTTGCCTCCAACACTGGACGGTCCCTTTAAGCGGTCTACCAGTCCGAGTGCAGACAGACAACGCGACGGCGGTCGCGTATATCAACCATCAAGGTGGGACGAGGAGCTTCAGGCTCATGATGGAAGTGTCTCGAATTCTGGTATGGGCCGAGGCCAGAGTGCCAGCCATCTCTGCGATTCACATTCCAGGAGTTCAGAATATCACAGCGGACTTCCTCAGTCGCGAAAAGATGGATCCCGGAGAATGGAGTCTTCATCCGGAAATTTTTGCACTGCTGTGCTCCCGTTGGGGAACTCCCCAAGTGGATTTGATGGCATCCAGGTTCAATGCCAAGTTACCGACGTTCATGTCCAGGTACAAGGACCCGAAGGCTGTGGCGGTGGATGCTCTGGTGGCTCCTTGGGACCAATTCGAGCTAATTTATGTGTTCCCGCCGATATCCTTACTTCCTCTGGTGTTGCGTCGGATCAGACTGGAGAGAGTCCCGGCTATGTTGATAGCCCCAGATTGCCCAAGGAGGACGTGGTTCTCGACACTGGTGTCGCTTCTGGCAGCGCCTCCACTTCCACTCCCTCTTTGCCCGGACCTGTTAACCCAAGGGCCCGTTCGTCACCCGAACCTGAGGTCTCTGCGTTTGACGGCGTGGGTCTTGAGACCGAAATCTTGACCCGTCAAGGTTTTTCAGCCGAAGTCATTGCCACTCTGCGAGCTGCCAGAGGTCCGGCTACTACTAGGATTTATCACAAGACTTGGGAAGCCTTCTTTTCGTGGTGTTCGGGTTCTTCTAGGAACCCGAGGATTTTTTCCATTCCCAATTTGTTGGCCTTTTTGCAGTACGGGCTGGACAAGGGTTTGGCAGTTAGCACTCTGAAAGGGCAGGTTTCTGCTCTGTCCTTGCTGTTTCGGAAGGCTATCGCCTCGCGTAGGGACGTACGTTCCTTTTTTCGCGGGGTAACCCGTCAATTTCCGCTGCGGAAGGCGCTTGTGTCTCCTTGGCGGCTCAATCTTGTCTTGGAGGCTCTTCAATATGGGCCTTTTGAGCCTATGGACTCTGTTAATCTTTCCTTTCTCTCTTGGAAGGTTGCCTTCCTAGTGGCGGTCACTTCTTTGAGAAGGGTTTCTGAGTTGGCGGCTCTTTCTTGCTCGCCTCCTTTTCTGGAGTTTCACCCAGATCGCGTAGTGCTTCGCACACGGGGCGATTTTCTACCTAAAGTGGTGTCACAGTTTCATGTTAACCAGGATATTGTGTTGCCCTCGCTTTGTCCGGAGCCAAGGAATGCGAAGGAACGGGCCTTGCACACATTGGATTTGGTGCGGGCTTTGAAGTTCTATTTGTCTATTACTCAAAGTTTTCGGAAGTCGGATTCTCTGTTTGTGATTCCAGCAGGTCGTCGACGTGGGCAACGAGCTTCCAAGGACTCTATAGCTCGTTGGATTCGGTCGGCCATTTTAGAGGCTTACCGACTTAAGGGCGAACCTTGCCCGATTAAGATTCGAGCTCACTCCACGAGGGCTGTGGGTTCATCGTGGGCTTTTCATCAAGGAGCCTCGGCAGCTCAGCTCTGCCAGGCGGCGACCTGGCGTTCCGTCCACACATTTACAAAATTTTATAAGGTGGACGTCAGTGCTTCCGCTGATGCGGCCTTAGGACGTAGGGTCCTGCAGGCAGCTGTAGTTTAAAGTTCTTGTGAACTTGTTTTTAGCGCTAGTTGCGCATTTATTTAAGTTGTTGGGAATCTGCCTCTGTTGGTTTTTTTGCCCACCCTTAATTTCTGGACTGCTTTGGGACGTCCCACTGGTAATGAATGTGTCTCCCTTCCTTGCATCTGCTGCTGAAAGACGGATTTTGGTAAGACCTTACCTGTAAAATCCTTTTCAGCGATGGAAGGGAGACACACATCCCTCCCATGGCAGAAGTGTGTTGTTGTGTTTTCAGATGCGGTGTGACCCTTCTCTGATAGCGATTATCTGGGCTGAGGTCGGCGCGCTAAGGCTCTTTTCCAGCATTGCCAGCTCATCGCAGTGGTCAGGTTCAGTGAGTAGTACTTGGGACTGTGTGGTTTTTTCGGCTATATGCATAACCTGTCATCTTGTTTTTTCTCTGAAGTCCTTCAGAAGGGGTTATGTTGCTACGCTGGTGATATTTGCTCTTCCTTAGCTTGTGTACGGACTGGAGAGCTGGAGTAGGAGGAGCCCAAGCTGGAGGGGCCGGTCAACACTCTTTTTAATCTGAGGTGTTCTATCTTGTGTGGGCTCCGCCTACCCACTGGTAATGAATGTGTCTCCCTTCCTTCCTTCGCTGAAAAGGATTTTACAGGTAAGGTCTTACCAAAATCCGTCTTTTCACACAAGACGTGGGTAAAAATGGAACCGTAATTTCTCACAATTTCTACTAAACGTGGCAATACCCCATATGTGTCTGTACAGTACTACTTAGCTACTCGGAAATACTCTGGAGGAACGGAGAGCTCTTTGCCTCCTGGAGTGGAAATTTTCCCACAGTTTGCAGACTCCATATACAGAGCCCCTAATTGCTAGAACAACAGAATCCTCCCTCAAATGACCCCATATTGGAAGTTATACCCCTTTGGGAATTTATGAATAGATGTAGTGCCGATTTTGGCTCCATGGGTATTTTCCAGAAACAAGCAGCAATGAATGTTGCCAAGTGAAAATTGCAAACTGTCATTGTAATGACCAGTATGTTATGCCCAGACCGTGCTTCTGGAAACATGTAAGTTAGGCGGGCTCTAATTCAGAAATGCCAAACATGTGGTTGCTATATGTAGTCTAGGTACACTTTGGGGCGCAGAAGGGAGGGTCGCATTTGGATTTGGTAGCGCAGAATTTGCTGAATTTCTTTTGGAAGGTGAAAAGCCTTTTCGGTTTTAACCCCTGAATGACCCTAGCTTTTTTCGGTTTTGTGTTTTCGTTTTTTCACTCCTCTTCTTCCCGGAGCCATAACTTTTTTTATTTTTCCGTCAATATGGCCATGTGAGGGCTTATTTTTTGCGGTATGGGTTGTACTTTTGAAAGACATCATTGATTTTACCATGTTGTGTACTTGAAAACGGGAAAAAAATTCCAAGTGCTGTGAAATTGCAAAAAAAAGTGCAATCTCACAAGTTTTTTTTTTTTTTGCTAGGTTCACTAAATGCTAAAACTGACCTGTCATTATGATTCTCCAGGTCATTACGAGTTCATAGACACCAAACATGTCTAGGTTCATGTCCATTTTCTGATACCCGATTCCTCCTGCGCCTATTGCGAGCACATGTCAGCTGTTCAAAACAGCTGACATGTCCCTGCTTTGATGCATGCTCACCGTCCCATGTCAGTACAAAGGCTCTTTAACCCCTTTCTACCAGTAATGTGGAAGCCCCCTATATTTACGTTAACAATGACAGACCTGAGTAAGGGTTGCGTTATTTTTTACGTAATGTTTTTGTTCACATTTATCCGGCGCTTTACGCTGAGCGCTTACTTTGGGGTTTCTATCTAAATCTCCGAGAGATGTGATTTAGATGAAACCCCCGAGGGATCGATTCACTCTAATAAGGCAGCATAGTTACTCTGGACTCCGTCTGCCATCTTTTCAGCGGTGTCCTTCTTTTCTGAAGTGCACAAAACTGTGGCTGATGGCAATTTTATGCAATCCTGAAAAGATGGACACCGCCGGATCACAGGTCACACTGCATCCACAGTTCCTCCATCTGCCTCATTATAGGGAATCTTTTGCCTTGGTTCTGTCTGAATCACATATTTCAGAGATTTACCCGGAAACCCCAGTGTAAGTGCTCAGCGCAGAGTGTACGATAAATGTGCGCCGAGCCTTACTGCGCTCTTTGGGAGGCAGAATGAAAAAATCAACAGCAGGTGAAAAATTAGCTTTAATTTTTTACCCTGTTCCTTGTGCGGTATAAATGATTAGATGACTTCATTCTTCAAGTCGGTGCGATTACTCGTACAGCGATACCAATTTTATATCGGGTTTTTGTGTTTGGCTGCTGTCAGACTGAAAGACTCTTTTTATTGCAATAACTAATTCTTTCCATCACCATATTTTGAGAACTATATTTTTTCCATATTTTGGCCCGCAGAGTCATGTGAGTGATTGTTTTTTGCTGGACGAGTTGACGATTTTGTTGCTACTATTTTCAGATACATGACGTTTTTTGATCGCTTTCTATTCCGATTTTTGAAAGGCAGAATGAATAAAACCAGTAATTGAGGATTTTTTTTTTTTGTGGGGTGGGTGGGTTAAGTCATACCGCATGTGCCAAAATTGATGCAGTTTTATTCTTCGCTTCAGTACTATTACAGCGATACCTAATTTATATATATTTATTTTGGCACTTTTACACAAAGCTATTTTATAGAAAAAATTATTATTTCTGCATTGCTTTATTCTGAGATCTAGAACCTTTGTTGTTTTTGCTGATGGAACTATACGGCGGCTTGTTTTTTGCGGGACAAGATGACGTTTTCAGCGGTACCATTTTTATTTATATCCGTCTTTTTAATTGTGTTTTATTTCACTTTTTGTTCAGCGGTATAACGTATTGTTTTTGCCTTGTTTTTTTTTTTTTTTTATGGTGTTCACTAAAGGGGTTAACTAGTGAGACAGTTTTATAGGTCAGGTCGTTCCAGACGCAATGATACCAAATGTGTACTTTAATTGTTTCTATATATATATTTTTTTTTCATACAAATATTTATTTATGGGTATATCATCTTGATTTTTTTTAAAAATATTTTTACAATTATATCAAAAACATTTTTTACATTTTTTTTATGAGACTATCATTTTTATGCAGGCTGATCGCTTGAATAGTATTGGGATGCAGCAGCATCCCTATGCTATACAAACTTTCAGCTGTGCACTGACAGAGAAAGTTGCTCATCATGCTCTGAGCATGATCTAGCAACTTTTCTTACTCTGGTGACCCTGATGTTATCATCACGATATCGAGTCACCATGGCAATGAATGAGACCCCGCGATGACGCCGTGGGGTCTCTGATCCAAAGGCAGATGGGCTGTCTTTCCTCTGTCTGCTCCAGGAATACTGCGATCAAGTTCGATCGCAGCATTTAGGGGAATAAAGTTTCCGGAGTGGTGCGGGACTGCTCCTGGTACTTATTGCCGGGGATCAGCTGTCAGAATCATCTGACACCCAGCGGCGATTGTGCGCACATAGCCTGTGTGCACGCACGATCGTGTGGACACATTAATCCGTCCCGTGTCAATAAGTACCAGGACGTATTATTACTGACCATGTGTGAAAGGGGTTAAAATTAGCTTTTGAGACAGATTCTCACGGACAGATCCATGTCTGACCCATCAATCTTAACATCTCATTTGTATATAATAAAAACATTTATTTTTCAGGAATAAGACATTAGATTACAGATATGAAGGTATTATTTTATTCAACTTCCTATGACCCACATGCTCATATTTATGACTTAGGATGGTTGATCCTATATTGACAAATGCTCTTTAATCTTACCTCTGAAGAAATACTAACTTTACTTTCTTATAGATGCAGCTGTCTCTTTACAGACAAATAATCTATGGACTTATATTACCTAAAATTGCACCTTTTTTTTATACAATAAGTGACCCTGATGTGTTTTTTTTTCTACAGAAAAAGAAAAGCTAAAATAAAACACAACAGCACACCATGTCATGCTGAACACCACAATGAAGAATCCGTCTTGTAAGTTATCTTGATAGCATTTAATAATTATATTCAAATCTTCTATACACAATTCAGATTTTCATTCAAGAAAGAAAGACTTAAAAATTACCTCAATTTTGGTGTGTGTATGTATTGTAAGTATTGAATACGCCACCAATTTTCTAAGTAAATAATTTTCTAAAACTGCTTTTGTAATTAAATACTCACCAGATGTTGGTAGCAACCCTTCCAATCCACACCGGCAAAGAAGTCAAGCCATAGCTGTCTATAAATTAATATTTCAGCAGCAGATGAAGGAAGGGAGACACACTAGTCATTACTAGTGGGTAGGCGGAGCCCACATAGGATAGAACACCTCAGATTAAAAAGTGTTGACCGGCCCCTCCAGCTTGGGCTCCTCCTACTCCAGCTTTCCAGTCTAAAATTTGAGGTCACAGAGGATAGTCGCTGCT
Organism: Oophaga sylvatica; assembly: GCA_033576555.1. NCBI lineage: Eukaryota > Metazoa > Chordata > Amphibia > Anura > Dendrobatidae > Oophaga > Oophaga sylvatica. The sequence continues at coordinate 305,466,551 of JARQOD010000001.1, read as the reverse complement.
GAAGCAGCTCCTCAGAAGATTTTTTTATTTTTATCGGACAGGGACTTGGACCCCTGTGGTCTTGAGGTCTCAGGGGTCTCAGCGCTGCTGGACCCCCACCTCTCCCTTGGCGGATCTGTATTACCCTGTAAGGTGGTCCCTGCAGAACCCTGCTGGCTCTGGGGGATGAGGATTGCTTCCCTGGCGGGGACGCAAACCACGCTTCTGGGGTCACTGCGTTCCCCGCCCTGGGGGGAAGCTACGGGCACAGCGCCACAAATCCCTGGGGGTCCCTGTGGCGCTCAGCTGGGTGAGTACTCAACATTTTATTGATGTGTTTGAGTGCTTAAGCGGCTGCTGCGGCAGCCGCTGTTACAGCTTTCAGTGTGGTGATTGTGTCCTTTTGTCCGCAGGTGGATGCCTGCAGGACATGGGAGCGGGGAGCAGAGTGAGTCGCGCGCCATTTTTTTGAGCCGGCTGGGGGTGTGGCTTCATGTTTTCCCGTCTATCGCGGGCAGGAAGTGCTCTGAGCGCGCGCTTTACCCTGCCTCTTCTCTTCCGGCTCCTCTCCTCAAGCGCGGCGGCCATTACTGACAGCCTCCTCGGGCTCCTCTCTCTCTCCGCTCCCCCCGACCGACCGAAAGGAACAAACTGCACCGCGGCCAGCTGGGTGAGTCGCTTCTACCTTTCTGAGGGAAGAAGCTTGACCCCTTCACCCCCACAGCGCAGGGCACCTTTCTGAAGGTGCTGCCAACTGAACGCTCCTGCTCACGATCACAATAACGACGCATACTAATGCGATCGTTTTTTTGTGATCGTTTTAATGTCGCTAGTAGCGATCTATTCAGCGACTTGGGCGGTCATTGCGATGTACAAATCAGCGCAATATGTTAGCGATCTCGTAGGCGTTCTTGTTTAATGTGGCACATTGTCCTGCAGCTGCTACCTCATAAGAGGCACCTGGGGCTCGCACACCCTTTTCATTAAACAAGGGTTGTGGGGAGTCTGCGACATTAACCCCTTCTTTGGCGGTTAACCCTTTATTGGGAGACAGCTGGGGTAGCTCTCTCTTTAAGAGCTTTAACCCTTCAGCGTTCGTTTTGCCTTTGAAAACCACACTGTTCTAGTTGCTGACAGGTTTTGACCTGCCATATACTGTGTGAGGGCATGTCAGATCAGGGTCCAGGTACGGACCGTCTCCCAGATCCGCTACAGGATCAGTCTCGCGTATCTGACACGCAGACCTCGACGGCGTCAAGCGCAGCGGTCGGAGGTTTAAGTGATGTCAAAATGGAGGCCCTCACTCGTTCTATTGATGGCCTGTCTGACCTTCTAGGTTATTGGGTGTCAGCTAGATCCTCTCATGGCAGGAAGCGCCACAGGCCGGTGCCATCCTTTCCGCGTAGCGACTCGGAGATTTCGGGCATGGAGGGTTCCCCTTCAAGCTCGGATGGGGAGATGTCCGATTCGGATAAGGAGGATCGGCAGGGACGCTCTGCCTCTCTTTTGAGCCATACAGAGGCTTTTATTGGAGCCATGAGGGAGGCGTTACAGTTACCGGAGGAGGTAACTAGACGTCCTGGTAAGTCGGCCCGGATGTTTCAGGAGTCGCATAGGTCGCGATCAGCCTTACCATCTCTGGATGAGCTTAATGGGGCAGTGGAGAAGGAACGCCTGTGTCCAGATAAACGTTTTCAGGGGACATGGTTTTTTGAGACGCTGTATCCGTGTACTACGGAGTTGATTGATAATTGGATTCCTTCTCCTGAAGTGGATGTCCCTTTATCCCAGCTTAGCAAATCCTCATTACTTCCTGTTAAAGGGAAGGCGAGTCTGCAGGATCCGCTGGACAGAAAAACGGAGATGGCAGCAAAATCCATCTACGAGGCCGCGGGTCATGGATTCAGAGCAGTGCTAGGATCCATGTGTGCTTGTAAAGCTTCCCTGAGCTGGTTAGACCGTCTACGGACGGCGTGGCAAGATGGATCCCCACTATCCGAGGTAGAGGGGCTTTTCAAGTCATTGGAGGATGCAGCCCGATATGGCAGTGATGCAGGTTTGGATGCTGCCTCAATGCTGTCCAGGGCACAATCCTCGTCGATCACAGTCAGGAGAGCACTGTGGCTTAGACAGTGGACCGGAGACGCGGTTTCCAAGCAAGGTTTGCTTTCTTTAGCTTACAAGGGTGGTCAGCTATTTGGATCTGACCTCACGGAGCTGATTGCCAAGGCAAAGGCAAAAGAAACGGCTTTACCGCAGCGAAGAGCTTGTGACTTCTGCGTCTGGCAGGCATAGTGCCGGTAGTAGTCGGCGGTCCTTTCGGTCCAGGGGACGGTTCGGTCAGCCCTCTTGGGGATCGGGTCGTCCCTCTTTTTCAGGAAAAAAGAACGCTCAGAAATCCCGCACTCCCTGGAAACAGAGCTTCCGCCAAGACAAGCGGGAAGCTGACAAAAAGCCCGCTAAGGCGGACTGACGCCAGGGTCTCACTCGAGGGCTCTCGAGTGGGAGGTCGCCTGCTCCAATTCGAACCGACTTGGGCTTCCCACGTGTCGGACGCCTGGGTGACGCGGGTTGTGTCGGCAGGCTACTTCATAGAGTTTCTTTCTCGACCCCCAGACAGTATTTGCCAATCTCGCATTCCGTCAGAGCCCGAGCTATTTGCCGCTCTACTGCGGGAGGTCGATTCCCTTCTGCAGAAGGGTGTGGTGGTACCAGTTCCACCGGAGGACCGGGGAAGAGGGTTTTATTCCAACCTCTTTGTGGTCCCCAAAAAGGAGGACAAATTTCGCCCCATTCTGGATCTCAAGAGATTGAATCGGCATGTCCGCATCCGGAAATTCCGCATGGAGTCACTTCGCTCCGTTGTGGCGGCCTTGTCGCAAAACGATTTTTTGGTGTCAATCGACATTCGCGACGCTTATTTGCATGTCCCCATCGGAAGGGCCCACCAACGCTTCCTTCGTTTTGCCATAGGTCAGGACCATTACCAGTTTGTGGCCCTGCCATTCGGGTTGGCCTCAGCACCCAGAGTTTTTACAAAAATTCTGGCTCCTCTCATGGCGATTCTGCGAAGACAGGGGGTTACAATTCTTCCCTATCTGGACGACCTTTTGATTGTGGCGTCCTCAAAGGAGGAGGCGGTGACGGCTCGCAATCTATCCCTTCAGCTCCTGGAGGACTTCGAGTGGCTAGTCAATTGGGAGAAGTCGTCTCTGGAACCATCTCAGTCAATCCTGTTTTTGGGAATGCATTTCGACACGGTACGAGCAGTGATGTCTCTGCCTCCAGACAAGCAAGCGAGTCTTCTTCGTCATGTGCAGGTTATGAAGTCTGCGACAGCCATGTCCCTTCGAAGGTGTATGCGCCTTCTGGGTTTGATGGTGGCGTCAATGGAAGCAATTCCGTTTGCCCAATTTCATTCCAGGGCTCTCCAAATGCTCATCTTGAACCGTTGGGATCAATCGCAGGTTTCACTGGATTGCAGTGTCATCATCTCCCACAGGGTGAGAGAGTCTCTAGAATGGTGGTTACGTCCGGAAGCGTTATCCCTGGGGAAGTCCTTCCTTCCTCCGAGGTGGTCGATCATAACCACCGATGCCAGCCTGACAGGCTGGGGGGGCGTCTGGAACGATCTCTGGATTCAGGGAGTATGGTCGTTGGAAGAGTCTGTCCTGCCGATCAACATCCTGGAATTGAGGGCAATTTTCCTTTGCCTCCAACACTGGACGGTCCCTTTAAGCGGTCTACCAGTCCGAGTGCAGACAGACAACGCGACGGCGGTCGCGTATATCAACCATCAAGGTGGGACGAGGAGCTTCAGGCTCATGATGGAAGTGTCTCGAATTCTGGTATGGGCCGAGGCCAGAGTGCCAGCCATCTCTGCGATTCACATTCCATGAGTCCAGAATATCACAGCGGACTTCCTCAGTCGCGAAAAGATGGATCCCGGAGAATGGAGTCTTCATCTGAAAATTTTTGCACTGCTGTGCTCCCGTTGGGGAACTCCCCAAGTGGATTTGATGGCATCCAGGTTCAATGCCAAGTTACCGACGTTCATGTCCAGGTACAAGGACCCGAAGGCTGTGGCGGTGGATGCTCTGATGGCTCCTTGGGACCAATTCGAGCTAATCTATGTGTTCCCGCCGATATCCTTACTTCCTCTGGTGTTGCGTCGGATCAGACTGGAGAGAGTCCCGGCTATGTTGATAGCCCCAGATTAGCCAAGGAGGACGTGGTTCTCGACACTGGTGTCGCTTCTGGCAGCGCCTCCACTTCCACTCCCTCTTCGCCCGGACCTGTTAACCCAAGGGCCCGTTCGTCACCCGAACCTGAAGTCTCTGCGTTTGACGGCGTGGCTCTTGAGACCGAAATCTTGACCCGTCAAGGTTTTTCAGCTGAAGTCATTGCCACTCTGCGAGCTGCCAGAGGTCCGGCTACTACTAGAATTAATCACAAGACTTGGGAAGCCTTCTTTTCGTGGTGTTCGGGTTCTTCTAGGAACCCGAGGATATTTTCCATTCCCAATTTGTTGGCCTTTTTGCAGTACGGGCTGGACAAGGGTTTGGCAGTTAGCACTCTGAAAGGGCAGGTTTCTGCTCTGTCCTTGCTGTTTCGGAAGGCTATCGCTTCGCGTAGGGACGTACGTTCCTTTTTTCGCGTGGTAACCCGTCAATTTCCGCCGCTGAAGGCGCTTGTGTCTCCTTGGCAGCTCAATCTTGTCTTGGAGGCTCTTCAACATGGGCCTTTTGAGCCTATGGACTCTGTTAATCTTTCCTTTCTCTCTTGAAAGGTTGCCTTCCTAGTGGCGGTCACTTCTTTGAGAAGGGTTTCGGAGTTGGCGGCTCTTTCTTGCTCGCCTCCTTTTCTGGAGTTTCACCCAGATCGCGTAGTGCTTCGCACACGGGGCGATTTTCTACCTAAAGTGGTGTCACAGTTTCATGTTAACCAGGATATTGTGTTGCCCTCGCTTTGTCCGGAGCCAAGGAATGCGAAGGAACGGGCCTTGCACTCATTGGATTTGGTGCGGGCTTTGAAGTTCTATTTGTCTATCACTCAAAGTTTTCGGAAGTCGGATTCTCTGTTTGTGATTCCAGCAGGTCGTCGACGTGGGCAACGAGCTTCCAAGGATTCTATAGCTCGTTGGATTCGGTCGGCCATTTTAGAGGCTTACCGACTTAAGGGCGAACCTTGCCCGATTAAGATTCGAGCTCACTCCACGAGGGCTGTGGGTTCATCGTGGGCTTTTCATCAAGGAGCCTCGGCAGCTCAGCTCTGCCGGGCAGCGACCTGGCGGTCCGTCCACACATTTACAAATTTTATAAGGTGGACGTCAGTGCTTCCGCTGATGCGGCCTTAGGACGTAGGGTCCTGCAGGCGGCTGTAGTTTAATGTTCTTGTGAACTTGTATTTAGCGCTAGTTGCGCATTTATTTAGGTTGTTGGGTATCTGCCTCTGTTGTTTTTTTTTTTGCCCACCCTTATTTTTGGACTGCTTTGGGACGTCCCACTAGTAATGACTAGTGTGTCTCCCTTCCTTCATCTGCTGCTGAAAGACGGATTTTGGTAAGAACTTGCCTGTAAAATCCTTTTCAGCGAAGAAGGAAGGGAGACACACATCCCTCCCATGGCAGAAGTGTGTTGTTGTGTTTTCAGATGCGGCGTGACCCTTCTCTGATAGCGATTATCTGGGCTGAGGTCGGCGCGCTAAGGCTCTTTTCCAGCATTGCCAGCTCATCGCAGTGGTCAGGTTCAGTGAGTAGTACCTGGGACTGTGTGGTTTTTTCTACTATATGCATAACCTGTCTTCTTGTTTTTTTCTCTGAAGTCCTTCAGAAGGGGTTATGTTGCTACGCTGGTGATATTTGCTCTTCCTTAGCTTGTGTACGGACTGGAGAGCTGGAGTAGGAGGAGCCCAAGCTGGAGGGGCCGGTCAAAACTATTTTTAATCTGTGGTGTTCTATCCTATGTGGGCTCCGCCTACCCACTAGTAATGACTAGTGTGTCTCCCTTCCTTCTTCGCTGAAAAGGATTTTACAGGTAAGTTCTTATCAAAATCCGTCTATGTGTAATATAATTTAACACATGGAAAAAGTATTAAACACGTTTACTAAAATTCATTTAATACTTTGTACAAATGCCCTCTGTTAGTGATGACAACTTCAAGAAGACTCCTGTATGGAGAAAGTAGTCTCATGCATTGCGCTGATGATTTTGTCCTGTTTCTGTGGGCTCCTTTTATGAACTCTGAGCTTTAGCTTTTTCCATACATTTTCTATTAGATTCAGGTCAGGTGATTGGCTGGGCCATTTTTCAGTTTTAATTTCTTTCTCTGAAACCAGTTGTTTCCTTGGCTTTGCTGTATGTTTGGGTTATTTTTATCAAGAATATTTCAGTAAATTTGTTCATTCGTCCTTCCTTCATTGACATGAAATTTGCCACTGCAGTATGCTGAAAAGCAGCCCCACACCATGATGTTCCCACCTCACTGTTGTTATGGTGTTTTTGGTGTGATAGGTACTGCATTTTGGCCTCCATGTGTGTATTATGGCATTTAACCCCTCTCTGCCATTCGACGTACTATCCCGTCCATGAAACCCGGGACAATCTGACCATGGACGGGATAGTACGTCGAAGCGATCGGACGCGCTCCCGAGGAGCGCGTCTGATCGTGGCCGGGTGTCAGCTGATTATCACAGCTGACACCTGGCACATTAACCCATGGCACAGCGCGATCAAACATGATCGCGGTGTATCGGGGGCACAGGGAAGCATCGCGCAGGGAGGGGGCTCCCTGTGTGCTCCCCTGAGGCCCTCAGAACAGCGCTGTTCTGAGGCCTTCCTCCCTGCAAGACCCCAGATCCAAGATGGCCTGCAGCAGTGCCTGTGAGATCGCTGGTCTCACAGAGTGCTGTGCACACTGTGAGACCAGCGATCTGATAAAATACAGTGATGTCCCACCCTGGGACAAAGTAAAAAAGTTAAAAAAATTAAAATCACAAATGTAAAAAAAAAAAATTCCAAAGTAAAGGAAAAAAAAAATATTCCCCAATAAATTAATTTCTTTCTGTAAATAAAAAAAAAAAACAAAACAATGAAAGTACACACATTTGGTATCTCCGCGTCCGTAACAACCCCCCCTATAAAACTGTCCCACTAGTTAACCCCTTTAGTGAACCCCTTTAAAAAAAATAAAAAATCAATGCTCTATCATCATACTGCCGAACAAAAAGTGGAATAACACGCGATCAAAAATACCGATATAAATAAACATGGTACCGCTGAAAACGTCATCTTGCCCCGCAAAAAAACGAGCCGCTATACAGCATCATCAGCGAAAAAATAAAAAAGTTATAGCTCTCAGAATAAAGCAATGCAAAAATAATTATTTTTTATATAAAATTGTTTTTATTGTATAAAAGCGCCAAAACATATAAATGAGGTATCGCCGTAATCGTACTGACCCGAAGAATAAAACTGCTATATCAATTTTACCACACATGGAACGGTATAAACGCCCCCCCAAAAGAAATTCATGAATTGCTGATTTTTGTTCATTCTAACCTCCCAAAAATTGAAATAAAAAGCGATCAAAAAATGTCATGTGCTCAAAAATGGTACCAATTAAAATGTCAACTCGTACCGCAAAAAAATAAGACCACACATGACTCTGGGCCAAAATATGCAAAAATTATAGCTCTCAAAATGTGGTGATGCTGCCAATCATAAAAACCTGCTATAAATAGTGAATCAAACCCCCTTTTATCATCCCCTTAGTTAGGGAAAAATAATAAAATTAAATAAATGTATTTATTTCCATTTTCCCATTAGGGTTAGGGTTGCGGCTAAAGTTAGGGTTAGGGTTGAGGCTAAAGTTAGGATTAGGGTTAGGGGTGTGTTAGGGTTAGGTTTGTGGTTATGGTTAGGGTTGGGACTAGGGTTAGGGGTGTGTTGGGGTTAGGGTTGGAGTTAGAATTGGGGGATTTCCGCTGTTTAGGCACATCAGGGACTCTCCAAATGTGACATGGCATCTGATCTCAACTCCAGCCAATTCTGCGTTGAAAAAGTCAAACGGTGCTCCTTCACTTCTGAGCTCTGCCATGCGCCCAAACAGTAGTTTACCCCCACATGCGGGGTATCCGCGTACTCAGAAGAAATTGGACCCCAAAAGTTATTCTGCAATTTGTCCTGATACCCTTGGGAAAATAAAAAATTGGGGGCGAAAATATCATTTTTGTAAAAAAATATTTTTTTTGTTTTTACAGCTGTACGTTATAAACTTCTGTGAAGCACTTCGGGGTTCAAAGTGCTCACCACACATCTAGATAAGTTCCTTGTGGGGTCTATTTGCCAAAATGGGGTCACTTGTGGGGGGTTTCCACTGTTTAGGCACATCAGGGGCTCTCGAAATGCGACATGACGCCTGCAGACCATTCCATCAAAGTCTGCAATCCAAAACGTCACTACTTCCCTTCCGAGCCCCGACGTGTGCCCATACAATAGTTTTCTCCCACATATTGGGTATCGGCGTACTCAGGACAAATTGGACAACAACTTTTGGGGTCCAGTTTCTCCTGTTACCCTTGGGAAAATAAAAAGTTGGGGACTAAAAGATCATGTTTGTGGAAAAAATATGATTTTTTTATTTTCATGCTCAGGCGTTATAAACTTTAATGAAACACGTGGGAGTTCAAAGTTCTCACCACACATCTAGAAAAGTTCCTTGAGGGGTCTAGTTTCCAAAATGGTGTCTTTTGTCTGGGGTTTCCACTGTTTAGGCAGATCAGCTCTCCAAACACGACATGGCGTCCAGCCAATTCTGTGTTGAAAAAGTCAAACAGCGCTCCTTCCCTTCCAATCTTGCCATGCACCCAAACAGTGGTTTACCCCCACATATGGGGTATCTGCATAGTCAGGACAAATTGCACAATAACTTTTGGAGTCTTGTTACCCTTGGGAAAATAAAAATTTGGGTGAAAATATCATTTTTGTAGAAAAAATATGATTTTTTAATTTTACGGCTCTACGTTATAAACTTGTGTGAAGCACTTGGTGGTTCAAATTGCTCACCACAGATCTAGATAAGTTCCTTAAGGGGTCTAGTTTCCAAAATGGGGTCACTTGTGGGGGGTTTCCACTGATTAGGCACATCAGGGGCTCTCCAAATGCAACATGGCGTCCAATTTCAATTCCAGCCAATTTTGGTTGGAAAAAGTCAAATCGTGCTCCTTCCATTTCGAGCTCTGCCATGTACCCAAACAGTGGTTCCCCCCCCCATATATGGGGTATCAGCGTACTCAGGAGAAATTGCACAACAACTTTATCTGTCCATTTTCTCCTTTTACCCTTGTGAAAATAAAAAAAAGTTTGTAAAAGATCATTTTTGTGACTAAAAAGTTAAATATTCATTTTTTCCTTCCACGTTGCTTCAGCTCCTGTGAAGCACCTGAAGGGTTAATAAACTTCTTGTATGTGGTTTTGAGTACCTTGAGGGGTGTAGTTTTTAGAATGGTGTCACTTTTGGGTATTTTCTGCCATATAGACCCCTCAAAATGGCTTCAAATGTGAGGTGGTCCCTAAAAAAAAATGGCTTTGTAAATTTTGTTGTTAAAATGAGAAATCGCTGGTCACCTTTTAACCCTTATAATTTCCCAACAAATTCTTAACTATTTTGTGTGACATATTTCTCTGTTTTAAGGGAATAAAAATTCAAAGTTTGAAAATTGCAAAATTTTTCAAAATTTTCACCATATTTGCGTTTTTTTCAAAAATAAACGCAAGTTATATCGAAGAAACTTTCCCACTAACGTGAAGTACAATATGTCACGAGAAAACAATCTCAGAATTGCAATCGTTGAAGCGTTCCAGAGTTGTAACCTCATAGAGACAGTGGTCAGAATTGTAAAAATTGGCCCGGTAATTAACGTGCGAACCACCCTTGGGGGTGAAGGGGTTAAAGAGTTTATTTTTCGTCTCATTTGACCAGACTATATTCTTCTAGTATTTCACAGGCTTGGATAAAATGTTGAGCAAACGTTAAATGCGCTTGAACATGCTTTTTATTCAGCAGTGGAGTTTTGAGTGGCAAGTGTGCATACAGACCATGGAGATCGAATGCTTTTTTATTGATTTCTTTAAAACAATTGTACCTGCGGATTCCAGATCTTTCTGTAGCTCCCCACAGGTCGTCCTTGGCTTTTTTTTTTTTTAAGCCAACTTTTTATTGATTTTCTTGCATACAATATACAGTTAGGTCCATAAATATTTGGACAGAGACAACATTTATCTAATTTTGGTTCTAGACATTACCACAATGAATTTGAAACAAAACAAATCAGATGCAGTTGAAGTTCAGACTTTCAGCTTTCATTTGAGGGTATCCACATTAAAATTGGATGAAGGGTTTAGGAGTTTCAGCTCCTTAACATGTGCCACCCTGTTTTTAAAGGGACCAAAAGTAATTGGACAAATGACTCCAAGGCTATTTCATGGACAGGTGTGGGCAATCCCTTTGTTATGTCATTCTCAATTAAGCAGATGAAAGGGCCGGAGTTGATTTGAGGTGTGGTGTTTGCATTTGGAAGGTTTTGCTGTGAAGGAAACATGTGGTCACAGGAGCTCTCCATGCAGGTGAAACAAGCCATCCTTAAGCTGCAAGAACAGAAAAAAACCCATCCAAGAAATTGCTACAACATTAGAAGTGGCAAAATCTACAATTTGGTACATCCTGAGAAAGAAAGAAAGCACTGGTGAACTCCTCAATCCAAAAAGACCTGGGAGCCCACGGAAGACAACAGTGGTAGATGATCGCCGCATACTTTCTTTGGTGAAGAAGAACCCTTCACAACATCAACTGAAGTCCAGAACACTCTCAGTGAAGTAGGTGTATCTGTCTCTAAGTCAACAGTAAAGAGAAGACTCCATGAAAGTAAATACAAAGGGTTCACATCTAGATGCAAACCATTCATCAATTCCAAAAATAGACAGGCCAGAGTTAAATTTGCTGAAAAACACCTCCAGAAGCCAGCTCAGTTCTGGAAAAGTATTCTATGGACAGATGAGACAAAGATCAACCTGTACCAGAATGATGGGAAGCCAAAAGTTTGGAGAAGAAAGGGAACGGCACATGATCCAAGGCACACCACATCCTCTGTAAAACATGGTGGAGGCAACGTGATGGCATGGCCATGCATGGCTTTCAATGGCACTGGGTCACTTGTGTTTATTGATGACATAACAGCAGACAAGAGTAGCCGGATGAATTCTGAAGTGTACCGGGATATACTTTCAGCCCAGATTCAGCCAAATGCTGCAAACTTGATTGGACGGCGCTTCATAGTACAGATGGATAATGACCTCAAGCATACAGCCAAAGCTACACAGGAGTTCATGAGTGCAAAAAAGTGGAACATTCTTCAATGACCAAGTCAATCACCAGATCTTAACCCAATTGAGCATGCATTTCACTTGCTCAAATCCAGACTTAAGAGGGAAAGACCCACAAACAAGCAAGACCTGAAGGCTGCGGCTGTAAAGGCCTGGCAAAGCATTAAGAAGGAGGAAACCCAGCGTTTGGTGATGTCCATGGGTTCCAGACTTAAGGCAGTGATTGCCTCCAAAGGATTCGCCACAAAATTTTGAAAATAAAAATATTTTGTTTGTTATGTTTATTTGTCCAATTACTTTTGACCTCCTAAAATGTGGAGTGTTTGTAAAGAAATGTGTACAATTCCTACATTTTCTAACACATATTTTTGTTCAACCCTTCAAATTAAACGTTACAATCTGCACTTGAATTCTGTTGTAGAGGTTTCATTTCAAATCCAATGTGGTGGCATGCAGAGCCCAAGTCGCGAAAATTGTGTCACTGTCCAAATTTTTCTGGCCCTGACTACATATTGTGTAATAGAAAGGATATGTATTAGCATATAAAAATATATCAAACATCGTAATAACTATTAAGGAATCTCACTAAATTCACAAAATCCTTCCAGTTTGCCTCTATCACCTACTCCTCCTTATATAGTCTTCCTTCCTATTTTCCTCCTCCCAACGTTCAACAGTTTCCTATGTCTTAAATCCAGCCTTACTTAACAACCCTAACCCTTCCCTTCCACTCCCTATGCGACTCTGCCTCGGAACCTCCCCTATATTTTCAGCTTACCTAGGGATCCTAACAGATCTTCCTTCATGTACCATTCAGTAGATACAAATGTTAACATTATTTGTCTTATTTCATCAACTGAGCATATACCACTTATGAACTTGCTCCTCTCCACCACCACTTTCTCTAGCATGAGTGTTTTTTTTCATCTGGTTTATCATCTCTTCTCTCGAGGGAATTTCTCTCACCAACCATTTCTGGAGAATTGCCCTTTTACTTATCATGACTATATCGTGGAAGAGAGATGGTATTGTACCCCCTTCTTTATCCCCTCCCTCCTGATGATGATAATGGAATAGCCAAGCCATTGGTTCCAGCTCCATGTTCCTATTCCAGATTGTTCGAACCAACCCCTGAACTTGCTTCCCAAATCCCTCAATTTTTCCGCATTGCCAAATCCCATGATTTAAGTCCGTCCTTTCCGTACCACATTTCGGACATTTCATCAGTTTGTCTTGTTGTCTAATATTCAAAAAATTGAAACCATATATAGCCCTATGGATAAGTCTATATTGAGTGTCTCTCCAGATTTCGTTTACTATCTTCTTCCTCATCTCCATCCACCCTTTCAAGATTTTTTTCTTCCCCTTCTTGGTCTCCCAACTGCTTTGCCCATCCCTCTAAAATTTTCCCTGGTTATGTTGGGAACTAATGGTTCTCTCAAATCCCTATAGAGACCTGAAATGGTAATTTCACGGATGTCCTTTAATAAAATTGTGTCCAAGTGGTTCACCTCATATTCATTGTTTATGTTGAGTAATTTCCTCATTATCCCATGCTTTATCTGTTCATACTGGAGAGTCTGAAACGAGTGCAAATCATATTTCTCATTTCCCCACACGTCATCCATCTCCGCTCTGTATCATGCATCAAGTTCCTTAAAGTCCTTATCCCTTTCTCCCTCCACTCTCTAAACAGGTCATTGTCCCTCCCCTGTGGGAAAACTGGGCTTGCCCACATGTTAATGAATTTCAAAATATTCCATGCTAGCCCAAACTTTTTCCTAACCGCCTTCCAGGTCATAAGTGTGTCCCTACATAGCAATGAGTGTTTAAGATTGGGTGGTAAATTTGGTATGGATGTATGTAATATTGATCTCAGGTCCCATGGCTTACAGAATTCGGCTTCTAAAGTCCAATCAGAATGTCTACTTGTTTGTCTAATCCAGTCAATTGCATGTCTCAAAATGCAAGCCAAGTTATAGCCTCTAATGTTTGGTAGCCTCATTTACCCCCCCCCCTTTCCGTTGGTAGCATTAATTTATTAGCGTTAATCCTCGGTCTCTTTCCCTTCCACAAAAAGTGAGAGAATGCCTTCGTCAGTCTTTTTACGTCTGTATGTTTGAGAAGTAATGGGATTGTCTGCATGGGGTAAAGGAGCCTAGAAAAGCTCATCATATTTATCAGATGATTTCTTCCCAAAAGGGTCAGCGGAAGATTAGCCCACCCCTGCAGTTCTTTCTCTATACGTTCGATTAGTGAGGAATAATGTAAGGAATATAAAGCTTTTGGATCCCTCCCCACCAGTACTCCCAAGTATTTAATTGTTTTTCTGGCAATAGGAATGTCACATAGTGAGTCTCTCTCTCTTTCCTCTCTTTTTCGCCCAAAAAGAGTATTTCACATTTATCTTTAAGCATGAATCCTGACAATTTCCCAAACCCCTCAATTTGTGCTATAACTTCACTCAGTTGTGTTTTGGGCCTACTCATAAACAGGACAATATCATCAGCAAACAATGCCAAACACAATGCTCTTCCCCCTCTTTGATCCCTTCAAACCGTCGACCATCATTCAAACGTCTGGCCATTGGTTCAATAGCTAAATTGAATAACAAAGGTGACATCGGGCAACCCTGCCTGGTCCCTTTAACAAAGGAAACGTTCTTGATACTCCACCGTGTGTGCCAAGCTCTTGTTGATCAGAATGAGCACTCCTGCCTTCCTACCTTGTGATGCCGACCGATACACCTTTCCCACACACATCTTGTTCATACGGAAGAAATCCTCTTTCTGCAAATGTGTCTCCTGTAATAAAGCAATATCAGTTTTAAGCATCTTGAGGTGACGTAAAATCATATTTCGTTTGTGTGGAGATCTAAGTCCCTTGACATTCCATGTTACTATCCTAACCATAATCCCTTAAAATGGTTGCTCTTTTTCCTGGCCGTGTCGCCTGAACTAGAAAAACTACTTTCCAATTCCCTCCCACCCCTCCCCCCTCAACTGATTGCTTGAAACCACCCATGTTTTCAACTATACATAAACATTTTTCCACTTCCATTTTTTCTGAGATGCTTAATTAACCTCCCAAACCACTGCTATAAGTCGAACCCTCTTGATTGACACCCCTTTCCTGTTGTCTCCCTCCTTCCCTCTCATAAACTCCCACCAATTCAGTCCTTTCCCATCATTTTTTGCAGATATACCACAATATGAGACTTCTATTAGGAGACAGAGAAAAGCACAAGACATAACGATACGCTTATCATCGTGTTTCTTCTCCCAACGGTCCAAAAATTACAGTCTCTGCTTCCTCATCTCAAATCACAAGTGACCGCTACTTCCTCCTTTCTTCCCAGTTGACGTTGCCGTGTGTCTTTTTTCTTTTGGACTTTCCGCCCTGATGCCCGCTTGACTCCGCTCTGATTCTGGATCCCGTCTATTGAAGATGATCTGATAGAAAAGGGGTCCCCCTCCATGAGATTCCATGTCAGTCCCCTCTTTTGGGTTCTTGTCCTGTCGCCGTGACCTTCCCTCCTGGGTTAACATCCGCTCCGCTTCCATCGGGTCCCGAAATAGTCTGAGTCACTCCCTCTGACCCTCTTACCCTCATATTGCAGGGTAGAGAGCTGGAATTTGATGTGTTTGTGGTAAAGAGTTTGGCACACCCGGGTAAAAGCTTTTCGTTTCCGGTGACTTTCCCAGGTAGTCCCCAAAAAATTA